>OX596022.1:21855815-23074955 GCA_951394055.1 Villa cingulata | reverse complement strand
AAAGTTACAAAGAGTTTTGTGATCAAAAGTCTTGCACAGAACTCAAAATTTTCAACGCCCTCTAGCGTGGAAATGAGGCTCTACTCAGCAAAATGCTAATACATTTTTTTTTCATGAAACAGTCCAAAGAATATCGTGATACTATTGTGTGTACGTAGAAAAGAAGCACCCTGTATATAATTTTACTTAACCTTAAAACTACGCAGTCGACATTTGAATGAATTATTTATATTCTATTTTTTTTTATATATATTCACTTTGCAAGATAATTTTGTAAATTTTATTTTATTATTACTATTTTTTTCCTTTAATTAATACATTACTTATTATATGACATATTCTGTTAATTTTTTTTCTATTAGGTAATTTACCAATACATTTTAATTTCCGTTTGTTAAACTACAATTTCATATTGCTTTCAATCGATTTAAAAAAAATCAACTAAAAATTCGTCCTAAATTTCCACAGAGATTCTAATTATGCATATGTTTTCTTTCATTACAATTAGTTATAATTTTATTTGCTTTTCAATTTTACAAATTTATTTTAATGTTATTTGGTTAAGATATTCTATCAATTTATCATAATTCTTCCTTTTATTTTTATATTTTTTTCTTTTAATTTTTATATATTCTACTTGTTTCATTATATACTTTTCTAAATTTAGACTGTTAAGGGGGCCCCGATTTCATTATTACAAAAAAAATTAAAAAAAAATCGTTGGTGTTTCGTTTATATAATATATAAAATCGTTTATATAATATATAAATAACTATTTTAAAAATTATAATACTTCAAACAAATTAATATTGTAGTGAATACATATCATATACATAACATATAACACAACACGCGACAACATAACATGAGTAGAAGAAATGTGATCTACTCAACAGTAAACAAATATTTAAATATGTGTCAAATTAATGCAATTACTTATGTCGTAATTGCATATATAATATTAATTGCTTAACATAAGCATGATACAGCATTTTAAGCTTTTAAGAATTATGTTATAAATGTTAACATAGGTCGTACACATATGAATATGATATGTAAGCATTATATTGATAATGAACAAGATATATGAATTTAAGTTTGAAATTAGGTTGATTACAAATATTCTATAAATTATGAAATCGTTATAAGTAATAAAAAGAAAGAATATTATTAAGAACATATGTATATAGAATAAAAGTAAACCAATAATTGTACTTTGAAATTATGTCAATAAATTCTTGATATAAGCAATTTATATTTAGTTAATGTTAATTACTATTAATTATACGATAAGAATTTTGTATATAAAGAGAAGAAATTTTTGAATAAAGACAGTTGAATATCATCAAGCAAATTGACTGCATTTTTATTCTAGTCGGCATTGAATTGCCATATTTTATAACTACGGCATTTTTGCCATATAATGGTGCAATTATCGGCACTAATATGCCGCACCAATTAATATGTTAAATTTCTGCTTGCCTCTAGGTAGATTATCTCCCATCGGTAAAAACATGCATTACAATATTATTATGATACAGTTATAAATCATTATTACTGCCTTCGCAATAAATATATTAATTAAAAAAAAAAATAAATTCATATATAAAATACAAATGAAAATTAAACATGGAAAGGGATCTAGTCAAAATACAGAAGCTTCGGGAGGAAATAATAAAAAATAAGCGCCCGCTAGAAGATAAATTCGTGCAGATTGAAGCCTTCATTGCTTCGCTGTAATCGTCATCATCAGCTTCGAGTTCTTCCAACTCCACAACGTCAGCGACATCATCATCAACATCGTCGTCACCATAAATTTCGACGTCTCCAACATCATCAACCTTAACAACATCCATCGAAACATCATCATCATCATCATCATCACAATTATAAAAGGGTAAGCGCGCCAACGATTTTTTTTTAATTTTTTTTTGTAATAATGAAATCGGGGCCCCCTTAACAGTCTAAATTTAGAAAAGTATATAATGAAACAAGTAGAATATATAAAAATTAAAAGAAAAAAATATAAAAATAAAAGGAAGAATTATGATAAATTGATAGAATATCTTAACCAAATAACATTAAAATAAATTTGTAAAATTGAAAAGCAAATAAAATTATAACTAATTGTAATGAAAGAAAACATATGCATAATTAGAATCTCTGTGGAAATTTAGGACGAATTTTTAGTTGATTTTTTTTAAATCGATTGAAAGCAATATGAAATTGTAGTTTAACAAACGGAAATTAAAATGTATTGGTAAATTACCTAATAGAAAAAAAAATTAACAGAATATGTCATATAATAAGTAATGTATTAATTAAAGGAAAAAAATAGTAATAATAAAATAAAATTTACAAAATTATCTTGCAAAGTAAATATATATAAAAAAAAATAGAATATAAATAATTCATTCAAATGTCGACTGCGTAGTTTTAAGGTTAAGTAAAATTATATATATAATAATAAAATCCGTTACCAACACTCGATTTTCGGCAAAATAAAAAGGATAATAAAAACACAAATCACATCAAGTTTAATTATCTCTTTCTTTATTTAAAGGTCTTAATGTTCTTTTACATTTAATTTACAATCATCAATTTAATTTACAAACATCACTAATTAAATCAAAACTTAGCTTTCCTCAAAACTTAAATAATTTTATTAAACATTTGAATTTTATTTTTAACATAAAAAAGAATTGATCTTTGATTTTTGAAATCCACAGAAAAGAATTTAATTTACAAATATTACTGATTAAATCAAAACTTAACTTTTTTCAAAACTTAAACAATTTAGTTAAACATTTAAATTTACTTTTAACATAAAAAAATTTGATCTTTAATTTTTGAAAGCTACAGAAAGACTGACTTTATTTTTACTATAAGAATTAAAATTATTGAAATCATAATTTTTTTCTATTATTTTTTTTTTTTGGGAAATAAAGCTTCAACTAAAATTTTGTCGGTGTCTTGTTACATTAGAATTGACTTGAAAGACAAAAATGCAATTTTATCATATTTCATGAGAACGAATTTAAATTCTTGGTTTTGTGGGAAACTAAAATGTGCAATCTTGCAAATTTTTTAAACAACAAAATTTTTATGAAAAATAAAATAATTTGAATTTACAAGAAAAATGTTTTTTTTTTTTTTTTTTTTTTTTTTGAACAAATTTTATTCTATGGATTATATTACTCCTCCATCCCCTAAGACTTTTGCTCCAGCAAAAGGATCTGGCATGGAGGGATTATCTTGGTTAGCCTGTGTATTGTTCTCGTTTAATTTAATTTTAGGCATAATTACATTTTTTCTTCCAAGTTTACAAATTATAATCAATACAATTGCAACGATTACTATTATCGAGCTAATTCCTAAAGATGTGTAATTCATTATGTTGTTTTTAAACTCTAAGTATTTTATAGTTTTTCTGTTTTGTATGTTGTCTGTATGCAATTGACTTAAATTTAGTTTATTATCAAAAAGTTTAGTAAAATTGACATGGTTAATCGGGACTAGACCACTATCCTTAAAGCTTTCAATTTTGTTTCTAAATGTTTTATTACCAATTCCTAGTTTACAATTGTTGAATTTTATGATGTTATTATGTTTTATGTTGAGTTTGTATTGGATACAGTTCTGTGTGATTTGCGTCGGGGGTAAATTCTTTGTTATTATTAGGCCTTCATCGATTTCAGTGACAGATGTGGCGTTATTTAATTTAAGATGGCATGTATTGCTTATTTCAAATGCGTTTTTAATACAAGGATTTTTGTGTGATTTTAACTCGGCCCTCGAAGTTATAGTCTTGTCGTACGTATAAACATTCTTGTCATTCAGTATAACCTGCGTAATTTCATAATCTAATTCTTCATTCTGATCGTTGGGCATAGGAATAATTAATGCATTGTAGTAAATTTCTCTTGTGAATTTTGGAATCCTGATTACGATTATCAAAAAAAAATCTTTATACAAGATTGTATTTTTTATTAACGGTAGAATGGATGCTGATATATTGTAGCTTTTAATTTCTTCGTTCGTCAGTATGTCATGCGGTAAAATGTTCAGTCTGCTCATTAGTATTGTGTCCAAAATTTTCTCAAGTTGTTTATTAATCGTGTTTATGTCAGCGTAAATTTGTAGTGTGAATTTTGTAATGTCAACTGATTTTTTTAATTTACTAGATTTGTCTGTGATATTGTTAAGGTAGTCCTGTAGTATGTTCTGTTGACTATTTACATGCTTGATAGTTTCGTTTAAGTTCTTAATTAAGTTGTTATTTATTATTATCTGTTTGTTTAATTGGTCAGTCATTTGCATTTAATTTTTGTCAAGGTTTTCTAAATGTTTGGAGATTTCTAGTGCGTCGTCATTGTCCATAGTACCGAATAAAAATTTCATGCCTGAACCTACGAAATCAATTACTCCTCTTTTTTGCCTCGGTTTGCTATAAATGTCCGGTATTATCATTTTAAAATTGTGTTTTGCTTGAAAGAGTTCTCTATTAAGTAATTTATATTCGCTTGAATCTGTCGCAAGATCGAGTAGTTTTATATTTGCATCTATTGTATCAATAGTCTTCTTATACTGTTCTAAATCGATAATGTGCAATAGCTTTACGTAATGGTCAACGATTAATTTTTGATTTAATTTATAAAGTATAAATCCGTTTTCGTTACTAACTGGCATAATTTCTATAGACTGTCCCAAAGCAGATGAGAAGAAAGAGATGAATAAGAGTATTGAAAACATCTGGAAAGAGAAAAGATGGGTATTGAAATAAATTATTTTAATCTTGATGCTTAAATTTCCTTTTTCTTTGGTTAATGTAATATTTCGTTTTTCGTCTGTTACAAGTATCAATGACATAATCGCCGTTTCTTTGGTAGCTCGATAGTTTTTTGTATTTCGGTCTATTTTTTGCTATTTCTCTATTGCAAACTACATCTTCTGTTGCAACATAATTTTTATCACGATCTCTATTTAATTTATCTATTTTTTCTTTCTTTGCTTCCTCAAATTTTTCTGCTAATTGTTGAATTTCATTTCGGTCTAAATTCTTATTAATAAAGTCTATCGGTTTTAATTTTGTAGTCGTATGTATAGTGTTATTGTAACTTGTAATGGCTTTAAAAATTTGATCGCGCACTTCGGTCTCAGGGTTTTCGACGGCAATAATACGCAAATGTTCATATAATGTCCCATGAAGCCGTTCGATATCGGAATTCCCGGTTTTATTGTGGGCAGTAGTGACATGAAATTCAATTTGGTTCTCTTTTAGAAATAATTCGACGGAATTATGAATGATACACCTTTCATTGTCAAACACCAACTTTTTCATTTTTCCCAGATATTGAATTCTTTCTTTCAAGGTTTTTAAAATAGAGACCCACGTCCGATCATTTAATTCGTGAATTGTGGCATATTTGGAGAATTTATCAATCGTTGTCAAGTACATGACGTTGCGATACGGGTACCATATGTCTACGTGCACGATTTCATTAAAACCGTGAGGAGACTCGGTTACCTTAAACGGAACTTTAATTGGGTGACGGTCGTGTTTAGCAAGTAAACACACCTCACACCTGTTTATAAATTTAGTGATAAGATCGAAGAGGTTTGGGTAATAGTACTTTACTTTTAATTCGTTGAATACCTCCAAAATGCCACGATGATTATTTCTATGGTGTTCTTCTTTTATTAGAGATAACATTGTTTCTTCGTCTGTGATATCTATTAATTTTATGTTTGACTTTAATAGTCTTAAGTTCCTATTATTAGAAAAGTAGTTCGCATAAGCATTCTGAATTTTTGTAAATAATCTATCATCATCACAATACAAACACATAGTTCCTTTATCGTTAAGAACTCTTTTTAATACTTCCACTAAGTCGCTATTTTCGGTAACGACTACGTGTGTTTGCACTTTTCGATTTACAATTTTTTTAAAAATCTTCTCTTTAGTGTTCAAGGAGACGTATATTTGATTTTTATAGAGATTAATAGGTTTTTCTGTGATATACAGAAAATGTGAATCATCTTCTTAAGCGCTATGCATGGTGGCATCGTTTGATCTTAGTTCTTCACTAGGATCATCTTTGCTATTTAGGAAAACGTCAATGTTATGGGAAGTAGAATTATTTTCATCGCAGGAAATAATTCTACTTAGTCCATCCGCGACTAAGTTTTCCTTTCCCTTTACATAGCAGATGTCAAAATCATACTCATTGAGTTGGATTTTCCAACGCTGAAGTTTCATGTTTGGCTCTTTAATACCGTTGAGCCAAACCAAAGGCTTGTGGACGGTAAAAACTGTAAATTTGCGGCCGTAAAGATAAATTCTAAAGTATTTTATTGCCCACACGATGGCAAGAAGTTCTTTCTCCACGGCGGAGTATTTTATTTCGTGATTATTCAGAGTTCTTGACGCGTAACATATGGGATGATTGTTTTGGCTTAAAACTGCCCCAATTGCATAATTGGAGGCATCTGTAGTTAGAACAAATGGCTTATTAAAATCAGGACTTTTAAGAATCGGATCACTTATAAGAAGAGTTTTTAATTTGTTAAAGGCATCGACGTATTCTTTATCTGACGTATTTATTTTAGCATTTTTCTTCAAATATTTTATTATAGGATACGCTACGCGGGCGTAATCTTTAATAAATTTTCTATAAAACCCGGTTATTCCTAGGAATGAGCGAATTTCTTTGAGTGTATTCGGAAGCTTTAGATTTTTAATGATTTCGATTTTTTTATCATCAGGTTTGATTCCGTTTTTGGTTATTATGTGTCCCAAATAATTCGTGGTTTCTTTGGCAAAAACGCATTTGTCTATTTGAATTTTGAGATTTGTTTCACGGAGACGTTGTAATATTTTTTTGATACTTAATAAATGTTCTTCGAAACTTGTTGAGAAGATCAAAATGTCGTCTAAATACACGACACAAATTTTGTTAATGAAATCTCTTAGTACGTCATTCATGAGCCTCTGGAATGTTGCGGGGGCATTTTTCAGCCCAAAGGCATCCTGAGACATTCGTAGTGTCCACTAGCAGTGGAAAAAGCAGTTTTCGGTCTATCTTTGGGAAGCACTTCGATCTGGTGAAACCCTTTTGCCAGATCTAGTGTGGAAAAATAATTGCACCTTCCAAGTTTATCGAACAGTTCTTCCATGTTTGGCATGGGAAATTTGTCGTCGATCGTTTGTTCGTTTAATTTTCTATAGTCCACTACTATTCTCCATTTCTGTTTGCCCGAGTTATCAATTTTCTTAGGCACAATCCAGATGGGAGAATTGTACGGACTATTACTTGGTTGGATGATTTGTTGTTGTAACATTTCTTCAATCTGGCGATCAACTTCTTGTCGGTGCACCTCAGGATACCTATACAGTCTACTGTACACTGGAACATCATTTTTAGTTTTAATCTCGTGTTTTATTCGATTAGTAAAAGAAAGGTTATCCCCTTCTCTATAAAATACATCTTTGTAGGACATTATTAGTGTTTTTAATTTCTTTAAATCAAATTCGTTTAAATGCGTTGCGAAGTTTTCATTTGGGACACAAATATAATTACATTCATTGCTAAAAATGTTTGCAGAATCGTCGTAGCAATTCTTCGCGTACACCTCTTCTTCTTGGTTTAAATAAAACGGAATAGTAGCATTACGGGTTACTAAAAGTCGATCCTTATAGTTGATATTCGCGTCTAAATCAGCCAATATGTTATTCCCGATGAGGCCATCAAAATTCGTGTGGAAATTGTATTCTAGAAATCTAATGAAATAGTTATCTGGCTCATTGAATTCTTTGAAAATGGGGAAACTATAGCAAGTATTAATGTGGACAATTCTATTTAAAACTTTGAGAGACCAGTCGTGTGAAGTTATTTTCCATTTGGGATTGCAGATTCCGGGATTTATTATACTATTTTCCGCGCCGCTGTCGATAACAAATCTAAGGTCGCGTAATTTGGTTTTTACTACTATATAGGGAAGTCTCTTACAGGGTTGTCGCGAAAATTTTGAGAATTTTGTCTGTTTGTATTGTTTTCGTTTGTAGAAATGTCCATAGGTTCAGGAAGGTTTTGCTGTCTTTGATAGTTCGGTCTGTTGTAACCTTGATTGTTATTAAATCTTCGTGTCTGTTCGCTTTGTCATTGGTCGTTTCTGTACCTAATTTCGTTCTGTCTATAATTGTTATATGAAGCAGTAAAATTTTGATGAGAGTTATTGAAATTGCGATTAGAATAGTTATTATAACGATTGGTATTACTATAGTTATTACGACTATCGTATGTATTTTGATGGTTAGATCTGTTGTTGTTATTTGGCCGATTGTTTCCAAACCTATTTCTACTCGGGTTGTTGTGGGTGAACGATAAATACCCAAATCGTGTCAGTAAATCGAACGCTCCGTCCAGTGTTTGTGGATTATGGCAACCAACGAGGTTTCTCGGTAATGGAGGTAATCCTTGAATGAATTGTCTTAAAGCTAATCTTTGATTGGCGGCGATTTGTTCTACTGTGGCTTCGCCATTGAGAACGTACGCGTTATTGATTCGGCATAAAAGTGAAGTTATTTTGTTGTAAAAGACTTCAACAGTCGAATCGCACCGGCAAAATCTCAATTCATCAACCAGATCTGTGATTGGGGTTCGTTCACCATGATTTCTAATCAATGCGGATTTTAAATCTAACCACGTTGTAATATTTCCACTTTTAATTAATGTCTCTCTGGCTTTCCCTACTATTTTGTCTAAAATGTAGCCTAATACAATAACTTTATCGGGATTGTCCAATGGTTCTATTATGGGTATGAGGGACTCAATTCTTGACAAAAACCCTGCTAAATTATATTTGTTGCCATCAAAAGGAGTGATATAACTTATGTTTTTTGCTAAATATTCAAGTGTGGGACGATTTTCAGCGTCCATTTTGGCGTATTTATGTACAAAATTAAAATAATAGACTTAGAGAAGCAAAAAAGGAAATCCTCGTCACAATTATACGCAAGACAGATTTTTCAACATACAAAACAGTACAATGTTGCACACAAAACACAAAAAAAAGAAAAAAGAAATCTCTGTATGTTACTTTAGGAATTAGCAATCAAATAACAAAAATTTATACAAAAAAATTTTTTTTTTATTATTATTTTTTTTTTTATTTATTTATCTTAAATTTAATTATTCATTTGTTTATTTTTAATTTATTTTCAAAAATATCAAATTACCGTGTCAGAGTTTTTTTTTTTTTATTGACACTGGAATTTGGGAATTGTAATAAACTAACGAGATGTCAGATGTTTATTTCACTTTAAATTTTAATTTTATTTTAAATTTTAACTTGTTAATCAACTTTTAGTTGTTATCTTATGTTGGGCTTAATTTATTTTTTTTTAAATTTAATTTTCCATTTTTTTTTGCTAGGAAAATCGTATTTCTTTTCGAAATTAAATGTGTGGTAAACGAACGAAAATTGAGATCCCCTGTAGTATTACTTTTTTTTTTCTTTTGGGGATCCTACCGACTGCGCCAATAATAAAATCCGTTACCAACACTCGATTTTCGGCAAAATAAAAAGGATAATAAAAACACAAATCACATCAAGTTTAATTATCTCTTTCTTTATTTAAAGGTCTTAATGTTCTTTTACATTTAATTTACAATCATCAATTTAATTTACAAACATCACTAATTAAATCAAAACTTAGCTTTCCTCAAAACTTAAATAATTTTATTAAACATTTGAATTTTATTTTTAACATAAAAAAGAATTGATCTTTGATTTTTGAAATCCACAGAAAAGAATTTAATTTACAAATATTACTGATTAAATCAAAACTTAACTTTTTTCAAAACTTAAACAATTTAGTTAAACATTTAAATTTACTTTTAACATAAAAAAATTTGATCTTTAATTTTTGAAAGCTACAGAAAGACTGACTTTATTTTTACTATAAGAATTAAAATTATTGAAATCATAATTTTTTTCTATTATTTTTTTTTTTTGGGAAATAAAGCTTCAACTAAAATTTTGTCGGTGTCTTGTTACATTAGAATTGACTTGAAAGACAAAAATGCAATTTTATCATATTTCATGAGAACGAATTTAAATTCTTGGTTTTGTGGGAAACTAAAATGTGCAATCTTGCAAATTTTTTAAACAACAAAATTTTTATGAAAAATAAAATAATTTGAATTTACAAGAAAAATGTTTTTTTTTTTTTTTTTTTTTTTTGAACAAATTTTATTCTATGGATTATATTACTATATATTTTTTTTATTTTTTTCTTTCGAAAATATGTAATTTTTGGCATGTAGCCTTTACAACATATATGTGTAGGCTTTAAGATATTAGAATTATAGATTCGGGTTATGGGATATGGAATTTAAATAAAATGAAATTGTAGAACTAATCAACTTTTGGCTTTTGTTTTACAACACCACCCCTTGTCAGAACTAATTCCAATAATGTAATTTTTTTTCCTCCTTATTATCTTCACAATTTCAGCATTTTTGTAAAGGATGGGAACATAGTTTTCACAGCAAACTATGTTTAATTGAGGTGGGTAAGAACATATCATCGTTGGGGCGAGGCGTTCTTTTTTCAATTTACAGGACCAACGATGGTAGTAGCTGTATTCGGGGCCAGAGCGGGGCCATATTAATTTACAGGTCTACGGTGTGGGTGCAGATTTTTATTAATTTGTTATAGGAGCATTTGTAGTAGAAAGATTTCACCACTTTCTACTGCTCCAGGCTACAGAAAACAAAAAGAGGTATGGACAGTGGCAAACTCACACCCCATCCGGCGAGCTAGTACCGTGCTAGCCAGCTAGCGTAGCCGCCACTACCACCCTCCATCATCTCAAGAAGTAATCTACACACTTGATATCTTTGCTGATCAAGTCTGAGCAAAAATAATGTTGTTGTTTTACGTTAGGATCTTTAGTATATTTTCTCTTAGTTTCTTGACATTCGACTAAACCCGTAACATACATTCTTTTTTGTTCCCATGTCATCTTCCAAAATTTTTCAAATATAGTTGTCCGATCATTCTCAGAAACTTTGCTGCAATACCTGTTGCTACTTTTCGTACAGAATTTAGAATTACAAGTTTCTTTTAAAATCCTTGGCGGTCTTTCAATAGCCTCATGATTTTCAGATATTTTTTTAAATCCTTGATATGATCGCATTCTTTGTTGTTGATTTTTTGATTTTGTCCAAAGTTCAGGTTTCGAAATGGTACTTCTTGTATTTTGTTCATTTAGACTGTTGATACTTCCATCTAAAGGAGAACAACTTTGTATGACATTATTTGGTGTACTGGAACTCTCAGTTAGTTTCCCATTTTCTGTTGTATCATTAAAGATATTTTCATCATTAGTAATTTCAAATAATGTATCAGAACCTGTTACTTCCTGCGAAAAATTGCTATTAGCTTTAATTTCATCATTAATTATGTACTCAGCAAGTATTTCAAAATTTTCATCATTTTGTTCAATGAAGTTGCTTTCTGAAGTTACAGTTAAACATCAAATTTGTTGATCCAGATTTTGTTTATCAGTTATATTGAAACTTTCATTATTCATTTGATTATCTTTGCAATTATTAGCGAAAAAGTTATCATTGCGCTGTTTATTGGCATTTTGAAGAACTAATTCCACCATTAATTTTCCACGTGAACTCATTTTCATATTTTTTAAAGAATATCTCTACAATAAAAAAATAGTTTTGTAATATAAAGATAAGCAAAAAGCCCTAACATCAAGACAATGAAAAATTCTCAATGCCCTATCATCTTTCAATGTTATATCTAGTAAACATTATTATTTATTTTGCAAAAAACGACGTTTCATATTGACAATTTTAATTTAAAATAATTTGTAATAGTATAATAACAATACTTACACATTTATTATAAAAATAAATTCCTACAATATTGAATTTAACAATTTAATTTTGATCACTATGCTCACTGCACTTATATAATATTGAATGTATGTGGTTTAGGGCTTTTGGATTTTGACATTTAGGCCACCGATCAGCGTTGTCAGAAGCTGACGTTGATATTATGCCACAAATTTGTTTATATTATGCTAAAAATATGCATTTTGAATTTTGTTTGTGTAATATAAGGTATTACATTAAAATTAATTAAAAACGCACTATTCTCTCATATAAATGATTTATTTTTATTTAACTCATTTAAAAAAAAAAGAAATTATACTTCAAAAAAAAATATATAATAGGAAAAACAGCACCATTTAAAAATTGATAACCAACGATATTGCAACTTCGAATTATCTTTAAAGGTTCTTGATCTGTATTTATTGCTTTATATATATTTTTATAAAGCATTTGTCTCATAGAAGAACGGGAGAACCAATTATACGTTTCATTTACAATAAATTCTATAACAGAGGGCATACATTCTGCTGCAGCAGACGATACCGCAAGTTGAATTGAGTGATTTGTGCAAGGCATTAAAATTAACGCAGGATTTTCATCTTGAAGTTTTTTGAAAACGCCTCTGTTTGCACCAACCATGACACTCGCGTTATCTGTACCTAAACCAGACATTTTGTTTATTTTTAAATCGAATTCCTTTTGAACTGTTTTAACTGCACAGACAATAGCATCTGCATTGCACTCTTCCATGGTCAAAAGTTTCAGAAAAGTTGTTACGATTTCTTTTCGGTGTTTACTATAATATTTAATAACAACTCCTAAATGTTTTGACACTCCAATATCAGTAGATTCGTCTATGACTAAACTATAAAAGCTGTCACCGATATCATTTTTCAAAAAGGATTTGAAATATGGTCCTAAAACGTTCTTTATTATAGCAGAACATTTACTCCTATGCAGTTTAATACTATCTGCAATCTTGTTTCCTTTAAAATTTTCTTTTTTGAATGGATTGCAACGTAAAGAGCCATACGAGTTTCTATTAAACTGGTTTGTTTTAATTGATTCATACTGGCGAAGTGCTCTTGTATGGATGTTAGCCCATTTAATTTTGCTGCAGATAAATGTTTAGAGCTTTCCATATGGAGCTCTAGAACAGATTTTTTGGCTGTTACCTTACATTTGCAATACTTACAAGCAATTTTACTTTCTTGGGAAGAAAGTTTTTCTACCCAGTTGAATTTTTCATTGCTCATCCATGCCGATCTGAATTTCTGCTTATAATTCATTACTTTCCTATATGAAAAACAAAACATAAACGTAAACATAAAATATAGGCAATTTTATATATATGTGATTTAAATAAGATTGACTAAAAATTAAAAAAAACATACAACTTCTTTGGAGGTATTTTATTAATATCATCTTCATCTTCATCTTCATCCGCAACCGCAACCTGTTTACTGCTGCAACTTTGTACTATATATCTTAATTGATAAGAATTTTATGTAATCAGAATTATAAAAATCACTCATTATTTTCAAAACTATTAATTAATATAAAATAATACCTTTCCATTTTAATTAAAATTTCACATACGATGTGGGATGAATGGATGATTCTATGAAACATTGACACAACTAATCAAAATTAAACTTCAAATTGACAAATGACAGTAGAGACCAGTGTTAACATATGCTAAGCAACTTGCAATATATTTAAACTTCCGGTTTTAACACAATGAGTAATAATAGGGCCCATTAATTTTTATAAACTCAATCCTACAAGTGTATACGTACATATGTACATAGTGTCTACAATATAATATGAACGTCGATATGAACAAACAGCACAGCATATACATTTACTTACGTACATTACGTAGTAGTACACAAATACCAAAAATCATTTTGTTCAATATTGTAAAATACATATTTTTATAATTATAATACAATATACATATATGTATATAATACATATATATTGTCCCTTTAAAAATATCTCGGCTAATGCATTTATAAAAAAAACCTGAAATATGTATATAGTACATATACAGGGTGATTCTCTATCGGATGAAAACCTTGAGACAGGTGATTGTTCGTGCCGAGAAACGAAGAAAATTGTTTGGCAGGGGGGGGTCTATTCTCAAGGGGTAAGGAGTTACGAGGCTACGAAGTTTTTTTTTAGGTCAAGTCACTTGTTCCGTATTTTTGTCCATAACTCACGAAATACTCAATACTTTTAAGTCATCCTGCACTCATTAGAAAGAGAATCAATGGCTCTTTACTTTGATGTCTAAACAATTTAAATTGGACTAGCAGTGCTGAAGATACGGCTCATCAAAGTCAAAAATTCATGGAAAAAAACGGAAAATTTTAAGTTCAAGGTCAAATATCTCAAAATTTTGCCCTATTTTTTTTTTAATTTTTTTTACTTAAAATATAGCCCAATGCATCGCCTTTCATTTGCTTTTTATTTTATTTGATTGTCTTTCGTAGTTCTTGAGTTCTGCGATAAAATACAACAGTGGTTTTGCATCGAAAAGTTGTTACCTGTTGTTGTTGTTGATATTTCTCGTTGAGAAAAGAAATAAAATGTAAAGTTTCACTCTTTAAGATAATTATTTGGTAGTCCTGAAAAGGACTGATTTTTTTTAGTGCAAAATTTAATTTGTAAGAACATTCTCAAATTGTCCTCCGTCACGTTGGATGCAGAGCAGAGCTCTTTTTCTTATATTCCTTTTTAAAGGAACTGTCGAAATATTTTCTTTAATTGCGTTTGCACAATTAAAAACCCTTGTGATTAACTCGTTTCGTGTCCGTACTTCAGTTGCGTAAACCATGTCTTTCATGGTACCCCAGAAATAAAAATCAAGAGGGGTTAAGTCGGGAGACCTGGGGGGCCACGGATTTGGACCGTTTCGTCCTATCCATCTCTCCCCGAAGTTTTCGTTCAGCCAATTTCGCACACATCTTTCGGAATGAGATGGTGCTCCGTCATGTTGATAATAAATGCGTCCTAATTGTGCCAGTGGCATTTCGTCTAAAAAGTTTTGAATGTCAGTCTGTAAAAAATTCAAATAATTTTGACTATTCAGTCTGTCTGGTAGGATAACTGGGCCCATAACGCGGTTACATATTATCCCTGCCCACACATTAACGGACCCTTGTGCTGGTCGTAGGATCATTTCTGACCATTTCCAGTATTCTTTCTTCTAACTCTACTAAAATTGACACATCATTTCTATTAGAGGAAGTAATATTTTGTACAGAGCCAGTTTCTCTGAGTCTCTGAAACGTCCTCTGGAAAACCGTATGATGAGGAAGTCTTCTATGTGGAAATCGCTGATGATATTCTCTCCGTGCTTGCATTGAATTTCCATTGCTCAGTCCATAGCAATAAATCATATCTGCATACTCCGCGTTCGTAAATTGAGACATTTTTTCCAAAAAATTTTACTAAAAATTTAAAAATACAGATAAATACTATTAAAACTAGCTGCGCTTAAAGAAAAACCGATCAATGTTGACAAGTAGGATTGTTAATTATGACTGATTAACAAAATAAATATCCTCATGAAAGATCTTTTGACCTGCAGTAATAAAGATCCTTTTTGAATATTTTTTTATGTATTTGCAAATCGAAATGTATGAAACAAGGTAAACCACTTTTATTTCTTTTCTTAACGAGAAATATCAACAACAACAACAGGTAACAACTTTTCGATGCAAAACCACTGTTGTATTTTATCGCAGAACTCAAGAACTACGAAAGACAATCAAATAAAATAAAAAGCAAATGAAAGGCAATGCTTTGGGCTATATTTTAAGTAAAAAAAATTAAAAAAAATAGGGCAAAATTTTGAGATATTTGACCTTGAACTTAAAATTTTCCGTTTTTTTCCATGAATTTTTGACTTTGATGAGCCGTATCTTCAGCACTGCTAGTCCAATTTAATTTATTTAGACATCAAAGTAAAGAGCCATTTATTCTCTTTCTAATGAATGCAGGATGACTCAAAAGTATTGAGTATTTCGTGAGTTATGGCCAAAAATACGGAACAATTGACTTGACCTAAAAAAAAACTTCGTAGCCCTGTAACTCCTTACCCCTTGAGAATAGACCCCCCCTGCCAAACAATTTTCTTCGTTTCTCGGCACGAACAATCACCTGTCTCAAGGTTTTCATCCGATAGAGAATCACCCTGTATATATCATAATATCATATCATCATCATCATCATATTATGTATTATAATGATTATCCGCATACATATATAATCGTATTGCATTAGCGTATACAATGTACAATATAAAATATAAATTTACATTGTATTATTTGCTCGTATACCAATTACCATTATCAATGTATGCTCTTATGCACAAATTACATTACAATACAGCAATAAAGAAATGATCGATAGAAATAAAAACATAGCAGTCAACCAGCAGCAGTATAAAAATTATATATATATAGTATATATATCTACATTATATGTATATTTGAAAACTATAATGGCGTATGAATAATCAAATTAACGCACACACAAATGCTATGTGTAAACCTATTTTCATTCATAAATACGAAATTATTTTTCGAAGTATTTTTTCGAAGTATAAAATTATACACAAGTCATACACATTAATTACAAACATGTGCGAAATCCAAAATTTTTTCGGTTCATTCCACATCATCCACATTAATTGTAACTTTCCCCTTTTTCAAAATTTCGAAGCAAGAAAATATGTATTTTGGCAAACATCCAGACATTATTTTAATTTAACCGTCGAATGTTATTTCTATTGCTTTAGCTCTATATTCTTTGAAATGAAATATAGAAAATTTACTCTAATTATAAATTTTGCATACGTTCTTAAATACTAATTAACTAATTATTCGTTGGTATAGGTCGACCTACACGAATAGATGGCGTTGTAGCAACTATGTTGATTGAAGAACGGATGCTGAAGGTAAAGATGATAAACCAATTAAACAATGACTGTTTGAATTTTCAAAGTTTCAAAAAATCGTTATGTGAACTGAATATTGCCGACGGGAATTGATGACTGTCGAGATGAAAGATTTCTGATTGTCTCGATGAAATTTTATAATTCAAATTTTGATGATGCTTTTCCGCGATGTTTTCTTTAGAAAATTTCCAAGTTTAAGAAATTTTCTAAGTATTAGAAAATTTCCAAGATTAAGAAATTTTCTAAGTCCCCTTGAAAAAAATCAACTTTAATAATTTTTCGATGACGAATTTCCAGTAGAAAATTTCTATTTAAGAAATTTTCTAAGTGTTTGACGAAGATTTAATTCGACGTTCCCTAATTTCTCTAAAAATTCTAAGTATTTTTACAGAAATTTCTAACCTTTCCCTACTTACTAGCTCAACACGCTAGATTTTGAAAGGACTCAACACGTCCAGGCTGATGAGTTTGGCCTTTGGTTTCCTTGCTTCAGTCTCAACACGACAGTATACACAAGTAATCGCAAAGACAAATTTTTCTGCGAATCGCAACCCTTTATATACCAAAATTTGCAAACTCTGGAATTTTCTATTTTCTCCGTTGGTGATAAAATTTCTATTTGTCTCATCTTCTCGTCTTTTTTTATGAAACCGTTTTGTTCAAATTGTGTCCAGTAATTCAAATGACAATTTATGGTAATTGTGAATAACTCTGACTGGTAAGTATATTCAGCTGGTACCTTTTTGACAGTTTTGACATGGTCGTATGTTATGTATATACATATATCTATATATATTATATGTATTCCAATATTTTATTATACGTGATATTTTGTGTTGTGTTGTTACAATATTGTGATAGTGATAGTTATATAAATACTGTTATAAATATAGTTATATAAATAGTTAAGTTGTGAATGTTTTTTAATTTGTAATTATTATTTTTGTGATTAGTGTTTTTGTGATATGTGTTATTAATTAATTATATTTTATATGTGTTTATTCATGTATTTTGTGTACTGTGAATAGTTCTATTTATTGTTGTGATTGTAAATAGTTTTGTGATTATGTATTTTTCTGTGTTATGTGTTTGGTTATGTTGTTTGTTTACTTTTGTGTTGTTCTGTTTGTACTATTTGTTTATGGTTTTGTGTTATTTGTTATTAATTTATTTATTTGTTATTATTATTATTTATTTAATTTTTAATAACTTTTATTTTTCTTTCTTCTTCATGTTATTAAAATGTTGAATGACGATTTCCTTTGTTGTTGTTGTTGTTTTTTTTTTTTGTAAATTAATCAGAAGAAGAAACAGGAAAGTTCTTTACACACAATAAAAAAACTATATTTTTTTTTGTAAAATTTCCTTTTTTTTTCAAAATTGAAACGCACTACGCAACACAACAAACTCACTGTATAGTACTGTAGGATAATAAATAATGTTATTATAATATAGAAATATGGCAAAGCAATTAAAAAAAAATAAATGGAATTTGCAACAATGGACTTGAATTTTAGGAAAATTAAGTGTATTCCATGATGATCCGGAATCCACGTGTATTATTTAACTTATTTTCCCATCCTTTTATGCACTCCAATATAATCGATAATTCGCCAAAATAATTAATCAAAATTTTCCCATGTCGTCCATTTTTTTAAAATATACTAAATTTTTTAATATAATAAAATTAAATTTTTTTCACTTATGACCAGCATCTACTTAGTTATGTCTTTTTTTAACTGTCTCCGCCAACATTGTAATCACGAGTCATTTTTTACCGTCTACCTTATAGTTACAAAGGAAGCGAAGCCGACTTACGCGAGTTACGTTCCCAGATCGTAACGGAAATCAGGGATATACGACTCAACCCAAAAATACAGAAAGTTTACAAGAAATGATAAATTCACTAAAATTTAAAGCATAAAAAAATAAAGAATTCAATATATATAAAGCATTTTTCAATAATGTGAGAAAATATTTTTATTTTATTATGTATATACTAAAAATGCAAATATGATGAGTATGTAAATTCATAGTATTTTTTCTTACTTATGAAAAATATTATAAAGTATGTACTAATATGAGAATTTTGTTTATCAAAAAATATTTTCTCATTCATAATTATTTTCGCTTGTTTTTACTTATTTAATGTAATGTGAGAATTTTGTTTACCAAAATATGTATAGTTTTTCTTGATTCATAATTTTTATTTTCTTTAGATAGATGTTAGACAAAAATTAATATTTAAATAGTCAGTCTTAAGACAAATTTCAAATTAAAAACACGACTCTAAAGAGATCGTATATATTACCATAAGTGTAAAATTTTATAAGTGTAAAATTTATAAAATAAAGTTGAATAAATAAAGTGTTATACTTTATATTTTGTATTTTTTATTTTAATTATTTTCTTTTTCACCTAAGTGAAAAGTTAACAGTTAAACTGGCGCAGTCGGTAGAATTTCTCTCTAAAGAGTTGAGATCCAGTGATAAAACGAACAAAATAAAAATTTTTTTTTTCTCTAAAAATAATAGAAAAAAATTAAGTGATACAATATAAACCATATAATAGTTATTGTAATTATATAATATATATCTGAAACTTTTTTTTCTATATACAAAACAAATTTTTTGTTTCTCAAATAAAATAGTGAGAATTATTTATGAAAGACAAGTTATTTAAAAGGTTTAACTTAAGTAGAAATCTAAATAATCATAGTGAAAGTGAAGACATGGCAAACCCAGATGATATTGCCTTGCTTGTGCAATCAATTCGACAATAGCAAGAAGAAATACAACAACTACAACTCCAAATAAACCAACAAAGAGAAGTTCATCAACAAATGATTGAACACAATCGATTTCAGTTAACACCAGACCAGGTACTCAATCATTTTCGGCGTTTAAAACCCTTCTATGGAAAAGATGATTACAACTTGGTAGAATTTATAAAATCAGTACAAGATGCAACAGATTTGTGTAATGACAATTTACGACAGTATGCTCTTCGAATAGTTCTGAACGAAAAGATCCTAGGTGAAGCAAAAATATGTGTACAGCGGTTAGGAGATAATCTCACATGGGAAACAGCAAAGGCCGAATTGAAGCTGCATTTTCGTCCCCGAAAGGATTATAATGAACTAATAAATGAATTATTATTATTATTATTATTTACTATAAAGAGTGGACAGTAAACTGCCACCCTTCGCCCACACCATGACCCGCCAGGGCCTTTTGGCGATCCTTTTTACATTATTGCTTATTCTATTCACAAATTGATGCTGCAGCACTATTTATGTAACACGAGTGACCACACTATCCCCTTCTCCTCTTTATGTGAAACAAAGACGATAATGGCTCCGCCCGTTCACATCAATAGTGCCCAGTTTGTTGTTAGTAAGTCTTATTTCTAGGTTAGTGTTTACAGTCTACACCTCTTGGAAGAAGAGGTCTAATTTCTTATTTCTAGTGGTATTTTGTATAGAGCTTGGCCACGTCTGCACTTCAACCCTACTTTCGTGGGTGAAGTGGTAACGGCACCCCCGTTCTATACAAAATTGCCCATTTTAGCTTTTTAATTTATTCTAATCTAAATTTAACTATTTATTTACAATTCCTTTACGTATGTTTTCTAGCATTTTACAGAATTTATTTTATCTATTATTGTTTTGTATCTTTGTCTTGGTTGTCTTTATATCTTGTCCATCAGTTTGTATTGGGTTAGAATAGTAAATAGAGAGGAGGTGCTATCCTGTGCTGGATTTAGCAACTCCCCTCGACTTACGTCTTGTTGTCCTAATGCTGTCAGACTGGATCTGACTGCCGGACAGTCCGTCAGCAGTATTTTCTGCCCCATTTTGCTCTGCTACCTTCCTCTACTTTTGAATTTTTATACACTTTCTAATTATTACTAAAACTTTTAATATTGGTTTTATTGGTTTTTGATACACCTATTATTTTTATTAATATGGCCTTTATTTTCTTTACTCTTCACTTTTTCACTTTTTAACTTTTTGTTTAGTTGTTGTCACTTTTATTTTTATTTTTTTGAATATAGTTTAGTTTTTATTTCATTTATTTTATTTTCTTTTTTTATTTTTTTTTTTTTGTTGTTATTTTTTTTTAAAAAAAAAAATTTTTTTTTTAACCCTGTATGCAGTTGGGTCACCCTGTATTTATTATTTTTTGGCTCTGGACCACCCTGTATATTATTTTCGAAGATGTCGAAAAAATGTATCTGATTCGCCTCCACACTTTACATGCTGAAGCGAATCGCACATGCACAATTATAAACTATGTAATGGAGTCTAAGATGGCGTTCTTTTATTTTTCACTATTTCACTTATATAGAATTATTTTAAATTTATTTTATTTATTTATTGTCATTAATATATTTATTCCTAATTTTAAATATTATTAAACTATTTTTAGCTTAATTTCAACTATTTCTATCAACTTTTTATTCATTTATTTTATTTATTTATTTTTAAATTATTTAATTTAATTTATTTATTTTTAATTTATTTAATTTAATTTAATTTTTAATTTTTAACGAGCACACTAGAAAACACGTCCGTACCGTTCGGTTGTTCGAAATGAACTGTGAAAAAATTTTTTGGTAAATAAATGAATGCCGCAATGTAAAGGTAGGAAATCTTAGAGAACTTTTTGAAATAGTTAAATCAGTGAATTATCAGTTAAATGAATTGTACACTTTTGAAGAGATAGAAGATAGACCTATAAATTACTCACCCGAAAATAATGATAGGTATCTCGTAGGGATCATAATGGAGAAAGCAGATAATCTTGTAATGTGAGGGTACTTTAATAATCAATCTGTACGAAGTACTAGGTTGAGTACCCTGCACAAATATATACTCACTCCTACGGTATATACATTGGTCTGTTTGGTCACATTTACCATCTGGTGTATTGTAATGCGGTTATATAAAACGCATTACAATACAACTTCTTCTTCTTACCTTACACGCGCATTTATACATATAAATTATAGCGTTGCTATATATACATATATATGCATCGGATGATGCAGTTGCATGTTGCAGGTATGTGAAGCAGAAATTCTAGAAATTTCTACGCTTCACCAATATTCTCCCCAAGTAATTACTCAAAAGCACGATTACTGTAGCCGATAGTTAATCCATGTTCGGCAATCGGTCAATTTTCACATATACATGTAAAATTTCTGACATATTTGTGTAACTATACTCACCTTTATTAATTTCCGTGTTACCATATATCATTTTTTTTATATGTACTTTCATTACCCACCGCAATTTTTAAAATTTGAAAAATTTCTGTAATAATTAAAAAAATCTGAAAAAAACATATTTATTTAAATAGGGGCATGCATATTCCGTAAATTTACATAAATTTTAACCTTGATAGGTTCCATAAATTACAATTTTTCTTTAAAAAAATAAGTACCCATTGTTTTGGTACTTCACCATTTTTTGAATTTTCATAAAATTTTACTCTCTTCGTTAAAAATTATTAAATTTATTAAAAATTACCCCCACCAAATTCTCCGACTCACACTTTTTATATAAATACGCGGTGCGTATCGGCATCAAAAAAGTGCTATTTTATCTTGGTTAAGGGCAACCTCTGCCCGAACGTAAATTGAATTTTAAATATTTTGCCGGACGATTAAAAAAGTTCTGTTTTTATCTTGGTTAAGGGCAACCTCTGCCCGAACAAAAAAATCAATTTTTTTTTATTTTGCCGGACGATAAAAAAAAAAAAGTTTTGTTTTTATTATTGGTTAAGGGCAACCTCTGCCCGAGCAAAAAAATCAATTTTTTTGCAATTCTTAAAAAGTGAAAATTTTAAATTTGTACTTTAAATACTTAAAGTTAAAAGTTTCAGTTTTGAAAATAAATTGATTATATGCAATGTAATAATTGAAAATAATTGTTGAACAAATGGATTAGGAGTTTTTTTTTTGTTTAGTAATTTGTTGTGCGTAATGTAAAATAAAAGAAAAAAAAAGTTATGATTATAAATTAGGTATATGCACACCTAAATATATACATATGTACATATGTATTTTTGAAATTGATGTTGAAGTAATAGAAATATTATTGAATTTCAAGTTAAGAAAAATAGATTTGGTGCAGGCAGATATTCTTTTTACATTTTTTTTTTGAAAATACGTACATGGTGGTACATAAATAGTATGCTGAAAAGTGCAATTTTTTTTTTCCTTTTGATGGCGATTGTTTTCAATTTTTAGATAATTTAAATTTTTAAACATGTGTGTAAATAATAAGAATCATTATTGTTAAATAATATTGGTAATATGTAGTTGATATCTAATAATAATGTTTATTTACTATTTGAATAAAACAAATGTTTGTATGATATTTTTGTCAAAAATCATCAAGAAGCAATTAATTAAAATTCAGTAAAGCTGTATTGTAGTATAAAATTAAAAGGGTGTCAAAGATTAAATCACAAAATATGAAAATACGAGCAATGTTAAAATTAAATCGTGACAACAGAATAGAATTAAAATTTGGTAGCAAATAAATTTTGATAAATAAATTGATAGATTTAAAACAATAATAATAATTTTACATATAAAATAATAATAAAAATATAATAATTCGTTTAAAAATAATATAAAATACAAAATAAGGAGTTGAGTACAGAAGTTGGATTAATTTAGACATAAAATATAAAGTGTTATATAGTAAATTTATTGTAAATTAGTTTGTAATTATTATCTTTGTAAATTAATAATGTTAATTAATATAATTAAACGAAAATATATATTCAATTTAATTTTTTTTAAAAAAAAAATAAATTCTATTGAATTATAAAAAAAAAGAATAAAATAAAAATAATTTGCAAAAGTGCTTAGAATTAAAATTTAATAAAAAAAAAAAAAATAAAATTCAAAGTATGTAATAAAAATCAATAAATATTTTTATACAATTCACAGAAAATTTGTGTAAAAATTATTATAAAATAAAAACAAAAAAAAATTAACGGAAAATTTTCTTTCATTAAAAAAAAAAAAAAAAAAATTTTACTAATTTTCCTATTCTACTTAAAATGAAAACTATCACAGGAAAAACAAGCAAAAAAAAAAAATAGAGTAGTTGTTTGATTTTAAAAATGTAAAAAGTGTAAAAATAAATTTAATATTAGCACTGCTGGAGTGTATCAATGAATTTTTATGTTCTTTTCAAGAAAACTACATAATTTTCGTTTACAAAATTTTCATTTAGTCTTAAAGTTCATTTTTAAGATAAGTATTACTTCATAAAAAAAAAAAAACATATGTTTTAATAGTATAAAGAAATGAAAGTATTTAATAAATAATTTTTTTTAATTATAAAATAATAATGTTCGGGGTATGGCCTTTGTTATTTTCTATACTTTTCTTTTATGGAAAAATTGAAAATTTTAAAAACTGTTCAATTTGGCATAAAAATAAAAATTTAATCATGTAAATCAATGTACATTATGCCTACAAGTGACAAAAAAAAAAAATTTTATTTTTTTTTATATTTTAAAAGCTATATCGAGTACCGACTCTGACTGGATAAACAAAAAATATATGATAATATATTAATAGTTATAAAAATTATTAATAATAAAATATTAACTAAAAGAAAAAATAATATACACAAATACATACATTCATATTTAATAATATAATAATAATAATAATAATATACATAATACAACGCATACAAGTATTTAAATATTAAAATAAATAATTAGTATTATGGAGGAAGAGTGCTTCAAGGAGTTTCGCGCTCTTCAGGTTGACATCCTGAAAAAAAGGGTGCCTGTGGAATTACAATTCTTAAAGTTAAAGCAATTCATCTCTTCACTAGAATCTCCTCAGTCACCAAAACATCAGCAACAACATCAGCAACCTCATCAGCAACACCATCAGCAACCTCATCAGAAACATTAACAGCAACATTATAAACGACGTCAATAACTTCATCATCACCGCCACAGTCAACGGTAAGCGCGCTTACGCTAATAAAATTATTTTTTTTTCTAATATTTACAGGGGCCCCCAAAATTATACAATTTAGAAACTTATTATAAGATTCACTATAATAAACATGATAGATGTATATAATTGGCTTACTTTGTAAAGAACCAAATTGAAATTTATGGTTCAATTTAGATATGTAAACAAATAAAATAAAAAAAAAAGGAAAACAAACAACATAAACAAATATGTGTAATATGAAAACCAAAAGTAACATGCTTTTATATTCAAAACATACTGTTCAAACGTAAGACTTTAGATTACTATCTTTATTTTTTTTATTACGTTACATATATTAATTAAACACGTAATGCCAATTGAATATTTTAATAAAATTTTATTTTAAAGTTTTTTTTTTTTTTTACAATTAAAAGCAAAATGAATATAAATGCATGTATTCATTAATAAAACATATCCATAGGTATAAGAATATTATAGATGTAACATAAATAATGGATATACATGAATAATATTGCAATAATCTTATTTGATGCCATTTATACTATCGTTAAGATTGTATTATATCAATGATGATTTAGATATTTCATGTAATATTTATAAGCTGAAGAAAGAACAAAAGAAAAACTAATAATCAAAATATTAACTAAATAAACAATAAAATTAAAATATTGTATCGAAAGCAAATGAAGAACAAGGAAAAAAAAAAAAAAAAAAACCAAGTACATTATAAATTAAATTATAATTTAAGGATATGTTTTTTTTTTCTTTTTTTATATAGCAACGAAATAAAATGAACTTGTAGAACTAATCACCTTTTGGCTTTTGTTTTACATTCACCCCTGTCAGAAATAACCTCAACAATGTAATTTTTTTTATTTCTAAATTTCCTTTTATTTTGGTTGGGAACATAGTTTTTCTTAAAACAGCAACTATGTTTATATGAGGTGGGTAAGTATCTATCATCGTTGGGACGAGGCATTCCATCTATAATTTTTTTTCAGATCCAACGATGGTAGAAGCTGTTTTTCTGGGCCAGAGCGGGGCCATATTTAGTTTCAGGTCTACGGTGTGGGTGCATTTTTTTTTATTTATTTATGTTGAAGCATTCAGGGTAGAAGGATTCCACAACCTTCTACCGCTTCAGGCTACGGTAATCAAAAGGGATATGGAGCTGTGGCAAACTCACGCCCCATCCGGCGAGCTAGTTCGTGCTAGCCAGCATGCGTAGCCGCCACAACCACCCTCCATAGTCCCATGAGTAAGTATGACGTAACAAGTGTTGCTACTAAAATTTCAATTTCAGTAGCCGGCCCTGTACATCAAGTTTTAAATACTTGTTGTACTAATGTTAAATATTTAAATTGTGTTTTATGATTGTGTGTGTTTGGGTCGCGTGATATCACAGTGGGCTTCCATCTCTCATTAGGATGGAAGATACTGCTGTGACGTCATACGACTTGATCACACATATAAATAAACTAATTTTTATGTATTTTGAATTTCAGCTTTTATTTTCAGATAAACATTTATGTTGTAGTGTGGACTACACATACAAGTTGTATTACACGCATATAGTACAACACTTACAATATTACTTCATATTATTTACAATCTTGTTGGTGGAAATACAGATAAAAATTCAACGTTAATTGAAATATATAATAAATTATCTGATTTGAAACTTCTTGATGACGAAAGAGCAGTTGGTATTGCTCATAGAAGAATTAGAAATTTTTCAAAAAATAACAATCGACAGATTAACAGACAAACTAATAGACCAAACGACAATGACAATACATACTCATACAGACAACAAAACAATCATAACAGTAATAATAATTATAATTCTAACAACAATTTTAAGTCTAGTAACAATAACGACAAACCCTATAATAATAATAGGAACTATAATAATAATAATAATAATAATACTTTTAATCGTAACAATACAAACTATTCCAAAAATAATAATAATAATAATTCCGAACGTAGAAATTTAAATTCTGCAAGATACAATACTTCCAATTCGAATAGATTCTATAATAATTATAATCATGTTATTAATAATAAGAATTATAACGAAGTAGAACCAATGGAAGTAGAAAATGTTCAGCAGCAAAATTTTTCAATAGAGCCTCAAGGGGTAAACTTCCCATAGTAACTCTTAAAATCGGTCACCAAAAATTTAAATGCTTGATTGATACTGGTTCAGAAACTAGTATAATCAAACCTCAACTCCTTAAAAATTTCCCTGAAATAAAACTGTTAAATCCTCTAATGTATTCCACAATTAATGGTACAAACCTAGTAGATCGTGAAATAATCACCCCATTTCCAAAAGAATTTTTCGAAAAAGGAACAATTCCATGGAAAGTAATTGAATTTAATAGGAAAAAGTATGGTGCAATAATCGGTCAAAATGTGTTGACAGCAATGAAAGCAATAGTAAATTTAGATAAAAGACAATTAGAAATAAATCAAAATAAAATACTTTTTGAAGATGATTATCCATATGAAATTAATGAAATAACAACATTAGAAATAAATGAAACGTATGCAATAAATGGTTTAAAACTTGATCACCTGAACAAAGAAGAACTTAAATTAATTTCAGATTTATTAAAAGCTTATCAAGAATTGTTTTTCAAGGAAGGTGATAAACTTTCCTCTACCCACGAAATACAACACGAAATTATAACAACCACCAATAGCCCCATCTATTCAAAAATATATCGTTACCCGCAAATTCATGAGAAGGAAATAGAAAAACAAATTTGTGAAATGCTCTCACAAGGAATTATAAAAGAGAGTAATTCCCCCTTTAATTCACCGCTTTGGATAGTTCCAAAAAAATCAGATAATTCAGGTGTGCAAAAATGGCGTATAGTCATTGACTATCGCAAATTAAACGAAGCTACTGTAAAAGATAAGTTCCCAATTCCCAATATTGAGAATATATTGGACAAATTGGGAAAGGCACAATATTTCACCAAATCTTAGTGAGAGCCGAAGATAGAAAAAAACGGCGTTTTCTACTCCAAATGGACACTATGAATATGTCCGAATGCCATTTGGATTAAAAAACGCTCCGTCAACTTTTCAGAGGTTGATGAATTCAGTTCTCAGGGACTACACAAATAAAATATGTGTAGTCTACCTCGATGACATTTTTATATTTAGCACATCTCTCGAAGAACACATTTTGAGCATTCGAAAAATACTTGATAGATTGCGAGAAGCAAAATTAAAAATTCAGGTCGATAAATGCAATTTCCTCTTAAGAGAAACCGAATATCTTGGTCATATTTTAACACCTGAAGGTGTACGACCAAATCCAACAAAAATTGAAATTATTCAAAATTTAAAACTTCCTAAAACTCAAAAACAAATCAAGTCCTTTTTAGGAATTACCGGTTATTACCGGAAATTTATAAAAAACTATGCAAAGATCGCTCATCCATTAACAAAATATCTAAAGAAAAATTCTAGGATCAATGCAAATGATCCAAGCTTCATTAATTCATTTGAAAAATTAAAAGAACTCATAACCAACCATCCTATCCTCAAATACCCAAACTTTCATAAAGAATTTAAACTAATCACTGATGCCAGTAGTTTTGAAATCGGGGCTGTACTAACCCAAGAAGGTCACCCTATTTCCTATTCATCTCGAACATTAAACAAACATGAGCAAAATTACTCAACAATCGAGAAAGAATTATTAGCTGTGGTTTGGGGAGTAAGGTATTTCAGGCCATACTTATTTGGCAGAGAATTCGAGTTACAAACTGATCATCAGCCAATAAAGTGGCTACATACAAAATATTCCGGTAAGGATATTAATCCCCTACTTCAGAGATGGCTCATTCAATTAGGAGAATATAATATCAAAATTAATTTCATAAAAGGAAAAGAGAATAAGAATGCAGATTTTTTAAGTAGAATAAATGTTTAAAATCAAGAGATAAATTCAATAGATAAAATAAAAATTGAAAATTGTCAAAATCAGAATTCGAATAATTTGTTAGAATATGATAATTCCACTTTTATTTTAGCTGATATGTTTTCAGAAGGTGTTGAAAATTTGAACACCGGTTCCAAAAATTTAGATGTTTCTGAAAACTGCGATATTTTAAATAAAATTTTTAAAAACAAAATTGAGAAAATAAATAATATTGAAGAAAATAATGAAAGAAGAGAGTCTACTGAAGTACAGACAACTCATTCTCAAGAAGAAAATCAGGAAGATCACATACCTATTCTTGACACAATTGTCAACAGATTTAAATTGCAAATTATTTTTGTAGAAAGTAAAGAGAAAGAGCTAGAAACAATCTTTAAAAATAGAAGAATTTATATTGATAAAAATGATTTGACCAATGACAATGTAAGTAATATCTTTAGGAGATACTTAACTAAAGTTAAGATAGGAATTTATACTGATTTGAGTGACCATGATTATAACCAGCTGCAACAAAAGCTGATCACACTTTTTCCAAATCTTACTAATGTTAAATTTGTCAAATGCAGTTACTTTGCAACAGATGTAGAAAATGAGGAACAGTTGAAAAAACAAATAGCATTGTTTCATAAAAATGAAGTAGGGCATTCTGCTATTATTCCTACCTATTAAGCGATGAAAAAGAAAATTTAACACCCGGATTTGAACAGAAATATGGAAGATAATAAATAATTGTGAAATGTGTTCGTCAGCCAAATATGACCGACAACCAATTAGAAATAAATTTTATTTCACAGAAACACCTTCTACAATAAATGAAATAGTTCATGTCGACGTCTATGTTAACATGTAATGTATGTAACAGTAAGCATGTAATGTATGTACAGTAATGTGTGTACTACTGTAGTACTACGGCCATTGCAAATCTACAATAAAAAAAATCTACAAAAAAAATCAAATATGTTTGTTTATATATATATATATATGCTGTGTGACGTCATGGCAGTATCTTCCATCCTAATGAGAGATGGAAGCCCACCCTGACCTCACACTGCATACAATATACCACACCTGATGTAATATATGTACTGTGTATAATAGTTATACACAGGGCCGGATTATACCCGTAAAAATTAAGTACCACAC
The DNA here is from genome assembly GCA_951394055.1 of Villa cingulata. NCBI lineage: Eukaryota > Metazoa > Arthropoda > Insecta > Diptera > Bombyliidae > Villa > Villa cingulata. The sequence goes on along the minus strand of OX596022.1, from coordinate 23,044,960 downwards.
ACATGACGTCATACTTACGTCTTGAGATGATGGATGGTGGTAGTGGCGGCTACGCTAGCTGGCTAGCACGATACTAGCTCGCCGGATGGGGTGTGAGTTTGCCACTATCCATCTCTCTTTTGATTTCGTAGCCTGGAGCAGTAGAAAGTGGAGAATTCTTTCTACTTAGAATGCTCCCATATCAAATTACTATATAAAAAAAAATTCACATACACCGTAGACCTGTAAATTAATATGGCCCCGCTCTGGCCCAGAATACAGCTACTACCATCGTTGGTCCTGTAAAATAAAAAAAAGAACGCCTCGCCCAACGATGATATGTTCTAACCCACCTCAATTAAACATAGTTCGCTGTAAAAAAACTATGTTCCCATCCTTTATAACACATGATGTAAATTTGAATATCAAAACATGATAGGTGGAAATTATTAAAGGTTTAGGTCAAAGTTAAGAAGAGAATGAAGCAAAAACCAATGCAAATTTAGTTTACATATCCATTTTATTCAAAAAAAATATTCTAATTTAGTTGTATATAAAAAAAATCCATGTTTTACTGCAGTCTATATTCCTTTTCATGATGAAGGACAACCAATTGGTTACTTTATATTTACATATAATTATTTAAACTAACAAAATGGACATATCGTGTGTCGTTGATTATACATAAATTATATGTTTGATCTTATCTACGTACAATTTGATTTCATTAGGCTTATCTTTAATGTTTTATTCCTATTTTATTCATAGAGTTGAAGTAAATTTAACATAATTATGTCATATGTAAAAGAAAATAACCCATTGAGAAATGTTAATATACTATGGATAATTAAATTGACTAAGGCCCATTTCACAAAGAATAGATAAATTATTTATTCCAAAGCTTTCGCTATCCATAGAATAAATCTCAAGTTTAAGCCTATTTTGCGTTTTACAAACGTTTGATAAGTTAATCTATAGATAAATCTATAGGTTATTTTAACTTCATGATTTCTGCAGGTTAAAATGCTTATCTATAGATAAATGGAAAGCTCAATTGACATTTATCCACTGTGCTGGTAAAAGTATATGTTTAATTATTATTGAATTGTGTTTGATCCAAGTTTTATTCTAAAAAACCATTTGTTGGATCATCTAAAATTTATTAATAATGGGTAACATGAAATATATGTATTTAAAAAATAATCCACATTCCTTATACAGAAAATAATAAAGGATTGACATTAAGCATTCTTTTAATTCATCCACTATATAGCATATGTTCAAATTAGGTTTTCTTCGCTTCTATTGATCCCCATTCCTAGAAAGGACATTTAATTTAAATTATAGTGTTCTCTTCAAGCGAAGGTATACTAATTACAAATTCGTAGAACTGTGCATTTAGAGTGGTACTTACACCAAAAAAAGATTCATTTTATTGCAGACCTGCACATTCGTATACCATATATATTTATTATATGCACATAAAAAGTCCATTATGTATCTTCATGCACATTCATATACCACATATGCTTATCATATGCACATAATAGGTCCATTATGTACCTTCATGCACATTCATATACCATATATATTTATTATATATACATATAAAAGGTCCATTACGTACCTTCATTACCATACGGATACATTTTTATGATGTCGGTTTGATGAAAGGCCATTGAGTCCTTTCTTCTGAGAACTCGACTACAATTTTTCTTTCGTTTCAGGCTGAAGAACATTGACAAGAAAATTTTATTTTTGCACAATTCAGTTTTTCGTTCGAACGGTGGATAAGACAACACCAGAGCAGAAGAATCAAAATTTTTTAATCTGATACTGTTATTGTGCTTAGTTTATTTTGTTAAATATAAGTTAAGATTTGAGTATATTTGTTATCATAAAAAGAATTATACATAATATAGTAACATCTATAATAGAAAAGTGTAAACTTATTAATAATTGATAAGAAAAGAAATATTTTAAATTTTAAATAAAAAAAGAAAGTGAATTATTATTTGAAATCCCGATTCTTTGTGTTAAAAACAAGAAATCACTGAAAAGGCTCAGTGATTAGTCACCATTTAAATGTTACAAATAATATATAAAAAATAAATAGATTGTAAAATACAAAAAAAAAGTGAAATATAATATATGTATATACGAGTACAACGTATATAGTGTTTCGTTTGTAAAATGTCGTCAGTATCTACAGTGAGTTCAGTATCATCTCCATCTGTTTCTACAGATAGTTTTGATTGATACCTCACAGGAATCTAGTGAAGGCAATATTCAGTGTGCATGTAGATTTCATTCAAGATTTTTGAGAGCACGAACGGACCCATTTCAAAAATACGACAGGGGACAATTCAAAGCAAGGTTTAGATTGTCCAAATAGGCCGTACTTCTATTATACATATAATAAAATTCAAATTCACCTTACACCACAAACGTTAAGGAATTTTTCAATGACAGCAATGGAACAAATCTTAATTACATTGAGATTTTATGCCTCTGGAACATTTTTACTGACAGTGGGAGATTTTCTGGGCGTTTCAAAATCATCTGTTAGCAGAATTGTTCATAGAGTGTCACATCACATAGCTTTATTGAGAAATGAATACATTACAATTCCTTCAACTGCAGAGGAGAGAAATACATCTTGTAACTCATTTTATGAAATTGCTAGATTCCCGAATGTATGTGGAGTGATAGACTGTACTCACATACAAATCCAGTCTCCGGGTCAAAACATTGGTGAACGATTTAGAAACCGTAAAACATGGTTTTCGTTTAACGTACAAGTTGTGGCAGATGCAAGGCTACGTATAATGGACATTGTAGCAAGATACGCAGGATCGACTCATGACAGCACAATTTTTAATAATTCTCGGATAAGAGCCCGTTTTGAGAATGGAGAGTTTGAAAATACATATTTGTTGGGTGACAGTGGATATGCTTGTAGATCATACATTTTGACTCCATTAAGAAATCCTCAAACAGTATCCGAATCACGTTATAACAATTCACACGTTTCCACAAGAAATACGACAGAAAGAACTTTTGGTGTTTTCAAAAGAAGATTTCCTTGTCTGAAAATTATACAAAAGTACCTGCAGTTATTGTATCGTGTGCAGTGCTACATAATATAGCAATCGCAACAGGGGATGACTTTATATTCAATGAGTTTGATGAAATCTACATTTCCAGCGAAGATTCTTCTAGCGACGTAAATAGTGGAGAAACAATAAGCTCTAGTCATTCCGATGCTAGTGGAAATCATGAAATTGACATAAATTTGGAGGGTAATAATTTTGCTGTTAGAACAGCAGTAATAAATACGCATTTTAATTATTAATTTTCATTTATTATGTTAATTTTCTTATTACTTATGTTTAATAATACGATAAAAAAAATTAATAAAAAGTTAATACTTAATTAACCACTAAATATACTTAACTACTTATACTATAATTTTAATATCTACCATATAATAAAATAAATGTACTTAATCTAAAAAAATGAATTTTAATATTATTTAAATCTAATTTTGAACAATTAATTTTTCAATTTTCAATTCAAGTTTCTGTCTTTTTAATAACAGAATGTCTTTCTGTATTTCCTCTTTATCTCTCCTAATTTTTAAAATTTCTAATTTTATTTTCCTTTTTTCGTTGTATATCTCCTTGAGGCACTGTTTCTCTTTTCTTTTATTATTTTTGCTAAGAGATTGTTCTTGTAAGTGTGATGTAGAAGGACCACACTGTTTTGGTGTAGACGCATCAGGAACATACTCTACCTGTACCATTTGCGGGTGTTGTGATGAGCATGATGGTAAATTCTCTAATAAGAGTAGTTAATCCTCGCATATAATTTTTGTTTTAAATTCAATTTAATTTTACACAAGAAAAAAAGAATACAATTACCAAAATTGCAGTCGTAGATATTTTCTACTTCATTACTTTGGATATCAGTCAAATCCAGCACTCTTTGGTCAAGTTCATCTACATTTGTTCTGAATGCCACATTCCCTGTTTTGTACATTTCTTTCTATTAAAAAAAATATTTTAGTCCTTAGAACCAAATAATAAATTTCAAAAGTAAATACACATACTTTATCCTCCGCGGCTCGTTTTCTAGCCTGCTTCTTCATGCTGCAGTACAGCATCTTCAATTGGTCTTTTTTTCGCGGTCCTGTTTGGCTTATGCTGTTCATCTTGTTGTAATGGCCTCCCACGTGTCTTCCTTCTGCTTTACACTTACGTTGTCCGTTTTTTTATTTTCTATGATATGTTTATACATACTTGCTATCTCTATTAAATTTTCCTTTTCTGCTTCATAATAATTCTTTCCGCGTTCTCTTTTTACATCTAAAAAATATTAAGTCAAAAATTAAAATACTAATAATAATAAAAATAATTGTTTAACAAATTTTTTTAAAATTAATAACAAATTGGTAAAAATATACATACCCATAATGAATTTTAATTGTACTTTTGCAGTAAATTAAATTAAACTTATTGTAAAGCCAACTTCCTTTTATGCCTGCTGATGGTAAATAAAACACTCTAATTAACTGTATTGATCACTATAATATTATTCAATTACGATATCACGAACTGGATATACTACTGAATTGTATCGATTTTAAACAATTACTGCCTGCTAATTATTTTCTATCATCCTTTTATATATTTTTAGTTTTAAATATTATTCTACCTCTAACATTTGTATTATACTCTATTTCTAATATGCTATTTCTTTTACTTCTAGTACCTTTCATCATATTGCTAATATTAATTAATCGGCGCCTTTGATCCTTGCATATCTATTTTAAACGCATATCGACTATCCTTTATTACTTATTTTGTATTTTTATTACAATTAATATCCTAATTTCAAGATGAGTTTCATTACCCATACAAGAAAGAAGACCGTCTTTTAAACAGGCGTCTTGTTTTTATTAGATATGTCGGCAGGATTTCCAAACATATGCTTACAACTTTTTTTGGTTTATTTCTTTTGCATGAATTTTATTTTTCATCGGAAGTGTTCATTACACATATAATTTTGTTTTCAATTTTATAGATATAGAATATAATTGTTTTAAAAATGACGAAAACAATATTATCACAAAATGAAAACAATAACAAATTAAAATCACAATTCATAACATAATCTGGAGGCCGATTTCCGTTCTGTGATACGATAAAATGATAACACTTTATCACGGTATCACTAAAAATGTGATTCTCGTTTAGTAAAATAGAAACAAGTCTCAAAAATTTATCATACGCAAAGAAATTTTAACACCATCTTTTTGACGGTGATAAATTTGTAAATCGAGTGATATAGTGGTGAGATAATATAATTTTTAATAGAAATAATTTTGAAAAGAAATCAAAAATTTGTATTTTTATTAAATATTCTATATTTTTTATTGTTATTATTATTTTTTTTTCATTTATTTATTTATTTATTTATTATAAATAAAAAAAACTAAAATTAAGTCAAATGTACATACGATAATAATATTTAAATAAAATTATAATAATTATAATATTTCAATATTTTTATTTAATTAAACTTACATTATAAACAATAAACAATTCGTCTGACTGCCAAAGAAATACAAGTATGTATGACGTATCTTGAAATTTGAATTTTTAAATTCAAAATTTGAAAATATATATCAAAGATAATACAGTCCTACTAGATGAACCATTTCATTTTTTTTATTTAAATGTTTGTATGTTTGCCAAAAATAAAGATCGAAAAAGTTTTTCGAAACAATATCGAAAAAGAGCGAAAGTTTATAATTCAGGAGGGATGTAAATATGAGAGAAAAATAAGAATATTTATATAAAAGAATTAGTTTGTGAGTTGCATGACTGGTTTACTAAATTTTATATGGTTTTGAGTGGTACCATCACTTATTTGGGGTGCGTTCATGAACATTACTTTAACCATAGTCATGGTGTAGTATTGTTTAAGCAAAGTTATGTTATACTACAGCCATAGTTATGTTAACTTCAAGTGGTTTTTGAACGCCATTTTTACCATAGTAGTAGCAATAAATTATCATTCAGCTGTCAAGTCAAGTTTAAAAAATTTTTACATATTATAATTATTATATTTTTTGTTTGTCAAAAATTAATTATTTTTTAAAAATGAAGTTTAAAACAAAATTAATTAATTTCAAATAAATTAAATTGAAATTTTCACAATTCACAACAAAAAATTAAATTACAAACGATTTTTTTATTGTCAATGTCATTACCACTTAAAGGTTTACTATCGTTACTATCGTTAACCATGCTCTCGAGCAGGGTTAGTTTTTGACATCAAATAGTTAAAAATTTACTTTACTACAGATGTTTATGAACGCTAAAAATTCATGTTGGTAGTTATGTTTTACTATGCCACCACCATTTTGAACGACAAATGATAACTATAGTTAACTATAGTAACGTTTATGAACGCACCCTTGATATGATATTATACTTGAATAAGTAAAAATAAATGGATATTTTGTACGCAAATGCTTTAGAATACAACAATTGACAATAGGGCTGTTTCAATTTTTTTTTTATTGTATTGAGTTGATCGTCGTATTTAATATATGAATGACTTGAGAAAGGAGGTATTTCATATTTCATGTATTTTTATATATGTATGTATGTGTTGTTATGTTAATATTCCTTGTCGCGTGCTATATGATCTGACATAAATTACTACTACTACTTCTAATTGAAATACATATATAGAATTGTATTTATATCAAAGACCATATAAATATATACATTTATATGGTCTTTGGTTATATGTATTACCTGTATAGGTTTACATTATTTTCTGATGTAGGATTGTAGAATATTTAGCAACAGAGGTTTTTGCGTATGCCTATGCATACTGTAATGAATATAATACCCACATATCATATACATACATAGCATATAACATAACACGCGACAACATAACATGAGTAGAAGAAACGTGATCTACTCAACAGTAAACAAATATTTAAATATGTGTCAAATTAATGCAATTACTTATTTCGTAATTGCGTATACAATATTAATTGCTTAACGTAAGCATGATACAGCATTTTAAGCTTTTAATAATTACGTTATAAATGTTAATATAGGTCATACACATATAAATATGATATGTAAGCATTATATTGCATTGTTAGTAAATAAGGTACATGACCGAAAATTTATAATTACGAAATTGGCATTAACATATGTATATAGAATAAAAGTAAGCAATATTTTGTACTTTGAAATTAAGTCAATAAATTCTTGATATAAGCAATTTATATTTAATTAATATTAATTACCATTAATTATATGATAAGAATTTTTGTATATAAAGAGAAGAATTTTTGAATAAAGACACAGTATACAGTTGAATATCATCAAGCAAATTGACTGCATTTTTATTCTAGTCGGCATTGAATTGCCATATTTTATAACTACGGCATTTTTGCCATATAATGGTGCAATTATCGGCACTAATATGCCGCACCAATTAATATGTTAAATTTCTGCTTCCCTCTAGGTGAAATATTTCTCAGCGGTAAAAACCTGCATTACATGGCGACCCTGCGAACATCGGTTAAATGTCCTAGCTGCAAATATTTATTATTTATTCAAGAAATATAGAGAGAGAAACAAAAATCGAGCAATTGAAACACCGAAAATGCAAATAAATAAAATAAAAAAAAAAAAAAAAATAAAAAGTCAAAGAAAGAAAAGCAATAGCGGAGCTATATCACTAGAGAAGAAAAGAATTTTTCCTTAAACAAAATAAAAGAAATTCGAAAAGAGCAATGGGCAGCGCAAAATCCAAAGAGGAAGTAATAGTAATAGTAATAGTAATAGTAAATGCACCCTCATCGAACAACAACAGCAGCAACGGCAACTATCAATATGAAATAACGAAAACCATAATTATAAGTTTAATTGTATGTCTAATTTTAATAATTGTAATAGGTTATATTAAGAATAAATTTAAAAAAAAATATAAGAAAAGAAATTAATAAAAATAATACAGTTTAAAACTAATTAATTAATTAAAAAAAAAAAATATATATATAATAAATAATAATATTGTAATTTTTTGAATATATATTAAATGAATAAATAAAAAAAAAAAAGGGAAAATATACATACACATATTATATATTTTTTCTCTCCCTTTTAATCTTTAAAAATTTATCATTTATGAATAATTTAAAAAATTTGAGAACAGATTTAAAAAATATATTGGATATATTTAAGAAAAATCCAAATAGAAATTTTTCGGATAAATATTTATTGTATTTAGAATATTCAAAAGAAGATTTTCATAAAAAATTAAAAAAAAAAAAACTATCAAAAGCATATGAATGTACAAGTCATAAAAACAAATATTTAGAAATTTATAATCAAATACAAAATATAATAAATTCTAAAGTTAAAATAGAAGATATTGATAGCGATCAAGATAGTAGTAATAATACTAGTAGTGAAGAATATTCAGATAGTCTTAGCATACAAAATTCATCAGAAAAAGAAAGAAAGGAAACAACAACAATGGCAGCATTTGATATTAGTACAACGCTTAAAATAATACCAGAATTCAATGGTGAACCACAAACATTAACAAACTTCGTAAACTTGGTTGAATGTTTATCAGAGACTTTGAAAGATAATACAGAAGTGGAAAAATTGATAAAATTTATACTTAAAACTCGTATAACAGATAAAGTGCGTAATAAAATTAGTAATGAACAAATACCAACAACATTGAAACAATTTAAAGATCTATTTGAAAAAATATATAAGCCAAAAAAGAACCCATTGAAAATTCAAAATGACTTATATCGCATTCAGCAAGGAAATAAAACAGTACTCAAATTTGCTGAAAAAATAGAAACATTAGTTGCTGAATTAAATGAAATTCATATATCAGAACAAGGTGAAGCTAATAAAACAGTCATCGCTAGCATAAATGATACATTAGCTTTAAATGCATTCAAATCTGGACTGAAAGAACCATTGAAAATGACAATATTTGCAGCCCAACCAAAAACACTTAATGAAGTAATTAAGCTAGCATCCGAAATTGATTCCAGTGGGAACAACAATGAAAACGTATTGTATAAATAAAAAATAATATTCATACATAAGAATCCTTCATCTAAAATGACGCGTATTAGACTAGGTCTAATGGATTACGATTTCGAAATAAAATATAAAAAGGGTTTATTGAACACCAATGCAGATGCCTTATCACGATTACAATTAGACTCAAATGTGCTTAAAAATATGATACCAACTACAAATGAAATTAAAGTATTAACACGTAATATGCTTAAAGAAAAAGAAAAACAGAAAAATACTGCATTAAATGAGATTGATCAAACACAACCGGTAGAGACTGGCCATCTCAGCATCTGGGAATGTTCATCAATTTCTCAAGTAAGAAATATTAGAAGATTGAAATTTATAAAGAAAGTAAATATACAAAGTGTACACAGAAATAATAAATATAATAATGAAGATATAATTAATATATATATTAATAAAAGAGAGATAAAAATAGAGTATAGTGAGGAAACACAATTGAATCTGAGGATTATTGTGAAAAAGCTATCACTCGAATTAAATAAAAATAAAATATATGAACTAGCCATGGAAAAAGATGATGAATTATTTAATATTATAAATATTGATAAATTTAAAAAAGAATATAATAAGTTGCAGCAACAATTAATAAAAAAAGGAAATGCAGAAATAAAGATAATTATATATACACCACCTATAAAAGTGATTGATAAGCTAAAGCAAAATAAAATCATAAGTGAATATCACAATACAGCACATGCAGGAGCACATTCTGGAGTTAAAAGAACCATAAACAAAATAAAACAAAGATATATATGGAAAAATCTGAACAAAATGGTAAAACACTACGTAAATAATTGTGAAATATGTGCAAAAAATAAACAAATAAGGCATACAAAAGAAAAAACAATTTTAACACACACACCTTCAACAAGTTTTGAAATAATACAAATAGACACTGTCGGACCTTTAAGACAATCAAAAGAATATAGATATATACTTACCATCCAATGTGAATTGACAAAATATATAGAAGCGTTCCCTATGGAAAACAAAGAAGCTAAGACGATAGCCAAAACTCTAGTAAACAATTTTATATTAAGATACGGTCACTTTAAAATTCTAAAAACTGATATGGGAACAGAATTTGTTAATGAAATCATGCAAAACATATGTAAATATTTTAATATAAATCATGTCACATCGACACCTTTTCACCATGAAACATTAGGCATGATAGAAAGAAGTCATAGAGTATTAAATGAATACTTCCTAGCATTCACTCAAAATGATAACTGGGATGAATGGATACCATATTTTACGTTTTCGTACAATATTACACCACATTCAGACATAGGTATATCACCTTTTGAACTAATATTTGGAAAAATTGCAAAAATACCATCAGAACTTGAATCTGAAAATGCGCAACCGATATATAATTTAGATAACTACGCACAAGAATTAAAATTTCGTTTACAACGTGCACATGAAACTGCTAAGCAATTATTAGATACAGCAAAACGCAAAAGAAAAGACTATCTGGATGATAAAATAAATCCTTTAAATATAATAGTAGGAGATAAGATATGGTTAAGAGTAGGTAATAGGAGAAAATCTGAAAGTCCATACAAGGGACCATACGAAGTAATAGAAACTAATAATGTAAATTCTAAAATTAAGATAGGTAATACAATTAAAGAAGTACATAATAATAGATTAAAGAAAGCATAAAATATAAACAAATAATAAAATTGTAAACAAAAATATAAACAAATAACAAAAATGTAAACAAATAATAAAAAACAAAAATGTAAACAAACAACAAAAATGTAAAATAAAAACAAAAATGTAGACAAACAACAAAAATGTAAAATAAAATTTTAAACAAAAAATGTAAACAAAACAAGACAACAAAAAAAAAAAAAATTTTTTTTTCTTCACACAAAAAAAATTTTTTTTTACCCGACCCTGAGGGATGTAATGAATATAATACCCACATATCATATACATACATAGCATATAACATAACACGCGACAACATAACATGAGTAGAAGAAACGTGATCTACTCAACAGTAAACAAATATTTAAATATGTGTCAAATTAATGCAATTACTTATTTCGTAATTGCGTATACAATATTAATTGCTTAACGTAAGCATGATACAGCATTTTAAGCTTTTAATAATTACGTTATAAATGTTAATATAGGTCATACACATATAAATATGATATGTAAGCATTATATTGCATTGTTAGTAAATAAGGTACATGACCGAAAATTTATAATTACGAAATTGGCATTAACATATGTATATAGAATAAAAGTAAGCAATATTTTGTACTTTGAAATTAAGTCAATAAATTCTTGATATAAGCAATTTATATTTAATTAATATTAATTACCATTAATTATATGATAAGAATTTTTGTATATAAAGAGAAGAATTTTTGAATAAAGACACAGTATACAGTTGAATATCATCAAGCAAATTGACTGCATTTTTATTCTAGTCGGCATTGAATTGCCATATTTTATAACTACGGCATTTTTGCCATATAATGGTGCAATTATCGGCACTAACATGCCGCACCAATATATATATTAATTGCAAGTTTAATTAAAAAATATAACTACGGCATATTTGCCATATAATGGTGCAATTATCGGCACAAATATGCCGCACCAATTAATATGTTAAATTTCTGCTTCCCTCTAGGTGAAATATTTCTCAGCGGTAAAAACCTGCATTACAATACATTATAATTACTGTAGCATTTGTACTGTACTCTGGTCTATACATTTATATGGTCTTTGATTATATGTATTACTTGTATAGGTTTACATTATTTTCTGATGTAGGATTGTAGAATATTTGGCAACAGATGTTTTTACGTATGCATACATTATATTATAATTACTGTAGCATTTGTACTGTACTCTATACTTTTATATGGTCTTCGATTATATGTATTACTTGTATAGGTTTACATTATTTTCTGATGTAGCATTGTAGAATATTTGGCAACAGAGGTTTTTACGTATGCATACATTATAATTGCTGTAGCATTATACCAGAGATACTATATAACTACATATAAATATGTTTTTACATAGTATCACAGATCAGATACACTTATCTGCGATAGTATATAGTATCTTTGATTATACATAATATATGTATACATATGGATATATTATGGTTTTATTTTGTTATGTTTTTGAGTTCATTGACTTATAAATGCAAGATACGATTATATATTATCATATCCCGTGAATTGAATTTCTTCTTGAAATTTTGAAAGAATATCTTTTTTAATGTTTGGGCCTTAGGACTTCTAAAAAAATAAAGTATTATTCTGATTTATGATCATAATATAGAAATTTAAAAATCAGGTGTTTTGTGAATTACCAAATTTTTTTATAGACTGAGTCAATTTTTTTTCTAACTAGATCTAGTTCCTAAATCTTGAGGATAATGAATTTTAAATTATTTACAATATTTTTTAAAAACAGAAAGCTTAAAAATATTTATTTCAAAATTTTTAAATTTTATTTCGTTGATGTTTTTTGTGTGTGGTATAAAGTATATATTCAAAACATTCTAAATACTAGCGCTGATGAACATTTAATTAGATTCAATGAAAATTGATAATCATTTGTAGGTTGAAAAATATTATATATATATATATAGGTATATATAATAAACAATATGTCATGAAGTCGAAAATAAATTATTTGTAAATTTATGGATTTTTATGATTGAATGCAATCAAATTTTTTTCATGTATGTTTGTTTGAAAATAAATTATTAAGTAGAATGGGCCTATAATTCTAGTCCTAGAAATATTTTGGAGATCCGTATTATCAAAATATCTTCAGTAGTGATTCAAAAAATTATGTTTGAAAATAACGTGGAATAGGTTTACGTATAGTAAATTATAATTGCTTATTTGTTTTTTGAATTCAAAATTTGCCTTTATATTTTAACATTTCTATTAAATTGATAGCTCAACTATTTAATATCATTCTCAAACCAAATTTTAAAACTTAAACCATTCATTTAAAAAGTGCAAGAACTGGTCAGTTCTGCATGGTGCGGTCATTAAGTTGGCAAAAAATAGGAAGTTAATCTGACCTGCCTATACTTTAGAATATATTATCAGAAATTTGAATAGCCTCTGACATTTAGTATTAGCACTATTAGTCATAAATATTTTTATACAGCATTTTTTTTTAACAAAAGTTTTAAAATTGCATGTATTTTTAATTCTGTTTTTTTCTATAAAATATATGTAACTTTGTTTTGAACTTAAATGAACCTAATGAATTCGGACAAAAAAGCGATGAATTATCAATCGTCTTTTAATACAGTTGAAATTATACAATATTTTAATATTTTAATAGTTGATATTATATTTAATTATTTATTATTATAATTATATATGTATACACTAAACAAATTTATGGATTTATAATGTTTCGAGGATGCATTTCCAATTATTAATTGATTAGAAATTAAATGCCGTGCAAAAGTAGTTGTGAACAATACTGTACATCCAGTTTTAGTTTAACTATAGTTGGAAGACGGTTTTCAAATTTAAAAATTTTAAAATTAAATATATATATGATTATATATGATTTATATATATATGATTTATATGATTTATAAAGTATAATATTAATATGCAAATTATGTATAAAAATATCTAAGAAACTCATAGCAAAGCAGAAGAAAAATTTTGATCACGATCAAAGTGGATTTTGCACTTATAATAGTGGTAACGTAGTAAATGAATGATATATTCTTCAAATATAGATATTGTGGTATCTTAAAAGGATATTTACTTGAGGCCTGTTACCTATCAAAATTGTTATTTAATTCTTTTCAGAGGAAAACCATCAGATTGCAGTGTAATTGATAAATATTCGGTAATTATAAACTTTCGCTGACAGCTAGTTTTCTTTAAACATTAAAAATCGAAAAATATATGAATCTTCATGATTCTAGTCTCAAAATGTTCCATTTAACTTCGGATTTATGAAAAAAGTATAATAGTTAAAGTTTGATGCGTAGGAGAGTGTGGGTAGATAGTTAAAAGAGCATATGAAAAAATCAGTTTAATTCAGTTCAAAAATGTTGATCAGTGTTAACAAATGACGCTAATTATACAGCACTTTTCATACTCTTTTAGCATCCCCGCACCCACCTGCCAAAATTCTCTTTTTTTCATTTATATTTTATTTTTCATTCTATAAAATTTTTCAATCTTACTAATGAAAAATTACTCATGAGTAATCGCCACCCACCACCCCCCACACCACTCCACGCATCAAACAGCCACTATTATATTCTATTCATAAATCCGAAATCAAACCAAAGTTGAAAAAAAAGCAAAAAGGTTGACTTTTCAATTTTTTATGAGTAAAAAACCAGCTGATAGCGAAAAAGTATATGTAATTACCAAATACTGTATTCATATATCTATGAATAACAAAAAGGTTCATATTTAACATTACACACAAATATTTTCATAAAGAAATATGTTAAGAAAGGTCATTGATACTATATACATTATAGATCCTGATATACATCATTGAACAATCTATTTTTATAATTACACTTGTATGTATGCATACAAAATACCATATAAACGATGTATACATATTACATACAATCATGTATATCGCATAAACAGCACATTCATTGTATATAGTATTTACTATTATCTATTCTGCATAAGCAAGCAGCATGTTGTTATTAATGTCTACTATGTCATGTCTATTATGTATGTATTAGAATTAGTTTTTACATCGCATTCAATGTTATACCAAAGACCAATATAATACACCATGATATAATATATTTTATATATCGGTCTTTGGTTATATCAAACTTGTTTATTCA
This sequence comes from Villa cingulata, assembly GCA_951394055.1. Lineage (NCBI taxonomy): Eukaryota > Metazoa > Arthropoda > Insecta > Diptera > Bombyliidae > Villa > Villa cingulata. Next base: position 23,029,960 of record OX596022.1, on the reverse strand, counting down.
TGTTATATGCTTTATGTATGTATGTGTACGAGATCGTCTTCAATTCAATATGGATCCTTATATATCCTTATGCACGAGCATAAACCATACATGGAGAATAAATATATATGATCAAAATCTCTCAAAAATGTTCAAATTTATATTTATATGTTCCAGCCAATGATATTCATTTATTCTATTTTCAATACTCAAAATATACAAATACATATAAATAACACTTATATGTGTGGAATATCATATGAATTAAATGTACATTTTAAATAGCATTGTGTATTGTTTAGTGCTGCAAAACATTGACAGGTGTTCATTTCATTTGTGAGAGCAAACATTTATAATAAATGAGAACAAATTCGAAACACTATGGTCCGTCTACACAATTAGTTTTGATAACTCGATTTACAAAAACAATTCCATTATATCACAGACTGTCATACAAATTTATTGAAATGATTATAATTGTGTACAGGGTACATAACTAAAAGCAATTCGAAAAATTTTGAAAAACTTTTTTGATTTTGATGAAGCTTTTTCGATCTTTATCATATATGTAAGTGTGTCGTTTTTGGAAAAATTACCACTTACACTAAAAAGAACATCTATTGAGACGAAGAACTATATTATCTTTGATCAAAATCAAAAAAGTTTTTCAAAATTTTTCGAATTGCTTTTAGTTATGTACCCTGTACACAATTATAATCATTTCAATAAATTTGTATGACAGTCTGTGATATAATGGAATTGTTTTTGTAAATCGAGTTATCAAAACTAATTGTGTAGACGGACCATAGTGTTTCGAATTTGTTCTCATTTATTATAAATGTTTGCTCTCACAAATGAAATGAACACCTGTCAATGTTTTGCAGCACTAAACAATACACAATGCTATTTAAAATGTACATTTAATTCATATGATATTCCACACATATAAGTGTTATTTATATGTATTTGTATATTTTGAGTATTGAAAATAGAATAAATGAATATCATTGGCTGGAACATATAAATATAAATTTGAACATTTTTGAGAGATTTTGATCATATATATTTATTCTCCATGTATGGTTTATGCTCGTGCATAAGGATATATAAGGATCCATATTGAATTGAAGACGATCTCGTACACATACATACATAAAGCATATAACATGAATAAACAAGTTTGATATAACCAAAGACCGATATATAAAATATATTATATCATGGTGTATTATATTGGTCTTTGGTATAACATTGAATGCGATGTAAAAACTAATTCTAATACATACATAATAGACATGACATAGTAGACATTAATAACAACATGCTGCTTGCTTATGCAGAATAGATAATAGTAAATACTATATGCAATGAATGTGCTGTTTATGCGATATACATACATGATTGTATGTAATATGTATACATCGTTTATATGGTATTTTGTATACATACATACAAGTGTAATTATAAAAATAGATTGTTCAATGATGTATATCAGGATCTATAATGTATATAGTATCAATGACCTTTCTTAACATATTTCTTTATGAAAATATTTGTGTGTAATGTTAAATATGAACCTTTTTGTTATTCATGATATATGAATACAGTATTTGGTAATTACATATACACTTTCGCTATCAGCTGGTTTTTTACTCATAAAAAATTGAAAAGTCAACCTTTTTGCTTTTTTTTCAACTTTGGTTTGATTTCGGATTTATGAATAGAATATAATAGTGGCTGTTTGATGCGTGGAGTGGTGTGGGGGGTGGTGGGTGGTGATTACTCATGAGTAATTTTTCATTAGTAAGATTGAAAAATTTTATAGAATGAAAAATAAAATATAAATGAAAAAAAGAGAATTTTGGCAGGTGGGTGCGGGGATGCTAAAAGAGTATGAAAAGTGCTGTATAATTAGCGTCATTTGTTAACACTGATCAACATTTTTGAACTGAATTAAACTGATTTTTTCATATGCTCTTTTAACTATCTACCCACACTCTCCTACGCATCAAACTTTAACTATTATACTTTTTTCATAAATCCGAAGTTAAATGGAACATTTTGAGACTAGAATCATGAAGATTCATATATTTTTCGATTTTTAATGTTTAAAGAAAACTAGCTGACAGCGAAAGTTTATAATTACCGAATATTTATCAATTACACTGCAATCTGATGGTTTTCCTCTGAAAAGAATTAAATAACAATTTTGATAGGTAACAGGCCTCAAGCAAATATCCTTTTAAGATACCACAATATCTATATTTGAAGAATATATCATTCATTTACTACGTTACCACTATTATAAGTGCAAAATCCACTTTGATCGTGATCAAAATTTTTCTTCTGCTTTGCTATGAGTTTCTTAGATATTTTTATACATAATTTGCATATTAATATTATACTTTATAAATCATATATAGTAATATATTTAATTTTAAAATTTTTAAATTTGAAAACCGTCTTCCAACTATAGTTAAACTAAAACTGGATGTACAGTATTGTTCACAACTACTTTTACACGGCATTTAATTTCTAATCAATTAATAATTGGAAATGCATCCTCGAAACATTATAAATCCATAAATTTGTTTAGTGTATACATATATAATTATAATAATAAATAATTAAATATAATATCAACTATTAAAATATTAAAATATTGTATAATTTCAACTGTATTAAAAGACGATTGATAATTCATCGCTTTTTTGTCCGAATTCATTAGGTTCATTTAAGTTCAAAACAAAGTTACATATATTTTATAGAAAAAAACAGAATTAAAAATACATGCAATTTTAAAACGTTTGTTCAAAAAAAATGCTGTATAAAAATATTTATGACTAATAGTGCTAATACTAAATGTCAGAGGCTATTCAAATTTCTGATAATATATTCTGAAGTATAGGCAGGTCAGATTAACTTCCTATTTTTTGCCAACTTAATGACCGCACCATGCAGAACTGACCAGTTCTTGCACTTTTTAAATGAATGGTTTAAGTTTTAAAATTTGGTTTAAGAATGATATTAAATAGTTGAGCTATCAATTTAATAGAAATGTTAAAATATAAAGGCAAATTTTGAATTCAAAAATCAAATAAGCAATTATAATTTACTATACGTAAACCTATTCCACGTTATTTTCAAACATAATTTTTTGAATCACTACTGAAGATATTTTGATAATACGGATCTCCAAAATATTTCTAGGACTAGAATTATAGGCCCCATTCTACTTAATAATTTATTTTCAAACAAACATACATGAAAAAAATTTGATTGCATTCAATCATAAAAATCCATAAATTTACAAATAATTTATTTTCGACTTCATGACATATTGTTTATTATATATACCTATATATATATATAATATTTTTCAACCTACAAATGATTATCAATTTTCATTGAATCTAATTAAATGTTCATCAGCGCTAGTATTTAGAATGTTTTGAATATATACTTTATACCACACACAAAAAACATCAACGAAATAAAATTTAAAAATTTTGAAATAAATATTTTTAAGCTTTCTGTTTTTAAAAAATATTGTAAAAAATTTAAAATTCATTATCCTCAAGATTTCGGAACTAGATCTAGTTAGAAAACAAATTGACTCAGTCTATAAAAAAATTTGGTAATTCACAAAACACCTGATTTTTAAATTTCTATATTATAATCATAAATCAGAATAATACTTTATTTTTTTAGAAGTCCTAAGGCCCAAACATTAAAAAAGATATTCTTTCAAAATTTCAAGAAGAAATTCAATTCACGGGATATGATAATATATAATCGTATCTTGCATTCATAAGTCAATGAACTCAAAAACATAACAAAATAAAACCATAATATATCCATATGTATACATATATTATGTATAATCAAAGATACTATATACTATCGCAGATTGTAGTGATATCTCATATATCATACAAAAGTGTGCCACACATGAACACCAGAATACTGACCAACAAAATAATAATGATTCATTAAGAATTTTATAAACAAAAACATAAAATACTTTTAAGTATACTGACCAAAATATATGTAAAAGAAAAAGAAAAAGGTCTGATGTAATATGAGCATAATTTATGCATTGCACATGTTTACATATAGCATGCAATGTGGAAGTATTTAAATAATTATTCTTTTAGAATCAGATTACATTATGTTAAATAATGTAAGAAATATTTAAATGCAATGTTATGATATGATATCTGACACCACTTGAGTAAAATAGAAAAATAGTAAATTTATTAGCTAATTATATGCATAATGTGGGTCATAGTTAAATGACATTTATTTTTATACATATTTTGGGATATATTGGAAATATATTAAATATCAATTTAAATATAATTAACGATGAATGATTAATGATATTGGAAATATTATAGATATAGATTTAAGTAGGGAGATAAGAAATAATGTAAAATTTATGTATAAATACTGATGCATTTATTCAATAAAGTCACTCTGTATTCAACCAAGAATCGAGTCATTTTTAATTCTTACTGCACTCCGCAGTCTAGTTGGCACAACTTGCCTTTAATCATAAATAACGGCACTCTTGCCAAATTAACGTCTGGCTTATGTCGGCAATTAATTTCTGCCTGCCAGTACAAATATAGATAGTTAGCATAGTCAATCACAATCCCTTGCTCCAATCATTACAAGATAAGTGTATCTGATCTGTGATACTATGTAAAAACATATTTATATGTAGTTATATAGTATCTCTGGTATAATGCTACAGTAATTATAATGTATGCATACGTAAAAACATCTGTTGCCAAATATTCTACAATCCTACATCAGAAAATAATGTAAACCTATACAAGTAATACATATAATCAAAGACCATATAAATGTATAGACCAGAGTACAGTACAAATGCTACAGTAATTATAATGTATGCATAGGCATACGTAAAAACCTCTGTTGCTAAATATTCTACAATCCTACATCGAAAATAATGTAAACCTATACAGGTAATACATATAACCAAAGACCATATAAATGTATATATTTATATGGTCTTTGATATAAATACAATTCTATATATGTATTTCAATTAGAAGTAGTAGTAGTAATTTATGTCAGATCATATAGCACGCGACAAGGAATATTAACATAACAACACATACATACATATATAAAAATACATGAAATATGAAATACCTCCTTTCTCAAGTCATTCATATATTAAATACGACGATCAACTCAATACAATAAAAAAAAAAAAATTGAAACAGCCCTATTGTCAATTGTTGTATTCTAAAGCATTTGCGTACAAAATATCCATTTATTTTTACTTATTCAAGTATAATATCATATCAAGGGTGCGTTCATAAACGTTACTATAGTTAACTATAGTTATCATTTGTCGTTCAAAATGGTGGTGGCATAGTAAAACATAACTACCAACATGAATTTTTAGCGTTCATAAACATCTGTAGTAAAGTAAATTTTTAACTATTTGATGTCAAAAACTAACCCTGCTCGAGAACATGGTTAACGATAGTAACGATAGTAAACCTTTAAGTGGTAATGACATTGACAATAAAAAAATCGTTTGTAATTTAATTTTTTGTTGTGAATTGTGAAAATTTCAATTTAATTAATTTGAAATTAATTAATTTTGTTTTAAACTTCATTTTTAAAAAATAATTAATTTTTGACAAACAAAAAATATAAAAATTATAATATGTAAAAATTTTTTAAACTTGACTTGACAGCTGAATGATAATTTATTGCTACTACTATGGTAAAAATGGCTTTCAAAAACCACTTGAAGTTAACATAACTATGGCTGTAGTATAACATAACTTTGCCTAAACTATACTACACCATGACTATGGTTAAAGTAATGTTCATGAACGCACCCCAAATAAGTGATGGTACCACTCAAAACCATATAAAATTTAGTAAACCAGTCATGCAACTCACAAACTAATTCTTCTATATAAATATTCTTATTTTTCTCTCATATTTACATCCCTCCTGAATTATAAACTTTCGCTCTTTTTCGATATTGTTTCGAAAAACTTTTTCGATCTTTATTTTTGGCAAACATACAAACATTTAAATAAAAAAAATGAAATGGTTCATCTAGTAGGACTGTATTATCTTTGGTTATCTATGGATAATTTACTAGATAACTTTCATAATTTTGTTTGTGAAACAGTAGTTTTAATTTATCCCTTGAATAAATTTATCAATGAGTTAGTTATCCCTAGATTTATCTATTCTTTGTGAAACTGGGCCTAAACTATCTGTAATGTTCACTTTTATGGGTTTTAAATACATTTTATATATCAATCCGTTAATTTATGTTTTATATATGGTTAGTTTCTTTTACATTCTTAATTTATATAAAATGAAAATATTTTGCTTAAATCTAATATTTGCATCATTACATATAGCTATATGTTCACATAAAATTTAATATATATTTTGCTTGATTGTTATGAATTATTTTTTCATTTTTTCTTTTACATTTTAATTTCTAATAAAAAAATTACCTGGGCCAGATTTGACTTAAAATCTCGGTGGTGCACTTTGATGTTTATGATGAATATGTTATGACTTCACTGAGGTCTTTGGTGATGATGTGTATTGCAGATAATGATGATGGTTCTATACTTATAAATGCTAAAGATAGTGTTGTTTATTTGTTTTGGTTTATATTTGTTGATGACAGTGTGGTTTATTATAGAAGATAATGATACTTGTTGTTGATTATGATGATTGATCATATTGGGTGGTACAAAGATCAGGAGCCCATTAAATAATTAATTTTGTTCTGACAATTGCTGTGTTATAATTTGGGTATTTTATTCATATTTACATGTAATATATTATGATGAACAGATAATAATTTTAGGTAATTAATTTTAAAACACATTTGCCTTTACAATAATATAACTTTTCTCCTTTTTTTTTTTTTTTTTTTTTACTAATATACTTATAATTTAAGACCTTTATGATAATTTTATTACATATTACAATGACATCGCTAAGAACAAACTTTGACATTTACAATAATATAACTTTTCTCCTTTTTTTTCTTTTTTTTTTTTTTTTTTTTTTACTAATATACTTATAATTTAAGACCTTTATGATAATTTTATTACATATTACAATGACATCGTTAAGAACAATTTAGTTTGATAACAACCGTGATATCGTATTTATAGACACGATTACTATAACGAAATATGTATCTGGTATCGTGCAATAACTCCTACACAACCCAGTGTCTCACATGGTAGTTTGATTAAGTTTTAATTGACTACAATCGACGTTTACACAAGTACATATTTAATTAAATTACTCCAAAAGAATATATGACCTTAACCTTCAGAGAATAAAAAATTTTTTGTACTAAAAGGCATGTTTTTTTTTTCTTCTTAATTTTTCCGTTATTCCTTATCTTAATTTTAACTTTTTTTTCTTCTTTTTTTTTTCTTTAAAACTATACTAAATTATAGATATTCCTCTTTTTTTTGCATTTTCATAACTTATATCCACATACACCATATAAAGAATGTACTACTTTATTTAGAAATACAATTAATGAAAATTTTATAATGCACTTTAACAATTTCAAATGAGCTAAAAAAAAGTTTGGTCACTGATTGCCCTTACACATGAAAATTCTATATTACTTGCACGTTTAATATTTTACTGGCTATATGGATTTAAGTAAAGTAACTATTCGAAAAAAGAAAACTATCACCAGCACTTTGAGCTTTTTGTCAGGTGTGGGTTACCCTATCGCGTGTAAAAAAAATCAACCAAAAACAATTCTTTCATTTTTTAAAAAAAACCAAAAATTTTACTTTTTCAATTGGGCATAGGTTGCCCTTACGCTTTTTATTGCCAAAAAAAAAAACAGATTAAAAAATTTTTATTTTTGGGCAGAGGTTGCCCTTAACACGAGTGTAGTCGACTAGAAGGTCGAGTTAGGCGCGTGGTGCATTTTTATATTCCACCAAAACAAAAGATGTGTTGCTCTTATTGGAAATAAGAGTGGGGTTTTCTATATGTAAAAATATGGGAACTGAAATGGGGCTTTATATGTGTGTGTGTAAAAATAAAAAACATTTATCCTATTTCTTAGAATATATAAAATTTAGGATAAATTTCCACGGGAGATTATATAAAAAATAAAGCTACAATTTTTTAGAAGTTAAGGGAAAATAATTCTGAAATGAAAATCTTTAAAATAAATTTTCTGATTTAAATTTTCAACATTCAAAAAAAATATTAGGACTAGGCAATGCCGCATTTCGTAATCATATCCATTTCATTTCATATTGGGCCTATATAACCGACTTTGAACTGTATTATCGGGTGATTTAAAAAGTGAAGAAGTGTAGTCAACAACCGGATATGGACTAAAAATTTAAAAAAATGTATTTATGTAATGGGAAAGATGTACAGAATCATCTAATTATTAAATTAACAATAATTCCAAGTAAACACACATGATAAGAGCAAGGCAATATAATATACTTTGAAAATTTTTTAAATTTTGAAATAAAACATAGAATTTTAAAACCTTTGAAATTTACCAATTAGGGTGGCCATGTAATTTTTGACGTTTGAGGAACAAACTGAAATGTGAAATAAATATGAAAATGGAATTGATGAGAACATGGGGAACTAATTGAAAATAATGAAAAAAAATTGAGAGAATATATATGTATGCGTGCGTGGCCATTAAAATTTTAAGTAAAATGCGCATGGATGTGTGTATGATGTATGTAATAGAATACATGAATAGGGGCGGCCATTAAAATTTAAAATTCAAAATGTAAGTGAGTACGTATAATTCATATATTATATAGGGAGAATGGGCTTATCTACTATCATGACCATGTATATGTATTGCATTGATAAGGCATATACATATATAATGGAATGGTCTGGAAATTTAATGATATCACGTGCATAAGGCATGCAGCTGCTCTTATCTGATGCGTATTAGGCATAAGAAACAATGGGAAAATTATGCGCGTGTCAAATAATTGTATTGTTGCGCAATACAACACTTGGACCTTTAGAAATGCGATTATGTGTACTGCGCTGCGTTTCTGTATGTCTTGAAATTCACCAATCGAGAAATTCGTGGTTAGTATCTATAATCGAGAGGGAATATCGGGAATGAAACAATTTGACATTTAAATGGTTAGTGTATTAACTACAATTTCAATATTAATTACATAGTTAAACGTTTATTTCAAATATTTGAAATTTCTATCATACAAAAGTTTATATGTATGAATATTGCAGTTCGATTTAATGAATATTTTTCATTTTATGAATTTATGTTATACATATGTGTACATATTTAAATACAAAAATAATTAGTACAATTTTAAATTTAAGATAATTTCATAAAAAAAAACAAAAAGATAAATATGGGATAATAAAAAAGGGTAATTTGTTGCAGGTAAATTTTAGAAATTTTTGTAAACATTTTGCTTTTTTATATTAATCGACATGTGTTATTACATATGAAAAAATTAAATAAGTAAATAAAGAAAGGTAGTATAAAATATCTATCTATCTTGTAATTTTTTTATTTGCATGTAGATATAGTAAAACAAACCTGTATGATTGGAATTAATTATAATAAACAAGAATTCCAATTTCCCTTCGTGTTTATAAACTATAAATACCATTTGCGTCTTTAATTATAATTCTTTTGTTTTTATTTAGAAGCATAAAAAAAAATCTTGAAAATTTTGAAAAAATTTAAAAATTTATAATATTTTTGCAATATATTTAATTATTTAATTATATGTAATGTGAGGGTTTAATTTATTTTTTGAGTGACTGTTATCAGTCACTCCATGCGCACATGTTTCATCTGAAATATATATACCTACCTTCAAGTTCAATGTTATGCATTATATTTACCCTATTTTTTTTACTTTGTATTGTAATGTCATAATTAAAGCATTACAATACACTCTTTATTTACTTTAACACGCGCATATATTTTGTATAGTACTTTGCTATACACCGTTAGGTTATTTCAGCTATATAATGCATTTTTGTTCTTTTGTTTTTTAAATTACGCATGTTGGAAAGTTCCAGATACATGCATTTCAAATTGGAAAATTCCGCCTCACATATACATGAACACATTTCCAAGTTTCATTCATCACCAAATTCCCCTGTTCACTTTCATTTCATATTCTTACTCATTTCTGATGTCACATTCCGCTTTTATCTACTATGTTGTTATTTTCAAGTTCGGTTTACTTAATTTGATTGATTTGAATTTTTGAATTCCATTTCCGGAAAAGAATGAACTTTTCAAAATTTAAATAATTTCATGTCTGTATATTGCGCCTATATATAGTAAATTGACTGAAAGTCCAAATTATAGATATTTTTACCAAATTCCATGCATATAATATATTATTTTTAAAAAACAAACATACATTCATTTTTATATATATATATAGATTATTTTTCACAATGTTATAATCAAAACCCAACGGACGGAAGTATTATGTTGTAGCGTAATTAGGCTACTCTGGTTCAATATGGAACGAAATGACAAATTATGTTAAATTATCCAGACTTGCCATATAGCAAATTTTCTTGAATTTTTTTTTAAATTTTAATTAATCTACAAAGATTAATTACATGATGTACAAGATAAATATGTATCTCACACGATGTAAAAAAAATATAAATTAATTTTATTATATAATTAAAACCCTGAAATATTGCCTGAATATATATATTTTGTAAATATTATCATAAAATTTCTACTACTCTACACATACATGTAGAGATTTTGTTTCATTTTCTTAGTCCCCACATTCTTACTTTCCAATGGAATTGGAATTTTATTAGAATTGAAAAACCACGCGCATTTTAGCGCCAGACAGTCGAGAAAATTCAACGAATAGAGCAAGTGCAGTTTTCTTTTCTTGATGAATTTTTGTGAGAATTTTTTTAAATCAATTTTTTTTATAAATATATTAATAAATTTTTAGTTTGACACTGTAAAAAAAATTTTAATCACTATAATGAATAAAATTTAATTATTTAAATTATTTGATATTATTTAAATATTTGCTCTGTTGAATGTGTAAAGAAAATATTCACTTGTTCACATAAAATTACCATCGGATACATGACAATAGATTGAACCATTTGGGTAAATTGAAATAAAATTTAAAAATAAAAGTTATAAAGGAAAAGAAAAAAAAAATTTACATATCAATAATAATTATATAAATTCTATAATTAGATACATACATATATACTTGTTTTAAGCATATTTATATTATATATAATATCGTATCTGGTTGCATTCTTCAAGAATTTTTATATTATAGAAAAATTTAATCAAAGAAAAAATATTAGAAATAAAGCCGATGCGTGTTGTTCAAGAAAAGTGAGCTAATTTGCTATTCAAATTTATAAATTTTACTTACATTTTAATACATAAATTAATATAAAATTGAAGTGTGAAAAAAATTAATGAAAAAATATACATGTAGCAGTATACTATTTTATGTATGGTGCATTAATATGAAATATGTATAGTATTTTGTTTCAAAATTATTTGTAAGCACATTACATCGAACAAAAAACCATGTGGTCAAAATTTATTCGACATAAATTTAACGTTTAGTTTGTCAACATTTTGTAGTGCAACATGTAGTTACTATTTTACACAAAAAAAAAATAATATCATCAGATTTCTGAATCAAGGTTATTCTAATTTGGGGTAGAATATTAAAGCTTATTTTGCATACATATATAAAAAAAAAAAAATATGATAATTAATAATAATAAACAATAAATTAGTAATAAGGTAATAAAATTTTACAATTAAAGAAAAAAAAAATAAAGTGTTAATAAAAAGAAAAAAAAAAAAAGGAAAAGAAAACTAAGTAACTAATTTATATATTTTACTATACATCATTTATCAACTTGAGTAAGCCTATCATTTACAAGTGATTTGAAATACGAGGAATATTTAAAAGAATTGATACATCTTGTTATGTAGTGTAATATATACTCATATAGCATGATTTTTGTTACCCATTATGACATGAGATGATTATAAATGTATAGTTTATACAAAATAGTGTGTAAAGTGATAATTTACACATATTAGCAATATATTCTTAAATAATTACATTTATCCTAAGGTGATCATGTTTTCTTTACTTTCAGTAATTTTCAAATTCATTTTTTTTTTTTACATGCTACAATTTACAAATTCAAAAAAAAATTTTTTTTTCTTTCTCATTTAATAATTTATAAACTCATTTTTGTTTTTTTTCTTATTTTTTTTTTATACATTAATTATATATGTATTTTGTTTGATATGGGGGCCCCTGTACTTATTAATATATAATAACATTAAAAAAAATAAAAAAAATTATGTTGGCGCGCTTACCGTTGCTGTTGATAATGATAATGTTTCTGTGGATGTTGTTAATGTTGATGATGATGCTGCCGATGAAGGTACTGATGATAATGATGCTCTGATGATTTTATTGTTGATGTTTTTTTTTATTCATTTAAATTGATGTTTATTGACTTAATTAAATTAACTTTTTTTACAACATTTTTATTTATATTGATTAATATATAATTTCATGTATATATATATATATATATACAGGGTGTTCCAGAATTGGTGAATAATATTTCAAGGGGTTAAAGTAGAGTGCATTTGCAATCGAAAATGTTATATGACATTTTCTCGTTTGCGCTTTATTTTCGACGCTAGAGGGCGTTTAAAATTTTGAGGTTTTGTCATGATCTTTCAACACAAAATCACGTGTAACTTTTTGCACACTCTACGTATCAAAATTTAGCATTCTAGCGAATGACAGAAAACAAAATTACCTTTCTTTTGATATACTATAACAGGTAATTAAGAATTTGGACCGTAGGAAAAGAACATTCGGAAATCAAAATTCATTATGCATTTTCTAAAACCGCTTTTTTTCTGCATAGGATTTCTGAAAAAAATTGCAGTACGACAAATGTTCCAAAACCTGAAAAAAACTGTGTCCTCTTTCAAACAAAAAAAATCCGACGTCGATTGCATGAGCCGTTTTTGAGTTATTAAGGATCAAAGATGTGCGGAAGGGGTCAAAAATGTGCTTAAAATCACACATTATAATCTAGAAAGAGGATTTTTTATCATTACTCATGGTAAAAGTATTGAGTATTTCGTGAGTTATGGCCAAAAATACGGAACAAGTGACTTGACCTAAAAAAAAAACTTCGTAGCCCCGTAACTCCTTACCCCTTGAGAATATACCCCCCCCCCCTGCCGTACAATTTTTTTCGTTTCTCGGCACGAACAATCACCTGTCTTAAGGTTTTCATCCGATAGAGAATCACCCTGTATGTGGGGTATTGGATTTTTATTATTAATAAAAAACTCAATTTTAAATTACAATTTCATTAAATTTTATTAAATTCACTTCAAAAAAAAATATTTTACAATAATTTTACAATAATAAAATTCTTTACTTTACTTTACTTTTCATTTACTTTTCCAATATTCAAAATCTTTACTTTACTTTTACACTCTTTAAACATAACTCAAAAATTTAGAAATTCAAAAAAAAGAAAACTGACCTGCTATTTTCATCTTTACAATTTTAAAACAAATTTTCTTATCAGTTACAGTTAGTATTACTTATTTATAGAATATGTTATTTTAGTACAGGGTGTTCCCTACATTCGGCCATCCTGTTCGTCATCGGCCTCCGATGACTCACTATCGGTGTCTCTTCCATCGTACCACGGCTTCATAAAATCTGCAGCTGATGACGTTGTGTTGGGCCCTTCATGGTTTCCTAATTTTTTTAAATCATACCGATCTTTTCCCTTTATTTTAATTACCTCGTATGGACCTAGGAATTTGGGATGTAATTTTGCGCCCGGATTAAATTGTGTTTTTTTGATTGCTACTAAGTCATGTACTTGGTATTGTTTGGCATGTTTTCTTTTTCTTAATGAATACTTTTTATTTTCTTCTTGAATCTTTTTTATTGATTCTTTTGCAGCTTTTCTAATTTCAATTCGCTCGTTTTCAAATGCTTCAGTTAAAACTTCCTGCAATAGACTGTTAAGTTTGATATCGTCTGGTTTGTTCATTGGGACACCTATCAAAAGTTCGAATGGTGTTTTCTGCGTAGCACGACTTATGGATGAATTTAAATATATTTGTAGTTTTGCTACATGTTTAAACCATTTCTCAGGAGCATCCACTGACATCTTACTAAGAGTAGATATGATAACTTGGTTTAAACGCTCCACTTGTCCATTACCACGTGGTACACCAGTTGTTGTAACGATGTGTGTTATTCTTTCCGACTCACAATATTCTTTAAATGCCTTAGACGTAAAAGACGTTGCTCGATCTGTTATAATCCTATGTGGATTACCAAAAACTTGACTTTGTAATCGTAAGCGATTTAGAACTTCTTCAGTAGACGTATCTTTTACTGTGTATATCCAGCAAAATTTTGTAAAAGCATCAATGATAACAAAAATGTATTTATATGACTTTGCTGTTGAAGCAAGTGGACCAAGGTGATCAGCATGGTAGGTATGTAATGGTATATCAATTTTTTCGATGGGATTCAATATTCCTTCTTGCTTACCTTTTTTCTTCGCTGACAATATGCATGGAATACAGTTTGTTAATACATTTTCTATTTTCTTTGCCATTTTTGGAAAGAAATATTCTTGTCGCAAGATATTCTCTACCTTTTTTGCATTTATATGACCTTGAATATGCACTGATCTGATTATATCATTTTGCATAATTTTTGGAAGAACTAAAAGATAAGCGCCGTTTTCAAATTTGAATAATGTGTCATTTCTTAATAAATAATCTTCGTAATTGGCATGTCTTAATATTTCTGAAATTTGACGACAATTTGAGTCGTTTTCTTGAGCCTTTTTGATTTGGTGTAATAGACTATCTTTTATGACAAAGGTCGACGGATATCTACTTAAAGCGTCAACATGTCGCATTGAGACTCCTGAACGGTGGTGAATTGTACATTCAAATTCATCTATGATTAAAGCCCATCTCGCAACTCTACTACATAATTCACGTTTTTTCATAATATACTGAAAAGCTTTGCAGTCAGTGAAAATTTTAAAGTTTAATCCCAACAAATAAGAACGTAATTTTTTTAACGATTTTATTACTGCTAAAATTTCGAGTTCATAGCTCGTGTAATTCTGTTCACATCTTGAAGTTTTATAGCTGAGGAAAAATACTGGATGAAATCCGTTGTCATCATAATGTTTTTGTAACAGGACTGCTCCTAAGCCGAATTTCGAAGCATCTGTATGTAGTTGTGTTTCCAGTTTCGGATTGAATAATTTCAGAACTGGATCTTGACTCATACATTTTTTTAATTCATTGAACGCGTTTAGCTCATTTTTGCCGAAATGAAAATCGATGTTCTTTTTTATCATATCTGTTAGTGGTTTCGCGATGGTAGCGTAATTTGCGATGAACTTCCTGAAAAATCCGGTAAGTCCTAAGAAACTTTGTACATCTCTTACTGAAGATGGCTGAGGAAATCCAATAACTGCTTTAATCTTATCCGTTGATGGCTTTATAGTACCGTTGTGTATAACATGGCCAAGAAACTCGACTTCTTTTTTCAAAAATTTACATTTTTTCCATTTCAAAATTAAGCCATTTTTTTGTGCAACTTCTAATACTCTTTTAACATTTTCCAAGTTTTCTCTTTCCTCTTTAGAAAATATGATACAGTCATCTAGGTAAACCAACATAATTTTTGATCGTAATAAATCTTGAAATACTGTATTTATAAATCGTTGAAACACGGTTGGAGAATTACTTAAGCCAAACGGAGCTTTCAAAAATTCATAATGACCCTCTGTCGTGACGAATGCCGTGTATTTTCTACTTGACTCTGCCACATCTACGTGGAAGAATCCATTTTTTAGGTCGAGGGTTGTAAATACCTCAGCTTCATGAAGACATTCTAAGATTTCTTCGATCACAGGTAATGGGTATCGATCTCTTATGATTTTTCGATTTAGTTTCCTGTAGTCGATACATAGCCTAGGTGAACCGTCTGCTTTCTTCGTCAGGACCACTGGACTGGCAAAATCTGAAAAACTATTCTGTATTATTCCATCTTTTAACCATTGTGTTACCTGTTCATTGACTATTTCTTTCTCTTTAGTTGCTAATCTTCGTGGCTTCTGGAATACTGGTGCTTCGTTTTCTAACGTAATATGCATTTCTATGCATGATTTTTCCAGCTTCTGAGGTAGGTAGCTTTCTATCAGAAACTTTATTTCACTTCGTAGTTTTTTGTTTGCTATATCATCTAAATTAGGAAATTCTTCTTCTTGGGTTAGTGCCATAATGTCGATTTCCTTGGTGAAATCTTTTTGTTGGTGAGTATAATCTGATTCTGTTGTATTTTTTCGAATATCAATTTCTCCATTCTTCATTATAAGGGTAACATTTTTCAACAAATCCTTGCCGATAAGCATGTCTTGGTTCAACCAAATGTCAGGAACTACGTGGCAAATAGGCTTAAAAAGATCATCTTTAATGTTGATTTCGATTGGAGTAGAATAAAGAGTTTTTCTTTTATTTTGGCCAAATCCATTCACTAAGATGCTTGGACCTTTTTCTCTATTTGGGTGAGAACAATTTCTAACAACTGATTCTCTAACGAGTGTAACATCACTTCCGGTATCTACCAATGCTTTATATTTTTTATTTCTAATTAAAACTTCTACACATGAATCAGAAATTGAAATATTATTCACTTGGTCTGATATATTTTGTTTATCTTTTTTCAATTTAGGACACCTTTTAGAAATATGGCCGAAATCATTACAATTGAAGCAGCGCTGGCCTTTCAATTTATGTGGACAGTTATCAGTACTATGTGAAAAAGCACCACAAAGTTTGCATCTATCACTTTTTTTTAATGATTCTTTCACATCGTTGTTTTTATGTTGTTGCTTATAACTTTTTCTTTTATCACCCTGCATTTTTTCATATGCTTCAAATTTGGTTTTCAGTTCTGCAATTGTTTTGGCTTCATACAGAATGGCTTTGTTGGATACGTCATCGATAATACCTGCAATTATATAAGCTACAATGGATTCTTCATCTATATTACCTTTATTCGCAATTTTTTTCATCAAATAAATGTATTCAAGAAATGATTCCGACGGCAATTTTTTTCTATTCTCAAGTTGTTTGTGTACTGATATACTGGACGTTGTTCTTGTGAACTCATTTAACAGTGTACTTTTCAAATTATCCCAATTTTTCACCTCTGTGTTTGCTTCTATAGCTAATTTTGCTGCTCCTTTCAGTAGCCTACGTGCGTATAAATATTTTTGGATGTTTGTCCATTTGC
Source organism: Villa cingulata (assembly GCA_951394055.1). NCBI lineage: Eukaryota > Metazoa > Arthropoda > Insecta > Diptera > Bombyliidae > Villa > Villa cingulata. The sequence goes on along the minus strand of OX596022.1, from coordinate 23,012,534 downwards.
ATAAATCCGCAATATCCTCAAATTCTTTCACCCATATTGTGACTTCTTTTTCAGCTTCGCCACTAAAATGTTCTAAAGATTCTTCTATATCTTTGAAGACAAAAGTATTCGAATCAGTCATTTTTTCTTTTAACTGATTTTCTACCGGTTTAATATTTATTTTACTTGAGTCTTTTACACTTTCTGAACTATGAGTTTTCACTAATGTGCTCTTAATGTCCTCTTGTTCCGAATCTACACTAGAGTATTCACTTTCACTTTCTTTGTCAGATTTTTTTGCATTTAACAGTCTCTCTACCAAATCTTTTTTTTGCCTGTAGTGTATTGGATAACCGAGTTTTCTTAATTCTTCCTGTAATTCAACAACTTTTAGACTACACACCTTATCCATTAATTTAAAAATTTGTTAACATTTCTCTTTTTTCCGCGATTTTATACTTTAACGTTCTAAATTTTCATTTCTCTTTTCCATTATTTTCACGTGTCTTTTTTGTATTTTTAACATTCACTTAACTTTTCTAGAAGTTTCACACGAACCACGATTCACTACTTCGTGTCTTAGAGAGTTAATAATAATTTTTTAATATTAATTTTTTTTTTTTTAAGAACCACTTCTGACACCATTTGTGGGGTATTGGATTTTTATTATTAATAAAAAACTCAATTTTAAATTACAATTTCATTAAATTTTATTAAATTCACTTCAAAAAAAAATATTTTACAATAATTTTACAATAATAAAATTCTTTACTTTACTTTACTTTTCATTTACTTTTCCAATATTCAAAATCTTTACTTTACTTTTACACTCTTTAAACATAACTCAAAAATTTAGAAATTCAAAAAAAAGAAAACTGACCTGCTATTTTCATCTTTACAATTTTAAAACAAATTTTCTTATCAGTTACAGTTAGTATTACTTATTTATAGAATATGTTATTTTAGTACAGGGTGTTCCCTACATATATATATATACATAAAATTATATATTAATCAATATAAATAAAAATGTTGTAAAAAAAGTTAATTTAATTAAGTCAATAAACATCAATTTAAATGAATAAAAAAAAAAAAAACTTAATACGAACAAATAATTTAACATAAAACCACAACAACAACAAAAAAAACTTAATCTAAAGGATTAAAGAAACACCCACAAACTCAACAACACGGCAACAACAAAATTCAGCACTAACGAAGGCATTACAACAACAACATCAACAATAAAATCATCGTCAAAATCATCAGAGCATCATTATCATCAGTACCTTCATCGTCAGCATCAACATCATTAACAACATCCACAGAAACATTATCATTATCAACAGCAACGGTAAGCGCGCCAACATAATTTTTTTTATTTTTTTTAATGTTATTATATATTAATAAGTACAGGGGCCCCCATATCAAACAAAATACATATATAATTAATGTATAAAAAAAAATAAGAAAAAAAACAAAAATGAGTTTATAAATTATTAAATGAGAAAGAAAAAAAATTTTTTTTTTGAATTTGTAAATTGTAGCATGTAAAAAAAAAAAATGAATTTGAAAATTACTGAAAGTAAAGAAAACATGATCACCTTAGGATAAATGTAATTATTTAAGAATATATTGCTAATATGTGTAAATTATCACTTTACACACTATTTTGTATAAACAATACATTTATAATCATCTCATGTCATAATGGGTAACAAAAATCATGCTATATGAGTATATATTACACTACATAACAAGATGTATCAATTCTTTTAAATATTCCTCGTATTTCAAATCACTTGTAAATGATAGGCTTACTCAAGTTGATAAATGATGTATAGTAAAATATATAAATTAGTTACTTACAAATAAAATACATCTTGTTATATAATTTAAATAACTATTATTGTATATGTCGTATGTAAGATTCATGATAATATTGCAAATATCTATGTAGGTTACCTATCTTTAATTAATTTGAATGCTTATAAAATAATTACAACGAGTAAGAAACAGAATTTTTAATGTAGAATTAATAAAAATGGATTGGTAAATTACTAAAATTGGGCTTTTGCTTATGAATTCCCTTTTCAAGAACCTAAATCTTTGTTCGCAATTCATGTTTTAAAACTTAAGTTTTAAGCAATTTTTTTTCCTTGTCAAGTGTATAAAAAGGATGGGAACATAGTTTTTTTTTGAACAGCAAACTATGTTTATTGAAGTGGGTAAGATATTCTATCATCGTTGGGCGAGGCAATTCTTTTAAAATTTTCAGGACCGACGATGGTAGATGCTGTTTTTCGGGGCCAGTGCGGGGCCATACTTTTCAGTTCTACGGTGTGGGTGTTGTTTTTTTTTATTTAAAATTAGATTTGGAGCACTCTAGGTAGAAGGACTTCACAACCTTCTACTGCTCCAAGCTGCGATAATAAAAGGGTTAAGGAAAAGTGACAAACTCACGCCCCATCCGTCGAGCTAGTTCGTGCTAGCCAGCAAGCGCAGCAGTCACTTCCACCAGCCTTAAACCCATGAAGTAAGTATGTCGTTATGTGTGTCAATACTATAATTTTCTTATTAGAGTATCGACACGTGTATACTAATTCTATATGTACTAACTAGTATATATGTATTATACTAGCTGTAGAATATACCTATTGTATTGTCATTATACAGTATGTATATAAAATTAAATATTTTGTTTTGAAATTTTATTTCAGCTTTCATTTACAGATGTATTCACACCTTGTATCGAAAAGTGTTGATGCCATGACCGTATGACACACATACCACACATACTTTACAAAATGGCGCCCAAACATTATCGGTTTTTCGTGGATACAGATCTACGAATCTGTGTCACATCTAGTCCTTGACGGACAAACTTTGGTGGTTCTTCGTACATTCGTATGAATGTACAAAATTTTCTTTTGTTGATTTTAGTTCAACACTTTGTTCCTTTACGGAAAAATTTTTTTTGCACGCTTGTTAGAATAGGCTAACACTTAGTGTCCTTCACGGACTATACACCGTCATTTTTTTTTCTTTCATCTTTTCATTCTGTTTTGGAATTTGGGGTTCAGCAACTTCGAAGTTGTTTTGATTATTCATCTACCTGATTGGCTTACCACTTTGTAGTCTTCGAGCTGCAAAGTTGGGTACCAGGCTGATGTTTAATCAAAACTTCTTTGAGGTCATGCAACCCAAAAGTTTCCAAGTTGATGGTTGATTTGTTAACACATTCGCGTGGCGATGTGTGATTGACAGGATTACTGTTGACTACCATTTGAATAACTTAATATTAGATTCAATTGGGTTCCGGTAATCGTGTCAATCACATACCATCACGACGGTCACATGTCTGGATATGGAAGTTATGGGTCAATTCTGATGGGCTTACCACTTCGTGGTTTCGAACTACGATGTTGGGTACCAGAATTGAACCTCATACTTTCTGATATCCCCTCATAAAGTTATAGACAGTGACGCATTTGTGTTACAATTCAAGCCATATACTTTGTCTGCTCTACATTTAACGTAGTTTAACTTTTGTATAGCCTCGTTCTTTTATAATTATAAATAATTTTTTTTTCATAGTCTGAAGTTCTGAAGGGGGGAGTTCGAAGCAAAAGTCAATTTTATGAATTATATTATTTTATTTTTGATTTTTTTGAAAGTTTTTTTTTGAAGTCGTCATTTGTTTTATGATTCGTCAATTATTGATATATTTATGAAAATTTATGAGTTCGCGTATTGTACGAGCTTGTGCAAATCTGAAGTCTACGTTGTTTCATTACATTTCTTTTCTAAAATTTTTGTATGAAATATTTTGCCTTAAGCTCAGCGTATCATTTATAAATTTTAATATCTGATTTGTCGTTATTCTAGTTTTGCCTTTAAATTTTTCGGATGTTCATCATTATATACAGTTGAGGTGCATACACAACTATAAAGCGTTGCTGCCGCGTTATAGTCTATCGTAATCGAATTTTTTTTGCAATCTATATTTTCTTATAGTCAGAGAGTTAGTATATGCACTCAACATGTATTTTGTCATGTCTTATGTTTTAGTTATAATGTAACGTTGACGCGCGCGTAAAGTTTTGCTGCTTTTACATTGTGTATACAGCAAAGTCGCATTTCATATATTTTATATACATTTTGAATGTATTATATGGTGATATAGTACCCTGTTGGGACATATCATACAGTCAACGACAAAAGTACAGGTCCACCTATTTATAATAAAGGACACTCAAAAATTTTGTTGTTTTATTTGATTTTTTTTATAAATTTATCATACAATTTTGACGCGTCAATATATTTATAATATAAATTATACACAAAATAAATTTTCCTTTACAGCAGTGTGAACTAGATAAGTGTATACAGTGAATTATAAATATAGTGAATTTTTTTTGACAAGTAAAACTTTTTTTTGTATTTTTCTTCTTCTTTTATTTATTTTGAACGTTTTGTTATTGTTTGGATAGTTCTTTTTTTATTAAACTAAATTGATTTAATATTTTTAAATACATAATGTCAAAATTAAATGTTTTAAAAAAACCACGTAGCACAAAATATTTTAATATAATTCCAGTCAACTTGAAAAATTCGTTTGTGAAAAATTTGATATGGCACCACTAAACGTACGAAACGATGAAGTTACATACGCATATGCATTGCACACGCTCGATGGTTGGTATCGTGCGTGATAAATGAAAATTAGTGTGTATAATAGTATATGCAGGTGTATGTGTATGTGTATGTACACCATGTTTATTATGTACACCATGCGCGTATGTAGATAGAATCGTGGTAAGTAAAGTACATTATGTATATTGTGTGGTGAGCGGAGTTATCGTGATTGCGATAGCTCCACTTGAAGAAAAATTTGAACTCAGGCGTTGTCATGATAAGCCCGTTCCGTCCTGTCCCGTCGCGTTCCGTCCCGTCCCGTCCCGCTCTGTTCCGACACGTTTCAAAACATACCTGTTATAATAAAACGGAACGGTATATAGTAAAGTTGAAAGCTAATATTGAAATTTTATATGGAAACAGGTTATGTTGTCCGTGAAATTTGTTCAACTCCGACTTTCGGCACCGTTCCGTTCCGTCAATCATAACAGCTTTTCGGTCAATCTATATAAATAACATGGAAATGTCAAATATTCAATTTTTTTCTTTTTACGGAACGGAACGGAACGGGCTTATCGTGACTACGCTCTTACAATACTTGTCATATCTTTTGTTTTTATTTATCTATGTTAATACGCTGATACTACTACTAACTTGTATTACGACTGGTAGTAAAATCACAACTAATGCACATGTGAACATACAATTAAGACTAACCATGTGAACATGGGCATTAAATGTTATTTTGATATTTTTGGGATATTTGTTCTGTAGCACCTAGAACCCCAACTCTGATTTTTAAAAAAAATGTTCAAAAACCTTTCCGGGGATATACCTAATAATTTCCCAAATTTTCAAGGCAATTGGATGTATGGTTTTTGAGTCTATCGAGAACAAACAAACAAACAAACATACATTCATTTTTATATATATATATAGATATAGATTATTTTTCACAATGTTATAATCAAAACCCAACGGACGGAAGTATTATGTTGTAGCGTAATTAGGCTACACTGATTCAATATGGAACGAAATGACAAATTATGTTAAATTATCCAGACTTGCCATATAGCAAATTTTCTTGAATTTTTTTTTAAATTTTAATTAATCTACAAAGATTAATTACATGATGTACAAGATAAATATGTATCTCACACGATGTAAAAAAAATATAAATTAATTTTATTATATAATTAAAACCCTGAAATATTGCCTGAATATAATATATATTTTGTAAATTTTATCATAAAATTTCTACTACTCTACACATACATGTAGAGATTTTGTTTCATTTTCTTAGTCCCCACATTCTTACTTTCCAATGGAATTGGAATTTTATTAAAATTGAAAAACCACGCGCATTTTAGCGCCAGACAGTCGAGAAAATTCAACGAATAGAGCAAGTGCAGTTTTCTTTTCGGCTGGAGTTCCGAAAAGGTGTTCCCTCTGATCCTCTTGAAATTTTGACCACAGATAGCCCCTGTGACGCAAAGCACAGAACTCTAATATTTTTTGTCGGAAAGCCCTCTATCGGTCACAATTCGCATTTAAAATTTTTTGTCAAAATTCTTATTTTAGCAATATCTCTGTAACGGTACATGATGCAGGTATGTTTTACAGCTCAAAAGATGCGTCTTAAGATGCTCTATATTCTGCACACATACACTTACATACACACACTACCAGATTTTCCTTCTACAAATGCACACACACACATGCACTTACATACACACACTATCAGATTTTCCTTCTACAAATGCACACGCACACATACACTTACATACACACACTACCAGATTTTCCTTCTACAAATGCACACGCACACAAACCAGCAAGCGTACTCTATCATATTTGCCCATATACGTGTAGTGTATATGTATGCCTGTATAGAAAATACTTAATGTACACACTGTTAGATTTACCTTCTACAAATGCACATACACACGCATATACACGCACATACAAAAAATATCATGTATTTGACTTCTACAAATACTCATACTCACATACATACACATGCACACGAACATAAAATTGCAAAATTCAGCATTAATAAAATTATTTCTCTGTAGGACATTTTCCTTTTTCATTAGGATCAAAGTAATGAATGAAAAATCTTGCTCATGATGTCCTTTTTTATTTGCAAAAAATTTGAACCGATTATCCTTACTCCTTTCTGAGAAATTGTCAAAAATGTGAAAATAGCCAAAAATCACAAAATGTCCTTTATTATCCTTCTACTAGGAGTTTTTGAAAATTTCTTTTTTTCAGAATATAGAGCATCTTAAGACGCATCTTTTGAGCTGTAAAACATACCTGCATCATGTACCGTTACAGAGATATTGCTAAAATAAGAATTTTGACAAAAAATTTTAAATGCGAATTGTGACCGATAGAGGGCTTTCCGACAAAAAATATTCCGTGACTTTTCTGATATTGTCGAGTAGAATCTGTGGTCAAAATTTCAAGAGGATCAGAGGGAACACCTTTTCGGAACTCCAGCCTTCTTTTCTTGATGAATTTTTGTGAGAATTTTTTTAAATCAATTTTTTTTATAAATATATTAATAAATTTTTAGTTTGACACTGTAAAAAAAATTTTAATCACTATAATGAATAAAATTTAATTATTTAAATTATTTGATATTATTTAAATATTTGCTCTGTTGAATGTGTAAAGAAAATATTCACTTGTTCACATAAAATTACCATCGGATACATGACAATAGATTGAACCATTTGGGTAAATTGAAATAAAATTTAAAAATAAAAGTTATAAAGGAAAAGAAAAAAAAATTTACATATCAATAATAATTATATAAATTCTATAATTAGATACATACATATATACTTGTTTTAAGCATATTTATATTATATATAATATCGTATCTGGTTGCATTCTTCAAGAATTTTTATATTATAGAAAAATTTAATCAAAGAAAAAATATTAGAAATAAAGCCGATGCGTGTTGTTCAAGAAAAGTGAGCTAATTTGCTATTCAAATTTTTAAATTTTACTTACATTTTAATACATAAATTAATATAAAATTTAAGTGTGAAAAAAAAAAAAAAAAATTAAAAAAAATTAATGAAAAAATATACATATAGCAGTATATTATTTTATGCATGGTGCATTAATATGAAATATGTATAGTATTTTGTTTCAAAATTATTTGTAAGCACATTACATCGAACAAAAAACCATGTGGTCAAAATTTATTCGACATAAATTTAACGTTTAGTTTGTCAACATTTTGTAGTGCAACATGTAGTTACTATTTTACACAAAAAAAAAATAATATCATCAGATTTCTGAATCAAGGTTATTCTAATTTGGGGTAGAATATTAGAGCTTATTTTGCATTACATATATAAAAAAAAAAAATATATGATAATTAATAATAATAAACAATAAATTAGTAATAAGGTAATAAAATTTTACAATTAAAGAAAAAAAAATAAAGTGTTAATAAAAAGAAAAAAAAAGAAAAAAGAAAAGAAAACTCAATTACGTATACCAGTGTATATTTAATATATATAAAAAGAATTTAGACAAAAATTTTTTTTTCTATCAAGATAAATGAAAAATAGATTAAAATAAAAGTCCATCGTTACCAATAATAATAATAATAACAATTAATTTCATTAATAAGAAAAAAAAAAGAAAAGAAAAATAATTAAAACATGTAGTAAATAAGCATTAAATATGTAATTAATAAATAAATAAATAAAAATAAAAATTGAAAAAGATATATATATACATATATGTATATATAAATGTAGGTCCAGCACATTCTGGAATATTCAATTTTCATTAACATTTTATTACATTTTGATAATTATTAAAATATAGAATTATTATTGTACACTTTTTTGGTCGAACAAATAAATTGGACCCTAACGGGAAAATGATAAGATTTTAAAAATACTCAGTATCAGGTAAAGTTGAAAAAAAGAGGCATGATAATTCACTCTGATTCCACCGTTCAACCAGAAAAGTATAGAATTAAAAATGTGAAGTATATATACAGTAATTTGTAAAGTAAAGTACATTGTAAAGTGTTACTATTTTTTTATTTAGAAGTCAACCTAATTAATAGTAATTTTAAATATTAAATTTTTAAATAAATTAATTATGAATTACAAAATTTACTTGAACGTTTTTTTTTAATTAAAATTATATTGAACCTACAAAAATTGGTGTCAGAAGTGGGATATAAAATAAAATTTTGTCTTTCACATATATATATAAAAAAAAATGTGTATAAAAGTTTTTTTTAATTTAAAGTAAAGAAAATGGGTAAAGTGAACAAAGTGATGAAAAGTTGTTATAGAAAAGGATAAGAACGTTTCAAGGACAAAAGGAAAAGAACATTTATGATGAAAAGAAAATACATTACGGTAAAGTACAGCACGGTAAAGAAATACAACGTGGGACAAGAAGAACGAGAGTCACATGCCACATGTAACAAGATAAGTATACCTCTTTGTTTTAATAATAACTTTGAAAAATGAAATGTGAATGAAAATAAAATTTGAAAATTCGAAAAGAAAAATTTTGTTTTAATAAATATATTTAAGATTAAAAACTATATTATAACAATATATTATGGTGAAGACATTTTTGTTCAGCAACTTCGAAGTTGTTTTGATTATTCATCTACCTGATTGGCTTACCACTTTGTAGTCTTCGAGCTGCAAAGTTGGGTACCAGGCTGATGTTTAATCAAAACTTCTTTGAGGTCATGCAACCCAAAAGTTTCCAAGTTGATGGTTGATTTGTTAACACATTCGCGTGGCGATGTGTGATTGACAGGATTACTGTTGACTACCATTTGAATAACTTAATATTAGATTCAATTGGGTTCCGGTAATCGTGTCAATCACATACCATCACGACGGTCACATGTCTGGATATGGAAGTTATGGGTCAATTCTGATGGGCTTACCACTTCGTGGTTTCGAACTACGATGTTGGGTACCAGAATTGAACCTCATACTTTCTGATATCCCCTCATAAAGTTATAGACAGTGACGCATTTGTGTTACAATTCAAGCCATATACTTTGTCTGCTCTACATTTAACGTAGTTTAACTTTTGTATAGCCTCGTTCTTTTATAATTATAAATAATTTTTTTTTCATAGTCTGAAGTTCTGAAGGGGGGAGTTCGAAGCAAAAGTCAATTTTATGAATTATATTATTTTATTTTTGATTTTTTTGAAAGTTTTTTTTTGAAGTCGTCATTTGTTTTATGATTCGTCAATTATTGATATATTTATGAAAATTTATGAGTTCGCGTATTGTACGAGCTTGTGCAAATCTGAAGTCTACGTTGTTTCATTACATTTCTTTTCTAAAATTTTTGTATGAAATATTTTGCCTTAAGCTCAGCGTATCATTTATAAATTTTAATATCTGATTTGTCGTTATTCTAGTTTTGCCTTTAAATTTTTCGGATGTTCATCATTATATACAGTTGAGGTGCATACACAACTATAAAGCGTTGCTGCCGCGTTATAGTCTATCGTAATCGAATTTTTTTTGCAATCTATATTTTCTTATAGTCAGAGAGTTAGTATATGCACTCAACATGTATTTTGTCATGTCTTATGTTTTAGTTATAATGTAACGTTGACGCGCGCGTAAAGTTTTGCTGCTTTTACATTGTGTATACAGCAAAGTCGCATTTCATATATTTTATATACATTTTGAATGTATTATATGGTGATATAGTACCCTGTTGGGACATATCATACAGTCAACGACAAAAGTACAGGTCCACCTATTTATAATAAAGGACACTCAAAAATTTTGTTGTTTTATTTGATTTTTTTTATAAATTTATCATACAATTTTGACGCGTCAATATATTTATAATATAAATTATACACAAAATAAATTTTCCTTTACAGCAGTGTGAACTAGATAAGTGTATACAGTGAATTATAAATATAGTGAATTTTTTTTGACAAGTAAAACTTTTTTTTGTATTTTTCTTCTTCTTTTATTTATTTTGAACGTTTTGTTATTGTTTGGATAGTTCTTTTTTTATTAAACTAAATTGATTTAATATTTTTAAATACATAATGTCAAAATTAAATGTTTTAAAAAAACCACGTAGCACAAAATATTTTAATATAATTCCAGTCAACTTGAAAAATTCGTTTGTGAAAAATTTGATATGGCACCACTAAACGTACGAAACGATGAAGTTACATACGCATATGCATTGCACACGCTCGATGGTTGGTATCGTGCGTGATAAATGAAAATTAGTGTGTATAATAGTATATGCAGGTGTATGTGTATGTGTATGTACACCATGTTTATTATGTACACCATGCGCGTATGTAGATAGAATCGTGGTAAGTAAAGTACATTATGTATATTGTGTGGTGAGCGGAGTTATCGTGATTGCGATAGCTCCACTTGAAGAAAAATTTGAACTCAGGCGTTGTCATGATAAGCCCGTTCCGTCCTGTCCCGTCGCGTTCCGTCCCGTCCCGTCCCGCTCTGTTCCGACACGTTTCAAAACATACCTGTTATAATAAAACGGAACGGTATATAGTAAAGTTGAAAGCTAATATTGAAATTTTATATGGAAACAGGTTATGTTGTCCGTGAAATTTGTTCAACTCCGACTTTCGGCACCGTTCCGTTCCGTCAATCATAACAGCTTTTCGGTCAATCTATATAAATAACATGGAAATGTCAAATATTCAATTTTTTTCTTTTTACGGAACGGAACGGAACGGGCTTATCGTGACTACGCTCTTACAATACTTGTCATATCTTTTGTTTTTATTTATCTATGTTAATACGCTGATACTACTACTAACTTGTATTACGACTGGTAGTAAAATCACAACTAATGCACATGTGAACATACAATTAAGACTAACCATGTGAACATGGGCATTAAATGTTATTTTGATATTTTTGGGATATTTGTTCTGTAGCACCTAGAACCCCAACTCTGATTTTTAAAAAAAATGTTCAAAAACCTTTCCGGGGATATACCTAATAATTTCCCAAATTTTCAAGGCAATTGGATGTATGGTTTTTGAGTCTATCGAGAACAAACAAACAAACAAACATACATTCATTTTTATATATATATATAGATATAGATTATTTTTCACAATGTTATAATCAAAACCCAACGGACGGAAGTATTATGTTGTAGCGTAATTAGGCTACACTGATTCAATATGGAACGAAATGACAAATTATGTTAAATTATCCAGACTTGCCATATAGCAAATTTTCTTGAATTTTTTTTTAAATTTTAATTAATCTACAAAGATTAATTACATGATGTACAAGATAAATATGTATCTCACACGATGTAAAAAAAATATAAATTAATTTTATTATATAATTAAAACCCTGAAATATTGCCTGAATATAATATATATTTTGTAAATTTTATCATAAAATTTCTACTACTCTACACATACATGTAGAGATTTTGTTTCATTTTCTTAGTCCCCACATTCTTACTTTCCAATGGAATTGGAATTTTATTAAAATTGAAAAACCACGCGCATTTTAGCGCCAGACAGTCGAGAAAATTCAACGAATAGAGCAAGTGCAGTTTTCTTTTCGGCTGGAGTTCCGAAAAGGTGTTCCCTCTGATCCTCTTGAAATTTTGACCACAGATAGCCCCTGTGACGCAAAGCACAGAACTCTAATATTTTTTGTCGGAAAGCCCTCTATCGGTCACAATTCGCATTTAAAATTTTTTGTCAAAATTCTTATTTTAGCAATATCTCTGTAACGGTACATGATGCAGGTATGTTTTACAGCTCAAAAGATGCGTCTTAAGATGCTCTATATTCTGCACACATACACTTACATACACACACTACCAGATTTTCCTTCTACAAATGCACACACACACATGCACTTACATACACACACTATCAGATTTTCCTTCTACAAATGCACACGCACACATACACTTACATACACACACTACCAGATTTTCCTTCTACAAATGCACACGCACACAAACCAGCAAGCGTACTCTATCATATTTGCCCATATACGTGTAGTGTATATGTATGCCTGTATAGAAAATACTTAATGTACACACTGTTAGATTTACCTTCTACAAATGCACATACACACGCATATACACGCACATACAAAAAATATCATGTATTTGACTTCTACAAATACTCATACTCACATACATACACATGCACACGAACATAAAATTGCAAAATTCAGCATTAATAAAATTATTTCTCTGTAGGACATTTTCCTTTTTCATTAGGATCAAAGTAATGAATGAAAAATCTTGCTCATGATGTCCTTTTTTATTTGCAAAAAATTTGAACCGATTATCCTTACTCCTTTCTGAGAAATTGTCAAAAATGTGAAAATAGCCAAAAATCACAAAATGTCCTTTATTATCCTTCTACTAGGAGTTTTTGAAAATTTCTTTTTTTCAGAATATAGAGCATCTTAAGACGCATCTTTTGAGCTGTAAAACATACCTGCATCATGTACCGTTACAGAGATATTGCTAAAATAAGAATTTTGACAAAAAATTTTAAATGCGAATTGTGACCGATAGAGGGCTTTCCGACAAAAAATATTCCGTGACTTTTCTGATATTGTCGAGTAGAATCTGTGGTCAAAATTTCAAGAGGATCAGAGGGAACACCTTTTCGGAACTCCAGCCTTCTTTTCTTGATGAATTTTTGTGAGAATTTTTTTAAATCAATTTTTTTTATAAATATATTAATAAATTTTTAGTTTGACACTGTAAAAAAAATTTTAATCACTATAATGAATAAAATTTAATTATTTAAATTATTTGATATTATTTAAATATTTGCTCTGTTGAATGTGTAAAGAAAATATTCACTTGTTCACATAAAATTACCATCGGATACATGACAATAGATTGAACCATTTGGGTAAATTGAAATAAAATTTAAAAATAAAAGTTATAAAGGAAAAGAAAAAAAAATTTACATATCAATAATAATTATATAAATTCTATAATTAGATACATACATATATACTTGTTTTAAGCATATTTATATTATATATAATATCGTATCTGGTTGCATTCTTCAAGAATTTTTATATTATAGAAAAATTTAATCAAAGAAAAAATATTAGAAATAAAGCCGATGCGTGTTGTTCAAGAAAAGTGAGCTAATTTGCTATTCAAATTTTTAAATTTTACTTACATTTTAATACATAAATTAATATAAAATTTAAGTGTGAAAAAAAAAAAAAAAAATTAAAAAAAATTAATGAAAAAATATACATATAGCAGTATATTATTTTATGCATGGTGCATTAATATGAAATATGTATAGTATTTTGTTTCAAAATTATTTGTAAGCACATTACATCGAACAAAAAACCATGTGGTCAAAATTTATTCGACATAAATTTAACGTTTAGTTTGTCAACATTTTGTAGTGCAACATGTAGTTACTATTTTACACAAAAAAAAAATAATATCATCAGATTTCTGAATCAAGGTTATTCTAATTTGGGGTAGAATATTAGAGCTTATTTTGCATTACATATATAAAAAAAAAAAATATATGATAATTAATAATAATAAACAATAAATTAGTAATAAGGTAATAAAATTTTACAATTAAAGAAAAAAAAATAAAGTGTTAATAAAAAGAAAAAAAAAGAAAAAAGAAAAGAAAACTCAATTACGTATACCAGTGTATATTTAATATATATAAAAAGAATTTAGACAAAAATTTTTTTTTCTATCAAGATAAATGAAAAATAGATTAAAATAAAAGTCCATCGTTACCAATAATAATAATAATAACAATTAATTTCATTAATAAGAAAAAAAAAAGAAAAGAAAAATAATTAAAACATGTAGTAAATAAGCATTAAATATGTAATTAATAAATAAATAAATAAAAATAAAAATTGAAAAAGATATATATATACATATATGTATATATAAATGTAGGTCCAGCACATTCTGGAATATTCAATTTTCATTAACATTTTATTACATTTTGATAATTATTAAAATATAGAATTATTATTGTACACTTTTTTGGTCGAACAAATAAATTGGACCCTAACGGGAAAATGATAAGATTTTAAAAATACTCAGTATCAGGTAAAGTTGAAAAAAAGAGGCATGATAATTCACTCTGATTCCACCGTTCAACCAGAAAAGTATAGAATTAAAAATGTGAAGTATATATACAGTAATTTGTAAAGTAAAGTACATTGTAAAGTGTTACTATTTTTTTATTTAGAAGTCAACCTAATTAATAGTAATTTTAAATATTAAATTTTTAAATAAATTAATTATGAATTACAAAATTTACTTGAACGTTTTTTTTTAATTAAAATTATATTGAACCTACAAAAATTGGTGTCAGAAGTGGGATATAAAATAAAATTTTGTCTTTCACATATATATATAAAAAAAAATGTGTATAAAAGTTTTTTTTAATTTAAAGTAAAGAAAATGGGTAAAGTGAACAAAGTGATGAAAAGTTGTTATAGAAAAGGATAAGAACGTTTCAAGGACAAAAGGAAAAGAACATTTATGATGAAAAGAAAATACATTACGGTAAAGTACAGCACGGTAAAGAAATACAACGTGGGACAAGAAGAACGAGAGTCACATGCCACATGTAACAAGATAAGTATACCTCTTTGTTTTAATAATAACTTTGAAAAATGAAATGTGAATGAAAATAAAATTTGAAAATTCGAAAAGAAAAATTTTGTTTTAATAAATATATTTAAGATTAAAAACTATATTATAACAATATATTATGGTGAAGACATTTTTGAAAAAAGAAAAGTGATATACCATATATGTACTTATCAAAATTTTAATTTTACACACGAGTTTAATGATAAGACAATTACATAACAAAAAATAGAAAAATTGAACGGTACACTTACAAAAAATTGGTTTTTCAAAAAAAAAAATTCGTCTTTTGATTGGTCATATCATATCATATTGTTTTGTACGTACATTATTATAATATTTCTGATCCATACGGGGTGCTCCATTAAATACTGAAATTAACAGTGAACTGAATCAATAACAATATACAAACTTTTTTTTTTTTGGTCCTACAGTGTGATGTAAAATACTTATTTTATGAACAGGGTGTATCACACAAATTCTTTATTTTGTTTTTCGGGGTATTATTTGTTTTCTTTTTTTTTTTTTAAAAAAAAAAGTGTTTTTTTTTATGTGGTTCGAATTCGGTTTATGGAGAACATTAGTAATTTGAAAACGGTTGACTTACAACGAATATTGAAAGAGCATGGTTTACCGTATTATTATAGAGTTAAACAAGATTTAGTTGATCGTTTACAAGCACAAATCGATGTCCTGTCCCTCACTGTTGAAGAAAAACTGCCTTCGTTGAAACATATCTCTAATAAATCCGTGCAAAGAGAAATTGAACAAATCATAGAAGATTACGTACCTAAAAAACCTGAAAAGTCTTGTGTCCAGATGCACATCCAGCTTCAAGATGAAGTGCCGATCTTCCAAAAACCTCGAAGAATTCCTCCACAAGAAAGACAAGTTGTAAACGACCAAGTACAAAAATGGCTCGAAGAAGGCATAATTCAAGTCAGTAATTCTGAATTCGCTAGTCCAGTTGTCCTGGTTAAAAAAGCAGACGGGTCACCGCGGTTATGTGTCGACTATCGCAAACTTAACAAAAAGGTACTCAAAGATCGTTATCCGTTACCAGTTATCGAAGAAGTTTTGGAAGGGCTATATAATTCGAAAGTGTTTACAACATTAGATCTTCAAAATGGTTTTTTCCATGTAGACATCGCTGAAGAAAGTAGAAAATATACTGCGTTCATTACAACGGAAGGTCAATACGAATTCCTTAAAGCACCGTTTGGACTATGTAATTCACCTGCCGTATTTCAAAGATACGTTAACACCGTTTTTCAGACTCTCATACGTGAAAAGGTTTTGCTTATTTATGTCGATGATTTAATAATTCCATCTCAAGATGAAGCTGAAAATTTAGAGAAATTTAAGAAAGTTTTAAAAGTTGCAGAAGAAAACGGATTGATTGTCAAGTGGTCGAAGTGTAAGTTTTTGCAAAGGAAAGTGAATTTCTTAGGCCACATAATTGAAGATGGCTGTGTACGTCCTTCGGAAGAAAAAATCGAAGCCGTTATGCGTTTTCCAGTGCCGAAATGTATCAAAGATGTAAAAAGTTTTCTAGGATTGTCGGGTTTCTTTAGAAAATTTATTCGAAATTGCTCAACACTCGCTAAACCTTTGACTGAATTAACAAAGAAGAAAAATAAATTTCATTTTAGGAGTGTAGAAATCGATGCTTTTAATCAGCTTAAACAATACCTTTGCAACGAACCGATTCTCAAATTGTTTAACCCAGAATTAGAAACAGAAATTCATACCGATGCAAGCAAAATTGGTCTTGGAGCAATCCTCCTACAGAAGCATGAAGATAAGAAATATCATCCAGTTTTTTATTTGAGCTTTAAAACGAATAAACATGAACAAAACTATACAAGTTACGAACTGGAATGTTTAGCTGTTGTTAAATCCTTAGTTAGGTTAAGATATTACCTACTTGGAATAAAATTTAAGCTCTTTACAGATTGTAATGCTCTGCAGCAGACATTCAAAAAGAAAGAGTTATCTGCAAGGGTGGCTAGATGGGTCTTGACATTGGAAGAGTATGATTACACCATACATCATAGATCAGGTGTCAAAATGCAACACGCAGATGCGCTTAGTCGATATCCTGTTGTTTTAGCAGTTGAACAAGGCCTCTTACATCAGATAAGACAATCGCAGAACGAAGATGATCGCTGTCGTGTGATCATCGAAGTTTTGAAAAATACACCGAATTACGATAATTATATACTTAAAAGTGGAATATTGTATAGATTTGTTGACGGAGATTATCTTGTAGTTGTTCCGAAGAAACTGCAAAGAGATCTAATCAAGTCTATTCACGATCAAGGACACATTAATTCTCGAAAAGTACAAACTATCCTCAAACGTGACTATTATTTTCAGTCAATGGCAAAAAGAATAGATAACGTTTTGAAAGTGTTCCATGTATACTTGCTGCAAAGAAAGAAGGAAAGCCAGCAGGAATTTTGTCTACAATAGTAAAGCCAGATATCCCGCTACATACGTTTCACATAGATCATCTGGGGCCCTTAGCATCCACTGCAAAGAATTGCAAGTATTTATTTGTAGTCATCGATTCATTTACTAAGTTTTCATGGTTATTTCCAGTTAAAAACACCTCTACAGAAGAAGTAATTAAAAAACTAAACTTACTGAGTGACGTCTTCGACGACGTATCATAAGTGATCGTGGAACAGCTTTCACTTCAAATGGGTTCAAGTCATATTGTGAAGAACAGAAGATTCAGCATGTGCTATCTACTACAGGCGTACCAAGGGGAAACGGCCAGGTCGAACGTCTGAACAGAGTCATTATTGCTGCGTTATCAAAGATGTCAATTGAAGATCCAACAAAGTGGTACAGACATGTTTCCGGTCTACAAAAGTTTTTAAACTCTACAACGTCTAGATCGACAAGAAAAACACCATTCGAATTGCTAATTGGAACTCCAATGAGGAAGTCCGAAGATTTAGAATTAGCCAGATTAATTGAAGATGCCATAGCTACAGAATTCGAAGATCAGAGAGAGAAAATTCGAGAAGAAGCTAAGGAATCAATCAAGAAAATTCAGGAAGAAAATGTACGATATAATCTGAGGAAAAGGAAAAAAGGACGTCAGTATCGACTAAACGATTTAGTAGCCATAAAGCAGACACAATTTCAACCCAATGCTAAACTCTGTGCAAAGTTTCTGGGGCCGTACGAGATTATTAAGGTGAAAAGAAATGATCGTTATGATTTAAAAAAAGTTGGCAATCATGATAGTCCAATGATGACATCTTCTTCCGTTTATTACATGAAGCCATGGAGCAATAGAGAAAGTGATTCATCATCGGAGTCCGATGCATCGCAGGATGGCCGAATGTAGGTCCAGCACATTCTGGAATATTCAATTTTCATTAATATTTTATTACATTTTGATAATTATTAAAATATAGAATTATTATTGTACACTTTTTTGGTCGAACAAATAAATTGGACCCTAACGGGAAAATGATAAGATTTTAAAAATACTCAGTATCAGGTAAAGTTGAAAAAAAGAGGCATGATAATTCACTCTGATTCCACCGTTCAACCAGAAAAGTATAGAATTAAAAATGTGAAGTATATATACAGTAATTTGTAAAGTAAAGTACATTGTAAAGTGTTACTATTTTTTTATTTAGAAGTCAACCTAATTAATAGTAATTTTAAATATTAAATTTTTAAATAAATTAGTTGTGAATTACAAAATTTACTTGAACGTTTTTTTTTAATTAAAATTATTTTGAACCTACATATATATATATATATATACATAAAATTATATATTAATCAATATAAATAAAAATGTTGTAAAAAAAGTTAATTTAATTAAGTCAATAAACATCAATTTAAATGAATAAAAAAAAAAAAACTTAATACGAACAAATAATTTAACATAAAACCACAACAACAACAAAAAAAACTTAATCTAAAGGATTAAAGAAACACCCACAAACTCAACAACACGGCAACAACAAAATTCAGCACTAACGAAGGCATTACAACAACAACATCAACAATAAAATCATCGTCAAAATCATCAGAGCATCATTATCATCAGTACCTTCATCGTCAGCATCAACATCATTAACAACATCCACAGAAACATTATCATTATCAACAGCAACGGTAAGCGCGCCAACATAATTTTTTTTATTTTTTTTAATGTTATTATATATTAATAAGTACAGGGGCCCCCATATCAAACAAAATACATACAGGGTGTCCCGTTTCGGGTGGTCATCCGGCACACAGTAGATAGGTCTCGCCGAGACAAACAAAAAATCGTTCTAGAGGGAGGGGGGTAATCTCAACCGTTTAGCCGCTAGAGGGCGATGAAGATTTTTCGCACTCAATCTACGAAACACCCTTTAATAACTACGGTGTACTAGCTAGAAGAATCTGGTCTAAGAAAAATCTGAAGGAAACTCCCCCCTCTCTTCAATGATACCTAATATGATTCTCTACGTTCTTTGTTTCAAGAGTTATTGTGTTTCAAAGACAGAATTTAGTGATTTTTTGCCATTTTTTTCAGAGATAATACAGACTGTGGAATTACAGCGCCCTCTATATTAATTTTTATTTAAGTTAGCAGATAGCCCAGAATGTCCGCTTCATTTTAGTATTGTACAGTAAAGGTCTATCTCTTACCAATTCAATACCAGCGCATAATAAACAATATTTGAAAAGCCATTTTTTAATAAAATACGGTTCTTTGATATGAGTTTTACATGATTTTACATGATTTTACACAATTCAAACACTAGAAAGATAGAACGTGGAAAAAACTGTGAGAGATAGACCTTTACTGTAAAGGGCAAAAATGAAGCAGGTGTCTTGGGCTTTCTGTTTTTGTAATTTGAAATTAAGATAGAGGGCGCTTTACTTCCACAGTCTGTATTATCTCTGAAAAAAATGGCAAAAAATCACTAAATTCTGACTTTGAAGCACAATAACTCTTGAAACAAAGAACGTAGAGAAGCATATAAGGTATCATTAAAGAGAGGAGAGAGTTTCCTTCAGATTTTTCTTAGACCAGATTTTTCTAGCTAGTACACCGTAGTTATTAAAGGGTGTTTCGTAGATTCAGCGCGAAAAATCTTCATCGCCCTCTAGCGGCTAAACGGTTGAGATTACCCCCCTCCCTCTGCAACCATTTTTTGTTTGTCTCGGCGAGACCTATCTACTGTGTGCCGGATGACCACCCGAAACGGGACACCCTGTATATAATTAATGTATAAAAAAAAAATAAGAAAAAAAACAAAAATGAGTTTATAAATTATTAAATGAGAAAGAAAAAAAAAATTTTTTTTGAATTTGTAAATTGTAGCATGTAAAAAAAAAAAAATGAATTTGAAAATTACTGAAAGTAAAGAAAACATGATCACCTTAGGATAAATGTAATTATTTAAGAATATATTGCTAATATGTGTAAATTATCACTTTACACACTATTTTGTATAAACAATACATTTATAATCATCTCATGTCATAATGGGTAACAAAAATCATGCTATATGAGTATATATTACACTACATAACAAGATGTATCAATTCTTTTAAATATTCCTCGTATTTCAAATCACTTGTAAATGATAGGCTTACTCAAGTTGATAAATGATGTATAGTAAAATATATAAATTAGTTACTTACAAATAAAATACATCTTGTTATATAATTTAAATAACTATTATTGTATATGTCGTATGTAAGATTCATGATAATATTGCAAATATCTATGTAGGTTACCTATCTTTAATTAATTTGAATGCTTATAAAATAATTACAACGAGTAAGAAACAGAATTTTTAATGTAGAATTAATAAAAATGGATTGGTAAATTACTAAAATTGGGCTTTTGCTTATGAATTCCCTTTTCAAGAACCTAAATCTTTGTTCGCAATTCATGTCTTAAAACTTAAGTTTTAAGCAATTTTTTTTCCTTGTCAAGTGTATAAAAAGGATGGGAACATAGTTTTTTTTTGAACAGCAAACTATGTTTATTGAAGTGGGTAAGATATTCTATCATCGTTGGGCGAGGCAATTCTTTTAAAATTTTCAGGACCGACGATGGTAGATGCTGTTTTTCGGGGCCAGTGCGGGGCCATACTTTTCAGTTCTACGGTGTGGGTGTTGTTTTTTTTTATTTAAAATTAGATTTGGAGCACTCTAGGTAGAAGGACTTCACAACCTTCTACTGCTCCAAGCTGCGATAATAAAAGGGTTAAGGAAAAGTGACAAACTCACGCCCCATCCGTCGAGCTAGTTCGTGCTAGCCAGCAAGCGCAGCAGTCACTTCCACCAGCCTTAAACCCATGAAGTAAGTATGTCGTTATGTGTGTCAATACTATAATTTTCTTATTAGAGTATCGACACGTGTATACTAATTCTATATGTACTAACTAGTATTATATGTATTATACTAGCTGTAGAATATACCTACTGTATTGTCATTATACAGTATGTATATAAAATTAAATATTTTGTTTTGAAATTTTATTTCAGCTTTCATTTACAGATGTATTCACACCTTGTATCGAAAAGTGTTGATGCCATGACCGTATGACACACATACCACACATACTTTACATATAATATATTATTAGTTTTACCTGACCTTCCTCTACAATAAAAATAAAAAATATATTATATACTACGTGGGTTGATAAGTTTCCTGTATTCATAGTAAAGCACGTAAATTTTCACAATTTTTTCATTTGATTTTCTACATAATCTCCTTTTAGCTCTACACACTTATTCCAACGTTCCTCCAACAATTCTATCCCTTCCCTATATCGCACTTTGTCTAACCCTTCAAAAAATGCGTTTGTTTCGGTTATGACGTCACTATCCGATGAAAATCTCTCTCCCCGTAACCATTTTTTCAACTCTGGAAACAAAAACTAATCACTGGGACCCAAATCTGGAGAATAAGGAGGATGTGGAAGCAGTTCGTATTTTAATTAATGAAATTTGGCTATCGCAATTGTTGACGTGTGAGCTGGGGCATTGTCCTGAAGAAAGAGGATTTTTTTCCTCGACAAATGTGGTCGTTTTTTTAAAATTTCTTCATTTAATTTGTCTAACAATGTGCAGTAATACTCACCAGTGATCACTTTTCCTTTTTCCAAATAATCAATGAATATTATCCCATGTGTATCCCAAAATGTAGTGGCCATGACTTTCCCAGCCGTCTGTTGAGTTTTGGGTCGCTTTGGTCGGCTTTCACCTGGTTCCATCCATTCTGCAAATTGTTTATTTGATTCAGGTGTATAATGATGAATCCATGTTTCGTCAACAGTTATTATTCGACGAAAAAAACCCGCCTTATTGCCTGTCAACATTTCCAAACATTGCTGTGAAGTGGTCACACGTCTGCGTTTTTGGTCGATTGTTAGCAAACGCGGCACCCATTTTGCTACAAGTTTCTTCATATGCAAATGTTCATGCAAGATATTAATAACACGTTCTTTTGAAATGTTGACGATGTTCACAATCTCATTCACTTTCACTTTTCTATCACTCAACACAACATCATGGATTTTTTCGATATTTTCTGGTATTGTTACCTCTTTTGCCTTCCACCGCGTTCATCATCATAAACACTTGTACGTCCACGTTTAAATTCACTGACCCAAAAACGAACAGTCTCATATGATGGAGCAGACTCACCCAAAGTTTCGTCCATGTCTTTTTTAATATCGGTTGCTGATAAGCCTTTCAAATGGAGATAATGTATCACACTACGAACTTGAACTTTATCCATTTTATAAAAAATGCTAAACACACGTAATTCAATTGCTTATAAAATATAAATTAATTGACAGATAGGTTTGAAAATAAAAATGGCGTCTCATAAAAGATCATAATTTCTAAAAAAAAATACTCCTAACTCATCGAAGTGTCATCTACATGTTAATACAGGAAACTTATCAACCCACGTAGTATATACTTATATGTATGTTAATTTATTATTCTTAATTTTTTTTACACCGCTTTTATTTTTTTTTCTTATTAGATAAGGATAGGTATAATATTATATATAAAAACTATTTTTTCTTAAATTTATAATTATAAAAACAAATATACATTATTATTATCACTATTAATAATTATTAATAAATAAAATTGTAATTATTATTACCGTATTACAATTTTAAAATTCAAAAATATTTAAAATTCAACTGCTTTTTCAGTTCTCGCTACCTAAATTATCGGTGAGAAGTTTCTCGATTGCTACATTCTCGATTCTCGATTCACCACAGATACAGAAACAGGCCGATCGAGAATGACGTCATAATGACGACAAATCGAGTTTACCAGTCGAGAAAACCAATCGAGAAGTGATACAGAAACGAAGCGCTGTTAGGTACACATAATTAGAATTAAGAAGAAATATGGTGTGACTGAATACAGTCACACAAAAAAATTAATAACCTCACATTACATAGCAGGCTCGTTAGAAGGCTTGCCTGAAGAAAGAGGCTGAAAAGGGTGAGGCTGCTATGTGTGAAATATTTAAGAAAGCGCCCAACGTGGGGAAGTCCCATGACCCTGAGATTAAGAGTCTCAATTGAAAACAAGGAAAATTGGGCTAGCCGGGTAATGTGCAATAGAAAGCTGCAGTTCATAAATCAAGGAATGTGGTGTGTTCTTGAAACACAAAAAAAATTCGCAACACGCTTTGAAACAACAAAAAAAATGAGATATGAGGATTCTAATACTTTGTTTACTTATCATTCTCACACACCGGCCAGTGGAAGCTAGTTACACTAATGAGATGTAGTAGTTCCACCGATCCAGTGAGGAGAACTCCAAAGGCAAGTAACCAAATGGTCATTAGTGTCAGACGAGGTAGTAATTCTTGATGATTGTATAAACAGCATATATAGACTTCGACAATACGTTCCTCCAACTTCTCACTATATATAAGAAATCCATATACAGGAATTGGAATGGTCTAAACGATTCTATTTGTTTACCCATGGGTGGTCTTAGAACTTTAGTTGTATCTTTGGTCTCTTTACATACTTGGCAATTCTCTACAAAATTTCGGATCTGGGTAACCATACCTGGCCAATAATAATATTGTCGGACACGATATAATGTCTTATGGAATCCTCCGTAGGAGCAATTCGATGGAGCATGGTGCTGTTCAATAATACTATTCGACAATTCGATTGGTACCCATAATTTCCACGTTAGGTCATCAGCATCTGGGTCCCCTGAACGTTGCGTTGTGCGCCTGTACACATAACCGTCGACGACACACAGATCTGGAAGTTTATCAAGATTGCTGATGATAGTTGATTTCAATTCTTCATACTCTTCCGAAGAAAAATATGGAGAATTGAGATCAACTTCAGGTCCATTCAAACCTCCAGAACTGAGTTCGTCGGAATACATTCTCGACAGGGCATCGGAAACCACATTCAAAGTACCTTTACGATGCTCAATCGAAAAGTCGAATCCCTGCAACTTCAAACTCCAACGCGCTAATCTACAACTTAGATCGGACTGGTTCATAAGCCATTTTAAACTTGAATGATCAGTGATAATTGTAAAGGGATGACCTTCAACGTACGCGCGAAACTTTTTAACGCATAATACTGCAGCATAGCACTCTAGTTCAGTGATACTGTAGTTCCTCTGAGCTGAATTTAACTTCTTTGAAAAGTATGCGATGGGCTTTTCCGAATCATCATCAAATTTTTGAAATAACACTCCACCAACACCGGTTGTGGAGGCATCGCACTGTATATAAAAATGACGAGCAAACTCTGGGGTGGCGAAAACTGGTGCTTCACAGAGTGCTGTCTTCAACTTTTCAAAAGAATCCTCAGGGAAATACAGGGAATTTTCAGGGGAAATACAGAATCCTGTCTTACAAGTTTTTAATGCATCCGTTAAAGGAGCAGCTATACTCGCATAGTTTGCGATGAATCGTTGGTATCATCCAGTAATACCCAAAAATCTTCTTAACTGTTTTGCCGTTTTGGGAAAAGGAAAATCACGAATGGCTTCAATCTTACCAGGATCTGTTTTAAGAATTCCGTTTCTAACAATGTAACCAAGATACTTAACTTCTTTCACACAAAATTTACTTTTTCGACGTTTATGGTTAAACCAGATTTTCGCAGATGCCAAGCAACTTCTTCTTATAAAGACAAATGTGTATCAAAATCAGGAGATACGACTAATAAATCGTCTAAATAAACGAACACATGTTCCCGTATACGACCTGGGATAACTTTGTCCATCAAACGACACATACGTGGAGGCGCATTACACAACCCGAATGGCATTACTGTAAACTGGTACAAAGGACGACCTGGAACTGTAAAAGCAGTCTTTTCTCGAGCTTGTTTTTTAGAGGGATCTGCCAGAATGCGTCTTTCAATTTTATGCTTGTTATATATCGAGTAACCTGTAGACGACTCAATAAACTCGCAATGTGAGGCAATTGATATGCATCTTTTTTCGTAACTTCGTTAACTTTTCGCGAGTCTAAACATATGCGTACCTTTCCAGGTTTCCGAACAAGAACGACTGGGGAATTCCAGGGGCTATTTGACTCTTCAATGACACCGAGAGAGAGCATCAGGTCAAGTTCTTCATACATCAACTTCTGTATGGCAGGCGAGACCGGATAATGTTTTTGCTTTATCGGCTCAGCATCTCCCGTGTCAATAATATGCTCCTCCATATCGGTCTTTCCCAATCCCATTTTCGCAAAGGATGGAAACTTGGACTTTATTACTTCTAGTCCTTCAGACTGCGAAACTGTCAACTCATGCATAATGTTTACCTCACATTTTGGATTTATATCCTTTATTGCTAATTCCGATATAACATCTGGTGCGATCTTAAACCTTTTCCAGAAGTCGATTCCTAAGTACATTTGTTGTCGTAGAGTTGGAACTATATGCAGCTTCGTCATATGTGTGATGCCCATGAACGTTACTGGTACTTCAATGTATCCTTCTATTCTTTGATTATTGCCATCAGCTGTTGATACGGATTCGGAAAGAGAAATAACTTCGACATTTAATTTTTCAATCAGTTTGTACGCTTTTCGACCTAAACATGAAATGCTGGCTTCGCTGTCTAGTAGGCCTACAATTTCAACATCTGCGACTTTTACTTTCGCATAAGGGCGATCGTCGCAGGGATAGCGTACTAGACCAGCCGCATATGTTTTCTTTCTTTTCCTCATTTCTCTTCTGAATGAACGAAATTTTCTCAATCTAACAGCTCGCTTATGACACTTCATCTCAGATACATTACATATCTTCTCACGAACTTGAAGATAATTATACCATTTAACATGCCATGGTATAATAGGTTTCAATTTTATGCATAATACATTTTCTTTTCTATTTGTATTCAATATTTTCACATCGTTTTCTGCATTATTAGTAATTGTCAAGTCAGGGTTTATCCAAGTCACATCAGGTTCATTCAAATTTGTCCCGTCTGGTTGATTTGTCACATCTGGTTGTTTTATATTGTCAATTATTTGGGAGTCAGCTGTAGTCGCGGAGGTTGGTTCAATGGACGATCTGCCTGACTCACGGGATTCATCGTAGAGTGGGACGTCCCGTTCCGCTGTCCACTCGGAACTCTGTTTCCCGAACACTTAGGACATCGTGGTGATGTAGTGTCAGGACATCCGCATTTAAAACAGAATAAACGACGATAGTTCTCAGGACAATCTTGGAAGTAATGTCCCATTCGATGACAATTCAAACAAATCGCTCGAAATCTACCATTGGCAACCTCATCTACTTCAGCATTCTCTACCTCATAATTACAAATTGCCTTATTTATAATATTTGCATCTGTTTGACAAGATGAGTCTGTATTCATCATATCCACGTCGGTTTCAAAATTATAATACGCGTCCTGAGGATTCCAAGTATTAATTTCATTCACTCTAGGACGATACGTTTGACGATTTCTATTTGTCTGAGTAGCTATATATCTCTCAACTCTCATACAGACCTCTGTCAACTGTTGAAAACGTTGGCAGGCAACGGATCTGCAAAACCAGAGTACGAGATAGTCCATGAATTCATCACTGACTTGTGATTTATATTCGATCTTTGTATAATATGTGGACGTTGTTAACTACGATTTACATAATTCACACTCGGAGGTGGATGACTAATTTGTGAAATTGGTGAATACACGTATGCTTCTTGAAGGAATACTAAATTTTTGAATGCTTTGTTGCCCTCTATGGTCATATATGGGTCGCTGGGAGTAATTCGGATGTTCTTCATCCTCATAATGTCGGGTTGGCGTACCTATAACTTGTACTGGATGCTGACTTGAAAAGGTGACTCGTGTATTTGGATGATATTGATTTCTCCTATGTACTGCTCCAGTAGATAAGGATAACGGAGATTGGGGAGAACGTTGAGTTGAACACAATGTCGCATTAACAATTCCATAATTTCCTGTTGATGGTAAAGATACTTGACGAGCAGGATGAGATATAGACAATGACCAACTATCTGTGGTAGGCATATCCGAAAACACTCCAGAATCCTGTTGGATATGTTGTTGTTGAATTGAAGTGGGACCAAAATCTACTTGACGTCGAGAGTGTACATGCTGGTTTGGTTTAGGCACTGCTCCAGAGGAAGATATGCTCAATGGTAAAGAAAGTTGTTGTGTTGATCCCGTAGATACAATAATGTTGTTATTCGAGGATGTAGTAATAGGTGAATGAACGACTCGAGATGTTCCTGGCCTTATCCAATTTATATCAGTACCTGGTAGTTCTGAGGACATCTGCGGATCCTGATCAAAGCCCATAAATGAAGCATCTGATACTTGCGATGTGCTTGTTGTGATCGTAGGTACTGTTGTTATAGGGGTTGCCAATGATTCACCTGCTCCAGCTAAATCACTCATCATATCTAACTCTCTATTGGCTGAACTCTCTGCCATTTCTAATTCTAAATTTCTTCCTCTAGTATTGTAATTGTGTCCAGATGTTTTGGCTTTCCTTTTATTATATGCCCTTACTGACATTTAAACTCAAAATATACACTCAATCACTTCACTCTATTTATACAACAACTTATGACTAAAGAACAAATTGTTTTGTACGTCTGTGTGATTTATGAAATTTGAGAAAGAAAAAAAAATTCAAAATTTATTTATAGTCGCGTCCGGTATATAAAAAATTCAAAAAAACTTATAGAAAATCGGAAGACAATTCACTTCTGATTCTGATGTACAGTACCAAAAAAAAAGACTAAATTATTTATATTATCGACGTTGAAAGTAATAAACCCGTCCGTTAACAAAAAAGTGAGAAAAAAAAATTTTATTTAAACTTGAAATTTATGATTTAACCAGTTAAAATTGAATGTATGCAAAAAATTACGTTATTTTGATTTGACGAAAATCAGTAAAAAAAAATTATTTAATAGTTGTAATTAAAAGAACGAATGGAAAAGAAAATTTTATAGATTAATATTTTGTTACAAAAATAAATTAATTAGGTGGAGCGTTAAGTGCGACGCCGACTATATTATGTCCCAAATTGATGTATCAAAATAAAATGATATCCTGTTTACAAAAAAAATTAATAAATTGAATATCCGAAATTAATTAATGAATAGGTATGTGAAATGTTTACGTTTTATTTTGACAATATTTTAATGAAATTATTTAAAATAATTTGATAAGTAATGAACCGTCATTTATGATGCAGACTATATAAAAAAAATTTATCGATATATATATAGATGAAATCCGAATTAAGACACAAAAAAAAAATCAAAACATTCACAATATTCTAAATCCCCGTAATTAAATATATTTAAATTTTAATTTAATAAATTGTCGGTATAAATGACGCGCACTATGTAAGAAAAAAAAAATTTTAAAAAAAAATTTTAATGATACGAAAAAAAAATTTGAAAAGAAAAAAAAATAATAAAAAAAAGTTTTGGTAGTCCGATACCTTTTAACTTCACTGTACAAAAAAAATTACTATACTGATTATCGTGTTTAATTAATATATATAAACGCGTACTATATGAAAAATTTCAAAAAAAACTGATATCTATTGATGCGAAAATTTTATCAAAAAAAAATTTCTTTAAAAAAAAGGATATGTGTCCCGATACTTTTGGTACAGTATATAACAGACCTGTATTGAATTGTCATAAATAAATTGTGTCGTAATAAAAAAAATTCACTAAATTAAATACCGAAATTTATTATTATAATAAGCCGAAGAAAAAAAATATAAATATCCAATTTTAACTCAATTCCTGAAGAGACGATTCATGTGACGCGCACCGTATATAAGTTTATAGTATTATTTTAATATGACCCCCACAAAAAAATTAAAAAAAGTTTTACTTGTCCCGAAAAAAAATTCACTGTATATTATAGTTCACTGTATGCACTTATTTAATTCTCACTGCTGAAAAGGAAAATTTATTTATATATAATTTATATTGTAAATATACTGTCGCGTTAAAAAAATTGTACGATAGATTTTATAAAAAAAATCAAATAAAACAACAAAATTTTATAAATGTCCTTTATTATAAGTAGGTGGACCTGTACTTTTGTCGTTGACTGTGTGATATGTCCCAACAGGGTACTATATCACCATATACTTTAATTGAAAGGTGTATGAACTATGTTATATACGATTTTGCTGTATACCAATGTAAAGCAGCAAAACTTCACACGCGAGTCAACGTTACATTATAACTAAAACATACGACATGTCAAAATAAATGTTGAGTGCATATACTAATTCACTGACTATTAAGACAATATATGTTGCAAAAAAAATTCGATTACGACATACTATAACGCGGCAGCAACGCTCTATAAATGTGTATGCACCTCAACTGTATATAATGATGTACATTAGAGAAAAGACAAGGCTAGGTATAACGACAAATCAGGGACTAAAATTTATAAATTGATACGCAGAAATTTAAGACAAAATGTTTCCTATAAAAAAAATTTTTAGGAAAGAAATATAACGAAACAACGTAGACTTCAGATTTGCATAAGCTCACCACGCGTTCTTACAATTTTCATATATTATATGAATAAATTCGACGAAGTTATATAAGAAAAAAATTGACGACTTCAAAAAAAATTTTCAAAATAAATCAAAAAAAATAAACGAAATTGTATTGTGTTTCAAAAAAATAAAAAAAAAAATCAAAAATAACAATAATATAATTCATAAAATATTGGCTTTTGCTTCAACTCTCCCCCTTCAGAACTTCAGACTATTAAGAAAAATTTTATTTATAAGAAAAGAACGAGGCTATACAAAAAGTTATACTACTTTATATGAAGAGCGGACAAAGTATATGGCATGAATTGGAACACAAATGTGTCACTGTCTATAACTTCACTAGGGGATACCAGAAGGTATAAGGTTCAACTCTGGTACCCAACATCGTAGTTCGAAACCACAAAGTGGTAAGCCCATCAGAATTGTCCTATATCTTCGATAACCCAGACATGTGACCGTCGTGATGGTATGTGGTTGACACGATCACTGGAACCCAATTGAATCTACTAATAAGTTATTCAAATGGTAGTCAACAGTGATCCCGTCAATCACACATCGCCACGCGAATGTGTTAACAAATCAACCATTAACTTGGAAACTTTTGGGTTGCATGACCCCAAAGAAGCTTTGATCAATCATCAGCCTGGTACCCAACATTGCAGCTCGAAGACTACAAAGTGGTTAGCCAATCAGGTTGATGAATAATCAAAACAACTTCGAAGTCACTCAACCCAAAATTCCAAAACAGAATGAAAATGATAAAGATGACGGTGTATAGTCCGTAAAGGACATTAAGTGTTAGCCTATGCTAACAATGGTGCAAAAAAATTATTTCCGTAAAGGAACAAAGTGTTGAAATAATCAACAAAGAGAATTTTGTACATTCATAAAAATGTACGAAGTACCACCAATGTTGTCCGTGAAGGACTAAATGTGACACAGATCCGTAGATCTGTGTCCACGAAAATACCATAATTTGGGCGCCATTTTGTAATATATGTACAGTAATGTGTGTACTACTGTAGTACTACGGCCATGGCAAATCTACAATAAAAAAAATCTACAAAAAAATCAAATATGTTTGTTTGTATATATATATATATATATATGCTGTGTGACGTCATGGCAGCATCTTCCATCCTAATGAGAGATGGAAGCCCACCCTGACCTCACACTACATACAATATACCACACCTCATGTAATATTATGTACTGTGTAATAGTTATACACATGGCCGGATTATACCTGTAAAAATTAAGTACCACACACATGACGTCATACTTACGTCTTGAGATGATGGATGGTGGTAGTGGCGGCTACGCTAGCTGGCTAGCACGATACTAGCTCGCCGGATGGGGTGTGAGTTTGCCACTATTCATCTCTCTTTTGATTTCGTAGCCTGGAGCAGTAGAAAGTGGTGAATTATTTCTACTTAGAATGCTCCCATATCAAATTACTATATA
The DNA here is from genome assembly GCA_951394055.1 of Villa cingulata. NCBI lineage: Eukaryota > Metazoa > Arthropoda > Insecta > Diptera > Bombyliidae > Villa > Villa cingulata. The sequence continues at coordinate 22,980,683 of OX596022.1, read as the reverse complement.
AAAAATTTTTCACATACACCGTAGACCTGTAAATTAATATGGCCCCGCTCTGGCCCAGAATACAGCTACTACCATCGTTGGTCCTGTAAAATAAAAAAAAGAACGCCTCGCCCAACGATGATATGTTCTAACCCACCTCAATTAAACATAGTTCGCTGTAAAAAAACTATGTTCCCATCCTTTATAACACATGATGTAAATTTGAATATCAAAACATGATAGGTGGAAATTATTAAAGGTTTAGGTCAAAGTTAAGAAGAGAATGAAGCAAAAAGCAATGCAAATTTAGTTTACATATTGTTATAAAAAATAGAATTGGATTTTTTTTATGTTCTTTTCTTTAACCCTTTTCTGTAAAAAGAAAAGGAGAAAAGGGTCAAAATTCAGCCCAAAAAGGGTAAAGCAAAGAACAGAGGGTGAAAATTAGGAGGCCGAGCGGAGCCTTGATAAAAAAAAGAAGAATGATGACAAAAGGGAAGAAAAAAAAAGCAAAGAAAAAAAAACAAATTTGAATAAAGGAAAAAAAAAAAAAAAAAATTTTCACTTACCAAAAGAAAACTTTTATTTAAAACACACAAACAAAAAATTTGACAAAAATTTTCACAAGAAAAAAAAATTAAATTTCTTTAAAAAAAAACAATTTTACTTTTACTTTTTTTTTTTTTTTTTAGAAAAAATTACTTTTTTTTTTTTTTTTAAAAAAAACTACTTAAAAAAAAACTACTTTAAAAAAAATTACTTTAAAAACTACTTAAAGAGAAAAAAAAACTACTTAGAAAAAAAAAATTCTAGCAAAACACAACCAACTTCTACTTGCACTTGCACTTTCTTAAAATCTAAGTAAAAAGAAAAAAAACTCTGGTGTGTTGTGACAAGCCTGTTTATATACGCTCGTCACACAAAGAAAACAAAGTAAACAGTTGCATTCTGGAATTTTCTATCAATTCGCTGCCCGCCGTAACGTCAACGGATTGACAGAAAATTCCAGTGACAACGTTCGTTGTGTTTTGCTGAATCTGTTCTGTAAAAAAGAGAAGAAGATGATGACATTTTATTTTAAAAATGACGATGTCAAAAATTACAAAATGTAAACAAATAAGTGACAAGTTGCAGGTAAGTATAAAAATTTTTTCTTTAATTTTTTAATTATAATTATTTTAATTTAAATTCGGAAATTAATCTATTCTTTTTTCTTTTCCAGGTTTACAACACGACCCCCCGTTTAAGAGCTCAAAGTCCCAACTGAGCGTTTAGATGTGACTGACAGGCCGGGATTATTAGAGGAGACCTGGTGAGATCCTGAAATCCTCCAGCTGCTGCGCTTACCTGCAAAGAAAGAAAAGAAAAAAAAACGAGCTTTGCGCAGTAAATAGGTTCGGCAAAAATAAAATTAAAATAAATTAATTAAATTGAACATCTAGGCTCGTCGGAAAGGAGGAGGAAGTGAAGAGGGTAGACCAGTAAGAAAACATGACAAAATAACAGGTTAGGAAGGGAACGGACATGAGGAGGGGTAAAATAGCGTCAGATAACTGCTGGAGCTAAACGATCGCGGTGGACGACACTTGTTCGGTTCGAAGTCTTATGCTTAATTTTATAGACGACATCTGTGACCAATTCGATTATTTCGTATGGACCATCCCAGTCTCGTTGTAGTTTAGGGCTATAGCCTCTCTTTCTCTTGGGGTTATAAAGCCAGACAAAGTCTCCAATTTTAAAAGGGTTTGCTTTCGCGGACAAATCGTAACGGTCTTTCATTCTCCGACTAGCTTCTGTGAGCTGTGACCGGTTGAAAGAGTAGACCTTCGAAAGTCTTTCCTGAAGATTTTCTACATAGGTGGGTACATCCTGCAGATGTTGATCTGGAGGCCCACCAGTTAGTAATTGGAAAGGAAGTCGAAGTTCACGTCCCAAATTTAGGAAAGCGGGAGTGTTTTGCGTGGACTTTTGAACCGAAGAGCGATAAGCAAGGAGAAGGAAAGGCAGGTAGGTATCCCAATCTTTTTGGTGTTTGTCTACAAATTTGGAGAGGTAGTCTAGGATGGTTCTGTTGAAACGTTCGACAAGACCATCACTCTGAGGGTGTAGGGCAGTGGTTCGCGTCTTTTCGATCCTAAAGCGGCGAAGAATCTCCTTAAATACCGCGGACTCAAAATTACGTCCTTGGTCGGAGTGTAGTTGTTTACATAACCCGAATCGCGAAAAGACTTGGCTGACCAATACTTCTGCTACCGTTTCAGCAGTTTGGTCTGGGATCGCAAACGCTTCAGGCCACCTGGTGAAGTAGTCCATCATGACTAGGATGTATTTGTTGCCATTACCAGTTAGTAATTGGAAAGTATTGGGGGAATGACGGTAGATAACACCATCCTTAAGGACTAGGGAAGAGAACATGGACCAGTAGGATTTAAGAGTGGGGGCGGCCGAGCTCAACGATTCGGCCTCAGGTCTACCGCTAGAACTTAGCCACTGTCGAACTGCTTGCAGGTCCGGATCGGTTGCCTGAATCTGTCCCATGTCCATGGCTTGTATGGCTGCAGTCTTCACCAGCAACATCTGTTTTTCCTCGCCATGCTGGAGCTGTGACAGGACCGCCCCCCATGCAAATTGACTGGCATCAGTGTCGAGGATAAATGGATCATGGTCATTCGGTTGTGCTAGTACAGGCGCCTGAGTCAACTTCTCCTTCAAGGTCTGAAAAGCACGGTCACACTCCGGTGTCCATTCAAACCTTGAGGCCTTCTCAGTAAGTCCAGTAAGTGGCTTACTGATTGAAGAGAAGTCTCGCACAAAACGTCTATAATACGCACACAGACCGAGAAAAGACTGGACATCTTTCTTGCTACTGGGTCTAGGCCAGTTACGCACAGACTCAATCTTTTCAGGGTCTGTAGAGAGTCCTCGCTCCGAAATCACATGCCCCAAAAATCTGACTTCTCGGCGACATAGATGGCATTTCTTGGGCGATAGTTTCAAGCCCGCTTGAGATAAGCGATGAAATACCACTCTTAAATTCTTCAGTAGGATATCGAAGGATTCGGCATGTACCAGTAGGTCGTCTAGGTATCCTAGGGACATAGTATAGGGAATATCATGCAGCACTATCTCCATCAAGCGCTGGAAAGTTGCAGGAGCATTGGTCAGGCCAAAAGGCATTACGTTAAATTCGTATAATTCCGAACCAATACTAAACGCGGTTTTTTCTTTATCATCGGGATGCATTTCCACTTGGAAATATCCCGAGAGAAGATCTAAAGACGCAAACCACTTTGACTTACCCAAAGCTTCAAGAGTAAGGTCAATACGCGGTAGAGGGTAGGAGTCCTTTTTGGTAACTTCATTTAAACGCCGATAATTGATGCAGAAACGGAGCGAACCATCTTTCTTTTTCACAAGGACTACCGGAGAACTCCAAGGGCTGGTAGACGATTGAATAACACCTTGTTCTTTCATATCCTTAACCATTTGTTCAGCCTCAACTCGTCTAGAGAAAGGGATACGACGAGGAGGTTGTTTAACGGGTTGTGCGAGGCCGGTGTCTATTTTGTGTCGAAGGATACTAGTTCGTCCGATGTCTTCTTTAGATTTAGAAAAAACAGATTGGAATTCAATAAGAAGATCTCTTAAAGCAGACTGTTGGACAGGTTGAAGTCCTTCACTACTAGATAGGAAGAGGTCATTCAAATGAGAAGGCAGTGTAGTAGCAATAGGAATTTCTCGAACTTCATTACACAGGATAGTCAGGTCAGTGTCCAAATGGGCCACAGGTAAGCGACTAGGTAGGGTAATAGTTTGGTAGGATAGATTAGAAATCCTAGTCCATACCTGGCCATTGGATACACGAGAAATAGAAGAAATCAGACACATCTGTTCCGGCAGCAAAGAGGAAGCTGGGAGGAGAACATCCGTGTCTGTAGGAAGGGTTGTGTAGAGGGGAATTAAAATCTCCTGAGAGGGATGAAGTTCGAGGGTTTTTAAAGTTTTTGCCAAGAAGGAAGGTGAATGATTTAAGGGCACTGCTTCTTCTTGTATATGAAGTAGATCTTTTTCCAAATCTAGGATACAGTGATGTTGCTTTAAGAAATCCATTCCCAGGATGCAATCGTCAAAGATTTCTGCAGAATAGACATAGTGTTTAGTAGAGAACTTACCTACCATAAAATCAACGCAAACTGTACCTTCGACTGGGATGGTTTCACCAGTAACACTTTGTATTTGTGCAAATGAAGGCATGACTTCGACCGGACAAGAGCATCTCCGCAGTACTCTAGGATTTACTATAGTCCTAGTAGCACCAGTATCGACTATCATCATGACAGGGACTCCATTGACAGAGCCTAGGAGGTTAAGGTTAGGACCAGCTGTGACAACTGTGATAGGAATTAGGGATGGGGCCTTATCCTCCACTAACTTCGGCCCCCATAGGTCAGTGGAAGTTAGTTTTAAAGGGTTATTAAAGGTACCCGAGGGGTCATCGGAACGACATAAGACTGGTTTAATTCTAGGGGTTGCCTCCGATGAAGAGGGTTGTTCGAAAATCGAAGGAGAAGTGGAAGGTTTGGTAGAAACTGATGGATTAGACGTCGTAGATAGGTCAGTCGAGTATGTAGGTGGATTAGATTTAGGTATAGGACCATTTGTATGTCCAGAAATTGTACTGATAACAGATTGGTTACAGTGAACCGGAGGGGACGTTTTAGTCACGTCAACGGTAGTAGTTGTAAGGGATTGACTGACCAAAGGTAGGGGTGTAGTATTTAAACAATTATTTGAAGAATCCGAAAAATTGCCAATTGTTAAATTAGGGAGAACTTTCAACGAAGAATTATGGGTGATTACAGGGCTAGGTGGATCAGCTATGACACTATTTGTACAAGGGGTGGTAGGGATGGTGGCTGTGGGACTAGCATTAGAAACGAGTGGGGAATTTGAATTAGTAGTATGTGCAGTATTGGAACCAGAATTGTTACGAAGGCTAGGGTAATTAAAGTCAGAAGGAATTATAGGCTTTTGGATAGGCGTGGCTGTACCTTCAGAACTAGAGACATTAGGACGAGAGATAGGCATTCTACTGCTAGGGTATGCGTTAGAATTAGAAATATCGATGTTGTTGATACGAGGGATAGTATTAGAAGCAGTAGGTGAGGTGACTGTAGGGTTTTGGGGTCTGGAATTGGTCCCCAAGAGAACTATATTGGTGGCTTGAGGAGTACGGGCACTGGAGACAACATCAAATTGGATCCTGTCACCACGATGCAATGCTACTTTCCCCAGTGGTTTCATTGCATCGCGATGCAAAAATATCTCCTCATTTGTGTCGTCCCTGACAATAAACCCAAAATGTTTGTCAGCGTTGAAAAATTTGATTCTACCAGTCACCCCAGTCGCTAGGGTAGGACAACCAGTTGGAGTGTCTTGTATCGGGAAGCTCAACTTGCACTCCTCTAAGCTGAGCTGTTGGCTTTTCCCGATTTCTTAGCTTTATTGGTTTTTTCCTTGTTCTGGACGACCGCTTGATTTACCCGGATCCCTCTTCGGCTTATCCGTGTTGCATCCCTACTAGCTTCCATTCTACTAGCTAGTGCCAGGGCTTCTTCCAAGCACTCAGGGGCTGCGTCACGGACACGCTGTTGGACCTCTAAATCAAGGAGACCGTCCACAAATTGTCCTAAGGCTATCCTGTCTCTTGCTGTCTCAGGACAGTCTGGGAAAGCTAGGTACACTAGTTTTTGTACTTGCGTGGCAAATTCTGGGAGTGATTCCCTGTCCCTCTGAATTCGACCACGCAGTTGGATATGGGCCACCGATTGCCTATACTGAATGCTGAACCTATTGTCTAAGGCTCGATCCAGCAGGTGGTAATCGTCTTGAACGGCTCTGGGTAGTGTTTCGAAGAAGGCTAAGGCCGTTCCTGTCAAATGAGGTGCCAAGCCAAGGGCCTTAAATTCATCAGGCCAACCATTCGCCCTTGCTACCGCGTCGAAGTGCGACCTATAATTTTGCCATGGCTCCCTACCATCGTATTCCCTAGGATTGATTTTCATATAAGGATGGCCACCAGACACAGTACTCCTGCCACTATTAGTATAGGGCCCGTCAAAATGTACATTCGATCGATTTCGACTATGCATTGGCTCGTATAAACTGTTATAGACCCGATGGCTGGAAGTAGGAGGGTCTACATTTGTCGGAAAGCAGGATTCTAGCCGTCGAGCGTACGTGTCTGTCTGATGACCTATGGCAGAAAGCCTAGGTTCCATATTGGTCTCAGGGGCTAGGTAAGTCTGACCCATGTTCAGACGCGAGGAGGCAAAAGCAATTTCTGTCTCAACGGAAGGTCTAGTAAAAACTGTATGGCTTGTCATTTGGTTAAGCCTTTGGGTAGATAACTCATTAATGGAGTTTCGTAGGGTAGAAGTAGGTAGGTTGGTAATAGAGGAGAGGACTGGAGAGGGTTCTGTAAGAATCTGTGTAGCTTCAGAGGTAGGTTGGACACCAATAGAAGTACCCAATGTCTCAGTTAAAGTCATTTGTCTCAAAAGGGGGTTTATTTGAGGGACTGTATCCAAAACGGGAACTGTAGGTGCAGATCTGACGACCTCTGGAGTAGGTATATCTGTAGAATGGGCCACTGTATCTGTTCGGGCTGAGTTGAGTACCCTATTATTACTCTCTATATGCTCAACTCTCTGTGATAGACCTCTGAGGGCATTAGTCACTTCAGAAATCATCTGGACCTGTAGTGTCATCTGCCGGGCAAGATCTAATAGAGTGGACTCAGTCAAGTTGTTTGGTGTAGAAGCTTGACTTTCTCTACCCTCTGGTGTCGTTGATTTATCAGTATCAGACATGATAACTCAGGAAACAAATGAAAAGAAAGATAGACAGAAATGGAATGGAAAATGTACCCAAAAAAAAATGTACCCAAATAAAAATGTACTCAAGTTCAGGAAAGAAATGGGCTGAATATAAAAGAAAGGAATTACACAGTTCAACTTAAAAGGTAAGTCAAAAATGCAACAAAAAAAAAAACAAAAAAAAAAATTCGAGACACCCTGTAAAATTGATAAATTTATGTACTGTACTGATATCGTAACCTGTCGCCCACACAGCTGAAATAAAATAAAAATGTGTAAAAGAAATGAAAAATGAACACCCTGTATATAGAACAACGCTGTTGTTTATCAAATAAAAAAAATCGTTGTATCTTACACAGAAGAAAAGAAAGAACCACCCTGTAAAATAAAAGAAGTAAAATGAACACAAAAAAAAAATTTTGTAAAACACTTATTTTTTTTTTTATTCTGCAACAACACAGTAGAAAATGACTACCCTGTAAAATAGAATGATAATGAAAACCAAAAAACTGATCAACTTGTGGCCCTGTGGTCAAGACGAAGAGAAAAAAAAAAAATTTTGTATAAAAAAAAATTTTGTATACAACTATGTAAACAAGAACAAAAAAAAAAAACAAAACGATCACCCTATAAGAATAAATCGAAAATTTTCTTTGTTTGTTTGCCTTAAGCTTCAAACAAAGAAAATGATTATAAAGTCGATGTATTACGGCGAAAGAAAGGAAAAAAAAAAAAAAATTCGCGCGTAAAGAGATTTATTCTAATTTCAAACAAAGAATAATATCACCAAGACGATGTATTACGCGTGTATAACGGCGAAAAAATACGCGCGTAAAGATTATGATTTAAAAAAAAAAACACCGTTTTCCACTAAAAAAAATAAAAGAAGGGAAATCAATAAAACACTTTTTTTTTTTTTTTTATGTTTTGCAAATTTATTTTTTCAAAAAAAAATAATTTTTGGTTTTTTTTTTCTTTCTTTTTTTTCTTTTTTTTTTTTTTTTTTACAATAAAGAAAAATTTTTTTTTTTTTTTATTTTACAATTTTTCTCTTTTTTTTTTTTTTTTTTTTTTAGCACTTTTTCTTTATTTTTTCCTGTAAAAATCAAAAAAAAAAAACAAAAAAAACGACAATTTTTCAAAAATTTTGGTTTTCTATAGAAAAAGAAAAAAAATGATATGTGTAGTGTCTTTACTACACTTTTTGTTATACTTTGTACACACAGTACAAAGTAAACGAAATTAGAGAAATTAATGCTGCCTTATACACAATGCAGCAGCAATCCGTCGTTAAGAAAAAATTTGTTTTTCTTTTTCTTTTCTTTTAAAGAAAAAGAATAAACAATCCTGAAAAGGATAATAAAAGTAAACAAAAAAAAAAAAAAAAAAGAAATGAGGTGGTAAGATCTTATTTCTAAGATCGTTCGAAACGATACCACCCCACACCTGACACCAATGTTATAAAAAATAGAATTGGATTTTTTTTATGTTCTTTTCTTTAACCCTTTTCTGTAAAAAGAAAAGGAGAAAAGGGTCAAAATTCAGCCCAAAAAGGGTAAAGCAAAGAACAGAGGGTGAAAATTAGGAGGCCGAGCGGAGCCTTGATAAAAAAAAGAAGAATGATGACAAAAGGGAAGAAAAAAAAAGCAAAGAAAAAAAAACAAATTTGAATAAAGGAAAAAAAAAAAAAAAAATTTTCACTTACCAAAAGAAAACTTTTATTTAAAACACACAAACAAAAAATTTGACAAAAATTTTCACAAGAAAAAAAAATTAAATTTCTTTAAAAAAAAACAATTTTACTTTTACTTTTTTTTTTTTTTTTTAGAAAAAATTACTTTTTTTTTTTTTTTTAAAAAAAACTACTTAAAAAAAAACTACTTTAAAAAAAATTACTTTAAAAACTACTTAAAGAGAAAAAAAAACTACTTAGAAAAAAAAAATTCTAGCAAAACACAACCAACTTCTACTTGCACTTGCACTTTCTTAAAATCTAAGTAAAAAGAAAAAAAACTCTGGTGTGTTGTGACAAGCCTGTTTATATACGCTCGTCACACAAAGAAAACAAAGTAAACAGTTGCATTCTGGAATTTTCTATCAATTCGCTGCCCGCCGTAACGTCAACGGATTGACAGAAAATTCCAGTGACAACGTTCGTTGTGTTTTGCTGAATCTGTTCTGTAAAAAAGAGAAGAAGATGATGACATTTTATTTTAAAAATGACGATGTCAAAAATTACAAAATGTAAACAAACAAGTGACAAGTTGCAGGTAAGTATAAAAATTTTTTCTTTAATTTTTTAATTATAATTATTTTAATTTAAATTCGGAAATTAATCTATTCTTTTTTCTTTTCCAGGTTTACAACAATATCCATTTTATTCAAAAAAAATATTCTAATTTATTTGTATATAAAAAAAATCCATGTTTTACTGCAGTCTATATTCCTATTACAATTTTCATATAAATATATTAGTTCTTACATGCTTCAAATTCATATATTCTTTTTTTTTTGCTTTTGGTTAATTATATTCATGATGAAGGACAACCAATTGGTTACTTTATATTTACATATAATTATTTAAACTAACAAAATGTACATATCGTGTGTCGTTGATTATATATAAATTATATGTTTGATCTTATCTATGTACGTACAATTTGATTTCATTAGGCTTATCTTTAATGTTTTATTCCTATTTTATTCATAGAGTTGAAGTAAATTCAACATAATTATGTCATATGTAAAAGAAAATAACCCATTGAGAAATGTTAATATACTATGGATAATTAAATTGACTAAACTATCTGTAATGTTCACTTTTATGGGCTTTAAATACATTTTATATATCAATCCGTTAATTTATGTTTTATATATGGTTAGTTTCTTTTACATTCTTAATTTATATAAATGAAAATATTTTGCTTAAATCTAATATTTGCATCGTTACATATAGCTATATGTTCACATAAAATTTAATATATATTTTGCTTGGTTGTTATGAATTATTTTTTCATTTTTTCTTTTACATTTTAATTTCTAATAAAAAAATTACCTGGGCCAGATTTGACGTAAAATCTCGGTGGTGCACTTTGATGTTTATGATGAATATGTTATGACTTCACTGAGGTCTTTGGTGATGATGTGTATTGCAGATAATGATGATGGTTCTATACTTATAAATGCTGAAGATAGTGTTGTTTATTTGTTTTGGTTTATATTTGTTGATGACAGTGTGGTTTATTACAGAAGATAATGATACATACTTGTTGTAGATTATGATTGTTGAATCGTCATTCAACATTTTAATAGTCTGAAAAAGAAAAATGAAAAAAAAAGACACGATATTATAAAATGTTAAAAAAACTTACATATATAGAATTTAAACTTACATTTTGTCCAAATTTTAGATGAAGACTTTAACCTGAAATAGAAATTATAATATTTTTAAAATAAATAATAATAATAAATAAATAAATTAATAATAAATAACACAAAAATCATAAACAAATAGTACAAACAGAACAATACAAAATATAAACAAACAACATAACCAAAACATATCACACATAATAATATACCATAATAACATAGTTACAACAAAAATAGAACAAACAGTATAACACTAGAAAAAAAAATGAACACAAATATTTTATAAAAATGTAACAATTACACACTTTTTTACTTATAAAACAAAGGACAAAATTACAAACAAGAAACATAACATTAATTGCACAAGTCACATCATGAACACTATATTATTTACACCATAATCACAAAAGTATTTACAAACATAAAAAAAAGAAGAACATTTAAATAAAAACATTCACAACATCACAAACTTAACTATCATAATAATTTTTGACAACACAACACAATCATGACACAACAATATGGTAAACAAAACGTCACTTACATATTACCAACTGTTCCAATTAAACGAATGATCATTGTCAAATAGAGCTGAATTACCAGTACCAGTAGAGTTATTCACAATCATCAAAATTATCAATCGATTTACCAAACTTAAATTTAAATAAAACAGTTTTATAAAAAGGATGAAATAATGAGACAAATATAAAGATAATTTCACCAACGGAGAAAAGGAAAATTCTAGAACCGTGAAATTTTTGTATATAAAGGATTGCAGATCGCAGAAGAATTTGTCTTTTTGCGATTATCTGTGTATAAAATCGTATTGAGATTGAAGCAGAGAAAACAAATAGACCAAAAACCATTGGACGTATTGAGTCCTCAAAAAATCTAGCGTATTGAGCTAGTACATAGGGAACTTAGGAATTTCTGTAAAAAACTTACAATTTTTTACAGAATTTAGGGAAAAATTAGGAAAAAACTTAGACATTTTTTTGGAAAAAATTTCTAATAAATCGCCGAAATAAAAAAAAATACTTAGAAATTTTTAAAGAAAATTTCTAATCAACGCTGCTTGGACTTAGAAAATTTTTACATTAAAATTTTCTAATAAACAGAAAAATACTTAGATTTTTTCATCAACATTGCTGTTTGAACTTAGAAAAATTTTTTTAAATTCAAGAGAGACAATTCAAATCCAAGTAATTGCAACCAGCAGAATTGAAGTTTCTTCATAGAAATTTTTATCGTCGAGAGTTGAACAGTGATTTACCGACGGTAAATATCATTAACATCACCGGAACTATCCTTCAGCGCCATCTACATCAAAATTTTAAAAACATCAATATTTCTGATAATTCATCATCATTTTAAGCTAAGACACAAACTATTGTATAAGTAAATAATAGTTAATTTTATTTTTCTAATTATTTTGCATATTTTTTGAAACTTATTAATTAAATTTTGAACAAAATTAATTTCCGGAAATTTTTTAAACTGAATATTTGAATTAGTAAATTTTTAAATTTTAAACAATTGAATTAGTAAATTTTAAATTGTACACTTAAATTAACAAATTTAGAATTTGAATATTTTGAATTAATTTTCCGATTAAATTTAATTAAATTAAACAATTTGAAATAATTTGCCTAAAATCAATTTTGTAATTTAGTTTAAGATTTTTTGAATTGTTAATTTTTAAGATATTTTTTTTTAAATAAATTTTATAACGAATTGTAAAAAAATTGTGTTTTTATTCTATATAAAATTTTATGAATTAGCACCTTTTTATTTTTAATGTTAATCTTTTAAGGGGATTTAACAATGATGATTGATCATATTGGGTGGTACAAAGATCAGGAGCCCATTAAATAATTAATTTTGTTCTGACAATTGCTGTGTTATAATTTGGGTATTTTATTCATATTTACATGTAATATATTATGATGAACAGATAATAATTTTAGGTAATTAATTTTAAAACACATTTGCCTTTATATTGTTTAATTTAATTTATATGTATATTATTTTATTATAATATTATTTTACTTATTTTCAAAAATATTTATTTTATTGATACTTTAAGATATAACTATAAGAAGATTAATATAAATTACACATAATAAATTTAATATTTTAATAATTTTATATTTATAATTCAAACTATATATTATTTAAATTTTAGATTTTGCTTTATTATGCAATCATATTTTTACTTTTATTTTTTTATTTTTTTTATTGTTTTTTTTTTTTTTTTAATTAATACTAAGTCTACATATGAATATAAATGATGATTATTTAATATAAGTATTTAAATTCGCTTGATTTTCTCACATATTCTGTGTTTTATAATTGATAAGATATTATTTGACATTTACAATAATATAACTTTTCTTACATGATAATTTTATTACAATGACATCGCTAAGAATAAACTAGTTTGATAACAACCGTGATATCGTATTTATATACACGATTACTATAACGAAATATGTATCTGGTATCGTGAAATAACTCCTACACAACCCAGTGTCTCACATGGTAGTTTGATTAAGTTTTAATTGACTACAATCGACGTTTACACAAGTACATATTTAATTAAATTACTCCAAAAGAATATATGACCTTAACCTTCAGAGAATAAAAAATTTTTTGTACTAAAAGGCATGTTTTTTTTTTCTTCTTAATTTTTCCGTTATTCCTTATCTTAATTTTAACTTTTTTTTCTTCTTTTTTTTTTCTTTAAAACTGTACTAAATTATAGATATTCCTCTTTTTTTTGCATTTTCATAACTTATATCCACATACACCATATAAAGAATGTACTACTTTATTTAGAAATACAATTAATGAAAATTTTATAATGCACTTTAACAATTTCAAATGAGCTAAAAAAAGTTTGGTCACTGATTGCCCTTACACATGAAAATTCTATATTACTTGCACGTTTAATATTTTACTGGCTATATGGATTTAAGTAAAGTAACTATTCGAAAAAAGAAAACTATCACCAGCACTTTGAGCTTTTTGTCAGGTGTGGGTTACCCTATCGCGTGTAAAAAAAATCAACCAAAAACAATTCTTTCATTTTTAAAAAAAAAACAAAAATTTTACTTTTTCAATTGGGCATAGGTTGCCCTTACGCTTTTTATTGCCAAAAAAAACAGATTAAAATAATTTTATTTTTGGGCAGAGGTTGCCCTTAACACGAGTGTAGTCGACTAGAAGGTCGAGTTAGGCGCGTGGTGCATTTTTATATTCGACCAAAACAAAAGATGTGTTGCTCTTATTGGAAATAAGAGTGGGGTTTTCTATATGTAAAAATATGGGAACTGAAATGGGGCTTTATATGTGTGTGTGTAAAAATAAAAAACATTTATCCTATTTCTCAGAATATACAGGGTGGACGGAAATTATGGTACCAGGTAGAAAATTTTTTTTGTGCAGGTGCAGTGCTTACCATTTGAGATATAATGGGAATTCCCAGTTTTTGTTTTATTGCTAGGATATTCATGGCTTTAGTTATTTAATTATTACAGAAACGTAGTTATTTTGTTTTAGTTTTTCAAACAGTGCACATCGAAGTGAAGGTTGCATTTTTTGTGTATAAATTTCCAAATTTGTTGTGACATAGGGTTATTTTTTTAAATCAAGATAAGTTAAGGATAATTTAATTTGTTGAAAAAATTGTTTTATCCTTTCAGTTTTTAGTTTCACTAAATGAAACATTTTTAAATTCTTTATTGCTATTTTATAGTATGCTTATTTTGTTATTGACCTTTTAGAGTTTCGTGTATTTTCGGTATTTCCCAAACTCTATTTAAGTTTTATGTTATTAATTTTTTTTCAAAGCTATTTTGTTCATTTTATTTTAGTTAAATATGAAAGACAAAATACAATTGAGAGCAAATATTCAACTACTTTTTAAAGAAGGGCACTCCATCTCGTCAATAAGCCGACAGCTGAAAATTTGCAGGAAAACTGTAAGAACATGGATAAGCAGACCAGAAAATAATCTCCAAAATAAGAAGGGAGCTAGAAGACCAGCAAAGCTAAATGAACTTATACATGTATCTATTCAATAATAATATCATATACATGTACATATGTATGTGCATACGCAACGCACATACAAAATATTGTAGAAAATCAAAAATTTCATTTCACTTACAATATACAATAAAATATCAAAGTTGTCAGATTTCGAAATATTTCACGTACATATTCATACATATACTATACTCCTTTATAGTATAAATTTACACACCATAAATATATCATATATGTATATAATCACGTCGATCGTGGAGTTCGATATCGAACTCTTTATTTCGATATATCGAGCATTGCCGATCATGCAGTTCGATATCGAATTCTTTACCTCGATCTATCGAACAAATAGGTTATCGTGGAATTCGATATTATCTAAACGTCAAACGATCATATCGAATTTTTTCTCGACAGTATAATTGTTATCGTGCTTGTGTTATTTAAAATTTTGTTTTCTTTCTTCTAATTTTGTTCGTGTTAATTAATCGAAGAAATTTATTTTTCAAGGGGTAAATGTAAGTTGACTATAATTTTAAATTGTTTTATATATAAAATTCTCTCACAAACAAATTGTATGTGTAGGAAAACTGCCAGATATACAAATTCAGACCAATTTGCAAAATTAGTGGAGTTTATGGATCAAAATCAAGACTTCACTAGGAATTTCTCAACTGGACTGATAAAAATTAATAAAAATGAATTGTGGGAACAATTAAAAGAAACATTAAATTCTTTAGGACCTCCACAAAAAAGTACTGAGGAATGGAAAAAGGTATAATCAGTTTAATCATGATTTTTCCTAGATATAATTTACATGTACTTTACATACATATGTTGTGTAGGACTATAATAGGACATATCACATAAAAGACTAAAAAGTTACGAAATATCTGGTAGTTGGAATAAATTGAATTCGCTTCTAATTTTCCTTCTTTGAATTCTAATCACATTTCGATTTTCTTCTAGTTCTTCTTCACTTTCATCTGTCCAAAATAACTCGGTCGAAATCATTTTTTATTTTAAAAAAATTAATTTTATTTTTTCGAACAGCAAAATTTATTTTTTCAAAATCCTTAAAATGAATAAACTTCAAAAAATGTCGAGTAATCTTTAATTTTTTTTTATTAAGTTGGTAGCAAGTTCGATTCGATATTATCGAGTTCTACGATACACATAAAAAATCGTGTCGAGGTGAAGTTTTACGAGCTCGATATTATCGAATCGAACTCCACGATCGACGTGAATATATATATATATCTAAATTATGTATACATTCATACACAGTGAATACACATAATCTTCATTGTTATACTAGTGATACACCGCAGCAAATAGTAATATCAATACTACATTATTTTGCTATATTATAATATAAACGCGGTGTATCAATGTAAATTAGATTGTATATTACTTTGGTACGTTGTTTAAACATAGTATTGATACTACGTACAGGAACGTAGTATTCGTATGCTTTAGCTAATATCCGTATGCAAAAACCAATGATGTCACATACAACAACCAGAAAAAGCGCTATCTACCTTTTTTAAGATGTAAAATTATGACAACTGACACATCATTGACAGCATTTAAAAAAGAAGAAAAGTCATATATATTGTTTTGTCTTGTCACATATTTATGTTTATTTCATCTGTGGTTTTGTGTTTTAAAAAAAATATAATTAAAATATAAATATTATTATCTATAAATATTATTAAAATATAAGTTTAAAATCCAGAAGTAAGTACTTATAATTACACAATTTTTTAATATACATATATATATTAGTGGCATAATTCTGTACATAAAATATAACTACAGATTATTGAAAAATGGACAAAAAGAAAAGGAAAATCCTTTCTGTTGATGAAACTGTGAAATTTATCAATGTTTGGAGGCATTTTGTTTCTGATTTGAGAAGCAATAAAAGAAATTCAACTGTTTTTTTATTGCTTCAAAAACAATTAAAAGATGAAGAAAATATTGATTTAGATGTAAAGGAAATCCGCACCAGAATAAACAATTTATCTAAAAGATACAGGTATTAATTTCAATATTATTTAATATTAGTATTTAAACGTATTTAAACGTATTTTACAATAATTCATTTTAATTACATCAGAGACGAAAGAAAAAAGGCAGGAATATCTGGCGGGAGTCCTTCGACTTGGGAGCATTACCAACTTCTACATGAAGTGATTGGTAATTTTAAAAGTAATTACGCCGCCGAGTTAACGGACGACTCAATTATTGAAGGTAAAAGAAAACAAAATTTATTACTTCACAATTTTAATGTAATTTTATTTATACAGGCACGTCTACGTCATCATCAGCACTTTCAACCACAGTACCAGAACCAGCACCATTAGCCGCAATAACAATACCCATGTCGCAAACATCACCGGCAATCTCTTCTTCATCACCTCTAACAGCCTCGCCTCTTCCTTCACCATCAGATCCTGGACCATCAACATCAGGAAGAACAGTAACAACATTATCCATTCAGAAGGAAGCATTAAAAACAATTAAAGAAGAAGCGGAGAAATTTAATTATTTTATGGAAAAATCCATTGAAAACGATAACAAAAAAATAAAATTAATGGAAGAAAATAATATGATTTTCAAAAAAATGATTGAGCTAATGGAAAATAATAAAGAATAAATGTATATTTACCTAAATGAACTTTTATTGCATTTCTTATTTCAGTTCCACTTGTATGTATCTCGTTTCTAGTTATTCTTTGACGTGTAGCAGTTCGTGTTGTTGCTGCAAGCCATTTTTCATTTATGTTGTCATTATATTCATTCAATATATTGTGAAGTATACAGCAAGCTTTGATTATTGCATTAGTATTTTCAATTTTATTATCTAAGCATTTACCAATTCTTCTAAATCTTGCTTTTAAATGCCCGAAAGCATTTTCGACAACTCGCCTGCATTTTGACAGACTTTCATTAAAAAAACGTTCATCTTCAGGTTGATCTATATGGAAAGCGTAAGGCTTCATTACGATTGACGAAAGCTTGAAAGCAGAATCACCAATTAAAAGTACAGGTACATCTATACCATTGAATTTCTTTGAATTCATTTCAAATAAATTGTTTTCTATATGGTGCTTCTTTAAGCTAGATGCTTCCCAAATGCTTGAATCGTTGGATCTTCCTGGTGTACCGACACTTATATACATAAAGCGGTAGCGATAATCAACAGCTGCGAATAAGATAGTCGAATAGCTACCTTTAAAGTTAAAATAATCAGTTGCTTCGCGTTTGCTTGGCTTAAGTTTTATATGGCATCCATCATAGCACTGAGGAAAGCCAAGTTTTAAAAAGCCATTCACATTTTCTTCTATTTTTTCTTGTGTTGCAGGGTGATAAACTTGTATTACTGCATGACAAAATTTCAAAACTATTTGTCCTAATGTTGTTCTTCCTACACCGAACAAACTGGCAACTGTTCTATATTCTGCTGATGAGCCTAGCGCATATAAAGACATTGCTACTATTTTTTCCACTGCTATAGGCTTGCGATAATTGTTATTTCGTCTTTCCAAAATATGTTTTAAATCTTCAACAATCTGATTGAATGTGCTTCGGTTGACTCTAAATCGGTTCTTAAATTTTATGTCTGAATATTGTGGAACATCATTTTCCCAAAATGTGGATTTTTCAACCTAAGATATAAAATTTTTAATAAGTTTTAATACTAATCCCTTTTTTACTTACGCATGACCATTTCGTTCTATTCCTTGAAGTTTTTAGTAAAAACATCAGCCTGTGCATACTGCAGATTTTTCTGTAAGATTTTATTGCCATTTTCCGATGTATATCCGATTCCATATTTAACGCATCGATTGTTTTTTTATTTAGCAAATATAAAGTATAAAATTGTTTTAACTTTTTATTCATTTTTAATAATTTTATTTTTCTTATTCACATATATTCACTCAACGTAAAAAAAATTTCAAATCGGTTGATTTTTTTGACAGCTTTATACTACATTTATCAATATAGCAATATTTCGGTGTATCATGGCCAACTTTATATTATAATATACGCTAATATTACTATTTGTTTAAAGTAGTATTGATATTACTATTTGCTGCGGTGTATCACTAGTATTAGATATATTATATATGATATGTTGGATATGTGTATGCATAATAGCAATAATAGATATCATCGAGTACAAGCTGTGCGCTGTGTCGCTGTGTGCTGTGTCGCTGTGTGCAATGCATATGCGCTTGGTGAATTTGTAGATAGTATCGTGGTAAGTAAGGTATATTATTTTATTTATATATGATTATACAAAAACAACATTACAACTTAAATAAAAAATTTTCGTTATTTTTGATCGTTTGTATTTGAATTTTGAAATTCCAAATAAAAGTTTTTCTTGAAAGCTAAGTATGAGTTAAGAGATCACTGAGGAGTTGATAGAAAACCGTGACCGTATTTTGTTCTACTTGTCAAGTCTATATATTATTATCGTCTTTGGTATTATGCATAAGAAACAATGGGAAAATTATGCGCGACTAACGTTGACCGATAGGTTCGAATAAAAAAAAATAAAATAAAATAATAACACAAAATTTTATAATTTCTAAGTTATATTTATTTCAAAAACTTAAACTTTACAAGAACTTCGGTTCTTACTTCTAAATGTGTTCTTAAGAACGATGGTTTAAAAACTAAACTTAAATCTAAAAATAATTAATAATGTTACTTTACTTGTAACCGCAAGGTCACGTTTTTAGGCAGTCATGGGAAATTGCATTTCCTGTTTTTTAGTTAATCAGCAAAAATTATGAGAAAGAAATTTTTTATACAAAAAAAGTAAAATTAATAATTTTATTTATGAGAAAGAAAATTGCAGAGTTGGCGAAAAATGCTTATTTTGCATTTTGTATGAATATGGAAATTGGAGGAAAATTATTTAAAAGAAAAACAATATTTTATGGGAATTGACTTTTTTCTTTTACTTATGTAACACTATAATGATGAAATTCGTTATTTGATATATTTCTCACGTCTACAAGGGTGGGTAACGTAACTCCCCCTTCCTTAAGACGAGAACTCTCCTGAGTTATGTTTTTAATTTTTATTTTAAGCCCTTTGTGTTTACAAGTAAGTAGTACAATCACTATTACAATAATTATGATTATAAGAATAATAATGCTTCCATATACATAATGATTAGTTTTATAATAATTTATCTCTTTTATTTTCTTTATATTCTCAATTCGATCTAATACAATATCATCGAATACTAATTTTTTATTTAAATCTTTGATATTTTCTAAAGATGTAGGAAGAGTAAAACTTTGTTTGAATTCATTTTTATTATTATCTAAAGTATAATTATCAATTTTAATTGTACAATTATTGAAATTAATTAAGTAGTTTCCATTCATTATAAAGGTACGACTATCGCAATTACTAGAAAAATTAGCATTATTTAAATTTTTTCTTATTATTATTCCTTTTTCTAATTCTATTAACTCCGAGGCATTATTAAATATTTTTATACAATTTTTCTTAACTAAACAATTATTTAAAAGTTTTAAATTCTTTAAATCTTTATTTTGTTCAAAATCATAAATTTTGTTTTTATATTTAACAATTTCTTGTGAATTGAACATTAATTCCCTATTTTGCTTATCTCCAATTGGTATAAATAAAGTTTTTTGTAAATTTATTATTTCTTTAGGAATTCTAATGATAAATACTATATTTTCATTACTACCAATAGCTGTACCAAGTTTTATATTTTGTAATTTCTGTATGTCAATGTCATATTCGATGATTTCTTCGTTAGTTAATATATTACTATGTATAAGTCCTAGTCTAGAGGAAGCTATATTGTCTTGTATATGTTCTATGTTGTCTTGTAATATTTTCGATTTTAAAGCAAAATCTGTATAAAGTAATTGTCTTTTTAATAGGTTTTCTTCGCTAATTAATTTGTTATATTGTTGTGTAATTAATAATCTATCTTTTTTGATTATTTCTTTTAATTTTGTGAATGTTTCATTGAAATTTTTATTAATTTTTATCTGAGAATTCAAATTTTCAATTGCATTATGATTGTTAATGTCTATTGTTTTGAAATGTTCTTCAATTTCCTGTCTGTCAGATTCGTCCATCGTACCAAAAAGCCATTTTTGTATTGTACCTATAAGATTAATTAAACCTCTTTTTCGTCTATGGGGGATCAATGTCTGAATTTTATTTTTTATAGTTTTTATTTGGTGTTCTAAAGCTGTTTTATCTTCTAGATCTGCTTGTTTTATGTTGTTTTCGAAGGCGTCCACCACATCCATGATTTCTTTTGGATTAATTATGTGTAATACCGTGCTGTAACTTTTTACTATATTAACTTTTCCTAACTTTATTTCAGAATACCCCGAATCTGTGCTGATTTTTTCAATTGTTAGATGAGCCCGGATCATTGTGGGGATCGACAATATCAGGAATGTTCTGAGGATCCAATTCACCTGCAAATTTATATTTTCTCTTAATATTAGAAGTGTGTACATTTTCTAAATTCTTTTTTATGAATTTAGGTATTTCTTTATGTCTGTTACTCTTATAATTTTTTATGTATCCTTCTGTCATGTTTTCTGCATAACTTTCTCGATTAGCATTAAGTTTATTGATTTGTTTTTCCTTTTCTTTACGTAAGTTATTGTATATAATTTTTATATCACTCTTACCTTCCTGGATATTTATAGGTTTTTCTTTGGTAACCGAATGAAAACTATTGTTATACTATTGCCTTACTCATTTTCTCTTTTATATTGAGATGTTTGTTTTCTATTCCTAGTACTCTAATTCTTTCAGCGAGGGTGCTATGCAATCGTTCGATATCTGCATTTCCTGTGTGACTATTGGATTTTACTAAGTGGAATTCTATACCTTCGCCTCTCAAGTATTCTTTAATATTTACACTTTTGAATTCATTATCGGTAACTAACTTTTGAAAATGCCCTCTCTGTGACTTGTATTCCCTAATTTTTTCTATTATCGTCAGGCTATTTTTATCTTCAAGATAATATGAGGAAGCAACTTTTGAAAATCTATCTAGGAAAGCTAAGAAACTGGCTTTTGAGTTAATATATATATCCATATGTATAATTTGTTTAATATTTGTCGGGGTTTCAGTTAGACTAAACTTGTTCTTAATAGGATTCCTATCATATTTTGCCCGATTACAAACATCACAATTATTAATAAATTTCTGAATTAGATTTTTGAGATTTGGAAAAAATACTAGCCTTTTTAATCCCTCGTAATTTTCATTTATCCCCGCATGACCTGTTTCGTACTGGTGGTATTTTTTTATTTGTTTATATGTTTCGTCTTCACTATCCATGTCTTTAACATGATAGGAACATCTTACGAATTTTAGATTACTAACTCCATCATATAATTCTATAATCTTTTGCTGTAATTTGTTAAAATCACTATCACTTAATTCAGTATATATCCCTACTTTACCAGATTTTATATACCTTCTTAAAATGTTTGAGAGATTATTATCTAGATCTTCTGAATTTATATATATTTTTCTGTTATTATGTTTTGTTTCGAATTCTCTTATTTTATTATTAGTTAGTATAATCTGTGTCTTAAAGCGATTCACTACCGTATCTAGAATAGGAATATGGTTATTCAAATCCTCTTCTTGAGAATGTATTGTATTCTCGGAATTATCATCTAAGTTATTTATCATAGAAATGTTTGAATGTTCTTCAGAATTTTCGTTACCTTCTTCAGGGGCTAATTCGTGAGTTTCGATCAAGTTTATTTCATTTGTATCATTATTAATTCGACTAAGGAGATCTGCGACTTTATTTTCTTTTCCTACAATATAATCTATGTTTATATCATATTCTCCTATCTTAAGAAGCCATCTATACAGACGAGGATTAACGTCCTTTCCCCTGGTTTTTGTATATAACCATTTTAAAGGTTGGTGATCTGTTAAGAGATCGAATTTTACACCATAGAGATACGGTCTAAAATAATTTGTTGCCCACACAATTGCCAGGAGTTCCTTTTCAGTTGTTGAATATTTTTGTTCGTGTTCGTTTAATGTTCTGCTAGTATAGCAGACAGGGTGATTATCCTGTTGCAACACGGCTCCTATAGCAAAGGCACTAGCATCTGTTATAAGCTTAAATTTTTTTTCAAAATCTGGGTATTTTAATACGGGGGCTTCCGTCATTATTTTCTTCAGTTTTTCAAACGAATTTACGTAGTTGTGGTCATTAACATTAATTTTTGCATTCTTTTTAAGATATTTTGTCATGTGTTGGGCTACCTTGGCGTAATCTTTGATAAATTTTCTATAGTATCCGGTCATACCCAAAAAGGACTTGATTTGTTTTGGAGTTGTTGGCAATTTTAATTTTAAAATATCTTCTATCTTTTTAGGATTTGGTTTGACACCTTGTGGGGTAAGGATATGACCTAAGTATTCGGTTTCTTTAGAAAAAAATTTGCACTTATCAAATTGGATTTTCAAATTATGATCACTTAGTCTGTTGAATATTTTCTTTATACTATTAATGTGTTCTTCTAGGGTAGTACTAAATATCAAGATATCGTCAAGATAGACCACACATATTTTATTAATGAAATCTTTCAAAATGAAATTCATTAGACGCTGGAAGGTAGCTGGGGCATTTTTTAGCCCAAATGGCATTCTCACATATTCGTAATGTCCTAGAGGCGTGGAAAAGGCAGTCTTCTTTCGGTCTTCTTCCTTCAATAGAATTTGGTGAAAGCCCTTAGCCAAGTCTAGGGTTGTAAAATATTGAGATCTACCTAATTTGTCGAGTATGTTTTCGATATTGGGTATTGGGAATTTATCATCTACTGTAATTTCATTTAGCTTACGATAATCAATAACAATTCTCCATTTTCTATTCCCGGAGTTATCTAATTTTTTAGGAACAATCCACAAGGGACTATTGTAGGGAGAATTACTCTCCTTAATTATTCCCTGCTTAAGCATTTCAGTAATTTGGGTAGAAATTTCTTTTTCGTGGACGTGTGGGTATCTATATGTTTTAACATATATAGGTTTATCAGTTGTAGTTACTATCTCATGTTGTATCTCTGTTGTACAAGTAAGTTGATCTCCTTCTTTAAAGAAGAGATGTTTGTATGATTTCAACAACTTATTCAAAAATATTTTTTCTTCTGAATTTAAATTTTTTGAAATGCTCTCAATCTCTAATTCATTTATGTTTGTATATTCTAACTGGTATATTTCGTCAGGCTTGTAGGGGATGGCATCTTCAAATTTAATGGTATTATTATTAATGATTAAATTATCATTTTTAAAATCCAGAATAGCTTTCAAGGGTTTTAAAAGATTTTGTCCAATTATAGCGTCGAAATATTTGTTATTGATTTTTGTCAACTTCCACAACATATAGGCGTCTTCGTTAAATTCGGTTGGCAGATCTGTTTTTATTTCCTTATTAACAATAGTGGTTTTATTAAGAGTATTTAGTTTAATGGGTTTTTCAAGAGACTGTCTTTTGTATTGTTTTAATTTCTTTTCGTTTAAGAGGGAAATCGGAGATCCAGTATCTATTAAACATCTAATTTTATCTTTACCAATAGTTAACTGTACTATTGGTAGGTAAATTTGGGAGGCATTAACTGAAAATTTGTCTCATGTTGTACATGATCCACTTCCATAGGTTCTGGTCTATTATCTTGTCTGGGAGGATTGTTAAAGTTTCGTCTGGTTTGTGTTGAAAAATTGTTATTTCGTTGTCTATTGTAATTGAATGGTTGGTGATAATTGTTATTTTGTCTAAAATGTCCTGAAGAGTTCTGTCTGTATATGTGTCTGTCATTTTCTTGTTCGGGATTATTTTGATTTTTTTGATTATATTGGTTTTTATTATTTGACTTGTTTTGATATGAATTATTTCTATTCCTATCCCTAATCATGCCTAAGTTTTCTAATAATATAAATGCTTCTCGGAGATTTTGTATTTTTCTACTTAAAATTATGGATGCTAAACTTGAATCGATATTATTTAAAAATGTTCTTAAGATAGTTTCTTCGTTAACACTTGGCTTAAATTCTGCAGGTTTATCCCTATCATACTCACATTTCTCATTAAGTTTGGACAAAATATCTTTTAAATAATTATAATAATATCTTACTGTATTATTCCTTGCTGCAAACGCCTTATGATATAGTTGGTAGTACGTCTCTTTCACACCAAAGTTGCTTATTAGAGCTGCTTTTATGTCTGCCCATGTTGCTCCAATTCCTAGAGTCCTGACGACGTCTAAAGCAGGTCCCTGAATTTTATTAATTAAAATTCTTTGAAATAGATACTGTTGAGCTTGAGGACACTCGTTGAAAAGCGGTAGCAGAGGATCTATGTCTCTTAAAAATGATGTTAGCGCGTAGCTGCCGTCTCCTCTAAATTCTTTGACTCTTTGCGCATCCTTCAGCAGATCGTTCAAGGAGATTGTGAATGAAGATGTTGTAGCGTTTTGAGATTCGGGATTTGACATTTTGTCTTCTTGATTTTCGTCTGAATTATCACTAACACTGCACTTATCTAGTTTATAACGTAGATTTAGCCTTTCAGATAATTTATTCTCTTTGCGATTTATTTTCAATTTAGGCATAAATGGTTTCACAAAAAGGAATTCTTTAAATTCAATTAATTGTAGAATCTGATTCTGTTGAGGAATTAGGAATGTTTTTGTATTTCACAACTATTCCACTGTTAAATTTTTTTTTTTTTTTTTTTTTTTTTTTTTTAATTTGATATTATTCTTTTAATTTGATATTATTCTTTTAATTTTGTACTTTCATAAAATTATGTTATTTACAAAACAAGAAGATTTTACCAACACTAAATATCACTTGTACAGAATTATTTATAGTTCACTTTTTGTTTTTATTTATCAATATATTCATTGAATTTTTTATCAACTTCTATTTTTATTAATTCTAACTGTTTATTTAAAATCATATGATTTACTAAGTCTACTTCAAAATTTTTTGAGTCTATCAAACGAAGGATTTCATTTAATTTATTTTTTATTTCTCGAACTTCCTTCGACTTTTTCCTGGTAAGTACCATTAGTAAAGAACACTTAAAATTTCACTAAACACAAAAAAAATGTTAAACTTTAGTTCAACACAATTTTAATTAATTTTTAGTATTTTATTTTGTCGGATTGCAATGCTTTAGATCACAATCCTACCGACTGCGCCACTAACGTTGACCGATAGGTTCGAATAAAAAAAATAAAATAAAATAATAACACAAAATTTTATAATTTCTAAGTTATATGTATTTCAAAAACTTAAACTTTACAAGAACTTCGGTTCTTACTTCTAAATGTGTTCTTAAGAACGATGTTTTAAAACCTAAACTTAAATCTAAAAATAATTAATAATGTTACTTTACTTGTAACCGCAAGGTCACGTTTTTAGGCAGTCATGGGAAATTGCATTTCCTGTTTTTTAGTTAATCAGCAAAAATTATGAGAAAGAAATTTTTTATACAAAAAAAGTAAAATTAATAATTTTATTTATGAGAAAGAAAATTGCAGAGTTGGCGAAAAATGCTTATTTTGCATTTTGTATGAATATGGAAATTGGAGGAAAATTATTTAAAAGAAAAACAATATTTTATGGGAATTGACTTTTTTCTTTTACTTATGTAACACTATAATGATGAAATTCGTTATTTGATATATTTCTCACGTCTACAAGGGTGGGTAACGTAACTCCCCCTTCCTTAAGACGAGAACTCTCCTGAGTTATGTTTTTAATTTTTATTTTAAGCCCTTTGTGTTTACAAGTAAGTAGTACAATCACTATTACAATAATTATGATTATAAGAATAATAATGCTTCCATATACATAATGATTAGTTTTATAATAATTTATCTCTTTTATTTTCTTTATATTCTCAATTCGATCTAATACAATATCATCGAATACTAATTTTTTATTTAAATCTTTGATATTTTCTAAAGATGTAGGAAGAGTAAAACTTTGTTTGAATTCATTTTTATTATTATCTAAAGTATAATTATCAATTTTAATTGTACAATTATTGAAATTAATTAAGTAGTTTCCATTCATTATAAAGGTACGACTATCGCAATTACTAGAAAAATTAGCATTATTTAAATTTTTTCTTATTATTATTCCTTTTTCTAATTCTATTAACTCCGAGGCATTATTAAATATTTTTATACAATTTTTCTTAACTAAACAATTATTTAAAAGTTTTAAATTCTTTAAATCTTTATTTTGTTCAAAATCATAAATTTTGTTTTTATATTTAACAATTTCTTGTGAATTGAACATTAATTCCCTATTTTGCTTATCTCCAATTGGTATAAATAAAGTTTTTTGTAAATTTATTATTTCTTTAGGAATTCTAATGATAAATACTATATTTTCATTACTACCAATAGCTGTACCAAGTTTTATATTTTGTAATTTCTGTATGTCAATGTCATATTCGATGATTTCTTCGTTAGTTAATATATTACTATGTATAAGTCCTAGTCTAGAGGAAGCTATATTGTCTTGTATATGTTCTATGTTGTCTTGTAATATTTTCGATTTTAAAGCAAAATCTGTATAAAGTAATTGTCTTTTTAATAGGTTTTCTTCGCTAATTAATTTGTTATATTGTTGTGTAATTAATAATCTATCTTTTTTGATTATTTCTTTTAATTTTGTGAATGTTTCATTGAAATTTTTATTAATTTTTATCTGAGAATTCAAATTTTCAATTGCATTATGATTGTTAATGTCTATTGTTTTGAAATGTTCTTCAATTTCCTGTCTGTCAGATTCGTCCATCGTACCAAAAAGCCATTTTTGTATTGTACCTATAAGATTAATTAAACCTCTTTTTCGTCTATGGGGGATCAATGTCTGAATTTTATTTTTTATAGTTTTTATTTGGTGTTCTAAAGCTGTTTTATCTTCTAGATCTGCTTGTTTTATGTTGTTTTCGAAGGCGTCCACCACATCCATGATTTCTTTTGGATTAATTATGTGTAATACCGTGCTGTAACTTTTTACTATATTAACTTTTCCTAACTTTATTTCAGAATACCCCGAATCTGTGCTGATTTTTTCAATTGTTAGATGAGCCCGGATCATTGTGGGGATCGACAATATCAGGAATGTTCTGAGGATCCAATTCACCTGCAAATTTATATTTTCTCTTAATATTAGAAGTGTGTACATTTTCTAAATTCTTTTTTATGAATTTAGGTATTTCTTTATGTCTGTTACTCTTATAATTTTTTATGTATCCTTCTGTCATGTTTTCTGCATAACTTTCTCGATTAGCATTAAGTTTATTGATTTGTTTTTCCTTTTCTTTACGTAAGTTATTGTATATAATTTTTATATCACTCTTACCTTCCTGGATATTTATAGGTTTTTCTTTGGTAACCGAATGAAAACTATTGTTATACTATTGCCTTACTCATTTTCTCTTTTATATTGAGATGTTTGTTTTCTATTCCTAGTACTCTAATTCTTTCAGCGAGGGTGCTATGCAATCGTTCGATATCTGCATTTCCTGTGTGACTATTGGATTTTACTAAGTGGAATTCTATACCTTCGCCTCTCAAGTATTCTTTAATATTTACACTTTTGAATTCATTATCGGTAACTAACTTTTGAAAATGCCCTCTCTGTGACTTGTATTCCCTAATTTTTTCTATTATCGTCAGGCTATTTTTATCTTCAAGATAATATGAGGAAGCAACTTTTGAAAATCTATCTAGGAAAGCTAAGAAACTGGCTTTTGAGTTAATATATATATCCATATGTATAATTTGTTTAATATTTGTCGGGGTTTCAGTTAGACTAAACTTGTTCTTAATAGGATTCCTATCATATTTTGCCCGATTACAAACATCACAATTATTAATAAATTTCTGAATTAGATTTTTGAGATTTGGAAAAAATACTAGCCTTTTTAATCCCTCGTAATTTTCATTTATCCCCGCATGACCTGTTTCGTACTGGTGGTATTTTTTTATTTGTTTATATGTTTCGTCTTCACTATCCATGTCTTTAACATGATAGGAACATCTTACGAATTTTAGATTACTAACTCCATCATATAATTCTATAATCTTTTGCTGTAATTTGTTAAAATCACTATCACTTAATTCAGTATATATCCCTACTTTACCAGATTTTATATACCTTCTTAAAATGTTTGAGAGATTATTATCTAGATCTTCTGAATTTATATATATTTTTCTGTTATTATGTTTTGTTTCGAATTCTCTTATTTTATTATTAGTTAGTATAATCTGTGTCTTAAAGCGATTCACTACCGTATCTAGAATAGGAATATGGTTATTCAAATCCTCTTCTTGAGAATGTATTGTATTCTCGGAATTATCATCTAAGTTATTTATCATAGAAATGTTTGAATGTTCTTCAGAATTTTCGTTACCTTCTTCAGGGGCTAATTCGTGAGTTTCGATCAAGTTTATTTCATTTGTATCATTATTAATTCGACTAAGGAGATCTGCGACTTTATTTTCTTTTCCTACAATATAATCTATGTTTATATCATATTCTCCTATCTTAAGAAGCCATCTATACAGACGAGGATTAACGTCCTTTCCCCTGGTTTTTGTATATAACCATTTTAAAGGTTGGTGATCTGTTAAGAGATCGAATTTTACACCATAGAGATACGGTCTAAAATAATTTGTTGCCCACACAATTGCCAGGAGTTCCTTTTCAGTTGTTGAATATTTTTGTTCGTGTTCGTTTAATGTTCTGCTAGTATAGCAGACAGGGTGATTATCCTGTTGCAACACGGCTCCTATAGCAAAGGCACTAGCATCTGTTATAAGTTTAAATTTTTTTTCAAAATCTGGGTATTTTAATACGGGGGCTTCCGTCATTATTTTCTTCAGTTTTTCAAACGAATTTACGTAGTTGTGGTCATTAACATTAATTTTTGCATTCTTTTTAAGATATTTTGTCATGTGTTGGGCTACCTTGGCGTAATCTTTGATAAATTTTCTATAGTATCCGGTCATACCCAAAAAGGACTTGATTTGTTTTGGAGTTGTTGGCAATTTTAATTTTAAAATATCTTCTATCTTTTTAGGATTTGGTTTGACACCTTGTGGGGTAAGGATATGACCTAAGTATTCGGTTTCTTTAGAAAAAAATTTGCACTTATCAAATTGGATTTTCAAATTATGATCACTTAGTCTGTTGAATATTTTCTTTATACTATTAATGTGTTCTTCTAGGGTAGTACTAAATATCAAGATATCGTCAAGATAGACCACACATATTTTATTAATGAAATCTTTCAAAATGAAATTCATTAGACGCTGGAAGGTAGCTGGGGCATTTTTTAGCCCAAATGGCATTCTCACATATTCGTAATGTCCTAGAGGCGTGGAAAAGGCAGTCTTCTTTCGGTCTTCTTCCTTCAATAGAATTTGGTGAAAGCCCTTAGCCAAGTCTAGGGTTGTAAAATATTGAGATCTACCTAATTTGTCGAGTATGTTTTCGATATTGGGTATTGGGAATTTATCATCTACTGTAATTTCATTTAGCTTACGATAATCAATAACAATTCTCCATTTTCTATTCCCGGAGTTATCTAATTTTTTAGGAACAATCCACAAGGGACTATTGTAGGGAGAATTACTCTCCTTAATTATTCCCTGCTTAAGCATTTCAGTAATTTGGGTAGAAATTTCTTTTTCGTGGACGTGTGGGTATCTATATGTTTTAACATATATAGGTTTATCAGTTGTAGTTACTATCTCATGTTGTATCTCTGTTGTACAAGTAAGTTGATCTCCTTCTTTAAAGAAGAGATGTTTGTATGATTTCAACAACTTATTCAAAAATATTTTTTCTTCTGAATTTAAATTTTTTGAAATGCTCTCAATCTCTAATTCATTTATGTTTGTATATTCTAACTGGTATATTTCGTCAGGCTTGTAGGGGATGGCATCTTCAAATTTAATGGTATTATTATTAATGATTAAATTATCATTTTTAAAATCCAGAATAGCTTTCAAGGGTTTTAAAAGATTTTGTCCAATTATAGCGTCGAAATATTTGTTATTGATTTTTGTCAACTTCCACAACATATAGGCGTCTTCGTTAAATTCGGTTGGCAGATCTGTTTTTATTTCCTTATTAACAATAGTGGTTTTATTAAGAGTATTTAGTTTAATGGGTTTTTCAAGAGACTGTCTTTTGTATTGTTTTAATTTCTTTTCGTTTAAGAGGGAAATCGGAGATCCAGTATCTATTAAACATCTAATTTTATCTTTACCAATAGTTAACTGTACTATTGGTAGGTAAATTTGGGAGGCATTAACTGAAAATTTGTCTCATGTTGTACATGATCCACTTCCATAGGTTCTGGTCTATTATCTTGTCTGGGAGGATTGTTAAAGTTTCGTCTGGTTTGTGTTGAAAAATTGTTATTTCGTTGTCTATTGTAATTGAATGGTTGGTGATAATTGTTATTTTGTCTAAAATGTCCTGAAGAGTTCTGTCTGTATATGTGTCTGTCATTTTCTTGTTCGGGATTATTTTGATTTTTTTGATTATATTGGTTTTTATTATTTGACTTGTTTTGATATGAATTATTTCTATTCCTATCCCTAATCATGCCTAAGTTTTCTAATAATATAAATGCTTCTCGGAGATTTTGTATTTTTCTACTTAAAATTATGGATGCTAAACTTGAATCGATATTATTTAAAAATGTTCTTAAGATAGTTTCTTCGTTAACACTTGGCTTAAATTCTGCAGGTTTATCCCTATCATACTCACATTTCTCATTAAGTTTGGACAAAATATCTTTTAAATAATTATAATAATATCTTACTGTATTATTCCTTGCTGCAAACGCCTTATGATATAGTTGGTAGTACGTCTCTTTCACACCAAAGTTGCTTATTAGAGCTGCTTTTATGTCTGCCCATGTTGCTCCAATTCCTAGAGTCCTGACGACGTCTAAAGCAGGTCCCTGAATTTTATTAATTAAAATTCTTTGAAATAGATACTGTTGAGCTTGAGGACACTCGTTGAAAAGCGGTAGCAGAGGATCTATGTCTCTTAAAAATGATGTTAGCGCGTAGCTGCCGTCTCCTCTAAATTCTTTGACTCTTTGCGCATCCTTCAGCAGATCGTTCAAGGAGATTGTGAATGAAGATGTTGTAGCGTTTTGAGATTCGGGATTTGACATTTTGTCTTCTTGATTTTCGTCTGAATTATCACTAACACTGCACTTATCTAGTTTATAACGTAGATTTAGCCTTTCAGATAATTTATTCTCTTTGCGATTTATTTTCAATTTAGGCATAAATGGTTTCACAAAAAGGAATTCTTTAAATTCAATTAATTGTAGAATCTGATTCTGTTGAGGAATTAGGAATGTTTTTGTATTTCACAACTATTCCACTGTTAAATTTTTTTTTTTTTTTTTTTTTTTTTTTTTTAATTTGATATTATTCTTTTAATTTGATATTATTCTTTTAATTTGATATTATTCTTTTAATTTTGTACTTTCATAAAATTATGTTATTTACAAAACAAGAAGATTTTACCAACACTAAATATCACTTGTACAGGAGTGGGTTCCTGTAAGGTGATAGGTGATAGTCACCTTGGTGATAGTTCAAAAGTGATGACCAAAAGGTGATTGTTCCTGTAAGGTGATCACAAAAAAAGTGATGGAATTTGAAACGCGGCGAATTCCACAGTATATTTATAGTTGTCAAACGTCAATCAAAACAAATAAAAATTTAAATTGTGAATAAGAATAAAAGAAAATTCAATAACGTTTTCGTCTATAGCATTTTTTATTTCAGATTCTGAAAATAAATCTCAAATAAAAATAATTAGGAGAAAAATGCGAGATAGCAATAATCCCTTAGAATTACTGGATGTTCAGTAAATTACAATTATTCATGGAGAATTTCATTGTAAAAATAACACAATATATGTACATATTTTAAATTACAAAATGATTTAAATAAATTATATACCATCAACAGCAAACACCAATTGTATGCGATTATGAGTATTTTTTGGTTAGGTAGAAGAAGAATAATAGTAAAAATTGGAAAAGTGACACCTCAAATGCTATCACCTCAAAGTGATAACATTTAGTGATAATTTTTGGTGATTGTCACCATACGGGAACCTAAATTTGAGGTGACTATCACCTATCACCTTACAGGAACCCACCCCAGAATTATTTATAGTTCACTTTTTGTTTTTATTTATCAATATATTCATTGAATTTTTTATCAACTTCTATTTTTATTAATTCTAACTGTTTATTTAAAATCATATGATTTACTAAGTCTACTTCAAAATTTTTTGAGTCTATCAAACGAAGGATTTCATTTAATTTATTTTTTATTTCTCGAACTTCCTTCGACTTTTTCCTGGTAAGTACCATTAGTAAAGAACACTTAAAATTTCACTAAACACAAAAAAAATGTTAAACTTTAGTTCAACACAATTTTAATTAATTTTTAGTATTTTATTTTGTCGGATTGCAATGCTTTAGATCACAATCCTACCGACTGCGCCACTAACGTTGACCGATAGGTTCGAATAAAAAAAATAAAATAAAATAATAACACAAAATTTTATAATTTCTAAGTTATATGTATTTCAAAAACTTAAACTTTACAAGAACTTCGGTTCTTACTTCTAAATGTGTTCTTAAGAACGATGTTTTAAAACCTAAACTTAAATCTAAAAATAATTAATAATGTTACTTTACTTGTAACCGCAAGGTCACGTTTTTAGGCAGTCATGGGAAATTGCATTTCCTGTTTTTTAGTTAATCAGCAAAAATTATGAGAAAGAAATTTTTTATACAAAAAAAGTAAAATTAATAATTTTATTTATGAGAAAGAAAATTGCAGAGTTGGCGAAAAATGCTTATTTTGCATTTTGTATGAATATGGAAATTGGAGGAAAATTATTTAAAAGAAAAACAATATTTTATGGGAATTGACTTTTTTCTTTTACTTATGTAACACTATAATGATGAAATTCGTTATTTGATATATTTCTCACGTCTACAAGGGTGGGTAACGTAACTCCCCCTTCCTTAAGACGAGAACTCTCCTGAGTTATGTTTTTAATTTTTATTTTAAGCCCTTTGTGTTTACAAGTAAGTAGTACAATCACTATTACAATAATTATGATTATAAGAATAATAATGCTTCCATATACATAATGATTAGTTTTATAATAATTTATCTCTTTTATTTTCTTTATATTCTCAATTCGATCTAATACAATATCATCGAATACTAATTTTTTATTTAAATCTTTGATATTTTCTAAAGATGTAGGAAGAGTAAAACTTTGTTTGAATTCATTTTTATTATTATCTAAAGTATAATTATCAATTTTAATTGTACAATTATTGAAATTAATTAAGTAGTTTTCATTCATTATAAAGGTACGACTATCGCAATTACTAGAAAAATTAGCATTATTTAAATTTTTTCTTATTATTATTCCTTTTTCTAATTCTATTAACTCCGAGGCATTATTAAATATTTTTATACAATTTTTCTTAACTAAACAATTATTTAAAAGTTTTAAATTCTTTAAATCTTTATTTTGTTCAAAATCATAAATTTTGTTTTTATATTTAACAATTTCTTGTGAATTGAACATTAATTCCCTATTTTGCTTATCTCCAATTGGTATAAATAAAGTTTTTTGTAAATTTATTATTTCTTTAGGAATTCTAATGATAAATACTATATTTTCATTACTACCAATAGCTGTACCAAGTTTTATATTTTGTAATTTCTGTATGTCAATGTCATATTCGATGATTTCTTCGTTAGTTAATATATTACTATGTATAAGTCCTAGTCTAGAGGAAGCTATATTGTCTTGTATATGTTCTATGTTGTCTTGTAATATTTTCGATTTTAAAGCAAAATCTGTATAAAGTAATTGTCTTTTTAATAGGTTTTCTTCGCTAATTAATTTGTTATATTGTTGTGTAATTAATAATCTATCTTTTTTGATTATTTCTTTTAATTTTGTGAATGTTTCATTGAAATTTTTATTAATTTTTATCTGAGAATTCAAATTTTCAATTGCATTATGATTGTTAATGTCTATTGTTTTGAAATGTTCTTCAATTTCCTGTCTGTCAGATTCGTCCATCGTACCAAAAAGCCATTTTTGTATTGTACCTATAAGATTAATTAAACCTCTTTTTCGTCTATGGGGGATCAATGTCTGAATTTTATTTTTTATAGTTTTTATTTGGTGTTCTAAAGCTGTTTTATCTTCTAGATCTGCTTGTTTTATGTTGTTTTCGAAGGCGTCCACCACATCCATGATTTCTTTTGGATTAATTATGTGTAATACCGTGCTGTAACTTTTTACTATATTAACTTTTCCTAACTTTATTTCAGAATACCCCGAATCTGTGCTGATTTTTTCAATTGTTAGATGAGCCCGGATCATTGTGGGGATCGACAATATCAGGAATGTTCTGAGGATCCAATTCACCTGCAAATTTATATTTTCTCTTAATATTAGAAGTGTGTACATTTTCTAAATTCTTTTTTATGAATTTAGGTATTTCTTTATGTCTGTTACTCTTATAATTTTTTATGTATCCTTCTGTCATGTTTTCTGCATAACTTTCTCGATTAGCATTAAGTTTATTGATTTGTTTTTCCTTTTCTTTACGTAAGTTATTGTATATAATTTTTATATCACTCTTACCTTCCTGGATATTTATAGGTTTTTCTTTGGTAACCGAATGAAAACTATTGTTATACTATTGCCTTACTCATTTTCTCTTTTATATTGAGATGTTTGTTTTCTATTCCTAGTACTCTAATTCTTTCAGCGAGGGTGCTATGCAATCGTTCGATATCTGCATTTCCTGTGTGACTATTGGATTTTACTAAGTGGAATTCTATACCTTCGCCTCTCAAGTATTCTTTAATATTTACACTTTTGAATTCATTATCGGTAACTAACTTTTGAAAATGCCCTCTCTGTGACTTGTATTCCCTAATTTTTTCTATTATCGTCAGGCTATTTTTATCTTCAAGATAATATGAGGAAGCAACTTTTGAAAATCTATCTAGGAAAGCTAAGAAACTGGCTTTTGAGTTAATATATATATCCATATGTATAATTTGTTTAATATTTGTCGGGGTTTCAGTTAGACTAAACTTGTTCTTAATAGGATTCCTATCATATTTTGCCCGATTACAAACATCACAATTATTAATAAATTTCTGAATTAGATTTTTGAGATTTGGAAAAAATACTAGCCTTTTTAATCCCTCGTAATTTTCATTTATCCCCGCATGACCTGTTTCGTACTGGTGGTATTTTTTTATTTGTTTATATGTTTCGTCTTCACTATCCATGTCTTTAACATGATAGGAACATCTTACGAATTTTAGATTACTAACTCCATCATATAATTCTATAATCTTTTGCTGTAATTTGTTAAAATCACTATCACTTAATTCAGTATATATCCCTACTTTACCAGATTTTATATACCTTCTTAAAATGTTTGAGAGATTATTATCTAGATCTTCTGAATTTATATATATTTTTCTGTTATTATGTTTTGTTTCGAATTCTCTTATTTTATTATTAGTTAGTATAATCTGTGTCTTAAAGCGATTCACTACCGTATCTAGAATAGGAATATGGTTATTCAAATCCTCTTCTTGAGAATGTATTGTATTCTCGGAATTATCATCTAAGTTATTTATCATAGAAATGTTTGAATGTTCTTCAGAATTTTCGTTACCTTCTTCAGGGGCTAATTCGTGAGTTTCGATCAAGTTTATTTCATTTGTATCATTATTAATTCGACTAAGGAGATCTGCGACTTTATTTTCTTTTCCTACAATATAATCTATGTTTATATCATATTCTCCTATCTTAAGAAGCCATCTATACAGACGAGGATTAACGTCCTTTCCCCTGGTTTTTGTATATAACCATTTTAAAGGTTGGTGATCTGTTAAGAGATCGAATTTTACACCATAGAGATACGGTCTAAAATAATTTGTTGCCCACACAATTGCCAGGAGTTCCTTTTCAGTTGTTGAATATTTTTGTTCGTGTTCGTTTAATGTTCTGCTAGTATAGCAGACAGGGTGATTATCCTGTTGCAACACGGCTCCTATAGCAAAGGCACTAGCATCTGTTATAAGTTTAAATTTTTTTTCAAAATCTGGGTATTTTAATACGGGGGCTTCCGTCATTATTTTCTTCAGTTTTTCAAACGAATTTACGTAGTTGTGGTCATTAACATTAATTTTTGCATTCTTTTTAAGATATTTTGTCATGTGTTGGGCTACCTTGGCGTAATCTTTGATAAATTTTCTATAGTATCCGGTCATACCCAAAAAGGACTTGATTTGTTTTGGAGTTGTTGGCAATTTTAATTTTAAAATATCTTCTATCTTTTTAGGATTTGGTTTGACACCTTGTGGGGTAAGGATATGACCTAAGTATTCGGTTTCTTTAGAAAAAAATTTGCACTTATCAAATTGGATTTTCAAATTATGATCACTTAGTCTGTTGAATATTTTCTTTATACTATTAATGTGTTCTTCTAGGGTAGTACTAAATATCAAGATATCGTCAAGATAGACCACACATATTTTATTAATGAAATCTTTCAAAATGAAATTCATTAGACGCTGGAAGGTAGCTGGGGCATTTTTTAGCCCAAATGGCATTCTCACATATTCGTAATGTCCTAGAGGCGTGGAAAAGGCAGTCTTCTTTCGGTCTTCTTCCTTCAATAGAATTTGGTGAAAGCCCTTAGCCAAGTCTAGGGTTGTAAAATATTGAGATCTACCTAATTTGTCGAGTATGTTTTCGATATTGGGTATTGGGAATTTATCATCTACTGTAATTTCATTTAGCTTACGATAATCAATAACAATTCTCCATTTTCTATTCCCGGAGTTATCTAATTTTTTAGGAACAATCCACAAGGGACTATTGTAGGGAGAATTACTCTCCTTAATTATTCCCTGCTTAAGCATTTCAGTAATTTGGGTAGAAATTTCTTTTTCGTGGACGTGTGGGTATCTATATGTTTTAACATATTGTTGGAAAATGTGTGATTTTTCCTTTCTTTTTTTACTTTTAACCCCTTTTCTATAGAAAATTCTACAGAAGTAGAAAAAGGAAAGGGTTAAAAGTTTTATTAAAAAGAAAGAAAAGAAAGGAAAAGGTTAGGAAGGAAAGGTTAAATTGTAGGCCGAGCGGAGCCTTAAAAGAGGGATTTTTAATAAAATAAATTGACTTACCTTTTTCTTTTTTTCTTTTTCTTTTTTTTTTTTGTGATCCTTTACTCTTTTTTTTTTTTATATAAAAAAAATGAAACTAACTGTTTCCTCACAAAAGAAAAAAAAAAAAAAAAAAATTTTCCTTTATTTTCACAAAAAAAATGAATTAAATTAACTCACAAAAAAAAAAAAAAAAAAAATTAATTAAATTAAATTTATTTAATTGAAAATTTAATTAAAAAAAAAAAACGTAATTAAAAATTAACTAAAAAAAAAATGACTCCACTAAAAAGACTCAACTCTACTCCAAAGAAAGCACTCGAACAACTTGCTTGAAAGAACTCAAAAATGACTGACTCAACTCAAAAGACTGCATTTACTCACTGTACAAAAAGAACTGCATTGACTAAAAAAAAAAAACGTGTATAGTGACGACAGCATTCATATACCTGTCGTCACATACAAAAAAAAAAAGAATCGATCTTCTGGAAGTTTCTATCAATTCGCCGAAAGATGACAACGTCAACGAATTGATAGAGACTTCCAGTGGAAAGTGGAACAACTTTCTACAACGAATGTCAACGAAATAAAAGAAAGTGATTATAACGTTGACATTGACGTTGTAGAAAGAAGAAGACCACGTAAAAAAAATGTAAACAAAGTGGTGTCAGTATTACAGGTAGGTATGACAATTATTTTAATTAAAATTATTTTGATTTAAATTAATTAATTAAATTGATTAATTAATAAAAAAATTTTTTTTTTTTCTTTTGCAGGTGGTGCACATTTCCAACACGACCCCCCGTTTGAAGGCTCAAAGTTCCGACTGAGCCTTTAGAGTGTCCAGACGTCACTGATAGGCCAGGATTACCTGAAAAGAAAAGAAAAGAAAAACAGGCTTTCCGCAGTGAAAAGTTCTAGACAAATAAAATAAAAGCAATAAAAGAAAAGACTCACTGGATCGGAACGAGGAGTAGTGAGGAAAGGAAGAGTTCGGGTGTGATACCTCAGATTGTGGCGGGAGCTAAGCGATCGCGATGGACAACACTTGTGCGGTTGGATGTCTGATGTTTGATCCGATAGACTACGTCGGTGACCAGCTCAATCACTTTATAGGGACCATCCCAGTCTTTTTGTAATTTTGGACAATGTCCCTTTTTCCGTTTCGGGTTAAACAGCCAGACAAGGTCGCCCAATTGAAAGGGGTTAGCCTTAGCACACAGGTCGTATCTATCCTTCATTCTCCGGCTCGCTAAGTCCAATTGAGTTCGATTAAAGGCATGGACTTTAGTGAGCCTTTCCTGAAGGTTTTTGACGTATTCTGGCAGTTCTACAGGATGGTTGCCAGGAGGGTCTCCAGTTAATAGTTGGATGGGTAATCGGAGTTCCCTCCCTAGGTTTAGAAGAGCAGGGGTACGTTGCGTAGACTTTTGTACAGCAGACCGATAAGAGAGAAGAAGGAGAGGCAGATAGGTGTCCCAGTCTCTTTGGTGTTCACTAACGAACTTGGAGAGATAGTCCAAGATGGTCCTGTTAAATCGTTCCACTAGGCCATCACTCTGGGGGTGCAAGGCAGTGGTCCGAGTCTTTTCTATTCGGAAACGACGCAAAACCTCAGTAAAGATCGCGGACTCGAAGTTTCGCCCTTGATCTGAGTGAAGCTGTCTACAAAGCCCGAATCGCGAGAAGACTTGACTCACCAATGCTTCTGCCACTGTTTCCGCGGTCTGGTCAGGAATAGCTATGGCCTCAGGCCATTTGGTAAAATAGTCCATCAGCACAAGCATATACCTGTTGCCAGTCTTCGTTACAGGTAAAGGCCCCAAAATGTCTACAGCAACCCGTTCGAACGGTGATCCAGAGTTCCGAATTTGCAAAGGGGCCTTCCTTTTCGGGATGGCTCCTTTGCGCTGCTGGCAAGTCGGGCATCGAAGGCAATATTCGCGAACACTAGCCGAAAGGCCGACCCAGTAGTACCTGAGGCGGACCTTCGCTAGAGTCTTGTCGATGCCAAAGTGACCTCCAGCAGGGCTGTCGTGTAACTGCTGCAACACCTCGAGTCGTAGACATTCCGGCACCAGTATCTGCAACTGACCGTCCGGGTTGGTGGACTTCCTGCAAGCCACTCCGTCCTCAAGTACCAACGAGGAGAACATTGCCCAATAAGCCTTCAACGATGGTGAAACAGAGCTAAGGGTTTCAGCGGCTGGTCTTTCGCTGGCGCTTAGCCACTGTCGGACAGTCTGTAGTTCCGGATCGGCTTCCTGGAGCTGACTCACATCGATGGCTTGCACTCTTGAGGTCCTTATTAGTAGAGACAGGAAGTTACTGCGCAAGGCCTTCGGGACATCGCATCTGCGTTACCATGACTTCTTCCGGCGCGATGATGAATTTCGAAGTCGAATTCCTGAAGCCGTTCTAGCCAACGGGCGACTTGGCCTTCAGGTTCGCGAAAATTCATCAACCACCTTAAGGAGGCATGGTCGGAACGCAGTAGGAATCGACGTCCCAGAAGGTAAGGCCGAAAATGAGCTACCGCCTTGACGACAGCTAATAGCTCTTTTCGGGTAACACAGTAATTAATCTCAGGTCTACTGAGCGTTTTACTGTAGTACTCGATGACCCTCTCTTCGCCATCTTGGAGTTGCGACAGGACCGCTCCCCACGCATACTGACTGGCGTCGGTGTCCAAAATAAAGGGATCGTCATCGTTCGGTTGGGCAAGTATAGGTGCTTCGGTCAATTTCTCCTTGAGGGTAGCAAATGCTAAATCACACTCCTCCGACCAACTGAATTTTGCAGACTTTTCAGTCAGTCCCGTCAAGGGTTTAGCAATGGCGGAGAAATTCTTCACGAAGCGCCTATAGTATGCGCACAATCCGAGAAAAGATTGAATGTCTCTCTTGCTGCGGGGAGTGGGCCAGCCTCTGACAGCTTCAATCTTTTCTGGATCGGTCGATAATCCTTCCTCCGAGATCACGTGCCCCAAAAATTTCACCTCCCTACGACATAGATGGCACTTCTTCGGCGAGAGTTTTAGATTAGCTTCTTGGAGGCGCTGAAACACTACTCGCAGATTGGACAGGAGTCCCTCGAAGGTCTCGGAATGGACCAGCAAGTCATCCAGGTAGCCCAAAGAAGTGGTATAGGGTATGTCGTGGAGGACTATTTCCATCAGACGTTGGAAAGTGGCAGGAGCATTGGTTAGACCGAAAGGCATAACGTTGAACTCGTAAAGACCCGAACCAATACTGAAGGCGGTTTTCTCCTTGTCGGCAGGATGCATTTCTACTTGAAAGTACCCTGAAAGTAAATCCAAGGAGGCAAACCACCTAGATCTGCCCAGTGCCTCCAGAGTGAGGTCCATTCGCGGAAGTGGGTAAGAATCCTTCTTGGTCACTTCATTTAGGCGTCTGTAATCTATACAGAAACGAAGTGATCCGTCTTTCTTCTTAACCAGGACTACCGGCGAGCTCCAAGGACTCGTAGAGGACTGGATGACACCTTGCTCCTTCATCTCTCTCACCATTTCTTCTGCTTCCAATCGTCGAGAATAGGGCATGCAACGTGGCGGCTGCTTAATTGGTTGAGAGGGACCAGTATTGATTTGGTGTTGCAGGATATTAGTCCGTCCAATGTCATCTTTTGACAAGGAAAAGACGGTTTGGAAATCTATTAGTAGTGTTTGTAGGGCTGCTTTCTGGGTAGGTTCTAAACCTTCGCTGCTGTTTAGAAAAAGATCTTGTAGGGCAGGGGGCAGGACAGGGGAAGTCACTCGAGTTTCATTACACAGGAGAGTGCAATCGGTGTCCAAATAGGCAACAGGTAGGTGGCTAGGTAGGATAACGTTTTGAGAGGAGACGTTAGAAATCCTAGCCCAAACTTGGCCATTTGAAACACGAGAGATAGAAGGCATCATACTAAGTT
Organism: Villa cingulata; assembly: GCA_951394055.1. NCBI lineage: Eukaryota > Metazoa > Arthropoda > Insecta > Diptera > Bombyliidae > Villa > Villa cingulata. The sequence continues at coordinate 22,939,107 of OX596022.1, read as the reverse complement.
GTTCTGGCAACAAGGAAGAGGCTGAGAGGAGGACATCCTTGTTTGGCACCAGAGAAGTATGAAGAGGTGTAATTATCTCCTGGAAGGGTTGAAACTCGAGGGACTGTAAAGTTCTCGCCAGGAAAGAGGAAGAGTGATGTAAAGGAATCGACTCTTCCTGTAAATGTAGGAGATCTTTTTCTAAGTCAAGAATGCAGCCGTACTGTTTTAGGAAATCCATACCCAGAATGCAGTCGTCGTGGATTTCCGCGGAATAGGTTAAGTGTTTGACCGAAAAGTGGCCTATTGATAGTTGGATTAGGACTTTACCTTCGACGGGGATGGTCTCACCAGTGACGCTTTGTATAGTAGCATAGGATGGTAGGACTTCCACCGCACAAGGGCTTCGTTGAAGGACTCGGGGGTGTACGATCGTTCTAGTAGCTCCTGTATCCACAATCATCATAATAGGTATGTCATTGACAGTGCCATGGACGCTAAGGTTAGGTCCAGTAGAGACCACTGTAATGGGAATTGTGATTGGGGCTGATTCTTCCACCAACTCTGGCCCCAAAGGGTCAGTGGAAACTAGTTTAAATCTGCTGTAAGGGAGTGGGAGGCAGAATGGGAGGCAGACAAACCAGAAGTGTAACAACTCGATGGCCGAGAAGAGGGTTCATTGTCCGGTTTGTCGGCACTGGAAGGCTGAGGGGGTGACTTGGTGTTCGGTTCAGGAGGGCTTGGTGACCTAGAAGGACGTGCAGGGGACTTTGGGATGCACTTAGAAGGGCTAGGTGACCTAGAAGGGTGTGCAGAGGATTTGGGGATGGATTTGGAATGGCTGGGTGGCCCACTAGACTTTCTAGGTGACTTGCGGTTTGACTTGGAATGGCTGGGCGACCCAGTAGATTTACCGGATGATTTGGGGATTGGCCTGGCAGGGCTAGATGACCTGGTAGGCTGTGCAAACGCCTTGGGGCTTGTGTCACGAGGCCCAGTAGGTGGCACGGATGGCTTGGGGCTAGTGTCGGGTGTCCCAATAGGCTGCACAGGCTTGCCTGAGTGCTTGGGGCTTGTCTCAGAAGGGCGAGATGGCCCAACAGGGTTGCCAGATGGCTTGGGGCTTATCTCAGGGAGGCGAGATGGCCCAGACGGGTTGCCAGATGGCTTGGGGCTTGTGTCCGGAGTGCGATATGGCCCAGCAGGGTTGCCAGATGGCTTGGGGCTTATCTCAGAGAGGCGAGATGGCCCAGAAGGGTTGCCAGATGGCTTGGGGCTTATCTCAGAAAGGCGAGATGGCCCAGAAGGGTTGCCAGATGGCTTGGGGCTTATCTCAGAAAGGCGAGATGACCCAGAAGAGTTGCCTGATGGCTTGGGGCTTATCTCAGGAAGGCGAGATGGCCCAGAAGGGTTGCCAGATGGCTTGGGGCTTATCTCAGAAAGGCGAGATGGCCCAGAAGGGTTGCCTGAGTTATTGGGGCTTGTCTCAGGAAGGCGAGATGACCCAGCAGGGTTGCCTGATGGCTTGGGGCTTATCTCAGGAAGGCGAGATGGCCCAGAAGGGTTGCCAGATGGCTTGGGGCTTATCTCAGAAAGGCGAGATGGCCCAGAAGGGTTGCCTGAGTTATTGGGTCTTGTCTCAGGAAGGCGAGATGACCCAGCAGGGTTGCCTGATGGCTTGGGGCTTATCTCAGGAAGGCGAGATGGCCCAGAAGGGTTGCCTGAGTGCTTGGGGCTTGTGTCCGGAGTGCGATATGGCCCAGCAGGGTTGCCAGATGGCTTGGGGCTTATCTCAGAGAGGCGAGATGGCCCAGAAGGGTTGCCAGATGGCTTGGGGCTTATCTCAGAAAGGCGAGATGGCCCAGAAGGGTTGCCAGATGGCTTGGGGCTTATCTCAGAAAGGCGAGATGACCCAGAAGAGTTGCCTGATGGCTTGGGGCTTATCTCAGGAAGGCGAGATGACCCAGAAGGGTTGCCTGAGTTATTGGGGCTTGTCTCAGGAAGGCGAGATGACCCAGCAGGGTTGCCTGATGGCTTGGGGCTTATCTCAGGAAGGCGAGATGGCCCAGAAGGGTTGCCAGATGGCTTGGGGCTTATCTCAGAAAGGCGAGATGGCCCAGAAGGGTTGCCTGAGTTATTGGGTCTTGTCTCAGGAAGGCGAGATGACCCAGCAGGGTTGCCTGATGGCTTGGGGCTTTTCTCAGGAAGGCGAGATGGCCCAGAAGGGTTGCCTGAGTGCTTGGGGCTTGTGTCCGGAGTGCGATATGGCCCAGCAGGGTTGCCAGATGGCTTGGGGCTTATCTCAGAGAGGCGAGATGGCCCAGAAGGGTTGCCAGATGGCTTGGGGCTTGTGTCCGGAGTGCGAGATGGCCCAGCAGGGTTGCCAGATGGCTTGGGACTTGTCCCAGAAGGCTGCAAAGACGATTTGGGGATTTGTTTGGGGCAAAGAGATAAGTCTGTCTCAGATGGATTCAACCCCTCCTCGTGTTGCAATTTCAAATTAGTTGCTCGAGGGGTACGAGAGCTAGAAACCACATCGAAAACTACCCTATGCCCCTGTCTTAAACGAAGTTTTCCCTCGTCTTTGGAAACGCAGTCTCTATGGACGAAAACCTTCTGCCCGTTGTCATCTCGCACAATAAATCCGAAATTTTTGGTAGTGCTGTAGAATTTTACTTGCCCTGTGACCCCAGTGGCAATCACTTCAGCGGTAGGTGGAGTGTCTTTAGGGAAGGGGTCCAGCTCGCACTCCTTTAAACTGGACCGGTGGGTTTTCCCGAAGGTGCCTTGTTGTTATTTGGGGACTCGTGGATAACCACCTGGTATGCCCTTGCCCCTTTTCGGCTAATTCGGGTCGCATCTCGACTGGCCTCCATTCGGATAGCTAGGGCCAATGCTTCTTCCAAACATTCTGGGGCTGCATCTCTGACCCTCTGTTGGATGTCCAAGTCCGCTAGGCCATCCACAAACTGTCCCAAAGCGATTCTGTCGCGAGCGGCCTCTGGGCAGTCAGGAAAAGCGAGATATACCAACCTCTGAATATGTGTGGCAAAATCAGGTAATGGCTCCTTGTCTTTCTGCAGGCGTCCACGCAGCTGGATGTGAGCCACGGACTGACGGTATTGCATGCTGAACCTCCTATCCAAGGCCTGATCTAGAAGGTCATAGTTGTCCTGGACAGCTCTTGGTAGAGTTTCGTAATAGGCCAGGGCTGTACCCGTTAGGTGTGGCGCTAACCCTAGGGCCTTGAACTCTCCAGGCCAACCATTTGCCCTCGACACAGCCTCGAAATGGGGCTTGTAGCTCTGCCATGGCTCACGTCCATCAAACTCCTTGGGGGACACTCTCATAAAAGGATGCCCTGAGCCCATCATAACTCTGCTGCTAGTCACTGATGGTTGTCCAAAATGTACGCTCGATCTACGCTGACTAGGCCAGGAAGACTGATTGGTAAGGGGTACATTTTGAACAGGGTTCTGCAGATCAACATTCTCCCCTACTACTTCATACCGCTGCCTGAATTGATTTTCTGGCTCTATTTGGAAGCCTGCCACAAACCTGGATTGCTGATTTGAGCCACGGGTTAGGAAAGTATACCCTGTATTTACAGGTAGTGGCGGAAAGTCAACTTCTGGTCCAAGGGATACTTCGTTAGGTACCACGTGACTAAAAGTTTGGTTAATAATAGGGGTGGCAGCCAAATCGTGCCCAGAATTTCGTCGGGTAGAAGTTGGAACTTCCCTGGTGGATGGAAAGACAGGAGCGCCATCTGTGCAGAGTGCAGGGGCAATAGATGTTGTTATGGCATTGGGGGTGCACACAGTCTCAGATAGAGTCATTTGTTGTAGCATTGTTGAAAAATTGGACTCAACAGTGCTAACAGGAACAGTTGGCCTCGCTCTGACAGCCTCAGGCGTAGGTAGGCTAGCTAAGCGCTCGATTTCACTCAATCTCATAGCACTTGCTGTTTGTCGGCTCTGTTCTAGATGCTCAACTCTCTGTGACAGTCCCTTTAGTGCACTCGTCATGTCCGATACCAGCTGCACCTGCAGCGCCATCTGCTTTGCGAGTTCTGAGAGAGTAGATTCGAGTGTGTCAGAGATGGGTCGCTTATCTCCGACACCAAGGGCGGAATCAGATGAACGTTCTCCCTCAGACATATTAAAGCAGTAAGGGTATAAAGGAATAAAATCAAAGATAGTAGCAAGTAAGAAGAAGAGCAACAGCCAAGAAGAACAAGATTGGATAACAGAAAGTGTGTGACAGGTTTTATGTGCACAAAATGGATAGAAAATTCCTACTAAATTCGAGCACTATAAAAGAAAAGATCACCCGTTACAAAAAGAAAACAGTCTTATAGAAGATAGAGTGCTACTTTTTGCAACAGAAAGAAGTGTGACAGGCTTTATATGCAAGACGTAGGAATTTCTATTTTCAGACCCTATAAGAAAAACACCCTGTTGTAAAGAAAACGAAAGAAGTAGTCTTTATAAAAGACAGAAGTGTGTAAAGCAGTAGAAGAAGGAGAATGATCCACCCTGTTACCAAAAAAAAAAATCTTGTCCACACAAATACTTTAATTTACTTGTACTAAAAAAAAAAAAAATTGTGACACCCTGTACAATAATCCAAATCTCTGACCCGTTACGATTACGGCTTCTTTGTACAAAGAACCACGATTTTATACACGGTAACAAAGAGAATGTAAGTTACACGTGTATAACGGCTAAAAAGAAAGAAAAACAGAATGCTGTGTTTCACCCAATATGAAGAAAAGGGGGAAAGAAAAAAAACTATGCTGCAAAAAAAAAACACAAAGAAAAATATTTCAAAAAAATAAAATTTTATTTAATGCCCCCTTTTTTATTTTCACACAAAAAAAAAAAAAAAAAAAACACTATCTAAATATAGTGGGACTTTACAATATACCCCAAGTGTCCCTACTATACCTTTTATGTACTTTTCAAGTACATACAAAAAAAAATAATTTTATGCAAAAAAAAGAAAATTTATAAAATTTGTAGGAAAAAAAAAAATGGTAAAAGGAAAAAAAAAAAGGTAATAAAATCAGGTGGTGGTGGTAGGATCTTATTTCTAAGATCGATCAGAGGATCCCACTTCTGACACCAATGTTGGAAAATGTGTGATTTTTCCTTTCTTTTTTTACTTTTAACCCCTTTTCTATAGAAAATTCTACAGAAGTAGAAAAAGGAAAGGGTTAAAAGTTTTATTAAAAAGAAAGAAAAGAAAGGAAAAGGTTAGGAAGGAAAGGTTAAATTGTAGGCCGAGCGGAGCCTTAAAAGAGGGATTTTTAATAAAATAAATTGACTTACCTTTTTCTTTTTTTCTTTTTCTTTTTTTTTTTTATGATCCTTTACTCTTTTTTTTTTTTATATAAAAAAAAATGAAACTAACTGTTTCCTCACAAAAGAAAAAAAAAAAAAAAATTTTCCTTTATTTTCACAAAAAAAATGAATTAAATTAACTCACAAAAAAAAAAAAAAAAAAAAATTAATTAAATTAAATTTATTTAATTGAAAATTTAATTAAAAAAAAAAAACGTAATTAAAAATTAACTAAAAAAAAATGACTCCACTAAAAAGACTCAACTCTACTCCAAAGAAAGCACTCGAACAACTTGCTTGAAAGAACTCAAAAATGACTGACTCAACTCAAAAGACTGCATTTACTCACTGTACAAAAAGAACTGCATTGACTAAAAAAAAAACGTGTATAGTGACGACAGCATTCATATACCTGTCGTCACATACAAAAAAAAAAAGAATCGATCTTCTGGAAGTTTCTATCAATTCGCCGAAAGATGACAACGTCAACGAATTGATAGAGACTTCCAGTGGAAAGTGGAACAACTTTCTACAACGAATGTCAACGAAATAAAAGAAAGTGATTATAAAGTATAAAGTATAATCAAAAAAAATAAAAGTATAAATTATAAAGTATAAAGTATAAAGTATAAAGTATAAAGTATAAAGTATAATCTGTATAAAGTAATTGTCTTTTTAATAGGTTTTCTTCGCTAATTAATTTGTTATATTGTTGTGTAATTAATAATCTATCTTTTTTGATTATTTCTTTTAATTTTGTGAATGTTTCATTGAAATTTTTATTAATTTTTATCTGAGAATTCAAATTTTCAATTGCATTATGATTGTTAATGTCTATTGTTTTGAAATGTTCTTCAATTTCCTGTCTGTCAGATTCGTCCATCGTACCAAAAAGCCATTTTTGTATTGTACCTATAAGATTAATTAAACCTCTTTTTCGTCTATGGGGGATCAATGTCTGAATTTTATTTTTTATAGTTTTTATTTGGTGTTCTAAAGCTGTTTTATCTTCTAGATCTGCTTGTTTTATGTTGTTTTCGAAGGCGTCCACCACATCCATGATTTCTTTTGGATTAATTATGTGTAATACCGTGCTGTAACTTTTTACTATATTAACTTTTCCTAACTTTATTTCAGAATACCCCGAATCTGTGCTGATTTTTTCAATTGTTAGATGAGCCCGGATCATTGTGGGGATCGACAATATCAGGAATGTTCTGAGGATCCAATTCACCTGCAAATTTATATTTTCTCTTAATATTAGAAGTGTGTACATTTTCTAAATTCTTTTTTATGAATTTAGGTATTTCTTTATGTCTGTTACTCTTATAATTTTTTATGTATCCTTCTGTCATGTTTTCTGCATAACTTTCTCGATTAGCATTAAGTTTATTGATTTGTTTTTCCTTTTCTTTACGTAAGTTATTGTATATAATTTTTATATCACTCTTACCTTCCTGGATATTTATAGGTTTTTCTTTGGTAACCGAATGAAAACTATTGTTATACTATTGCCTTACTCATTTTCTCTTTTATATTGAGATGTTTGTTTTCTATTCCTAGTACTCTAATTCTTTCAGCGAGGGTGCTATGCAATCGTTCGATATCTGCATTTCCTGTGTGACTATTGGATTTTACTAAGTGGAATTCTATACCTTCGCCTCTCAAGTATTCTTTAATATTTACACTTTTGAATTCATTATCGGTAACTAACTTTTGAAAATGCCCTCTCTGTGACTTGTATTCCCTAATTTTTTCTATTATCGTCAGGCTATTTTTATCTTCAAGATAATATGAGGAAGCAACTTTTGAAAATCTATCTAGGAAAGCTAAGAAACTGGCTTTTGAGTTAATATATATATCCATATGTATAATTTGTTTAATATTTGTCGGGGTTTCAGTTAGACTAAACTTGTTCTTAATAGGATTCCTATCATATTTTGCCCGATTACAAACATCACAATTATTAATAAATTTCTGAATTAGATTTTTGAGATTTGGAAAAAATACTAGCCTTTTTAATCCCTCGTAATTTTCATTTATCCCCGCATGACCTGTTTCGTACTGGTGGTATTTTTTTATTTGTTTATATGTTTCGTCTTCACTATCCATGTCTTTAACATGATAGGAACATCTTACGAATTTTAGATTACTAACTCCATCATATAATTCTATAATCTTTTGCTGTAATTTGTTAAAATCACTATCACTTAATTCAGTATATATCCCTACTTTACCAGATTTTATATACCTTCTTAAAATGTTTGAGAGATTATTATCTAGATCTTCTGAATTTATATATATTTTTCTGTTATTATGTTTTGTTTCGAATTCTCTTATTTTATTATTAGTTAGTATAATCTGTGTCTTAAAGCGATTCACTACCGTATCTAGAATAGGAATATGGTTATTCAAATCCTCTTCTTGAGAATGTATTGTATTCTCGGAATTATCATCTAAGTTATTTATCATAGAAATGTTTGAATGTTCTTCAGAATTTTCGTTACCTTCTTCAGGGGCTAATTCGTGAGTTTCGATCAAGTTTATTTCATTTGTATCATTATTAATTCGACTAAGGAGATCTGCGACTTTATTTTCTTTTCCTACAATATAATCTATGTTTATATCATATTCTCCTATCTTAAGAAGCCATCTATACAGACGAGGATTAACGTCCTTTCCCCTGGTTTTTGTATATAACCATTTTAAAGGTTGGTGATCTGTTAAGAGATCGAATTTTACACCATAGAGATACGGTCTAAAATAATTTGTTGCCCACACAATTGCCAGGAGTTCCTTTTCAGTTGTTGAATATTTTTGTTCGTGTTCGTTTAATGTTCTGCTAGTATAGCAGACAGGGTGATTATCCTGTTGCAACACGGCTCCTATAGCAAAGGCACTAGCATCTGTTATAAGTTTAAATTTTTTTTCAAAATCTGGGTATTTTAATACGGGGGCTTCCGTCATTATTTTCTTCAGTTTTTCAAACGAATTTACGTAGTTGTGGTCATTAACATTAATTTTTGCATTCTTTTTAAGATATTTTGTCATGTGTTGGGCTACCTTGGCGTAATCTTTGATAAATTTTCTATAGTATCCGGTCATACCCAAAAAGGACTTGATTTGTTTTGGAGTTGTTGGCAATTTTAATTTTAAAATATCTTCTATCTTTTTAGGATTTGGTTTGACACCTTGTGGGGTAAGGATATGACCTAAGTATTCGGTTTCTTTAGAAAAAAATTTGCACTTATCAAATTGGATTTTCAAATTATGATCACTTAGTCTGTTGAATATTTTCTTTATACTATTAATGTGTTCTTCTAGGGTAGTACTAAATATCAAGATATCGTCAAGATAGACCACACATATTTTATTAATGAAATCTTTCAAAATGAAATTCATTAGACGCTGGAAGGTAGCTGGGGCATTTTTTAGCCCAAATGGCATTCTCACATATTCGTAATGTCCTAGAGGCGTGGAAAAGGCAGTCTTCTTTCGGTCTTCTTCCTTCAATAGAATTTGGTGAAAGCCCTTAGCCAAGTCTAGGGTTGTAAAATATTGAGATCTACCTAATTTGTCGAGTATGTTTTCGATATTGGGTATTGGGAATTTATCATCTACTGTAATTTCATTTAGCTTACGATAATCAATAACAATTCTCCATTTTCTATTCCCGGAGTTATCTAATTTTTTAGGAACAATCCACAAGGGACTATTGTAGGGAGAATTACTCTCCTTAATTATTCCCTGCTTAAGCATTTCAGTAATTTGGGTAGAAATTTCTTTTTCGTGGACGTGTGGGTATCTATATGTTTTAACATATATAGGTTTATCAGTTGTAGTTACTATCTCATGTTGTATCTCTGTTGTACAAGTAAGTTGATCTCCTTCTTTAAAGAAGAGATGTTTGTATGATTTCAACAACTTATTCAAAAATATTTTTTCTTCTGAATTTAAATTTTTTGAAATGCTCTCAATCTCTAATTCATTTATGTTTGTATATTCTAACTGGTATATTTCGTCAGGCTTGTAGGGGATGGCATCTTCAAATTTAATGGTATTATTATTAATGATTAAATTATCATTTTTAAAATCCAGAATAGCTTTCAAGGGTTTTAAAAGATTTTGTCCAATTATAGCGTCGAAATATTTGTTATTGATTTTTGTCAACTTCCACAACATATAGGCGTCTTCGTTAAATTCGGTTGGCAGATCTGTTTTTATTTCCTTATTAACAATAGTGGTTTTATTAAGAGTATTTAGTTTAATGGGTTTTTCAAGAGACTGTCTTTTGTATTGTTTTAATTTCTTTTCGTTTAAGAGGGAAATCGGAGATCCAGTATCTATTAAACATCTAATTTTATCTTTACCAATAGTTAACTGTACTATTGGTAGGTAAATTTGGGAGGCATTAACTGAAAATTTGTCTCATGTTGTACATGATCCACTTCCATAGGTTCTGGTCTATTATCTTGTCTGGGAGGATTGTTAAAGTTTCGTCTGGTTTGTGTTGAAAAATTGTTATTTCGTTGTCTATTGTAATTGAATGGTTGGTGATAATTGTTATTTTGTCTAAAATGTCCTGAAGAGTTCTGTCTGTATATGTGTCTGTCATTTTCTTGTTCGGGATTATTTTGATTTTTTTGATTATATTGGTTTTTATTATTTGACTTGTTTTGATATGAATTATTTCTATTCCTATCCCTAATCATGCCTAAGTTTTCTAATAATATAAATGCTTCTCGGAGATTTTGTATTTTTCTACTTAAAATTATGGATGCTAAACTTGAATCGATATTATTTAAAAATGTTCTTAAGATAGTTTCTTCGTTAACACTTGGCTTAAATTCTGCAGGTTTATCCCTATCATACTCACATTTCTCATTAAGTTTGGACAAAATATCTTTTAAATAATTATAATAATATCTTACTGTATTATTCCTTGCTGCAAACGCCTTATGATATAGTTGGTAGTACGTCTCTTTCACACCAAAGTTGCTTATTAGAGCTGCTTTTATGTCTGCCCATGTTGCTCCAATTCCTAGAGTCCTGACGACGTCTAAAGCAGGTCCCTGAATTTTATTAATTAAAATTCTTTGAAATAGATACTGTTGAGCTTGAGGACACTCGTTGAAAAGCGGTAGCAGAGGATCTATGTCTCTTAAAAATGATGTTAGCGCGTAGCTGCCGTCTCCTCTAAATTCTTTGACTCTTTGCGCATCCTTCAGCAGATCGTTCAAGGAGATTGTGAATGAAGATGTTGTAGCGTTTTGAGATTCGGGATTTGACATTTTGTCTTCTTGATTTTCGTCTGAATTATCACTAACACTGCACTTATCTAGTTTATAACGTAGATTTAGCCTTTCAGATAATTTATTCTCTTTGCGATTTATTTTCAATTTAGGCATAAATGGTTTCACAAAAAGGAATTCTTTAAATTCAATTAATTGTAGAATCTGATTCTGTTGAGGAATTAGGAATGTTTTTGTATTTCACAACTATTCCACTGTTAAATTTTTTTTTTTTTTTTTTTTTTTTTTTTTAATTTGATATTATTCTTTTAATTTGATATTATTCTTTTAATTTGATATTATTCTTTTAATTTTGTACTTTCATAAAATTATGTTATTTACAAAACAAGAAGATTTTACCAACACTAAATATCACTTGTACAGAATTATTTATAGTTCACTTTTTGTTTTTATTTATCAATATATTCATTGAATTTTTTATCAACTTCTATTTTTATTAATTCTAACTGTTTATTTAAAATCATATGATTTACTAAGTCTACTTCAAAATTTTTTGAGTCTATCAAACGAAGGATTTCATTTAATTTATTTTTTATTTCTCGAACTTCCTTCGACTTTTTCCTGGTAAGTACCATTAGTAAAGAACACTTAAAATTTCACTAAACACAAAAAAAATGTTAAACTTTAGTTCAACACAATTTTAATTAATTTTTAGTATTTTATTTTGTCGGATTGCAATGCTTTAGATCACAATCCTACCGACTGCGCCACTAACGTTGACCGATAGGTTCGAATAAAAAAAATAAAATAAAATAATAACACAAAATTTTATAATTTCTAAGTTATATGTATTTCAAAAACTTAAACTTTACAAGAACTTCGGTTCTTACTTCTAAATGTGTTCTTAAGAACGATGTTTTAAAACCTAAACTTAAATCTAAAAATAATTAATAATGTTACTTTACTTGTAACCGCAAGGTCACGTTTTTAGGCAGTCATGGGAAATTGCATTTCCTGTATTTTAGTTAATCAGCAAAAATTATGAGAAAGAAATTTTTTATACAAAAAAAGTAAAATTAATAATTTTATTTATGAGAAAGAAAATTGCAGAGTTGGCGAAAAATGCTTATTTTGCATTTTGTATGAATATGGAAATTGGAGGAAAATTATTTAAAAGAAAAACAATATTTTATGGGAATTGACTTTTTTCTTTTACTTATGTAACACTATAATGATGAAATTCGTTATTTGATATATTTCTCACGTCTACAAGGGTGGGTAACGTAACTCCCCCTTCCTTAAGACGAGAACTCTCCTGAGTTATGTTTTTAATTTTTATTTTAAGCCCTTTGTGTTTACAAGTAAGTAGTACAATCACTATTACAATAATTATGATTATAAGAATAATAATGCTTCCATATACATAATGATTAGTTTTATAATAATTTATCTCTTTTATTTTCTTTATATTCTCAATTCGATCTAATACAATATCATCGAATACTAATTTTTTATTTAAATCTTTGATATTTTCTAAAGATGTAGGAAGAGTAAAACTTTGTTTGAATTCATTTTTATTATTATCTAAAGTATAATTATCAATTTTAATTGTACAATTATTGAAATTAATTAAGTAGTTTCCATTCATTATAAAGGTACGACTATCGCAATTACTAGAAAAATTAGCATTATTTAAATTTTTTCTTATTATTATTCCTTTTTCTAATTCTATTAACTCCGAGGCATTATTAGATATTTTTATACAATTTTTCTTAACTAAACAATTATTTAAAAGTTTTAAATTCTTTAAATCTTTATTTTGTTCAAAATCATAAATTTTGTTTTTATATTTAACAATTTCTTGTGAATTGAACATTAATTCCCTATTTTGCTTATCTCCAATTGGTATAAATAAAGTTTTTTGTAAATTTATTATTTCTTTAGGAATTCTAATGATAAATACTATATTTTCATTACTACCAATAGCTGTACCAAGTTTTATATTTTGTAATTTCTGTATGTCAATGTCATATTCGATGATTTCTTCGTTAGTTAATATATTACTATGTATAAGTCCTAGTCTAGAGGAAGCTATATTGTCTTGTATATGTTCTATGTTGTCTTGTAATATTTTCGATTTTAAAGCAAAATCTGTATAAAGTAATTGTCTTTTTAATAGGTTTTCTTCGCTAATTAATTTGTTATATTGTTGTGTAATTAATAATCTATCTTTTTTGATTATTTCTTTTAATTTTGTGAATGTTTCATTGAAATTTTTATTAATTTTTATCTGAGAATTCAAATTTTCAATTGCATTATGATTGTTAATGTCTATTGTTTTGAAATGTTCTTCAATTTCCTGTCTGTCAGATTCGTCCATCGTACCAAAAAGCCATTTTTGTATTGTACCTATAAGATTAATTAAACCTCTTTTTCGTCTATGGGGGATCAATGTCTGAATTTTATTTTTTATAGTTTTTATTTGGTGTTCTAAAGCTGTTTTATCTTCTAGATCTGCTTGTTTTATGTTGTTTTCGAAGGCGTCCACCACATCCATGATTTCTTTTGGATTAATTATGTGTAATACCGTGCTGTAACTTTTTACTATATTAACTTTTCCTAACTTTATTTCAGAATACCCCGAATCTGTGCTGATTTTTTCAATTGTTAGATGAGCCCGGATCATTGTGGGGATCGACAATATCAGGAATGTTCTGAGGATCCAATTCACCTGCAAATTTATATTTTCTCTTAATATTAGAAGTGTGTACATTTTCTAAATTCTTTTTTATGAATTTAGGTATTTCTTTATGTCTGTTACTCTTATAATTTTTTATGTATCCTTCTGTCATGTTTTCTGCATAACTTTCTCGATTAGCATTAAGTTTATTGATTTGTTTTTCCTTTTCTTTACGTAAGTTATTGTATATAATTTTTATATCACTCTTACCTTCCTGGATATTTATAGGTTTTTCTTTGGTAACCGAATGAAAACTATTGTTATACTATTGCCTTACTCATTTTCTCTTTTATATTGAGATGTTTGTTTTCTATTCCTAGTACTCTAATTCTTTCAGCGAGGGTGCTATGCAATCGTTCGATATCTGCATTTCCTGTGTGACTATTGGATTTTACTAAGTGGAATTCTATACCTTCGCCTCTCAAGTATTCTTTAATATTTACACTTTTGAATTCATTATCGGTAACTAACTTTTGAAAATGCCCTCTCTGTGACTTGTATTCCCTAATTTTTTCTATTATCGTCAGGCTATTTTTATCTTCAAGATAATATGAGGAAGCAACTTTTGAAAATCTATCTAGGAAAGCTAAGAAACTGGCTTTTGAGTTAATATATATATCCATATGTATAATTTGTTTAATATTTGTCGGGGTTTCAGTTAGACTAAACTTGTTCTTAATAGGATTCCTATCATATTTTGCCCGATTACAAACATCACAATTATTAATAAATTTCTGAATTAGATTTTTGAGATTTGGAAAAAATACTAGCCTTTTTAATCCCTCGTAATTTTCATTTATCCCCGCATGACCTGTTTCGTACTGGTGGTATTTTTTTATTTGTTTATATGTTTCGTCTTCACTATCCATGTCTTTAACATGATAGGAACATCTTACGAATTTTAGATTACTAACTCCATCATATAATTCTATAATCTTTTGCTGTAATTTGTTAAAATCACTATCACTTAATTCAGTATATATCCCTACTTTACCAGATTTTATATACCTTCTTAAAATGTTTGAGAGATTATTATCTAGATCTTCTGAATTTATATATATTTTTCTGTTATTATGTTTTGTTTCGAATTCTCTTATTTTATTATTAGTTAGTATAATCTGTGTCTTAAAGCGATTCACTACCGTATCTAGAATAGGAATATGGTTATTCAAATCCTCTTCTTGAGAATGTATTGTATTCTCGGAATTATCATCTAAGTTATTTATCATAGAAATGTTTGAATGTTCTTCAGAATTTTCGTTACCTTCTTCAGGGGCTAATTCGTGAGTTTCGATCAAGTTTATTTCATTTGTATCATTATTAATTCGACTAAGGAGATCTGCGACTTTATTTTCTTTTCCTACAATATAATCTATGTTTATATCATATTCTCCTATCTTAAGAAGCCATCTATACAGACGAGGATTAACGTCCTTTCCCCTGGTTTTTGTATATAACCATTTTAAAGGTTGGTGATCTGTTAAGAGATCGAATTTTACACCATAGAGATACGGTCTAAAATAATTTGTTGCCCACACAATTGCCAGGAGTTCCTTTTCAGTTGTTGAATATTTTTGTTCGTGTTCGTTTAATGTTCTGCTAGTATAGCAGACAGGGTGATTATCCTGTTGCAACACGGCTCCTATAGCAAAGGCACTAGCATCTGTTATAAGTTTAAATTTTTTTTCAAAATCTGGGTATTTTAATACGGGGGCTTCCGTCATTATTTTCTTCAGTTTTTCAAACGAATTTACGTAGTTGTGGTCATTAACATTAATTTTTGCATTCTTTTTAAGATATTTTGT
The DNA here is from genome assembly GCA_951394055.1 of Villa cingulata. Lineage (NCBI taxonomy): Eukaryota > Metazoa > Arthropoda > Insecta > Diptera > Bombyliidae > Villa > Villa cingulata. Next base: position 22,923,986 of record OX596022.1, on the reverse strand, counting down.
CATGTGTTGGGCTACCTTGGCGTAATCTTTGATAAATTTTCTATAGTATCCGGTCATACCCAAAAAGGACTTGATTTGTTTTGGAGTTGTTGGCAATTTTAATTTTAAAATATCTTCTATCTTTTTAGGATTTGGTTTGACACCTTGTGGGGTAAGGATATGACCTAAGTATTCGGTTTCTTTAGAAAAAAATTTGCACTTATCAAATTGGATTTTCAAATTATGATCACTTAGTCTGTTGAATATTTTCTTTATACTATTAATGTGTTCTTCTAGGGTAGTACTAAATATCAAGATATCGTCAAGATAGACCACACATATTTTATTAATGAAATCTTTCAAAATGAAATTCATTAGACGCTGGAAGGTAGCTGGGGCATTTTTTAGCCCAAATGGCATTCTCACATATTCGTAATGTCCTAGAGGCGTGGAAAAGGCAGTCTTCTTTCGGTCTTCTTCCTTCAATAGAATTTGGTGAAAGCCCTTAGCCAAGTCTAGGGTTGTAAAATATTGAGATCTACCTAATTTGTCGAGTATGTTTTCGATATTGGGTATTGGGAATTTATCATCTACTGTAATTTCATTTAGCTTACGATAATCAATAACAATTCTCCATTTTCTATTCCCGGAGTTATCTAATTTTTTAGGAACAATCCACAAGGGACTATTGTAGGGAGAATTACTCTCCTTAATTATTCCCTGCTTAAGCATTTCAGTAATTTGGGTAGAAATTTCTTTTTCGTGGACGTGTGGGTATCTATATGTTTTAACATATATAGGTTTATCAGTTGTAGTTACTATCTCATGTTGTATCTCTGTTGTACAAGTAAGTTGATCTCCTTCTTTAAAGAAGAGATGTTTGTATGATTTCAACAACTTATTCAAAAATATTTTTTCTTCTGAATTTAAATTTTTTGAAATGCTCTCAATCTCTAATTCATTTATGTTTGTATATTCTAACTGGTATATTTCGTCAGGCTTGTAGGGGATGGCATCTTCAAATTTAATGGTATTATTATTAATGATTAAATTATCATTTTTAAAATCCAGAATAGCTTTCAAGGGTTTTAAAAGATTTTGTCCAATTATAGCGTCGAAATATTTGTTATTGATTTTTGTCAACTTCCACAACATATAGGCGTCTTCGTTAAATTCGGTTGGCAGATCTGTTTTTATTTCCTTATTAACAATAGTGGTTTTATTAAGAGTATTTAGTTTAATGGGTTTTTCAAGAGACTGTCTTTTGTATTGTTTTAATTTCTTTTCGTTTAAGAGGGAAATCGGAGATCCAGTATCTATTAAACATCTAATTTTATCTTTACCAATAGTTAACTGTACTATTGGTAGGTAAATTTGGGAGGCATTAACTGAAAATTTGTCTCATGTTGTACATGATCCACTTCCATAGGTTCTGGTCTATTATCTTGTCTGGGAGGATTGTTAAAGTTTCGTCTGGTTTGTGTTGAAAAATTGTTATTTCGTTGTCTATTGTAATTGAATGGTTGGTGATAATTGTTATTTTGTCTAAAATGTCCTGAAGAGTTCTGTCTGTATATGTGTCTGTCATTTTCTTGTTCGGGATTATTTTGATTTTTTTGATTATATTGGTTTTTATTATTTGACTTGTTTTGATATGAATTATTTCTATTCCTATCCCTAATCATGCCTAAGTTTTCTAATAATATAAATGCTTCTCGGAGATTTTGTATTTTTCTACTTAAAATTATGGATGCTAAACTTGAATCGATATTATTTAAAAATGTTCTTAAGATAGTTTCTTCGTTAACACTTGGCTTAAATTCTGCAGGTTTATCCCTATCATACTCACATTTCTCATTAAGTTTGGACAAAATATCTTTTAAATAATTATAATAATATCTTACTGTATTATTCCTTGCTGCAAACGCCTTATGATATAGTTGGTAGTACGTCTCTTTCACACCAAAGTTGCTTATTAGAGCTGCTTTTATGTCTGCCCATGTTGCTCCAATTCCTAGAGTCCTGACGACGTCTAAAGCAGGTCCCTGAATTTTATTAATTAAAATTCTTTGAAATAGATACTGTTGAGCTTGAGGACACTCGTTGAAAAGCGGTAGCAGAGGATCTATGTCTCTTAAAAATGATGTTAGCGCGTAGCTGCCGTCTCCTCTAAATTCTTTGACTCTTTGCGCATCCTTCAGCAGATCGTTCAAGGAGATTGTGAATGAAGATGTTGTAGCGTTTTGAGATTCGGGATTTGACATTTTGTCTTCTTGATTTTCGTCTGAATTATCACTAACACTGCACTTATCTAGTTTATAACGTAGATTTAGCCTTTCAGATAATTTATTCTCTTTGCGATTTATTTTCAATTTAGGCATAAATGGTTTCACAAAAAGGAATTCTTTAAATTCAATTAATTGTAGAATCTGATTCTGTTGAGGAATTAGGAATGTTTTTGTATTTCACAACTATTCCACTGTTAAATTTTTTTTTTTTTTTTTTTTTTTTTTTTTTAATTTGATATTATTCTTTTAATTTGATATTATTCTTTTAATTTGATATTATTCTTTTAATTTTGTACTTTCATAAAATTATGTTATTTACAAAACAAGAAGATTTTACCAACACTAAATATCACTTGTACAGAATTATTTATAGTTCACTTTTTGTTTTTATTTATCAATATATTCATTGAATTTTTTATCAACTTCTATTTTTATTAATTCTAACTGTTTATTTAAAATCATATGATTTACTAAGTCTACTTCAAAATTTTTTGAGTCTATCAAACGAAGGATTTCATTTAATTTATTTTTTATTTCTCGAACTTCCTTCGACTTTTTCCTGGTAAGTACCATTAGTAAAGAACACTTAAAATTTCACTAAACACAAAAAAAATGTTAAACTTTAGTTCAACACAATTTTAATTAATTTTTAGTATTTTATTTTGTCGGATTGCAATGCTTTAGATCACAATCCTACCGACTGCGCCACTAACGTTGACCGATAGGTTCGAATAAAAAAAATAAAATAAAATAATAACACAAAATTTTATAATTTCTAAGTTATATGTATTTCAAAAACTTAAACTTTACAAGAACTTCGGTTCTTACTTCTAAATGTGTTCTTAAGAACGATGGTTTATAAACTAAACTTAAATCTAAAAATAATTAATAATGTTACTTTACTTGTAACCGCAAGGTCACGTTTTTAGGAAGTCATGGGAAATTGCATTTCCTGTTTTTTAGTTAATCAGCAAAAATTATGAGAAAGAAAATTACAGAGTTGGCGAAAAATGCTTATTTTGCATTTTGTATGAATATGGAAATTGGAGGAAAATTATTTAAAAGAAAAACAATATTTTATGGGAATTGACTTTTTTCTTTTACTTATGTAACACTATAATGATGAAATTCGTTATTTGATATATTTCTCACGTCTACAAGGGTGTGTAACGTAACTCGCGTGTCAAATAATTGTATTGTTGCGCAATACAACACTTGGACCTTTAGAAATGCGATTATGTGTACTGTTAGGTACACATAATTAAAATAAAGAAGAAATATGGTGTGACTGAATACAGTCACACAAAAAAATTAATACCCTCACATTACAGGTTATAAATTTTATTGATAAGTTCTCAAAATATGCTACTAGTTTCTATTTAGAAGATAGAAATATCAGAACTCTGGTAGAAAAACTTAAACAAGTCATTTCCATACGACAAAAGCCCAAACAATTTATTTTTGACAACGAATTTAATTGCAAAAATGTCGAAGAATTTTGCAAAGAAGAAAATATCAATTTTCGTATAACTAAACCAAATAATCATACCGGAAACGCCGACGTCGAAAGATTAAATAATACATTAACCGAAAAAATTAGAGTTTTAAATTTAGAAAATAAACAATCAATTAAAATACAAATGCTCAATGCAATTACAATTTATAATAATTTATATCATTCCACGATAAAATGTACTCCGGCCGAAGTTCAGGATCGTAAAATTGACCATAAAATTATAAAACAAAGAATAGAAGAAAGAAAGAAACAAGATATAAATAAGAGAAATAAAAAAATCGTGAAAACTATATAGAAACTAGAACAACAGGATTTATAAAAAATTACAAATCGTTACGTCACAAAGAAGAACCGAAATTTTGGATATATAAATTAGAAAATGTTCATGTAAACAATATAAAACGCCCTTTAAATTTTCAGGTGAAAATCAGGTTCACATGGATACTGGTCTTAATCATGATTCCACTGGCTCAAGCAACTCTAATCATTGAAAAAATTCATTCAGAATCAGGATTTGCTGAAATAAAAATGGATGAAGTGGAAATAACAGATAAGTTTGATATAATTTTGCACATAATACATCCCACAGAAATCTTAAATATAGTAAATGAATTAGAACGTAGTATTAAACACGAAAATATAAACAATAAAATTTCACTTTCAAAACAAATTGATTCAATTAAAATTAAATACTAACCTTATTTCCCAATAGAAACAAAAGAGGTTTATTAAACATTGTAGGTAAGAGGATGAAATGGCTTTTTGGAACATTAGACGAAGACGATAGACTGGACATTGAAACACATTTGAAAGTAACAGACGAGAACAACCACAGAGCAATAAAAACAATTAATCAACAGATAAAAATTAACGAACAGTTTAATAATTCATTTGCATTATTAAAAAATATTTTAGAATCAGACAGAAATAAGATTAAAAGTAGACTAGAAAATATAGAAAATCTTGAAAAGAAAATATTAGGACAAGAATCATTCCTTGAACAGAAATTAAGAATAAACATGTTGAAAGAACAGGGAGATCAGATTCAGGATAATATAATTTCAGCTAGGGTAGGAATAGTTCACCCAAGTATACTAAGCGACCAAGAAATTAGTGAATACAGAATCGATCTTAAAAAATTGAGTAGTATTAAAATCGGAATAGCTAAGTTGGTTGATAATGCTATCGTTTTCGCCATTAAGATCCCTACAAGAACTTTAAAAACATATACCTCTACGGTATATACACTAATCTGTTTGGGCACATTGACCATCTGGTGTATTGTAATGCTGTTATATATAACGCATTACAATTCAACTTCTTCTTCTTATATAACACGCGCATTTACGCATATAGTTATAGCATTGCTATATGCATATATCATATATGCATCGGATGATGCAATTTCATGTTTCAGGTGCGAGTTACATATAGTGATATATGTAATATCATAAAAAAAAGATGAAACAGCATATTCACAGGAAATACCAAAAGTCCATACAAAACAAAAACCTATGGCATGGTAAATTCCAGAAATATTCATTTTTTTTAATTATTAAAATATAACTCAACATTTTTATAATATTCAAATATATTCTCAAAATAATTATGCTGAATATACAGTTTCATAATAAAATAAATAAATGCGAATAATATGCTTTTTCTGTAATACGATACCATATATGAGTTTTTTTTCATTTTTTTTTTGTATTTCCTTTATAATATGATAAATAGTAAAAATTACATTTTTTGGTAAAAAATTGAAGTCAGTCTGTAAAAAGCATTCAATCCGAGATATCATAAAAGCAAAAACTCTTTAAGTCAGAATAACCGGCAGCCTACCTTAAATTACTGAAAATATTTTATTAAAACTTTAGATAAAAAGTATTGTTTTTATTGTGCAACAACAATTGTAAAGTGTAACAAATAAAATAGTACACAAATAAATAAATGTGTTGTTTACGAATAAATTGTGTTTTTTATTTAATAAAAAAAATAATACATTTTTTTTTTCTCTCCTTAACGTACCAATTACGTAAATGGCGCAGTTGGTAGGATCCTTTTCTATTGAATAAGGATCCAGTGAAACGAACTAATAAATAAAATAAAAATAAAAAGTGAAATAGTAAAAACTAAAGTTAAAAATTTTTAACTTTGAATTTATAAAAAAATAATAACGGTTAAATAAATTGTGAAACGAAGTATTTCAAGGTACAATTTAGTGAAATACGGAGAAACGACCACTACATCATCTGTTAAATAAAAAAAAAATTAAAATATACTGGAGAGAAGAAATAATCGTAATAGAATAATCGACGAAAACAGAAATATGGCAGAACCAAATATGGTAAAGCAATGCTTAGCCGTCCTGACTGATATACTTAGCAGACAGACTCAACCACAATCACTAAGAAGCAGGATTGAAAAAGAAATTAAATATTTACCACCATTTGAAGGAAGACCGGGTACGTTACCAGCTTTCATTGCATCAGTAGACCGGGTATTACAAGAGTATGGGAAGGGAATCAAGCACAACAGGTTTACACAATTATCTACAATGAGAAAATACTTGGATCAGCTAAGAACTATCTGGAAACAGCACCTCCTGAAACATGGCCAGAATGTAAAGCGAAGCTGAAATTACAGTACAAACCAACCAAAGACCAAGGGCAAATTATGAAGGAAATCAGCATATTAAAAGTAAGTACTATTGCAGAATTAATGAATAAAATTAGAATTTTGGTTGAAGATATTTCTGAGTGCGCAGTTTATAGTAATTTTCAAACACAAATTGTGAATAATTTAAGTAGTGTTTTAGTATTAAAAATAAAAGAAATAACTGCAGGAGCCTTAGCGGCTGAATTGTACGATAAATACAGTTTAGAAGAAATTAGGGTAGTAATAAACAAATATATCGGACAGGATCAATATAATTTAAAAGTGTATAGACCTAGTCCTAATTCAATAACAAGAGACAGATACCCACAAAGACAGACTTTACCAAGACATAGTCCAAATAACCATAACAGACCAGAACAACATCGACATAACAATTTTAACAATAATTGGAATTATTCACGAAATAATAATTTTCAAAACAATTCTGGAAACTTTCGAAATAATAATCTAAAATATAATGCTCGTAGAAATTTCAATAATAATAATAGTGCACAACATAGAAACTATCAACAATATAATAACAATCATAATAACCAACCTGAACCAATGGATGTTGATGCAATTAACACAATACATGAAGTAAATCAATTAGGAGAAAGCGAGTTTTTTATAAATTGGCCTCGGAGACACGAAAAATTTTTATTACTATAACTTTAGATAACACAAAATTCATTGCCATGATAGATACCGGGTCCACAATAAGCTTATTAAATTCAAACAATGTAGATAATAAATTTTATGAAAAATTGCAAGCAGAAAAAGTACAAATTCATACTATTGAAGGACAAGTTAATAAAGATACCGAATTCGTGAAAACAAAGTGCCCCACAGAATTTCAACAACCTAATAACGCTAAACTGAGATGGGTTAAAATTAAACTAAATAAAACATACGATTTTTTGATACGAATGGACTGGGTCGAAAAGAATGTTAAACTAATTGATATAGAAAATAAGCAAATTATACTGAAAAATGATATAAATTTGCCATTTTTAAATAAAATTACACAAGAAGAGGTTAATATGTTAGAAGAGAGTGAATTAGGGCATATAAAATTAGATCACTTAAACGACGAAAAAAAATCAGGAATAATACGATTACTAGATAAATATAAAAAACTTTTTTATAAAGAAGGGGAAAGGTTAACGAACACAAATAGTATCGTTCATGAAATAAAAACTAACACTAATGAGCAAATAAATGCCAAGCTATATAGATACCCCCCGAAACATGAGGAAGAGGTAAAGAAGCAGATAAGCGAAATGGAAACAAGGTATTATTAGAAAAAGTAAAAGTAAATACAGTTCACCTATCATTGTTATCCCTAAAAAGAAAGACAATTCAGGAGTCCAAAAATATCGTATCGTAGTAGATTATAGAAAGTTGAATCAGGTTACAATAGACGACAAATACCCGCTACCAAACATCGATAGCATTCTAGATAAACTAGGCAGAGCCAAATACTTTAGTTCGTTAGATTTGGCAAAAGGGTACCATCAGACATTAGTTGCAGAGCAGGACATTGAAAAAACAGCTTTTGTAACACCATCAGGCCTTTATGAGTACGTCAGGATGCCATTCGGCTTAAAGAATGCACCTGCAACGTTTCAAAGATTAATCAATGAAATTTTAAGGGATTATATAAACAAAATCTATGTCGTTTATCTAGACGACATATTAATTTTCTCAACCACATTGCAAGAACATTTGACTTCATTAGACAAAATTTTTAGTAAACTTACAGAACACAATCTCAAAATTCAGGCCGATAAATGTAGCTTTATGAATAGAGAAACCAACTTTTTAGGACATGTTCTAACAAAAGAAGGTATAAAACCAAATCCGAACAAAATTGAAGATATACTTAGGGTTGAATTACCTAAAACTGAAAATCAGTCAAAAGTTTTCTAGGAATGACCGGCTTCTACCGGAAATTCATTAAAGATTATTCCAAGGTAGCACACCCTCTTATTAAATATCTGAAATTTGAAAAAGAATTCAAAAATCAATATCAACGACCCTCAATACATAGAAGCATTTGAAAAATTAAAGGTGTTAGCTTCTTCACCACCTATTTTGCGATTCCTAGATTACGAAAAACAATTTACAGTTACTACAGATGCAAGTGATTTTGCAATCGGAGCTGTTCTCTCACAAGAAGGCCATCCAATTTGCTTTGTCTCTAGAACCTTGAATAATCACGAGAAAAAATACAGTGTAACTGATAAAGAATTCTTAGCTATTGTCTACGCCATAAATTATTTCAGACCATATTTATATGGCCGTAAATTTAAAATCATCACTGACCATGCACCTATAAAGTATCTTAACTCAAAATATAAGGGAAAAGAATTCTCACAGCGCAATCAAAGATGGATACTAAATTTGCAAGAGTACAACTTTGATATTGAATACCTACAGGGTAAGGATAATAGAGTCGCAGATTTTCTAAGTAGAATAGAAAATAGTCCTCAAATTAACGACGAAAACAGTAGTGAATCCAATATGGACCTGTCTGACACCGTACATTCAGTAAATGAACAGTTACTAGAACACATCAGTATCAAAGAAGAGATTGTCAATAAATATAGAACGCAGATAATATTAACTTACAATCCGAGTAAAGAATTAGATACAGTGCATGGTAGGAGAATAATAGAAATAAACCCACAAATAGCAGAAGAAAAGATGAATGAAATATTAAAAAGGTACATAACGCCTGGACGAATAGGAATTTATTCTGAGGTAAATGATAGGGACTATAATAAAGTACAGCAATACATTATAAAATTATTTTCAAATGATAAGCGAATAAAATTTTTGAAGTCAACCAAGAGAGCTCAAGAAATAGTAAGCGAAGAAGAATGCCATAAACAAAAATATCTCTTTATCACACCAAAGAATCATTGCATCGTGGAATTAATGAAACCTATAAAACTTTGAAAGATAAAATCTATTATCCGAAATTGCAACAACACATACAGCTTATTAATAGTAACTGCGAAAAGTGCCAAGAAATTAAATATGATAGGAAACCCATTAAACCAATGTTGAACATTACAGAAACACCAATTGATAAAAATGAAGTTATCCACCTAGACATTTTTCATTACAAAAGACAAACTTTTGTAACTATCATTGATAAACTAACAAAATTTGCTGTCGCTTATCTAATAAACGATAGAGATTGGGTCAAGAAAATAGCTATTCTAGAAGGGTATTTAGCAAATTTTGATAAACCCAGGAAAATAGTTATGGACAGCGAATTCAAATCAGAACAGGTAACGAATTATTTACAAGAAAGAGGAATAGGAATACATTGGACAAAGTCTAATAGCCATTGTAACGCTAGATATATCGCTGAGGAGAATTTCTACCTAGCTGTAAAAGAAGTAATAATTATTAATTTTGGTGCGGCATGTTAGTGCCGATAATTGCACCGATAATTGGCAAAGATGCAGAACTTTTATTTTTATCAAAATGGCAACTAAATGCCGACTTACTTAAAATGAAGTATACTCGATTTGCTTGATCAGATTGTACTATATTTTATTTAAAAATTTCTTCTCTATTTATACAAAATTTCTTATAATATAATTAATAGTAAATTAATATTAATTAAATATAAATTGCTTATATTACATATACAATTTGCTTAATCAAGAATTTATTGACATAATTTCAAAGTACAAATACTGTTTTTCTTTTATTCAATATACATATGCTCTTAATAATATTCTTTCTTTTTATTACTTATAACGATTTCATAATTTTAAATTTTCGGTCATATACCTTATTTACTAATAATACAATATAATGCTTACATATCATATTCATATGTCTACGACCTATGTTAATATTTATAACATAATTCTTAAAAGCTTAAACTGCTGTATCATGCTTATGTTAAGCAATTAATATTATATATGCAATTACGAAATGAGTAATTGCATTAATTTGACTCATATTTAAATGTTTGTTTACTATTGAGTAGATCACGTTTCTTCTACTCATGTTATGTTGTCGCGTATTATATTATATGTTATGTATATGATATGTAGTTATTATATTCATTACACCATACAGGCAATGCCGACGTAGAAAGACTGCATTCTACACTAATAGAAAAAATTCAAGCAGTAGAAGAAGGTGTATCTTTAGAGCATAGAATTCAAATATAATGACAGGTATCACTCGACTATAGAAATGACTCCTAGGGAAGCTAATAAGTTAGTAGACATGAAACCATTAGTAGAAAAATTGAAAAATAAAAAAGAAAGTTATATACAGAAAAGAAATACAAATAGAGAAAATTATGTTGAAAATAGAGAAGAAGGTTATATAAAAAATAAGTATATAACGACTTAACGGGTACAATTATAATTGGTGTATTATAAAGTGCAGTAGCAAAAAGGATGCAAAATCATGGAATTAAAATTTTTATATTATGTTAAAATTATTATTTTATAAAATTACATGATATGACGATTTGTTTATCATTATAAAATTATAATATTAATTATAGTGCTGTATTGGCTATTATATATTAATTTTTTTAACACAAGAAAATTTTATATGTACAGTCCTTCTCTTACTTTGAATGTATACATATAAAGAATAATATAATATATAAAAATAATATACATATATATGTATATATATAATGTGTTAAAGGTGAAAAATAATGCCTTTGGTGTATTCTATCATTTGTACGATAATGTTAAAGTTATTATTACACGTACAAACTGGTTAAATTATATAAATAAGCATATTGAAGAAATCCAAAAGTGAATTTTTCTAGCAAACACGTTTATTTATATTGTATAAGATTTTCCAATCTACACCTAAATAAAAGCAAAATTTACATTAATAATATTTATATCGATAGTAAATGCACATACATAAATATTTAAAAAAAAAAAAAGATAAAATATATGAATTAATCAGTAAAAAAAAAAAAAAATGTTAAGTTTAAATATAAAATTTGGGTTAAGCAAAATTACAAAACTATATATAAGTGCATAAATAGAATATAGTGATCAAATAGTAGGATTTATTTTCATATAGTAATAAATTACAAATATTTATAATTTTTTTAGTGATTATCTTTACGCATTATATGTATAATACTATATTATAGGCTAAGTGTACATATACTATAAAATAAATTTTTTTTTTAAAAAAAGAAAAATTGAATGGTTAAACTACAAACGGTATATTACAAAATAAATTTACATACTATGCAAATAAATCAATCGAAGAATCATTATATTAAAAATAATAAATTTGAAATACTTAATAAAGTAAATTTTAAATTTACATTGTATCACGCATGTACATACATTATATACTCGTACATGATGAATAATAATAAAATAATACTAATAAAATATATGGAAATAATAAAATTATAAATATTTTTACACATAAAATACTACATGTACAACATAAAGGAAAACAAAATAAATAAAAAAAAAAAATATGGAAAAAGATCTGGACGAAGTAATGAAGCTTCGTTTAGACATTTTAAAAAATAAGCGCCTTCTGGAAGTAAGGTTCTAATGCATTGAAGCTTTCATTGCTTCCTTATATTCATCATCATCAGCTTCGACGTCGTCCGAAACAACATCTTCAACATCGTCAACAACAACATCATCATCATAAACCACATCATAATCGTCAACTTTACCAACTATAACAACAGCAACAGTCCGCATCATCATTGTTATTATCATCATCAGCAACAAATACATCATCATCGACATCAACTTCTGCAGAATAATCAGCAGCATTATCAGTAATAACATCACCGACGTCGTCATCAACATCATCACAACCATAAAAGGGTAAGCGCGCCAACGGTTTTTTTTTGTTCTTTTATTCTATGTTAAAAGTTATTATAGAGGCCCCATGTAAAAATAAAACGAAAGATTAACTTTCTATGACAGAACAAACACATTACAAATTGAAAGATTATCATTATTACCACGTTCATTAAATTTTTGTAAAAAAGAGAAAAAAAAATCTTTTGTAGTGAGCACTTGAGTAGTAATCAGGCAAAAGCCCGTCCTGAAACAAAGAAATAAAGAAACACGCTAAGGCATGTTGTCTTCCCGTAGTCGTGAGTAATAGCATTTGGTATTTCAAAACAACTGTCTAAACAAATGAAATTGATATGAACATATGCTGCATTGTAGTGAAGATATCCAGTTAGGTTTAAAAGAATTTTAAGTGTTTTAGTGCCGGCAATTAGAAATAGCAGTTAAGATAAGATATAGACAGATGTATTGCATATTAACACATAACGAACAAAGGATGAGGAATAATAATATGAAAGGATACAGTTAGAATACAGCATACATTAGAATACTAGGGACAAAGGACTGAGATACAGTTGTAGTATGTAAATAAAATGAATTACGCATTAGCAAGACAATTCTCAGAATTACAATTAACATCTAGAACAAAGGATTGATATAGCATTAGGGAGAGAAGTAGATACAATGCATCATATGTTTATGTACGATATACAAGAATGATTGCACAATGATATATAAGAAGAATGTTTTTAAGTACATAATCAGATTACTGTTGGCGCGACTACGGGTTGACGTGTTGTATAAGTCTAAAGTGTAGTAATACAATCGAAATTATAAGTTGTGTTACGTGATGTTCTACTAAGTGTAATACAATCATATACTTTTTAACGTGAAATAAGTAGATTGTATTATAGTTCAGGTGTGGGGTAGGCCCGAAATAAGAGTGAATTTTGTAAAAAAAAAAAGTTTGAAGCTTGTACAGTGAAGTGATGAAAATTAGTATATTATTAGTATAAAAAAAAAATAAAAAATAGAAAATCCAAACGGAAATGTGTTAAAGTGGCAATAAAAAAAATTTTTTTTTGTGTAGTGAATTGGCCAACTACCTGTGCCATAACCTGATGAAAAAATCTGTCTTAAAAGTGGCAGACGAAATTAATGATCAACGAATAGTTAAATAATAATTAAATTTAAAATATGTGATTGATCTCTAAGAACACAATTGATCTCAATAACATAGTTCTTTAACAAAATTATTTTCCTAGTAAAAAAAAAAGGTGTAGTATACAAAATAAATAAAAGGAAAATTCAAATAAAGTGTGTATGTGTTAAGGCGGCCAGAAAAAAAAATAAATATATAAATAAGTGAAACTAAATGTGAAACTGATTGTGAGTAATTGAAGATTAAAATTATATAGTTGTTAAAAAAATAATGGAAGGAAATATAAAGAAATAAAGTGGAAGTGAATAAATGCTTTTTTTTAAAAAAGAAAAAAAATTGAAATTGTGTGTGAGACTAAAGTTAAATACTTACAATGGAAGAAGAACAGGCAGGTGCGGGAAGCTCATCAGCAGTAGGTCAAGAGGTTTGTAATAACACAAACTCTGAGGAGGTAAGTCAAAAAACAGAATTAGAACTTTTAAAGTGGGAAAATGATTTATTGAGAAGAGAAAGGCTTTACGCGAAAAAGAAAATGCTGCACGAATATCATCTCCAGTAAGATCTTTTGACCAAGATCTGGAATCAGGAAGCAGCATGAGTCAAATGAATATTGGCTTGAACGAGGTCAAGACATTAATTGAAGAATTTAACCCTTCTACTAGTAAAATCAATATCAGAAGCTGGATCGAATCAATCGAAGGTCTGAGAAACATTTATAATTGGGATGACAGAAATACATTATTCTATGCTACATTACGGTTTGGAGGAGCGGCACTATCCTGGTATAAATCAAAACAGGATGAAATAAGAACGTTTTCAGATTTCAAGAGAGAAATCACAAACAGTTTCCCAACAGTGCAAGATGATGCGTCAGTCTTGATCCAAATCATAGAAAGAAAGAGACAATTAGGGGAACCAATTGAAGATTATTTATATCAAGTAGCAGCTCTGGCAAAGAGTATGAATCTCAGCGAAGCATCAACCATCAGGTACATCATATCAGGACTGTCAGATCAAAATATGATCAATGTTCTGACGGCTTCTAACTGTGCCACCATACCAGAACTTTTATTAACAATTAAAAATTTCGAAGAAATACAAGCAAGGACAAGTAAGACAGAATATGTGGTATTTTTTATATATAAAAGATTATTAATTTTGGTTGTGCTGGTATAATATCAATATCTTTATTTGTTCACTGCTGACTATGTAATGACAGAGTCTTTTTATTTCATTTCATTTCATAATTCATTTATTCCTATATGCTTACATAATTTATACTTAATTACAATCAAGATAGAGTAAAGCATACTATATTTAAAATCATTTCATGTAGATAGGGTAACGCATACAACATCTTACCCTTTTTTTTTTTTTTTTTGATGAATTCAGCTGATAATTCCATGTGTATTGCCTTACCTTCTAATTTTAAAATATATATATATATTTCCTTACAATTTATTATTAGCTCTAAATTCAAGATTTAATTTCAATTTCTTAATTTACATTACAATTTGTTAAATTCTATTTCAAGTATAAATTCTATTATTTGATAATTATTACATTCTATTTCTTTTATTTCTTTTATGCTTGATATAAGTTTGGTTTCCTACTTTCGCGACCATATCGTGTTCTATAGTTTGAAGATGATTTTGTATCTAAATCTAATAAACTGGAGTTTAAATCAGAATTAGTGCTCTTTTTATTTTCATTGAAATCGTTTGCTATGGTACGATTTATGGTTTCTGGTTGATTTGAAGAATTTGGAAATGTTTCTTTTTCAATATCTGTTTCATTGTCTGCGTGGTTCCTAAATTGAGGTATGTTGAGAGATTTTCTTATATGGTAAGTGTTTCGCCTAAGCAGTTTGTTTTCTTCGTCCCTAATTATATAAGACCTAGGTGCACTCTTAAATTTTTCTACTACTTGTGCTGGTTTCCAAGTCCTATCTGATTTGTATACTATGTTATCACCTGGTGATAATTCTATTTCTTTACGACTACTAGTTCTATCATGTTGCTCTTTTAGTTTGGATTGTGCACATTTCAGTTTATCCTGAACACCTATAGGTACCTTAGGAATTAGTTTTTCGTTCCTTATGGGTAGTTTGGTTCTGAGTTGTCTATTCATTAACATTTCACAAGGTGCTAAACCTAATCTAGGAATTATAGTGGTTCTTTGTTCTAAAAGTGATGAATAAAAATCTCTGTTTTCTTCTCTGGACTTTTTCAATAACATTTTTGCAATATGAACACCCTTTTCCGCTAACCCGTTAGACCTAGGATATCTAGGACTGGAATGTTTGAAAGTAAAATTCCACTCATTAGCAAAATCTTTGAGTTCGAACGAACTAAACGGTTGATTATCTGCTATTACAAATCGCGGTATACCGTGAATTGAGAATATCTTTTTCAATACCATTATTACGTCATGTGATCTTTTACTCTTGAGTTTTTGAATCTCTATCCATTTTGAGAAATAGTCTATTACTACAATAAAATATTCTTTTCCTATCTCAAATATATCCGCACCTACCTTTTCAAAAGGAAGTACTTTTCACAAATCTTACATTTTCTTATCATATTCTCTATGTCTCTATTCATGAAAGGCCAGTATAACAACGTTTTAGCCCTTGCAATTGTTTTAACTATTCCTAAGTGAGCTTCGTGTAAGGTTTTAAGTATTTGTGACACTAAATTTTTTGGAACAAATACACGATCTTCATAAAATATCAATTTATCTTCATATATTAATTTATCTTTAATATTCCAAAAATACTTCAGATTTTCCGGTAACTTAGTTTTACTTTTTGGCCACCCTTGTTTACACAATCTAATTAAATTTGATAGTACCTCATCATTTTCTGTTTCTGTTTGAAACAATTTTTTTTTATTGTCACTCATATTTATACTGTGCACTACATCTTTAAAAATATCTTCCGTGTCTGTGTTCTGATCTGCACCGGAAGTTCGTGATAAGAGGTCTGGGACATGTAGATCTTTGCCGGGTATATATTTCATTTCTATTTTGTATTTCAACAGCTTGATTCTCATGCGTTGCAGTCTATTTGAATGTATTTCACTTATTGGTTTATTCATTATACCTAAGAGAGGTTTGTGATCCGTGTGTACAATAATGTGATGTCCGTAAATATATTCATGAAATTTCGTACATGCATATACAATAGCCAAAAACTCCTTTTCTATTTGGGCGTAGTTTATTTCTGTGGGTGTTAAACTTTTGGATGCAAATGAAATTGGCTTGTTTTCTTGAAATAGGCAACATCCTAAACCATTGCTTGACGCATCTGTTTGTACTATTATTTGCTTGTCTGGAGAAAAAGAGTGTAAAACTACCTGTTTACTTAATATTTCTTTGATTTTGTTTAATATTTCAGTATGTGTGGCTGTCCATTGGAAAATAACATTTTTCTTTAATAGCATCCTCAGCTGTGAGTTTAACTCCGCATAGTTTGGGATAAATGCTCGTAAGTAATTTAATGTACCCAGCAACCTTTCTAATTCTTTTTTATTTTCAGGTTCTTTAATTTTGTTTATTGCTTTTATTCTCTCTGGATCTGGTGAAATTCCTTGATCTGAAAAAATGTGCCCTAAATATTTTACTTGTGTCACCCTGTACTGCAATTTTTTTACATTAAACTTAACATTTATTTCTCTAGCCCGTTTTAATACTGCTTCCAGATTTTTATCATGTTCTTCTACTGTTTCGCCGCCCACAATAAGATCGTCAATGTATACAAAACATCCTGGTAAATTTCCAAAATACTTTTCATTTATTTTTTGGAATTTTTCTGGGGCTATACTCACCCCGAAAGGTAGCACATTGATTTGATATGTACCAAATGGACTACTGAAAGCAGTCAACTTTTTTGATTCTTCATCTAATCCTACTTGCCAGAATCCTTCTTTTAAGTCTAGCACAGTGTATATTTTCTTATTTCTCATTACATAACGGAAATCTTCTAATCTTGGAATTAGACAATGCTCATAAACCAAATTAATATTTAATTGTTCAGGATCTAAGCACAGACGCAGAGAACCGTCTGGTTTTTCAACAATTACTAAATTGTGAGCCCACCCTGTAGGTTCTAGTACTTTTGAAATGATTCCTCTTCTTACCATATCATCTAATGCATTTTTTAGCTTTTCTCTAATGCTTATGGGAACGCGCCGTGGTGGGTTATGTACAGGTACTGTACCTTCTTTTAATTTCAAAGTGCAAGTTTATGGATATTTTCCTGCACCCTGAAATACATCTTTGTTTTCTATTATAAATTTTTCTTTTGAGTTATCTGTTATTTCACTTACACGTTTGATAAGCCCTAATTGCACACAAGTGCCTAGCCCTAAAATTGGTTTTGCTTTAACTTTCACAATCACAAAGCGCGCTGCTATGTTTTTATCTTTGTGTGCTACATTTAGAATAGCAGATCCCACTGCTTCTATGTTATGACCACCATATGCTTCTAACCTTATTTTTGTTTTAATTAATTTGGTGTGTGCTTTAAATTTTTCAAATATAACTAAAGGTAAGATATTCACTTCCGCGCCACTATCAAGTTTAAACTCAATTTCATCATTAACCATAAGCTTTTCGTACCACAAACATTTTTCATTCAATGATGTGCACATAGAATCAATATATAGACTATTTTTTTCATCTTCAATATCGTTAGTACACGAAATGTCACTTACCTTATTTTTTTTATTTTTGTTGCATACTATTGAAAAATGGTTTTTCTTATTACATGTTAGGCATCTTTTCCCATATGCTGGACATTTACCATATGTATGCACTCTATTACAAAATTTACAATTGGAATTATCAGCAGTTTCACCACCCCCGGCTTTACTCTGTCTTGAAGACCTAAAATTGTACATTTTATTAACATTTTTATTATTACTATTGCTAATATTTTTCTTGATACTTCCTGATTTACTACCAACGTCATCTACCACGTGTTTGATTTCTTTGTTGCTTATCTCCTTCGCTTGCATATTAGTAATTTCAGCAATTTTGCAATATTCCTTCGCCTTACTTAGAGTTAGTCCCTCAGTTTTTAATAATTTCGATTGTACATTGATATCTAATATTCCTATTACAATTCTATCTCGTATCATTGCGTCCTTTCCTTCACCAAAATTACAACTTTCTGCCAGTTTCATAATGTCAGCCATGAAGTGGTCGAAAGGTTCTCCTTCTTTTTGGCATCTTTTATAAAACAAATACCTTTCATATACCTCATTGGTATGTGGATTGCAGTATGTTTCAAAAGCCTGTTGCACCTCTTTAATTTTCTTTTTCTTTTCATCTGTTAATCCAAACGTTTCAAATAATTCTATGGCCTCATCCCCAGCACAACTTAAAAATCTGGCCACTTGTACAGATTCCTCTTCTTTGTCTGTTTTAGATGCTGATGCATATATATCGTAAAATTTTTTAAACTTTGCATAGTTTTCTTTAAGATTTCCTTCTAGAACTAATGGTCCTGGCTTTTTAAAATCACTCATTTTTTAAAATCAAAATTCTTTTTTTTTTTTAATTTCCACTTTCATATATATATTATTTTCAAAATTCTACACAATTTAATTTTATTGATATTTTTTAGTTTTATAATTTATAACTGTTTGTATATATGACAAACACCTACAATCGTTAGTACACGATTAAGAAGGTGCTGGTTCAAAAAATAAAAGAGATAGATATTTTTTGAGTTTATGTTTTATTTCTCTTCAAATTCAACTTATACAATAATTAAAATAATTAAAATTATCTGCTTAATCTATGGTAAAGTAATTCCAAACTTAAATTGATAGTCTTAAATTTTCAGTATATTAATAACTAATAAATACAAAGTATTTATTTGTGCTAAGTAGTTCAATTTCTCTAGTAAAAAAAAAAAAATAGTTTAATATTCCCGTCAGCACCAGGAATATTAATAGAAACTCCAGTCAGCACCCGGAGTAGTTAGTATGTAAATATTCCCGTCAGCACCAGGAATATTATGATATGAATACTCTAGTCAATACCCAGAGTAAGATAAATAGTTAGTATTTATATTCCCGTCAACACCAGGAATATATGTTGAATATAAACTTCAGTCAGCACCCGAAGTTTATTTTATTAGTGAATTTCCAGTCAGCACCCAGAAAATTCACTAAGTTTTAGTATGGGAATAATTAAGTATTTATAAATTTCAGTCAGCACCCGAAATTTATATTTCTTAGTAAACATCTAGTCAGCACCCAGAATATCTACTAAGTTTTTGGAATTGGGAAGAATGTGTAAATTGCTAGTCAACACCCAGTAATTTACACTTGGTTAGTTAGGATAGGAATGAAGGTGAAGATGCTTGATTTCTTCGGTTTATATACTTTTGTGAACAAAAGTAAATTTCTAGAAAATTAACGGTGTCTATTATTTTTGAGCCCTATTGTAATTATTTGAATATTTAAAATTAATTATTTATTTTATTTGTCATTGTTTTTTTTTTTGAAATTTACTTTTGTCACTCAATAGTATGCAACAAAAAATAATACAATTATTTAATTTTACTAATAATAGTTAAAATAACCCAATAGTATGCAAAAAAAATAATACAATTATTTAATTTTACTAATAATAGTTAAAATAACCCAATAGTATGCAAAAAAAAATAATACAATTATTTAATTTTACTAATAATAATAATAATAATAGTTACAATAACAATTTTTTTTTGCATAATTATGATTATTCTAATTGGAATTTGTATGTTGAATTGTAAGTAATAATATTGATATTGTAAGTAATTGTTGCTAGGTACATTTATTACATTTTGGTCTTTGATCTGTTACTTTTTTTATTATGTATTATGTTTAGTTACATTTTATATTTGTGTTTTTGGATATTTCGAGTGTCGTGAAATTAATCAAAAGTGCTGTGTTTAATATTATTATTTATTGAATTTCAATTAAAATGAAGATTTGATTGAATGTGTATTTGATTCATGTAAATCAAAATACTTCATTTTTATTGAAATTTGTTTATTAATGCAAATGCCGTCGGCAAAGTGAAAAAAAATGTGAAATGTTTAAAATAAAAAAGTTACAAATGTGTTTAATTTGTGTGTGTGCAATGCAATTAAAAGTGTAATTTCAGGTGTTTTTTGGTAGAATTATGGGGTTGATGGTATGTAAATTAATTTGTACCAATTAACCATCATAGTTTTGTCAACACCTGAAAATCAACTAAGAAAAAGGGTGAAGTGAAAAACTGAGTGATAACGAACATACTGCCCCCCGTTGAAAAAATACATTTTTTATTTTTTCAAAAGAAAATCAAACAAAATGAATTTTATTGTTTATTTGAATTTTATTAAATAATTTTAATTGGTATTTAATATTTTTACATTGTTATCCAATGTTAATTTAAAGGCAATGCGTGTTCCGTCGGGTAATGTATGCCGTTGTTTTTTCTTTTTAGAAGCCCTAAGCCTTTTTTTGATATTAGAACGTAATAATACGTGTTTTCCATGTTGTTTGATTTTATGGTGAACAAAACTGGCTCTTCTTGTTGTTCATCAGCGTTAAGAAATGCCATATCGATCGGTGGTACGACTTGTTTATTTTCGAGAATTTGAATTTTTTGTGGTGGCTCTGGTATGTCGTCTTTAGTTAGATCAATGTACGAAACAATTCTTTGTTGAGTTCTGTGAATAGTCTCGAAAGTTATTAATTTTATAAATAAAAAACCGTGTTTTACTGACCGTTTACGATATTCTTCGAGCGAAATTTTTCTTTTTTGTGGTTTGTCCATTTTAAAAGTTTTATGACCAAAAAAAACAAAAAAAAACCTTTACTAATTGGATAGATTACGACTAACGACTTTTAACGTTTGTTTTTTGAAATTTGACTAATATGCTGGGGCTCTGTATGCAAAGTATTTATACCTAATTTTAGGTGTCTGGAAAGTTCGACAAAGGGCTAGATCTGTTAGTGTTTTGTAGTATTTGCATCTTTCTAGGATGATCGAGACAAAGATAAATAATGCAATGATTAAATAAAAGTATTTGTTTGAATTGAATTTTGAATATTAATACTAATTAGAATTTATAGGCAAAATGCAAATTTTTGAAATAGGCCGTTTTAAAATGTTGTTTTTTGTTTGTATCGATACAACACGAATAAGATCATCAGTACCTGGATGAACTTCAACAATTCTTCCTAATAACCATTTACAGGGTGGTAAATTTTCTTCTTTAATTATTACTAAGTCCCCTTTGTTAGGGTTAATTGTTTGTTTTTGCCATTTTGGTCTATTTTGCAAACGATTTAAATATTGGTTTGACCATTGTTTCCAGAAGGTTTGATATAATAATTGAAGGTGGTTCCATCTTGATCGTAATGACATGGCTTGATCAATAGTTGATTCTGGAGGTTGTAGTAAGGATGAGCCAATGAGGAAATGTGCTGGCGTTAAAGCTTGAATATCTTCTGGATCATCATTTAATGGATAAAGTGGTCTAGAGTTTAAACATGCTTCAATTTGATTTAATAATGTGCAAAGTTCTTCAAAAGTTAATAATGAATCTTTGATAATTCTGTTTAAATGATATTTTACAGATTTGACGCCAGCTTCCCATAAACCACCGAAATGAGGAGAAGCTGGTGGAATGAAATGCCATGTTGTACCTTCATTGGCAACTTCTGCTGCTATAAGTTCATTTGCTTCTTTTATAGCGTTATGCAGATCTTTTTGTAGATATTTATTTGCACCTACAAAATTAGTACCACAATCAGAATAACAATCACTTACAAGACCTCTTCGGCTTGTAAAACGTTTGAAGGCTGCTAAAAAGGCTTGAGTTGTTAAATCTGATACTGGTTCAATATGTATTGCCTTTGTCACCATGCAAATAAATATGCAAATATACCCTTTGTAAGTTCTGGTGGCTTTATGTCTTGACATTTTTAATGTTATGGGGCCAGCATAATCTAAACCAACTTTCTGAAATGGTCGTGAAATATTGCAGCGTGAAGCTGGAAGATTTGCCATGAGTTGGTTATGAGGTTTTGGTTTAGATTTGAAGCATGTTATACATTTATGTAATATGAAACGTATGGAATTTCGTCCTCTACATAACCAATATTCCTGTCTAAGTGTATTTAGTACAAGTTCTACACCTCCGTGTAAGGTTTGTTTATGAAAATATTCAATAATAAGTTTTGTGAAATGATTTGGTGTATTAGGAAGAATTATAGGGTGACGTTGGTTATATGATATTGTAGCTTTTGCAAGTCTACCGCCTACTCTTAGTAGTCCATTGGAATCTAGAAATGGATTCAATGATAATAAGTGACTTTTATGTGACACTGGTTTGTTTTGAGATAATGATGCAATTTCCCTTTGAAAACTATGGTTTTGTACAACCTTTAATAATTTTACTTTAGTTTGTTGAAGTTCATCGTCTGTTAGATAAGAGGGAAATGTTTTCACTTGTCTTTTGCACTTTAGATAAAATCGAAAACAATATGTTGTGACGCGTAATAGTCTAGTAAATGATGAGAATTGTGAAATATGTGAATCCAGTGGTGATGAAATTACAGTATTCACACATTGTTTGATTTCTAAAATTTTATCAGAAGTTAGACTTAGTTTTGATGTTAACAGTGGCCAATGTTCTTCAGATTTTTGTAGCCATTGTGGACCTTGCCACCACAAAGTATGATTATAAATATTAGATGCTTGGACACCTCTAGAGTTACAATCTGCTGGATTATCATGTGTTGAAACGTGACGCCATGATTCTGGTTTAATTATATCTTGAATTTCAGATACACGATTAGCAACATAAGTTTTATATTTGTTCGGATTATTTTTCACCCAGGATAGTGTTATGGTGGAATCAGTCCATGCGAATACAGGGATATTTGAATATTCCATGTCAGATTTGACTCATTTGATGAGTCGTGCTAGTAATAATGCTCCATTCAATTCAAGACGAGGAAGTGAAATAGGTTTTGTAGGAGCTACTTTAGATTTTGCAGTCAATAATGAAACATAAATTTTTTCTTTGGTTGTAACTCTAAGGTAGATTGCAGCTGAATATGCGAAATTCGAAGCGTCTGAAAAACCATGTAATTGACAATTTTGAATTGATTTTTGTGTCTGAATCCATCTGGGTATTTGTATTTTATTTAAATTGTGTAATTCGGATTTGAAATGTTGCCACTGTTCGTCTAAATTAGCAGGTACCAGATCATCCCAAGAACACCCAGAAAGCCATAATTTTTGCATCAGAATCTTTGCGGTTATGATAATTGGTGATATCCATCCTAACGGATCGAATAATTTTGCAATTTCGGATAAAATATTTCGTTTTGTAGATGGTCGATTTTGAATTTCACGGTATTGAATTGCAAAATAATCATCCATAGGATACCAATAGATACCCAGTGTTTTCACCGATTCATCACTTGCAAATTTAAGAGGAAAATTGATTTCTCTCATGTCCTCTGGTATATTCTGTAAGAGTTCTGGTTTATTGCTAACCCATTTTCGTAGGTTGAAACCACCAGATTTCATTAGAGAAATAATTTGATTTTGGATATTGATTGCTTCTGGTATTGAATAAGCACCTAAAAATGCGTCATCAACATAAAATTGTTTTTTGATAATTGGTAAAATGTTCGGGTAATTATGATATTCATCGTCTGCCAATTGGTGTAAAGTTCTTATAGCTAGATATGGTGCAGGTTTTGTACCGAATGTAACTGTTGTTAGTAAATATTCTTTTAGAGGTTCTGAAGTGGTATTACGCCAAAAAATTCGTTGAAAATTCTGATCTTCTTTATGCATGTCAATCATGCGATACATTTTCTCAATATCTGCATTCATGACAAATGGATATTTGCGCCAGTTAAGTATTACAGTAAATATGTCAGTTTGTAGTACTGGGCCAGTGAATAATTGATCGTTAAGACTGAGTCCATTAGTTGTGTTTGCTGATGCATTAAAAACGACACGAAGTTTAGTGGTGGTACTATCTTTGAAAACAGCGTGATGAGGAAGATAATAGCAATTTTGATTAGAATCGTTACATGATATCAATTTCATATGACCTAATGTCATATATTCTTCTATACATGCTTTATATTGTGCATGAAGATTTGGATTTTTTTGGAATCGTTTTTCAAGAGCGTAAAATTGTCGTAATGCCATATTTCTAGATTCACCAAGATTAGGTGGATTGTTTATGAATGGTAATCGTACTTCATACCGTCCATTGGCTTTTCGTTTATGTGTTTGTTTGTAGTGGTTTTCACACTGTTGATCTGTTATAGATAATTTTGGTTTAGTTTCAACTTCTTCCTCTTCCCAGAATCTTTTTATAAGAGTATTTAGATTCTCTTGGTTATGAACGTTAATAAGTAATGATTTCGGTGTGTTTTGTGATTTTATCGTACCACCAATGAGAATCCATCCAAGCAAACTGTTTTGTGCAACAGGTGTACCTGGAGGACCTTTGCGCAAACCTTCTAGTAGGATAGAAGAATATGCATCAGCACCTAGAAGGATATCTATCTTTCCTGGTAAATGGAAAGTTGGATCTGCTAGATCGAGATCTTTAATATGATTGAAATTATGAGTGTTAATTTGTGAGGGTGGTAGAAGATCAGTAATTCTAGTAACAATTAATGAATTTATGTTTATAGTTTTGTTTGTGCGAGTTTGTATGGGTATAGTTGTTTGATATTTAATAGGTACTGTTTTTGAATTACCGAATCCAGATACTTGTATTGAAGTACGATATTTTTTTAAAGATAATTTTTGTGCAGCATTTTCTGTGATGAAAGATGTCTGCGAACCTGAATCTATAAGTGCACGAAATGTAAAATCTAGACCATGTTTAGATTTAATTTTCACAAGAGCTGTGGATAGTAAAGCAAGTGATGACCTTCGTGAATGTTCGTATGTACAAAATGATTGTAATGATTTTTCAACGCTTTGGTTGGTTTGTGATTTAGTTGAACAATCTTGAGTTGTTCCTAAATTTGAATTGTTTGAATTATGAATAGTTTTAGATTTTGTGTTAGTTTTGTTTTGCACATTATTTGTGCTTTGGTTCGATGAGTTAAAATGTAGTAAAGTATGGTGTTTTTTACCACAATTGCGACAAGTGAATTTACTTGTGCAATTATAAAGTTTATGTTTATTAGATAGACAATTTATACATAGCTGCTTCGAGCGTACGAGTTCAAGTCTTTTGGGTATTTGAAGACTTAAAAATTTTGAACAACGATATGCTGTATGTGATTCTTTACAAAAGAAACATGGTTTTGCTGACGTAATGTGATGCGTTATGGATTTATAACTTTGATTTGCTGATGTTTTGTTATCAACTAATGCCTCAAGTGTTCTGAAGCGAGATTCTAGAAATTCCTTCAACATATCGAATGTAGGTAGCTCTTGTGAAGATCCTAACTTTTCTTCCCATAATCGTCGTGTATCAACGGGTAATTTTTGTGTCACGTGGTATATAAGGATTACATCCCAGTTTTTTATATCGACTTTTAATGAAGTTAATTCGCACAAACATTCTGTTGTTCTATCAATAAGAGACTTTATGCCTTTGGCAGACTCTGAATTTAACGATTGCTGATTGAATAGAATTTTGAGTTGAGTGTTGACTAATACTCTTGTATTTTGATAACGATTTTTCAAGGCAGACCACGCGACTTCGTAATTTGATTCAGTGATTTGGTACTGACGGAGCAAATGTTCTGCTTCACCAACAACGCTGGTTTTTAAGTAATGGAATTTTTGAATAGCAGATAAATTAGAGTTTTTGTGAACAAGAGATGTGAATAAATCGTGAAAAGACCGCCAACTATCATATGAGCCAGAAAACTTGGGTAACGAAATTTCTGGTAATCGAATAGATGGGTTTGAACTACTAACTTGAATTGGTTTTTGTACTGAAGATTCTACTTTGTTAAGAGACTCTAAAGCATCATTTAGAATGCCAAGAAAATCATAAAATTTTTCCTCAAGGGGATTAAAATAGTCTGAAGAATATTTAAGTTCTTTAATTTGTTCTGATGGTGTAGAGCTTACTAATCGTTCGAGAGTTAAATGATTAATAACGATATCTTTCCACAATGCTTTAACATAATCAAGACGACCTCGAATATATCCAAGCGTTCGTTTTGCTATGGCTGTCTTTTTGTAATTCGTAATTGCTGTCTCAAGCAATTGACGCAAACTATCTTGTTTTAAAATTAAATCACATATGGTTTCCTGTGATGTAGTCATGTTGTAATTTGAAGAAAAATGAAGTACTCAAAAATATCTATCCGGCTCGAAGGACCAAAAAATGTTTGTATATATGACAAACACCTACAATCGTTAGTACACGATTAAGAAGGTGCTGGTTCAAAAAATAAAAGAGATAGATATTTTTTGAGTTTATGTTTTATTTCTCTTCAAATTCAACTTATACAATAATTAAAATAATTAAAATTATCTGCTTAATCTATGGTAAAGTAATTCCAAACTTAAATTGATAGTCTTAAATTTTCAGTATATTAATAACTAATAAATACAAAGTATTTATTTGTGCTAAGTAGTTCAATTTCTCTAGTAAAAAAAAAAAAATAGTTTAATATTCCCGTCAGCACCAGGAATATTAATAGAAACTCCAGTCAGCACCCGGAGTAGTTAGTATGTAAATATTCCCGTCAGCACCAGGAATATTATGATATGAATACTCTAGTCAATACCCAGAGTAAGATAAATAGTTAGTATTTATATTCCCGTCAACACCAGGAATATATGTTGAATATAAACTTCAGTCAGCACCCGAAGTTTATTTTATTAGTGAATTTCCAGTCAGCACCCAGAAAATTCACTAAGTTTTAGTATGGGAATAATTAAGTATTTATAAATTTCAGTCAGCACCCGAAATTTATATTTCTTAGTAAACATCTAGTCAGCACCCAGAATATCTACTAAGTTTTTGGAATTGGGAAGAATGTGTAAATTGCTAGTCAACACCCAGTAATTTACACTTGGTTAGTTAGGATAGGAATGAAGGTGAAGATGCTTGATTTCTTCGGTTTATATACTTTTGTGAACAAAAGTAAATTTCTAGAAAATTAACGGTGTCTATTATTTTTGAGCCCTATTGTAATTATTTGAATATTTAAAATTAATTATTTATTTTATTTGTCATTGTTTTTTTTTTTGAAATTTACTTTTGTCACTCAATAGTATGCAACAAAAAATAATACAATTATTTAATTTTACTAATAATAGTTAAAATAACCCAATAGTATGCAAAAAAAATAATACAATTATTTAATTTTACTAATAATAGTTAAAATAACCCAATAGTATGCAAAAAAAAAATAATACAATTATTTAATTTTACTAATAATAATAATAATAATAGTTACAATAACAATTTTTTTTTGCATAATTATGATTATTCTAATTGGAATTTGTATGTTGAATTGTAAGTAATAATATTGATATTGTAAGTAATTGTTGCTAGGTACATTTATTACATTTTGGTCTTTGATCTGTTACTTTTTTTATTATGTATTATGTTTAGTTACATTTTATATTTGTGTTTTTGGATATTTCGAATGTCGTGAAATTAATCAAAAGTGCTGTGTTTAATATTATTATTTATTGAATTTCAATTAAAATGAAGATTTGATTGAATGTGTATTTGATTCATGTAAATCAAAATACTTCATTTTTATTGAAATTTGTTTATTAATGCAAATGCCGTCGGCAAAGTGAAAAAAAATGTGAAATGTTTAAAATAAAAAAGTTACAAATGTGTTTAATTTGTGTGTGTGCAATGCAATTAAAAGTGTAATTTCAGGTGTTTTTTGGTAGAATTATGGGGTTGATGGTATGTAAATTAATTTGTACCAATTAACCATCATAGTTTTGTCAACACCTGAAAATCAACTAAGAAAAAGGGTGAAGTGAAAAACTGAGTGATAACGAACAATAACCTTTAATAAATTTCCGGCTGCGCCATGTGGTATTTTTTATATATAAAAGGTTATTAATTTTGGTTGTGCTGGTATAATATCAATATCTTTATTTGTTCACTGCTGACTATGTAATGACAGAGTCTTTTTATTTCATTTCATTTCATAATTCATTTATTCCTATATGCTTACATAATTTATACTTAATTACAATTAAGATAGAGTAAAGCATACTATATTTAAAATCATTTCATGTAGATAGGGTAACGCATACAACAGAATATACGAAATAATTATGTGAATAGAAATATAAACAGGTTAAATGAACGTTATCAACCTTTCAAACATAATCATCACTATAATCGGCTTGTTAAAGATGGCCACGGCAGTACGAGAGACCGTCGCAATAATAAAAATGAAAATAAAGAGTTTACAACGGGAAAAGGAATGTTGAAATGTTTTAAGTGTAATGGGCTGTGGCACTACGCAAGAGATTGTACGGTAATTACAACTAAAACGAAGTGTTATCGATGTCAACAAACCGGTCATATAGGTAAAGATTGTAAAGCAACAAATTTTAAACGAATATCTACCCTCAATATGCAAAATCTTATGTCGTCTTTGAAAGACGAATACCACAAAATCGTATATGTGGAAGGTAAACAAGTACTAGCATTTTTTGATCTAGAAAGTGATTGCAGCACAATCATATGTGAAGAAGTTGTGAAAAATAATTGGGAAATATCGAGTTGCGATACAAAATTAGTTGGGTTTGGAAACAAAAAGACAGGGGTAATCGGGAAAATTAAGAAGATAGTGGCAGTAGGAGATATAGAAATTTCGATAGATATCATGGTGGTAGAAAATCAGGTTCAAAATGTTCCTATGATAATTGGGAGAAATTTCATGGATCGTCCGAATATTGAAATTATAAAGCGTTGGGGAATTTTTGAAATTGTGAAAAGTAGAGATAACTCTGAACAGAAAGAGCATAAAAAGAATACATCTCTTAGGAATTTGGATGTCGGGAATATTCAAACAGATAGTGAAGTCGATGAAGAACATAGAATAATGCTAATAAATTTGATAAACGAATATCGCGAGTGTTTTGCTAAAGACTTATATGAACTAGGGAAAACAAACCTAGAACAAATGAAAATTGAATTAAAAGAACAAAAAGTAATTCGTTATCAGCCGTATAAAGTCGCGTACGGATTAAAATCAGTCTTACGTCAGCAAATTCAAGAACTGTTAGAATTAGAAGTGATTCAGCCTTCAACTTCTGAATACGCAAGCCCAGTGCTATTAGTAAGTAAGAAAAATGGGGATTATCGAATGTGCGTAGATTATCGGAGGTTAAATACAATCACGAAAAGAGAAACTTTCCCTGTTCCCAACATAGAGGAAACTTTGAATTTATTGGCAAACAAAGAGATTTTCACTACACTGGATTTGCTGAGTGGCTATCACCAAGTACCAGTAGACAAGGAAAGTCAACATTTACTGCTTTTATAACACCAGAAGGACACTATGAGTTTAAAAGGGTACCGTTTGGTTTGACAAATTCGCCAGCAGTTTTCATGAGACTGATGAAAAAGATTATTGAACCAATAGGGACACACAAAATAATCAGCTTCATGGATGATATTTTAATTCCATCAAAAACCATAGAAGAAAATTTAGAAATTCTTACGTTATTCCTTGTAGAGTTAAAAAAGGCAGGATTAACATTAAATATAAAGAAATGTGAATTTTTTAAAAAGGAAATTAGCTTTTTGGGGCATGAGATCTCGGCGAAAGGAATAAAACCAGGAAGTATGAAAACCTTAGCGATAAAGAATTATAAAACACCAGAAAATGTGCGTGAGGTCAAACAATTTTTGGGCCTTACTGGTTATTTTCGCCGTTTCATCAGAGGCTTCTCTTATCTTGCACTTCCCTTGAATAAGTTACTACGAAAGAATGCCGAATTTGAGTGGACGAAGGAATGTGACCAGTCATTTACCAAGCTGAGAGATTTACTAAGTCAAAGACCAATTCTCACTCTATATGATGAAAACGCATCACATGAAGTTCACACAGATGCCAGCAGTCACGGTATAGCTGGAATATTAATGCAACAACGCACGGGAGATTTGAGACCAGTATCATATTTCAGTAGAGCAACAACACTAGCGGAATCAAAGTATCACAGCTATGAATTAGAAGCTTTAGCCGTTGTTGAATCTCTGGAAAGATTCAAACATTACCTTTTACATAGGAAATTTAAAGTGGTGACTGACTGCAATTCACTGCGCCAAACACAAGAAAAGAAAGATTTGATACCTCGAATAGCACGGTGGTGGCTGAAAATATCAGAATACGATTTCGAGTTAGTTTCGTCCAGCGAATAAAATGATTCATGCTGATGCCCTAAGCCGGTGCCCTGTAGAAGAATGCGAAGAAGGTGAAAACGTCTCCAACAAAATTCTTGTTGTTGCAATGTCAGAAGATGACTGGTTAGCTACTCTACAGAGAGAAGACCCCAGAATACTAGAAATACGGAAGGTGTTGAGTGGTGAAATTCTAGAGCATCAAGGAAAGAATGGGATAAAAGGAAATTTTGTGTTACAAAATGGCAGAGTTTTTAAAATTACACCGAGCGGAAATCGTTTCGTTGTGCCAACCGGAGTTAGATGGAAAATCATTAAATCCGCCCATGATGAACGAGGACATCCAGGTGTTGAACGAACAGGCGAGATCTTGAAAAAATATGTATGGTTTCCGAGCATGAAAGCAGTAATTAAGAAATACGTAGCATCCTGTATAGATTGTTTGTACAACAAACGAGGAGAAGATGAAACGAAATATGTGTTACACTCACCAGAAAGACAAGCAAAACCATTCCATACAATTCATATCGACCATCTGGGACCCTATCCTAAAAGCAAGATGCAGAACATGTATCTGATAGGAATAATAGATTCCTTCTTGAAATACATAATCTTAAAACCTACCAAAATACCGAATACTAAAGGTGTTATCAGACTTCTTGAAGAAATGACTCAATATTTTGATGTAGCTACTCGAATTATCACCGACAGAGGAACTGCCTTTACGAGTAAAGAATTTGAAAAATATTGCCATGAGAATGTTATTAAACACATATTGACAATAGTTAAAACTCCACGATCAAACGGACAAATAGAAAGATACTTTCGGACAGTAAAGTCAGCCATCAACACAATGACTCAGGATGCAGACGGTCGGGACTGGGATAGACACATAAAAGCAATACAATGGTCGCTGAATAGCTTGAAAAATACTACCACAAAAATTGCACCACACCAACTCATATTGACTTACCAACCGCGTGATATATTGCAAAGCAAGTTGTTACTTGCTTTACACGACACCCTTGATCAAGAAAATGAAGAAAACTTGCCATTATCTGAGTTGAAAGAAATAGTATTAAAAAGAATAAAAAGAACACAACAATTACGAGCGGAAAAATTCAACGCCACTCATGAAAGTCCGCGTAAGTACAAGGAAGGGGATCTAGTATTGATTAAACAAGAACCAGTAGCAACGGGGCAACCTCGTAAAGTTCAACCTCGATTCAAAGGACCATACGTTATAAAAGCAGTGTTGGGAAGCGACAGATATGTGGTAACCGATACAGAAGAATTGCAGGTCACCAGGAAGCCGTACGAGTCTGTACAATCCGCCGAAAGATTGAAACCCTGGTGTCAGCTACAAGATTTAGATTGGGACGATAATTAAGAGGCAACATGGAAGATTAATGTTTTTTTATATTAATATATTTTCTTTTAAGACATAATGTATAGGAAAGAATGTAAGATAATGTACCTATGTACTTTAAGTGTGTGGTGTAATAAATATGAAAAAAATAACTTTCTCGTATCGATTTATTTAAGGAAAATTTTCATTTTAAGATATTAAATTGCAGGTGCGATGTGAAAAGGGTCAGAGATCTTGAAGTAGTACGAGGCTTCAATCAGACGAAAATTGATTAGTTGCACCAATAAAAAAAAAAATAAATAAATAAAACGTTGCAGTTGTTGTAAGTATTTAGAATATGGGCAACAACGAGAAGGTAAAGTATCGGCCAGGGGCCGAAGTATATAAGAAAAAAAGAATAATGTGAAGAATTATCAGTCTGGGACTGATGGAGAAGATTTAGAATGTCGTCCGGGGGCCGAAGTATATAAGAAAACAGAATAATGTGAAGAATTATCAGTCTGGGACTGATGGAGAAGATTTTAGAATGTCGGCCGGGGGCCGAAGTATATAAGGAAAAAAAGAATAATGTGAAGAATTATCAGTCTGGGACTGATGGAGAAGATTTCAGAATGTCGGCCGGGGGCCGAAGTATATGAGAAAAAAAAGAACAAAGTGAAGAATTGTCAGTCTGGGACTGACGAAGAGAAGATGTAAATATTGCAATTATGATAATTGTGTCGGTCGCGGACCGATTGAAATAAAGTTGGCTAAGTGAATGTCACTGTGGACAGTGACAAAGTAGGTTGGCCGAACTGTAGTGAGCACTTGAGTAGTAATCAGGCAAAAGCCCGTCCTGAAACAAAGAAATAAAGAAACACGCTAAGGCATGTTGTCTTCCCGTAGTCGTGAGTAATAGCATTGGTATTTCAAAACAACTGTCTAAACAAATGAAATTGATATGAACATATGCTGCATTGTAGTGAAGATATCCAGTTAGGTTTAAAAGAATTTTAAGTGTTTTAGTGCCGGCAATTAGAAATACCAGTTAAGATAAGATATAGACAGATGTATTGCATATTAACACATAACGAACAAAGGATGAGGAATAATAGTATGAAAGGATACAGTTAGAATACAGCATACATTAGAATACTAGGGACAAAGGACTGAGATCCAGTTGTAGTATGTAAATAAAATGAATTACGCATTAGCAAGACAATTCTTAGAATTACAATTAACATCTAGAACAAAGGATTGATATAGCATTAGGGAGAGAAGTAGATACAATGCATCATATGTTTATGTACGATATACAAGAATGATTGCACAATGATATATAAGAAGAATGTTTTTAAGTACAGAATCAGATTACTGTTGGGCGCGACTACGGGTTGACGTGTTGTATAAGTCTAAAGTGTAGTAATACAATCGAAATTATAAGTTGTGTTACGTGATGTTCTACTAAGTGTAATACAATCATATACTTTTTAACGTGAAATAAGTAGATTGTATTATACTTTTGACTTTGTAAATCATTTTTATTGAAGAAGAAAAGGAAATATTTCAACATTGATTGAATAAAATATAATATATTAGTTTTATTAATTAACTTAGTTGTAGTTATCAGCCTTATATTCATAAAATTACTTGAACATTGCACGTATATTTCATAAAAAAAAAATGATATCACATGTAAACCTAACACTCAAAAAAATGATAAAATAATTCACAAAGTTTTAATCATAATAATAAATAATGAGTAAAACAGTTTCATTTTTATAAGAACAAGAATAAAATAAATTTATCAAAATATTTCCACAAAATAAATAAATTAGAAATAAAATAAAAATGATTAATTCAAATGTCAAACGTATAATTTTTTTAGGTTAAGTAAATTACATATATAACTTAAATTATCTTTTACGTAAATTTTGATTTATTTTTAGTTTAAAATATCATACGCGATAATTCTTTTAAACACACTTCATACTATAAATGCATACAAATAAAAAAATTACGTTTTTTTTTTCTAAACAAAAAAAATATAAAATGATAATTGTTTATATAAATATAAAAGAAAAAAAAAAAAAAGAAAATATAAATAAGGAATGAATAGAACATGAAAATTATTTTCAATAATTAATTAAGATCTATTTTAAGGAATTTCTTTTCTTTCTTAAATTCTGAAAATTAACATTAACTTTACTAGATAATGATTTCACAAAAAAAAAAGTTTAATTTTATTTTGATGTAATTTTTTTTATTTTTGGATTTAAAAATAAATATGATGTATTGATAATTAGACCATTTGGCTTTTGCTTGGACATCTCCCATCAGGATTCTAATTTTTTTTGCATTATGACGTAACTTAAGGGCATAATATTATCTGTCGATTACATTCCTCTTTTACAAGGATGGGAACATATTTTTTTCAGCGAACTATGTTTAATTGAGGTGGGTTAGTCCCTAACCCTATCATCGTTGGGCGAGGCGTTCTTTTCTTTTTATAGGACCAACGATGGTAGTAGCTGTTTTCTTGGGCCAGAGCGGGGCCATAATTACAGGTCTACGGTGTGGGTGCTGCATTTTATTTATTGTATAATTTGAAATTGGAGCATTCTAAGTAGAAAGATCTCACCACTTTCTACTGCTCCAGGCTACGGAAAACAAAAGAGGCATGGAATAGTGGCAAACTCACACCCCATCCGGCGAGCTAGTACTGTGCGAGCCAGCTAGCGTAGCCGCCACTTCCACCATTCATCATCTCAAGAACTAAGTATGACGTAATGCGTGTTGTTACTTAATTTCAACAACAATAGCCGGCCATGTACAACATGTTTTAAATACACGTTGTACTTAATGTTAATAGTATATATTATCGTTGTATATGTTTGTGCCGTGTGATGTTACAGTGGGCTTTCATCTCTCATTAGGATGGAAGATACTGCTGTGACGTCACGCGACATATTCAAATACAAATAAAACGAACTTTTTGTTTTTTTTAATTTTCAGTATTTATTTCCAGACAAACAATATGTTGTAGTGTGGACTATGGATACATGATTGTGTTACCTGCCTGACAGTACAACACTGTACCTTACTGTATATACATTACAAAATGGCGCCCAATTGTGTGGTTTTTGACTACACATGCGGATGCCATGGCGTAATGTATGTTCATATCTTACAAAATGGCGCCCAATTGTGTGGTTTTTGACTACACATGCGGATGCCATGGCGTAATTTATGTTCATATCTTACAAAATGGCGCCCAATTTCGGTTATTTCGGTGACACGGATTGTAGATGCACGAAATGTCCAAACTGGACGATCGGTTTTTCGGGACACAGATCTACAGATCTGTGTCACATTTAGTCCTGCACGGACAACACAGGTGGTACTTCGTACATTCTTATGAATGTACAAAATTTCTATTTGTTGATTTTATACCAACACTTTGTTCCTTTACGGAAAATTTTTTTTATATGCACCCTTGTTAGCATAGGCTAACACTTAATGTCCTTTACGGACTATACACCGTCATCTTTAGCACTTTTCATTTTGTTTTGGAATTTTGGGTCGAGTGACTTCGAAGTTGTTTTGATTATTCATCAACCTGATTGCCTTACCACTCTGTAGTCTTCGAGCTGCAAAGTTGGGTACCAGGCTGTTGATTGATCAAAGCTTCTTTGAAGTCATGCAACCCAAAAGTTTCCAAGTTAATGGTTGATTTGTTAACACATTCGCGTGGCGATGTGTGTTCGACAGGATTACTGTTGACTACCATTTAAATAACTTAATAGTAGATTCAATTGGGTTCCGGTAATCGTGTCAATCACATACCATCACGACGGTCACATGGCTGGATATGGAAGATATAGGTCAATTCTGATTGGCTTACCACATTGTGGTTTCGAACTACGATTTTGGGTACCAGAGTTGAACCTTATACCTTCTGGTATCCCCTAGTGAAGTTATAGACAGTGACACATTTGTGTTCCAATTCAAGCCATATACTTTGTCCGCTCTTCATATAAAGTAGCATAACTTTTTGTATAGCCTCGTTGTTTTCTTTTAAATAAAATTTTTCTTAATAGTCTGAAGTTCTGAAGGGGGAGAGTTGAAGCAAAAACCAATATTTTATGAATTATATTATTGTTATTTTTTATTTTTTTTTTATTTTTTTTGAAAAACAATATAACTTTGTTTATTTTTTTTGATTTCTTTTGAAAATTTTTTTTTTGAAGTCGTCAATTTTTTTTAACTTCGTCAAATTTGTTTTTTGCTGTATTTGAAAATGTAACATGTGTGTTTGGAAATTGTTGACTTCTCCTATATGCTGCTCCAGTTGATAAAGACAACGGAGGATGAGGAGAACGCTGAGTTGAACATGATGTCACATTACCATTTCCATAATTTCCCGTTGAAGGTATAGATACTTGACGTGCAGGAAGAGACATCGATAATGACCAACTATCTGTAGTAGGCATATCCGTAAACACTCCAGAATCCTGTTCAATATGTTTGTAGCCGGTTGTTTTATTATTAACTACCTGCCACATAATGGTGACCCCGACAAAAAAAAAAAAAAAAAAAAAATTTTCTTTTTATATAAAAAATTTTCTTATTATTTAAAAATATAAGACTTAATAGTCAAAATGTTGTAATAATTCATACAAATAATTAAGTAATTAAAATTATTATTAAATTACAATATATAAGTGTTCATTAATTGCCGCATATGTGTATGATAAAATTTTCACTTTACACGTGAACTATACGTGATAAACATAAAAATAAAAATCATATTAGTGCAACCCAGAAAAAACATTAAAAATAATAAATTAATTAATTAATTAATGGCAAGCAATTTTAAAAATATAAATGGTAGATTAAAAAAATAGTAAAAAGTTAAATTGAGCTACACGTTAAAACACGTGCCATGTGGGTCCATGATGAAAAATTTGTCAGATTGGAGATAAAATTCAAAAATATATAGATAAAATTATCAAAATTTTCATCAACAACAAGTAAAGCTACTTTTTTGTCATAAAACCTCGAATGATTGCAGGGATGCTGATGGATTTCTTTTATTCTCCATGCGTGCGAATACATTACATCTAACATCACTCATTGTTCCATACGAAGAACTTTGGACTTTACCATATGGACAAACTGCAACTACAGATAATTCTATTTCTAAATTTAAACTAATTCGAATATTTTTTTCTATTATTTTATTTCTAATATTACAATTTCTTAATTTTTTTTTAGCATTAAACAAAACAAAATATTGTATAATTAGAAGATAAAACATATTGAACAAATTGTACAAAATAATAAATCACAAAAAAAACATTCAACTTGTAAGTGCATTCTCCAAAACATACATACACATAAACATACATTCATCATTACGAAAACTGTGAGTACACTACATTTTAACTTTCCCTTTAACAAAATTAGTACAATTTCAAAAACTAAATATTACATAAGGGTATAAATATGAAATGAAATGTTGCAATAAATGTTGAAACGAAATCTATATTTAGAATTTTAGTAAATATGTATATTATCTTAATATATATGTTATTATATTATAATATTTTAATTGTATAAGTGTAAGCATTTACATAATAGTACACGCATCATATAAAAATTATTACACATTCACACAAAATATACAATAAAATTTTGAAAAATAAGATTTTGATAGTAAAATAAAGAATAACTACACATACATATATTAAATATACATAACATACACATATACATAGATGCGTTACTATAATATAATTATTATTTAAAATTTATTCAATAAATGTACTACGATTACATTCATTATTGAATTAAACATGTTAAATATAACACACAACACATCTTATTTATAATAATATACATATACCCTAATGCAATTATATAAAATAAAAACTTTAAATTTAAAAATTATACTTATTTATAATAATATTATATATGTATATGTGTATGTGTATATGCATGTACTATCTACATACACACAAATGAAAATTTACATATAAAACAATATGTATTTATAGACATATTATATTATATACATATAATATGCATATGTGACAATATATATGATTTAAAATATACGCATACTTAATACAATACGAGTGTGTGCACATACGTATATGTATATGTATATATACATATATATAAATATATTAAAGAAATAGCAGATAATATAATAATTGCTATATTATATTAAAGGGAACAGAAGTAAGCATCATATACGAATATACCAATTTAAATATAGTACATACATAATATACATAATAGGATAGTACGTATATATATATAAAATTGAAATACATATACATAAATATATATTAAATAAATATATCCCGGAAAATGAATTATTCGTCTAAACACTTCTTATACTAATACTAAGATTATTACCTAAGCATATACATATATATATATATTTCCTCATTTAAACAATTACACATTATTTCTAAACATTTTAAAAATTCAAAACATACGCGTGAGAACAATTTTCTAATATTCTTGGTATTATAACTTTAAATCTACCTTATATTAATTAGAATTATTATTATACATTTTTATTGGTACTTAAAAGCCAGTGTGGTTTGAAATTTCTCGTAATTTCTCGTGTGGTTTTAAAAACAATCTCGTAATCTAAAATGGCTAGTACTAAAGAAGGTGACAATAGTCAAATTTCAAGTGAAGATAGAAATCAAATTTCAACTGAAAATGAAGCGCAAACGGTGAATAATTCTCTAAATAATGATGCAGGCCAAATAGTAGCAGCTGCGTATCTTAAAATTCCACCTTTTTGGAGCCATAGACCAGACCTATGGTTTCTTCAAATAGAAAGTCAATTCAAGATAAGAAATATAACGATGTCGTCCACTAAATACGACTACCTTGTGTCATCGTTAACTACTGAGTCTATGGAATTGGTCGCGGATATTCTACTAAACCCCCCAGTTCAAAATAAATATGAGAATTTAAAAGCGCATTTACTTGCTAGATCCCAAGACTCAGAAGAACGCAGACTTGATGCGCTTCTTCATAAAATTGAACTTGGTGATCTCAAACCCTCCGAATTATATCGAAGAATGGAATCTTTGGCTTCAAGCAATAGTCTTGTCAATACATCCCTGTTAAAAAAATTATGGTTGAACAAACTCCCAACTGCTATTCAGTCTTGTTTAATAGCTATTGAAAAAACTCAAACCCAAGAAGAATTATTTGCAATAGCAGACAAGATTTTTGATTCAACTTCACCATTGAATCCAAAAATTTTAGAAGTACACACTTCTAACAAAAGTTCTCTAAACAATAGCAACCATAACAATATCTCAAATTTGATCCGTAAATTAGAAAATCGTGTTAAAAATTTAGAAATTAGACATTCTCGGTCGAAAAATAGAAGCCAATCTAGAAATAGGAATTTTAATAGACAACCCACCCCAGCTAGGATAAAAAATAATTTATGTTGGTACCACAAGAGGTTCGGTAATAATGCCACAAAGTGCATACCTCCATGCAGTAACATTTCTTCAGTAAAAAACCCAGAACAAAAAAACGACCATTAAATGCTTCGCCTGCGGCAACGAAGCATATTCAAAATTCTTGCCGCTTATTCATATATGATAAATTGTCGAAAATTCGTTTTCTAATTGATTCTGGTGCCGAAATATCTATCTTACCTAAGAAACTATTTCCAAAATATAATATTAGATCTGACTTTAATCTATATGCTGCAAACGGTACGATTATACCTACTTTCGGTTGCAAAGCTCTATCACTAAATTTAAATCTTCGTCGAAATCTAGACCATACCTTCGTAGTTGCAAGTGTAGAACATGCCATTTTGGGAGCAGACTTTCTTCATAAAAACAAACTTCTAGTTGACGTACGAAACAAAAGACTCGTAGACGAAACAACTTGTGTTTACGCTGACTGCATTGAACGCAAAGTTAGTTTTTCTTCGCCAAAACTAATTTCATTTAATGATGAATTTGGCTCAATTCTTAACGAATTCCCTGCTCTTAAAACTCAACCAGATTTCAATTCCAATACCAAACACAATGTAGTTCATCACATAAATACAAAAGGACCTCTTCCTACTGCTCGTTCACGTCGTCTAGACCCCAAAAAATATGAAATTGCCAAAGCTGAATTCGATTTGATGATAAGACTAGGAATTTGTCGACCATCTTCTTCTCCTGTAGCTTCACCGCTACACATGGTCCCGAAAAAGAACTCAAATGAATGGAGGCCATGTGGTGACTACAGGCAACTAAATGCAGTGACCATTTTTGATAAATACCCTGTGCCAAATATACAGGACTGTAATTGCAAATTACATGGTCGTCAAATTTTTTCAAAAATTGACCTGATACGCGCATATCACCAAATTCCTGTCGCTGAAACAGATATTTATAAAACCGCAGTCATAACTCCTTTCGGTCTATTCGAATTTATGCGCATGCCTTTCGGTGTTAAAAATGGCGCGCAAACATTCCAACGTTTTATAAATGAAGTTTTGGCAGACTTTGATTTCGTGTTCCCTTATATTGACGATATTCTGGTTGCTAGCAAGACACCCGAGCAACACAAACAACATTTACGTCTAATTTTCTCTAAATTAGATGAATATGGCATAAAAGTAAACCCAACTAAATGCATATTTGGTGTAAAAGAAATCAATTTCCTAGGACTTCTTATTTCAGCTGACGGCATAACTCCAGCTGAAGATAGAATACAATCAATAAGAGACTTTCCAACTCCAAAATCTTTCAAAAAACTACAACGCTTTCTAGGCATGGTAAATTTCTACTACAGATTCATACCAAATTTAACACACCTGTCGATACCCTTGTATGACCTAGTAAGAACTAGCAACCCAAAAAATAAAAACAAAAGAGAATTCGTATGGGAAGACATTCATAATAATGCATTCAACGAAATCAAAAAGTGTTTTGCAAAGCATTTACTCTTGGTACACCCTAATCCAGATGCAAGAATTAGTTTATGTGTTGATGCATCTAGTGATGCAGTGGGCGCAGTACTTCAACAAAAAACTTTTGATAAATGGGAACCTCTCGCTTTTTTCTCAAAGAGATTGAAGCCACCAGAAAAAAAATATTCAACTTTCGACAGAGAACTCCTAGCAATCTACCTGGCTATCAAGCATTTCCGATACCTGATAGAAGGTAGAGATCTCACTATTTTCACTGACCATAAGCCTCTTACCACAGCCCTATTATCCAAATCAGACAAATCTCCCAGACAAACACGTCACCTAGATTACATTTCACAGTTCACAAATGATATTAGATACATCAAAGGTACCAATAATATAGTAGCTGACACCTTATCTAGAGCTTCTGTTAACTTAATAGATCAAAGTAATTTGAGTACTCAAATCCTGGCTGAAGAGCAAAATAAGGATGAAGAGCTCAAAAAAATTTTAAACAACCGAGATGAAAATTCGAAATTTTCATTTATACTTCATAAAATATTCATACCAGTTGAAGATCAAGAAATATGGTGCGAGACTTCAACTAGTACCAATAGGCCATATGTTCCATCTAGTCTTCGTAGAGCAATATTTGACAAAATTCATAATCTTTCTCATCCTAGTATAAGAGGTACAAGGAAACTTTTAACCGCTAAATACTTTTGGCCGAATATGAATAAAAGCATAAATCTTTGGGCCAAGACTTGCCTTCAATGTCAAAAATCGAAAATTACTCGACATACAGTTTCACCACACGGTAAATTCGAACCCCCCAAAGGAAGATTTGAGCATATTCACATGGATTTAGTAGGTCCATTACCTCCTTCAAACGGTTATTCCTATCTGCTCACAATTAGAGATCGATTTAGTCATTGGCCAGAAGCCATACCACTTAGAAATATAACCGCAGAAACCGTTGCCAGAAATTTTCTCAACCATTGGATATCACGCTTTGGCGTCCCTCAAACTTTGACGACAGATCAAGGCAAACAATTCGAATCATCTCTGTTCAAAGAAATTTCATATATACTAGGAAACCACCGAATAAGAACAACCGCATACCACCCATAAGCAAATGGTTTTATAGAAAGATTCCACAGGCAATTAAAAACAGCAATAACAGCCTCTGACGACCCTAAAAAATGGTATTTTAATTTACCCTGGATACTTTTAGGAATTCGTTCAGCTTTAATAGAAGACCTTGATGCATCCTCTGCACAATTACTATATGGACAGGCTCTTCGTCTACCAGGCGAATTCATCGCTTCAAATAACCCAAATAACATAACACTTACTAACACTTTAGCCAAGAATTTACAGGAAACAATAAGAAAAGTCAAACCACACAATAATAGAGTACGAAAACAACACAACATGTTTGTACCAAAAAGCATGGAAACTTGTTCTCATGTATTCGTCAAACAAGAAATTTTATAGGAAAATTGAATCCTCCATATTTAGGTCCATATAAAGTTCTATCAAAAGATAAAAAATTCTTCAAAGTTCTCATAGACAACAAACCACAAACAATATCGATAGACAGATTGAAACCAGCACATGTTTTGGATAATGAACTTACAAGTGATAATAATAACAATAATTTTCAAAATAGAAGTAATATAACAAAGGAAAAAGTAAGATTTCACTTATAAATAAAATTACTAATGTAAATTACATTACAATTAAAATTATTAGCAAAATGAACTAAATCAATTAATAGAATTAATTTAAAATAATAATTCTGAATTATAAAATTAAGATTATCTAAAATTTAGTCTAAACATAAACGAATGAAATAAATAAAAATGAAATCATTAATTATATTAATAATTTTAATAAACATAATGAATTTTTAGTTAAGAAATAAAAATTAAAATTCACATGTACTATATAAATATGTAGTTAGAAATAAGCATGAACATAATTTGTAAACAGATAAATTTTTCTTTTCCGAGGGGGAGTGATGTAGCGACACCCTGTACTTATAAACATACAATTACAATTCAATGCAATATATTCAATTACCATATACTTATCATATACGGTACCTGATACCTGCATTGTAACGATATTTTACCGCTCAACATACTCTTACACAAAATAAGCGATGAGAGCGGATTTACAGATTATTCTTATGATCCAATGGACCGCTCATCAGTCTTCCTCAGTCAGTCAAAAATATAACATAAAATTTAAAAATAACAAGTGTATTGATAACCAATAAAGTTTTTCTTTACAAATAATTGTAGCCGGTTGTTTTATTATTAACTACCTGCCACAATGTTGTTGTTGATTTAAAGTGCGGCCAAAATCTACTTGTCGACGAGAATGTATATGCTGGTTTTGTTTGGGCACTGCTCCAGAGGAAGATATGTTCAATGGTAAGGAAAGCTGTTGTGATGATCCTGCAGATACAACTGTACTGCTATTCGAGGATGTGGTAATAGGTGAATGTACGACTCGTGACATTCCTGGCCTTATCCAATTAATATCAGTACCTGGTAGTTCTGAAGACATCTGCGGATCCTGATCAAAGTCCAAAAATGGAGCATCTGATAATTGCGATGTGCTTGTTGTAATTATGGGTACTGTTGTCATAGGAGATGCCATAGATTCACCTGCACCAGCTACATCATTCGTCGTATTCAATTCTCTGTTAATTATTGCCTCTGCCATTTCCAGTTCTAAATTCCTTCCTCTAGTATTATAGTTGTGTCCATATGTTTTGGCTTTCCTTCTATTATATGCCCTTACTGACATTTAAACTCAAAATATACACTCAATCAATTCACTTTAATTATGTAACAACTTATGACAAAAGAAGAAATTATTTTTGTACGTCTGGGTGATTTATGAAATTAAAAAAATTATTTATAGTCGCGTCCGGTATATAATATAAAAAAAATTTTACAAAAAGAAAGAAAGAAAAAAAAATTCTGAAGTTAATTCACTAATTAATTTAAGTTACTTATATTGTCGATATTAATAATAATAAATCGGTCCGTTACCCAAAAAAAATTGAAATATACAATTTAATTAATTAAAATTAGAAGCATGCAAAAATAAATTTTATGTTGACTTGACGAGATTCAAAAAAAAAATTATTTAATATTTGTATTTAAAAAAAATAAATTTAAAAAAAAATTAGATTTCGAATTTGTTACAAAAAATTAGGTGGGACAATAATTTCGACGCCGACTATAGCAGGTCCCGAATTGATGTATCAAAATAAAATGATATCTTGTTTACAAAGAAAAAAAATTACTAAATTGAATATCCGAAATTAATTAATGAATAGGTGCGTGAAATGTTTACGTTTTATTTTGATAACAATTTAAACAAATTTATTTAAAATAATTTGGTATGTATTGGACCGTCAGTTATGATGCAGACTATATAAAAAAAATTATCGTTATGCACATATGCAATCCGACCTAAGATACGAAAAAAATAATTAAAATATTTCTAATATAATAAATTCCATAATTAAATATAATTTAAATTTTAGTTTAAAATATGTAGAATCAATATACAGTGTGTTTGCCAAGAGCGTCCGTCTTATAAATTTAATAAGAAGTAAAAAACTAAAAAAAACTTTTTTTTAAA
The DNA here is from genome assembly GCA_951394055.1 of Villa cingulata. Lineage (NCBI taxonomy): Eukaryota > Metazoa > Arthropoda > Insecta > Diptera > Bombyliidae > Villa > Villa cingulata. The sequence goes on along the minus strand of OX596022.1, from coordinate 22,879,187 downwards.
AAAAAATTTATTTCAATATCTATCGCGCAATACATTTAATAGCATATAAAATCACCATTTTTATAAATATCCAACATTTTAGGTGCATTAAAATTTCCAGTAAAAATTATGAAATGACCGAATCCACGAATATTGAAGCATCCCCAAACATGCACTTTAATCGGGTGCTTCACCGTCCTCACGACAACTCTCACCTTTCGTTGACCATGCACGTTTAGAACTTTGAAACACCCAAAAGGATGATTCATCAGAGAATACGACATCGTTCCAATCACGATCCAAATTTTCTGTAGCCCAGTCAAGTCGTTTTTGCATATGGATCGTTGACAGTAGAGGTTTGCTGAGGGTGGTCCTATTCTGTATATTATTTTCATCCAATCGTTGTCGAATTGTGAAAACGGATATGTTAATACCCTTTTCAGCCAATTTCTCTTTTGCTTTTCGTAATGTCATGAGAGGATCTTTCTTAAATAACTCCAGTATAGCTTTGTCCTGTTTTTTTTATGTGGTTTTCGTTTTACCCCTTCCAGGTAAATCGTCCGCGTTTTTATGCTCCGTATAACGTTTACACCACTTTCTCACGAATGACTCATCCTTTTTAATATATTTTGCTGTCTTTTTAGCACTCCACTGAGGTCCTTTCGGATGCTGACATAAGAAAACTGCTTCGAATCGTTTTAAGTATTTTGCACTCATTTCAGAAACTTGTTATCACCACGAAAACTGAATAACTAATGAGGCTAATTTTTATAACGCGCTTTACTACAAGGTATTCTACTTAATCGGGGCTTGAATAGCTCGATGGTTGAGTATCGGTCTTGTGATCTTGAGATCACCGGTTCGAAACCCAGCCAGCGCACTATTGCCCAAGTCGATCATTAATTTTTCCCATCAGCAATGTACACCAGTAACTGATTACTGATGATAAACTGGATGATATATCTGACATAAAATTACTGATCGGCGGTGCCATAATGGACTCAGTATCCGCGTGCACTTAATATATACTATATACATTGTATGTAATATGTATAGTTTGAAAAAAAAAAAATTCTACTTAATCCTGTATCTACGTTTTTTCAGGTAATTCCTTTTTCGTTGCAAGGTAGAGCGGCCGATCTTGTCAAACAGACTGTATATGACGCGCACTATGCAAAAATATTAAGAAAAATAAAATTTTGATGATACGAACAAAAAAAATAATTTTAAAAAAATTTGGTATTCCGATACTTTTTACTTTACTGTACAAATATATTTACTATGCTGATTAGTCGTAAATTGTTAATATATAAACGCGAATTACATACGTCGTACATCACTAACCTCTCAAAAAAAATTCTAAAATAATTTAATGAATCATGGACCTACATTTATGACGTCGACTGTACGAAAATTTTTCAAAATCGAGAGCTATTATGTATATATAAAAAAATAAAAGTTCACGTGTCTCGGTAATTTTGTACTTCACTGTAAAAAAACATTTACTTTATATACGTAAATGATAATATCACTGCTGAAAAAAAATTGTTTATATATAATTTATATTGTAAATACACTGACGCGTCAAAGAAAAATTTTGTACGATAAAATTTTTTTTAAAAAAAAATCAAATAAAACAACAAGATTTGATGAATGTCCTTTATTATCAATAGCTGGACCTGTACTTTTGACGTTGACTGTGTGATATGTCCCAACAGGGTACTATATCACCATAACTACATTCAAAACGTATGTAATACATTCAAAATACGATTTTGCTGCATACACAATGTAAAAAATTCAGGCGTGCGTTAACGTCATATTATGACCTTAACATAAAGAGTCAAATCAAAATATGTTGAGTGCAAATACTAATTCACTGACCATAAGAAATTATATGTTGCAAAAAAATCAAATACGATATAATATAACGCAGCAGCAACGCTTTACAAATGTATCTGCACCTCAACTGTATATAAAGATGAACATCAGAGAAAAGACAAAGCTAGGTATAATGACGAAATCAGGAACTAAAATTTAATTTTGATGCACAGAACTTAAGGCAAACTATTTCATATAAAATTTTTAAAAAAAACAAAATATATAGCGAAACAACGTAGACTGCAGATTTGCATAAGCTCACCACGCGTTCTCACAAATTTTCATATATAAGAACAAATTTGACGAAGTTAAAAAAAATTGACGACTTCAAAAAAAAAATTTTCAAAAGAAATCAAAAAAAATAAACAAAGTTATATTGTTTTTCAAAAAAAATAAAAAAAAAATCAAAAATAACAATAATATAATTCATAAAATATTGGCTTTTGCTTCAACTCTCCCGCTTCAGAACTTCAGACTATTAAGAAAAATTTTATTTAAAAGAAAACAACGAGGTTATACAAAAAGTTATACTACTTTATATGAAGAGCGGACAAAGTATATGGCTTGAATTGGAACACAAATGTGTCACTGTCTATAACTTCACTAGGGGATACCAGAAGGTATAAGGTTCAACTCTGGTATGTTATGACAGCATATTTAAGGTTATTCCTTAAATATATTAAAATATATGATATTTAACATTTGGTAAAGACAAAACCTTAATGAGAATGAAGATATAAATTATGCATATATAATTTTTAAATAAATTTTAAAGTACTAGAGTATTCTAAAGAAATACAATGTTGAAATCATTCAACCTAAAAAGAAAAAAAAGGGAAGGATTAAAATTAAATTAAAATAAAATGTTCAAACACAAAATATAAATACACAAAGACAACACAATTCAGATATCACCAAAAACACACAACATATAACTACAAGACAAATAACACACTTATAACAATTATACATAGAATATATATAAACAGGAAAACTTCACAAACACTGTTCGTTATCACTCAGTTTTTTCACTTCACCCTTTTTCTTAGTTGATTTTCAGGTGTTGACAAAACTATGATGGTTAATTGGTACAAATTAATTTACATACCATCAACCCCATAATTCTACCAAAAAACACCTGAAATTACACTTTTAATTGCATTGCACATACACAAATTAAACACATTTGTAACTTTTATATTTAAACACTTCACAGTTTTTCACTTTACCGACGGCATTTGCATTAATAAACAAATTTCAATAAAAATGAAGTATTTTGATTTACATGAATCAAATACACATTCAATCAAATCTTCATTTTAATTGAAATTCAATAAATAATAATATTAAACACAGCACTTTTGATTAATTTCACGACACTCGAAATATCCAAAAACACAAATATAAAATATAAACAATAAACTGTCAAATATTCAACAATAAACAATTATTCCAATAACACTATTCAATGCTGATCTCAACAATTGACGCAAACATCAACATACATTCCACTATTCATTATAATTATAATTTAGACAATCAATAATCAATAAAATAATACATATTTTAGACTAAGACAACAACAATTGTAATTAATTATACATACAAAAAAACAAATTGTACACAATCAATATATATAAAATATAAAATGTAACTAAACATAATACATAATAAAAAAAGTAACAGATCAAAGACCAAAATGTAATAAATGTACCTAGCAACAATTACTTACAATATCAATATTATTACTTACAATTCAACATACAAATTCCAATTAGAATAATCATAATTATGCAAAAAAAAATTGTTGTTATTGTAACTATTATTATTATTAAATAATTGTATTATTTTTTTGTTGCATACTATTATTAGTAAAATTAAATAATTGTATTATTTTTTTTGTTGCATACTATTGGGTGACAAAAGTAAATTTCAAAAAAAACAATGACAAATAAAATAAATAATTAATTTTAAATATTCAAATAATTACAATAGGGCTCAAAAATAATAGACACCGTTAATTTTCTAGAAATTTACTTTTGTTCACAAAAGTATATAAACCGAAGAAATCAAGCATCTTCACCTTCATTCCTATCCTAACTAACCAAGTGTAAATTACTGGGTGTTGACTAGCAATTTACACATTCTTCCCAATTCCAAAAACTTAGTAGATATTCTGGGTGCTGACTAGATGTTTACTAAGAAATATAAATTTCGGGTGCTGACTGAAATTTATAAATACTTAATTATTCCCATACTAAAACTTAGTGAATTTTCTGGGTGCTGACTGGAAATTCACTAATAAAATAAACTTCGGGTGCTGACTGAAGTTTATATTCAACATATATTCCTGGTGTTGACGGGAATATAAATACTAACTATTTATCTTACTCTGGGTATTGACTAGAGTATTCATATCATAATATTCCTGGTGCTGACGGGAATATTTACATACTAACTACTCCGGGTGCTGACTGGAGTTTCTATTAATATTCCTGGTGCTGACGGGAATATTAAACTATTTTTTTTTTTCTTTACTAGAGAAATTGAACTACTTAGCACAAATAAATACTTTGTATTTATTAGTTATTAATATACTGAAAATTTAAGACTATCAATTTAAGTTTGGAATTACTTTACCATAGATTAAGCAGATAATTTTAATTATTTTAATTATTGTATAAGTTGAATTTGAAGAGAAATAAAACATAAACTCAAAAAATATCTATCTCTTTTATTTTTTGAACCAGCACCTTCTTAATCGTGTACTAACGGTTGTAGGTGTTTGTCATATATACAAACATTTTTTGGTCCTTCGAGCCGGATAGATATTTTTGAGTACTTCATTTTTCTTCAAATTACAACATGACTACATCACAGGAAACCATATGTGATTTAATTTTAAAACAAGATAGTTTGCGTCAATTGCTTGAGACAGCAATTACGAATTACAAAAAGACAGCCATAGCTAAACGAACGCCTGGATATATTCGAGGTCGTCTTGATTATGTTAAAGCATTGTGGAAAGATATCGTTATTAATCATTTAACTCTCGAACGATTAGTAAGCTCTACACCATCAGAACAAATTAAAGAACTTAAATATTCTTCAGATTATTTTAATCCCCTTGAGGAAAAATTTTATGATTTTCTTGGCATTCTAAATGATGCTTTAGAGTCTCTTAACAAAGTAGAATCTTCAGTACAAAAACCAATTCAAGTTAGTAGTTCAAACCCATCTATTCGATTACCAGAAATTTCGTTACCCAAGTTTTCTGGCTCATATGATAGTTGGCGGTCTTTTCACGATTTATTCACATCTCTTGTTCACAAAAACTCTAATTTATCTGCTATTCAAAAATTCCATTACTTAAAAACCAGCGTTGTTGGTGAAGCAGAACATTTACTCCGTCAGTACCAAATCACTGAATCAAATTACGAAGTCGCGTGGTCTGCCTTGAAAAATCGTTATCAAAATACAAGAGTATTAGTCAATACTCAACTCAAAATTCTATTCAATCAGCAATCGTTAAATTCAGAGTCTGCCAAAGGCATAAAGTCTCTTATTGATAGAACAACAGAATGTTTGTGCGAATTAACTTCATTAAAAGTCGATATAAAAAACTGGGATGTAATCCTTATATACCACGTGACACAAAAATTACCCGTTGATACACGACGATTATGGGAAGAAAAGTTAGGATCTTCACAAGAGCTACCTACATTCGATATGTTGAAGGAATTTCTAGAATCTCGCTTCAGAACACTTGAGGCATTAGTTGATAACAAAACATCAGCAAATCAAAGTTATAAATCCATAACACATCACATTACTTCAGCAAAACCATGTTTCTTTTGTAAAGAATCACATACAGCATATCGTTGTTCAAAATTTTTAAGTCTTCAAATACCCAAAAGACTTGAACTCGTACGCTCGAAGCAGCTATGTATAAATTGTCTATCTAATAAACATAAACTTTATAATTGCACAAGTAAATTCACTTGTCGCAATTGTGGTAAAAAACACCATACTTTACTACATTTTAACTTATCGAACCAAAGCACAAACAATGTGCAAAACAAAACTAACACAAAATCTAAAACTATTCATAATTCAAACAATTCAAATTTAGGAACAACTCAAGATTGTTCAACTAAATCACAAACCAACCAAAGCGTTGAAAAATCATTACAATCATTTTGTACATACGAACATTCACGAAGGTCATCACTTGCTTTACTATCCACAGCTCTTGTGAAAATTAAATCTAAACATGGTCTAGATTTTACATTTCGTGCACTTATAGATTCAGGTTCGCAGACATCTTTCATCACAGAAAATGCTGCACAAAAATTATCTTCAAAAAAATATCGTACTTCAATACAAGTGTCTGGATTCGGTAATTCAAAAACAGTACCTATTAAATATCAAACTACTCTACCCATACAAACTCGCACAAACAAAACTATAAACATAAATTCATTAATTGTTACTAGAATTACTGATCTTCTACCACCCTCACAAATTAACACTCATAATTTCAATCACATTAAAGATCTCGATCTAGCAGATCCAACTTTCCATTTACCGGGAAAGATAGATATCCTTCTAGGTGCTGATGCATATTCTTCTATCCTACTAGAAGGTTTGCGCAAAGGTCCACCAGGTACACCTGTTGCACAAAACAGTTTGCTTGGATGGATTCTCTTTGGTGGTACGTTAGAATCTTCGAATAAAACCAAATCACTCCTTATAAACATCCATAATCAAGAAGAACCAGTACTTTTCACCATAACTTCAGAAACTATTCCTAACACGTATTATTACGTTCTAATATCAAAAAAAAGGCTTAGGGCTTCTAAAAAGAAAAAACAACGGCATACATTACCCGACGGAACACGCATCGCCTTTAAATTAACATTGGATAACAATGTAAAAATATTAAAAACCAATTAAAATTATTTAATAAAATTCAAATAAACAATAAAACTTATTTTTTTCGATTTTCTTTTGAAAAAATAAAAAGAAATGTATTTTTTCAACGGGGGGCAGTATGTTCGTTATCACTCAGTTTTTTCACTTCACCCTTTTTCTTAGTTGATTTTCAGGTGTTGACAAAACTATGATGGTTAATTGGTACAAATTAATTTACATACCATCAACCCCATAATTCTACCAAAAAACACCTGAAATTACACTTTTAATTGCATTGCACATACACAAATTAAACACATTTGTAACTTTTATATTTAAACACTTCACAGTTTTTCACTTTACCGACGGCATTTGCATTAATAAACAAATTTCAATAAAAATGAAGTATTTTGATTTACATGAATCAAATACACATTCAATCAAATCTTCATTTTAATTGAAATTCAATAAATAATAATATTAAACACAGCACTTTTGATTAATTTCACGACACTCGAAATATCCAAAAACACAAATATAAAATATAAACAATAAACTGTCAAATATTCAACAATAAACAATTATTCCAATAACACTATTCAATGCTGATCTCAACAATTGACGCAAACATCAACATACATTCCACTATTCATTATAATTATAATTTAGACAATCAATAATCAATAAAATAATACATATTTTAGACTAAGACAACAACAATTGTAATTAATTATACATACAAAAAAACAAATTGTACACAATCAATATATATAAAATATAAAATGTAACTAAACATAATACATAATAAAAAAAGTAACAGATCAAAGACCAAAATGTAATAAATGTACCTAGCAACAATTACTTACAATATCAATATTATTACTTACAATTCAACATACAAATTCCAATTAGAATAATCATAATTATGCAAAAAAAAATTGTTGTTATTGTAACTATTATTATTATTAAATAATTGTATTATTTTTTTGTTGCATACTATTATTAGTAAAATTAAATAATTGTATTATTTTTTTTGTTGCATACTATTGGGTGACAAAAGTAAATTTCAAAAAAAACAATGACAAATAAAATAAATAATTAATTTTAAATATTCAAATAATTACAATAGGGTTCAAAAATAATAGACACCGTTAATTTTCTAGAAATTTACTTTTGTTCACAAAAGTATATAAACCGAAGAAATCAAGCATCTTCACCTTCATTCCTATCCTAACTAACCAAGTGTAAATTACTGGGTGTTGACTAGCAATTTACACATTCTTCCCAATTCCAAAAACTTAGTAGATATTCTGGGTGCTGACTAGATGTTTACTAAGAAATATAAATTTCGGGTGCTGACTGAAATTTATAAATACTTAATTATTCCCATACTAAAACTTAGTGAATTTTCTGGGTGCTGACTGGAAATTCACTAATAAAATAAACTTCGGGTGCTGACTGAAGTTTATATTCAACATATATTCCTGGTGTTGACGGGAATATAAATACTAACTATTTATCTTACTCTGGGTATTGACTAGAGTATTCATATCATAATATTCCTGGTGCTGACGGGAATATTTACATACTAACTACTCCGGGTGCTGACTGGAGTTTCTATTAATATTCCTGGTGCTGACGGGAATATTAAACTATTTTTTTTTTTTCTTTACTAGAGAAATTGAACTACTTAGCACAAATAAATACTTTGTATTTATTAGTTATTAATATACTGAAAATTTAAGACTATCAATTTAAGTTTGGAATTACTTTACCATAGATTAAGCAGATAATTTTAATTATTTTAATTATTGTATAAGTTGAATTTGAAGAGAAATAAAACATAAACTCAAAAAATATCTATCTCTTTTATTTTTTGAACCAGCACCTTCTTAATCGTGTACTAACGATTGTAGGTGTTTGTCATATATACAAACAAACACAATAAACGCAAACAGAACAAATTCACGACACTGCACAATTTTTTAAAATATTTTTTTAACAAAATAATAAAATAATAAAATACTGAAAAAAAAAATTTAAATTACTTAACCAAAATAAAAAAAATTAATTATCACCTGGTTTGCAATTAAAATTCAGTATATTCTTTAAATGTACCGACTAATTTATTATCTTAAAATTAATTTACCAGTTACCATAAAAAATGTACCAGCTGAATTGAAAATTACCAGCTAATATCATTCACAATCGGAAAATGTACCATGTGTCACATCAGTTACCATTCGGAAAAATGTTCCAATAAGAAAGACAGACGATGAAACAAATAGAAAATTTATCACCAACGGGGAAAATAGAAAATTCCAGAGTTTGCAAATTTTGCTATATAAAGAATGAAGTTCGCAGAAGAATTTATCTTTTGCGATTACCTGACTATATTGTCGTATTGAGACTGAACCAGGGAAACCAAAAGATCAAAAAACCAGGACGTGTTGAGTCCTATAAAAATCTAGCGTGCTGAGCTAGTAAATAGGGATCGTTAGGAATTTCTGTAGAAATATTTGTCATTTCTACAGAAAATAGGGCAAGTTAGGCCAATTTATCTACGTTGGGAAACGTGTTGAGTTTCCAAGTCTAAATTTAAAAAAGGACTTAGAAATTTTTTCATAAATTTCTAAGCAACGGAAATTTTTAAAGTATAAAATTAAAAGGGGAATTAGAAATTTTTAACAATTTCTAAGCATCGGACAATTGTTGCAGAGTATAAATTTTAAAGGGACTTAGAAATTTTTTATTAAGAAATTTCTATTTGTTAAAACCGAGAGCTACGATATTTGGTTTGATCCAATATTTATATTAAATTCATCGAACTTACAAATTTGCTCATCACAATTTGGGATAAATAATTTTCCGGAAGTCGTTGGACGGTTAAATTTTTTTTAAAAATTTTAAATCTTCAGATTCGGATACGAGTTCTTGAATCAACATACTGCAATCAACAAACGATTAGTAACGCCATCTGTATCAACAAATTTTAATTAAAATTAATTTTGTAATTAAATCTTTGAATTAAATTTAATTATAGTAGATTAAAATTCTTATTTGAAATTTAACGTTTATTGTAAATTAGAGTAAATTCATTTTTTTTTGAGAAAACTAGTAGAATTATTATTTGAAAATTATAAATTTTGAATTAAATTTTGCCAGTAGATTATTATTTTGAAAATTTGAATCATTTTTTAAAAATAAGAAAGTTGCAACTTAACGTTAAATTTTGTAATAATAATTTCACATTAATTAAAGGATATATATGTATATTTAAATTATAATTAAATTTTCATTCGTAATTAGAATTAAGTTTTGAATTGTTAGATTTAAGAGATTAATTTTCAATAAAGTTTTTATAACGTTTCGTAAAAAATTGTGTTCTTATTTATAAAATTGAAACCGGCACCTTATTTTATTTTTTTTTATTATTGTTAAATTAAATCATTTTGAGGATTTAACATACAATTTCATATAATATGCTGTCATAATCATAATCACTATATTCGCTTTAATACACTATATTCATTGGTAATAATTTTCACCAAGTGGAATAAATTATTTATTTTATTTTATTTCGATAAGCGAAAGGAGATCATGTTTCCAAAATTCCTCAATACAAATCATATGCGTATGCATATGCAATATTCCACTTCGTTTACTTATCAAATACACTATATAGAAATTTATTGTATGTACATGTCTTCAAAATAAAAATCTCGTGTTTCTTTTCTATATATATATCAATCCACAACATATAATTAATAAATTCTATATACACATATACATATATTCATTCTCATTAAGGTTTTGTCTTTACCAAATGTTAAATATGATATATTTTAATATATTAAAGGAATAACCTTAAATATGCTGTCATAACATCCCTTCCCCCTTGAAAGAAGAAAATTCATAACATGAATTTTCGTAGGAAGGTGTAATGTTTTAAATATTCGCATATAATTTTGTATCATTATCTTTTGATAGTTATCCCTCGTACTTCAGTTCAAAATAATATTTTGTGGTTAGCAAAATTGATTGTGAATGTTCATTTCTCGTTACATGAATTTTCTTATTTTGTTACAAATTATAGTTATCAATATCATTAATTCAGTATTTTATTTTCTTATTCTCTAATTACATATCTTTTTTTTTTTTAAAAAATTTTATTTTCTTATATTTAGTATATTATTTTTTTTTATAATTTTTTTTTTTTATAAATACTTGTGAAGTAGAACTTAGCATACAAAAAATTTTTCCCATATTAAAAAAAATTAAATTAAATTTACTCATATTATTATATTTTATCATTGTTACAAGAATTTTTCTTTTTTTTTTTTTTTTATTAAATTTAACTAAAATTTAATTCTATTTATAATCATAGTATATTTTTATTATCCAATGTATATTTTTTGAAAAATTTTTATTTTTTTTATAATAATTTTTTTTGAAATAATAATTATCTACTTATAATTTGTATAAAAAAATATATGTATGTATATATAAAAAAGGATATTTAATACTAGTGCTTAATAATTACGTTTTTATTTTATTTTATATAGTTTTTTTTTTTTCAGCATACGAGTATATACATATAATATATATATTTTTCATTTTTCTCATAATTATATTTTTTTTTTTTTTTTTTTACCATTATTTTGTTGTTTACATCACCTTAATATAATATAATAATCATTTATTTAGTTATTAGTATATTTATTGATTTATTTGTTATATTTTTATTATTTTTCTTCATAAAGTATTACAGAATCATTCGTAATATTTTTTTTTTATTTTAGTGACCTTTCTAATTTTATTACATTTTATTTTTTCAAGAATTTATTAAAAATCTGTTTATTCCTTTTTTCTCATTATTTTTTCAAATTTTCCCTTTTTTTTCATCTTTGTCAAAAAAAAAAAAAAAAACATTTTCCTTTTATTATATTATACCCATAATCAGATTACAAGGTTTTTTTTCCTTTTTTTTTTTTGTTGTTGTGCACTTGTTCATCCGCTATCATTTTTTGTTTTTAGGACTAGCCTGGGCAATGCTCTTGGAGTATTTTCGACAGTTTCTACCTTTTGATTACTAACAGATGTTATTTCAGTTTTTTGTTTTGAACGATATGAGTAATATTTATAACCTATCAGTAGCAATATTACAATTATTATAACATATGTGGTCGAATAATGATGAATGTTATGTTTGTCTAGTGTTTTCAAGTCTTTATTTTCTTCATTTTTGAGTATTCTAATATCTTCGGTTAATTTATGTAATGCATTATCATCGGTATATTTGATCAACGCTGTATCTGTAATATGTAGCTGACTTTTGTTTGGCAATTGGTACCAGATGTGAAATATTCATAGCGGGTATAAATGAATTCAGGATTGTTGTTTCAGAAGATTTATGACCGTGTATTATTAGATCTTTGGTACGAATATAACAACTGTCCAAGATTTCTATTATTCCTGTGCCTACTAGTGTGTGAGACTTGACTTGATTTTGGCAAATTTCATCAATATCGTAATTATTATGTGTAGAGAAAAGCCATTTCCCTTTTTGAGATAATTGTATCCAAACAGTGGAAGAATTGGAATGACGAATATCGCATTCTTTAGTAATATTTTCTTTTCGCAAAAGTTGAATTTCGCATTTATTTTGATGAAAATCGAAATTATAAAGTGGATGGTGTGCTTGACATAAGAATTGATTCAAATTTTGCTTAATACAGTGCGCCAATTCAGGAGAAGTTAAATCGTAAAAGTGTATTTTGTTATAATCTATTATCAAATAGTTAGCAGTAGGCTGAATGTATATGAATTGATTATGAAATTTAGTTGGTAATGGAATAACTTTATAAAGTTGAAAATGTTCCTTATATGGTAATGGAATTTTAATTTCGTAGATTATTTTGTTTTGAAGTATTGTCGACCTGACAGTACAAATTTGGTACAAAGATAAAAGTTCATTATTTTTCAAACTGTATGGTATCGCTAAGTTACTAGATATTTCTTTGCGAATAGTGATAAGTAAATTCTCCAGTTGATCTGGTGTAGTGATAGATACATTAGGTTTGCCATGTTTAACATCGGTAACAAGATTGACTATATTATTGATAACATTTTGGTAACGCAAGATTATTAGAATGGTAAGTGAAGTTAGAGATTCAAGTTCAGCATAAGCCTTTTGATCATGTTTCATATTTAGTAAGTCATCGATTAATACTTTTACTCTAGTAAATTTGGAATTTAGCACTGAAATTTGACTATTTACTGAATATTGAGATTTATTAAATAAGTTTACGGTATTTTCAAGAATTATGGTTTGGTTTTTTACAAGGGAATATATGTGATTTTCATTATATTTTAATTTTTCAATTTTACGGTCATAATATTTTGCATCATCTTCGTTTAACGTGCCAAATAAGGCTTTACTAGCCGTACCAATTGCGTTAATTAAACCTCTTTTTGGTCGTGGTTTCACTTGTATCAGTTTGTATTTTTGTTCAATGTCTACCAATAAGTGATTAATTTCATTTACAGTTCCATTACATATCAATCCAATATTTAAGTTTTCATACAATTGTTTACATAAGTAATTAATTTCTTTAACATATACAGAAGTTTGAGTTAATGCGTCGTTAAACCCTTTTAAATCGTAATATGTGACAACTTTCCATTCATCGGCAAATAATTCAACGTTACCCAGTTGCTCGAAGTATATGCCAGCAGATTGTTTAATTGGAGTAAACCTTACTTCACTCGAAATCTCGGTGATTATGAAAATGACCAATGTTAGTATAGATTTCATATTCTGTAAATAAAGTATTATATTTCGTTGATTTTTTTTTTTTTGAAGATTATTTTGTAATTATTTAGTAGGTATAGAAAAATAGGGATATACAAAAAAACAAATTTAGATGAAGAGAACTTTAATCATAAAACAATTTAAGATCATTATTATGTAGAATTTTTGTCTTTTTATTTACTTTCACGGCACTATTTTGATCTGAAATTATATCGACTATTTCAAAAGGACCCTCCCATAATGAAGAAAATTTATCTTTTCGTGTATGATTCCTGACTAAGACTTTATCTCCAATGTTAAAATGTTTTGATTTTGTGTTTTTATCATAATATGTTTTTGATTTTTTCTTATTTTCAATTATCGTTTCTCTAGCGATTTGATAGCTATGTTGTAATCGTGCTCTAAGTTCATTTACATAATCATCGTAATTATAGGATATCTGTGGATTTCGCTCTAATGTACTTGGAATTCTAGGTGGAATTCTAGTTCGTATGGCGTATAGCCTGTGCTACTATGTGGAGTAGTGTTAAAAACAAAAGTTGCGTAAGGTAACCATCTATCCCACGTAAATTTATCTTTATTTACGTAATTTCTAAGATATTCTGATAGAGTCCTATGAGTGCGTTCGAGCGCCCCGTTAGTTTGAGGATGATATGGAGTAGTTTGTATTTTCTTTATCTTGAGTAATTTACACATTTCTCTAAAAAGTTGACTTAGAAAATTTGTTCCGCGATCGGTTAACAAAGATTCGGGTATTCCGTGTTGGCATATTATTTTTTCAACAAATACTCGGGCAACTGTTGATGCTTCTTGATTCGGGATAGGTATTGCGTCAGTGAATTTGGTAAGATCGTCTTGAAACGATAAAATATAATTATTTCCTTCGGAAGTTGGAGTGAGTGGACCTACGATGTCCAATGCGACTCACTCGAAAGGTCTTGAACTGGAAGTAGTAATTTTCATGGGAACAGGAGACACTTTTGATAATTTATTCTTTTGACAAAAATCGCATTTTCTAATAAATTCTTTTGTATCTTTCAACATTGTAGGCCAAAAGTAGGATAGTTTAAGTCGTTTGACGGTTCGCGATACGCCCTGGTGTCCACCGAATTTTGAATTATGATAATCATTTAAAATGGAATTAATTTCATCTCGATTTTCTATATAAATACGTTCATCCGCATATAGTGTAACATTAATGTTTGTTTGAGAGAAAAGCTCATTTATTATACTATGTAAAAATTTGTTTTTATTTTCTTTAGCTGGAATGGAAATTTCTATGTTTTTAAATTGTTTATTTTCACAATGAGTTTTTATGCTATTTATTATCTCTTTTATCATTTCTTTGTCCTTTTCGGTTCTAACAGGCAAAGGTAAAGTGGTTACTATAATGGAATTAAAAATTTTAATTTCACCGATTTGAGGTTTAAAATATTCTTTAATTTTTTCTAACATTTCTTCTTCAAATGTATCATATAAGGGTAAGAAACAAATTTTATTGGTTGAAGTATTTTTATTAAAAATTAGTGGTGTTGATTTTATCTTTATAAGGGTGCTTTGTTTTGGTTGATTGATTATCTCGCTGCTTTGTGGTGCTTTATTTTCACTATTTTGTTGTTTACTTTGATTCCTAGTGGTTACCATGATTTTTCCAATTTTATTTGGGTTTTCAATACGGCTTAAAGCGCCCGCGTTCGCGTTACATTTTCCTGGTTTATATTTTATTTCATATTCGTATTCTTCTAGAGAAATTCTCCATCTAGCTAGTCTAGATGTAGGATCTTTCAAGTTTAGCAGCCATTGTAAGGGTCGATGGTCAGTTAGAATAATAAACTTTCTACCATATATATAAGGTCTAAACTGTCGCACTGCGAATATTATCGCCAAAAGTTCCTTTTCCGTAGTTGTGTATTTTGTTTCTGCTGTATTAAGAATTCTACTAATGTAGCAAATAGGCTTGTCTTCTCCTATCTTTCCTTGAGAAAGCACAGCGCCTAGGGCATGATCACTTGCATCAGTTGTAACTATAAATTCCTTTTCGAAATCAGGATATGTGAGAATAGGGGGAGAAATTAATTTAGCTTTTAGAGCTTGAAATGCCTCCTCGGCAAATGCATCCCATTTAAATTTTACGTTCTTCTTCAGAAGAGCAGTGAGAGGTTTTGCTACTTGAGCGAAGTTCGGGATGAATTTACGGTAGTATCCAACAAAACCAAGGAATGATTTTACATCTTTTACCTTTTTGGGTGTCGGATATGTTTTTACCGTCTTTATTTTCTCAGGATCAGGTTTTATGCCCTCTTCACTAATTACATGTCCCAAATATAATAATTCTCTTTTTATAAAATGACACTTTTCTGGCTGTAACTTTAAATTATATTTTCTCAATCTTTCAAACACATTTTCTAATTTTTTTATATGATCTTCTAGGCTTGACCCATATACAACAATATCATCTACATAAACAAAGCATTCTATACCTTGCATTCCCATTAGCACATTATTCATCATTCGTTGGAAAGTTGCGGGTGCATTTTTCAACCCGAATGGCATTCTATTATATTCATAATGACCTAGAGGAGTACTGAAAGCAGTTTTTTCGCGATCATCCTGATCAACTAGGATTTGGTGAAATCCATTTGCTAAATCAAGCGTGCTGAAATACTTAGCTTTGCCCAATTGATCTAATATGTCGGTTATATTAGGTAATGGATATGCATCGCCAACAGTAATGTCATTTAAACGCCTGTAATCAACGACTACTCTCCATTTCTTGTTACCTTGTGCATCTGGTTTTTTAGGGACTAGGAGCAAGGGTGAACTCCATGGACTGTAGCTTGGTCGAATTACTTTATTTTCTAGCATGTCTTGGATTTGTTTATGAATTTCTTGTTTATGTGCTTCCGGTAATCTATAAGGTCTAATATATATAGGATTTTTACCCATTTCAGTTTCTATTTTATGTGTGATTGCATTTGTAAAAGTTAATTTATCCCCTTCCAAATAAAACAAATCATTATATTCTCTACAAACATTTAATATTGATTTTTCTTCTTCTTTATTACAATGCTTTAATTCCAATACTTTTTCTAATTTTTCTAATCTTTTATAAACAGGATCATCCTCAGGATGCGTTTCTATAACTTCAAATTCATTTAAATTTTCCCATTCAGTTTCTATATTTTCAAAGTTTATATTTACTTCCTCTTCTTTTAAATTTAATAATAATACTTTTATTCGATTTTCACGATTAGGCTTTGCTATAGTAGAAGCCA
This sequence comes from Villa cingulata, assembly GCA_951394055.1. Classification (NCBI taxonomy): domain Eukaryota; kingdom Metazoa; phylum Arthropoda; class Insecta; order Diptera; family Bombyliidae; genus Villa; species Villa cingulata. The sequence goes on along the minus strand of OX596022.1, from coordinate 22,862,324 downwards.
TAAATACACCGGGATAAATTTGCTTTTTCTTGAATACAATTTCTTCATCACTTTTGAACGGAATTTCTATAACTTGTTCACTTCGCGGTTTCAGAATTATTTCTTTACGCTTTTTTGTTTCTTGGCCTAAATCACCTATATGATATCGCGGGTTTTGGTCATGATAATGATCTTTACTAATTACAATGTTTTTCGTTTCGGATTTATCCTGCACGATTTTTTCACCCTCTATCGGACATATGAGTTTTGAGTGTTTAGTAAACTCCTCTATATGTTCTGTAGAAGTTTGTGAACTTTTGATAACAGATAATCTCAATTCGAGTTCATTGGTTTTATAGTCGATCACACATGAATATTTTTTCAAAAAATCATTCCCGATAATTCCATCATATGTTAAATTTGTATCAACGTCGTCAAGCAAGTGGAATGGATGTTGCAATTTTATGGTGTCAGAATCAGATTGTAACACTATGGTTCCCGCCAGTACACCATTTGTTGCGATCGATTCCCCAGCTATCGTTGATATAACAAATTCTTCACTATGAAACGTTTTATCTAGGTAATTAAGGTTGCTTTTAACTATGCTTATATCTGCGCCAGTATCTACGAGGAAAGTCAAGTAGTTTTTCTGAAAATTTTCTACGGGTACTCTTATTGTAGGTGGATTATTATTGTTTTCACAAAATGAAACTGATACTACGATGGGTTTTTTTAATTTAGTGGGTGGTGAACGTCGGCTTTCACTATCACTCGAGATGGGCTGCCGATCTCCTCTTCCCGAGTCATCTCGTTTCCCTTACCGATTTCATTATACTGCAAATGTTGTAAATTGGCTTCTGGATAACGCTTGTGTTGTGTTCGATTTTGATAATTTTGAGACTTTTCATTATAGATAGGCTTACCATAAAACGTATTTTCTAAGTTCGGATGATTGGGTTTTCCATTGTAATTCCGGTTGGTATTGATTCCTTCCTTTGGTTGCCCTGAATGCTGACGCTGATTATTTTGGGACAATCGTGCCCTACAGTCGCGATATGTGTGATTTCTTTTGTTACAATAACTGCAAATTAGGTGAACTTCTTTTGCTACGTTTCTGGGTGCAAAATTGGGTAAACCCAAACGTCGATAACAATTTTCTTGTGTATGCCCTTCCCTTTGACAAATGTTACATTTGAGTGGAGGTTTATAAAAGTGCCTATTTGGATTTTGATTATGTGATGAAGAAGAGAATTCATTATGTGGTAACCTCGTTTCTTGATTTATCGCATAGGTTATAGCTTCTTTCAAACGTTTCTCGTTATGTGCTTTGACTAAAAGTTTCAGACTGAAATTTTTTAAACCATCTTCAAATGCTTGTACTGGCAGTTTCAAATTTTCTTCCATTAAATATTTTGAGATTGTCGCGTCAGTAACCGAAGTGTGTGTCGCCGAATTTAATTCATTCAAGAGTTCACAAATTCTGTCGCCAAATTCTCTCACTGATTCGCGGGGTTTTTGCTTTGCATTTAGAATTTCATTTTGAATTGACGATCTTGATTTTACCTCCGTAAATTGTGACTTCAGCTCTCGCGCTAAGTCATCCCATTTCGCACATGATTTATATTGTATCAATTCAAAAGCTGGACCACTAAGTTTGGTTTTCACAATATCTAGATACATGCTCTGCTCTTGAGCACTTGTCATAGAAGAAAACAGAATATTTCCACACGCAATAAATTTATTTAATTCAGAAGGCGTACCACTAAATTCAGGAATTAAATTATATATGTCTGATAATGAAACTTTAATACTAGTTTCGGTTTGCTTAGAACCGTCTGTTGAATTTGTATTTTGTGATCCAGGCATTTTTGTAACACCAAAATTCGTATCTGTTTCGTAGAGAATTTCTGGTAGTTCTATATCGAAGAAAGCAAGCTCCCGAAAATTTGCTACGATTTCGGCACGTGTTGCACTTCTAGTCAAAATTTTTATTCTAGTTTTTAAACCCAGAATTTTGAGAAGAGAGAAAAAGAATGGAAATGCAAACTTTCGAATTACACGATTATCAATTCACAAGAGACAATAGGTTAAATATGTATTAAATACCTCGAAATTCAGGAGAAGAAAAAAAAATTTCACTATAAATACAATTTACATACTAATACACCACATAGTAATTAGTAAAACCTCAATTTCTATAATTTATTTTGAATTTACTTTCACTTCTAATATTTTATAAAAACAAAGCGTATTTAATCAGACTCACAAGTGCAACCGGAGAAAAACCCAGTAAACCCAATGGAAATTTATTTATATTTTTATATATATAATAAATCAATATATAATAGATATAATATTTTTTATCTCTTTTTTTTTTCAAAAAAAAAATATCAAATTTCTAAATATATGTATATGTATTTATATTTATTAGGAAATGATGTTTCTGTTTGTTTTTTTTTTTTTTTTTAATTATACAGGGTGTTTCAGTTCAACGGTAAAAAAATTGAACAGTAGATAGGTTTCGCCGAGACAAACAAGAAATCGTTCTACAGGTGGGGGGGTAATCTCAACCGTTTAGCCGCTAGAGGGCGTCAAAGTTTTTCTTCTCCTGTTTTACTAAACACCCTGTACTTTCGTTATTTTACATCCTAGCTCAAAAAGTATACCACCATGCAATAGAAGGCCCCTTGCCGTTTCATTTGACTTATGGCTCATCCCTGTCGCCCGCCCCCTTAAAAAGTTATGGGTAGTCAAATTCAAAAATCTACACTTTTTCACGTGATTTTTTGGAAAAAATCAATGATTTCTCGAAAAAACACCCGTTTAATGTGCAATTTTCTTTCTGTCAGTTAAAAGACCGATTCCTTTTGAAAAATTTCGCTCTACGACCTACGCTGTTATTTCTTTTTGTTCCTGAGATGTAGCAAGTTATGTCAGTTAAGGTTGTAGGCAATTTCTATAAATCCCAGATAATTTTTCATTTTTACATTCAATTTCCAGAAATTAACTAAAACCTCAACTGACATAACTTGCTATATTTCTGGAAAGAAAAGAGATAACAGCGTAAGACGCAGACAAAAATTTTTCGGAAGGAATCGGACTTTCTACTGACGGAAAAAAAATTGCACATTAAACGGGTGTTTTTTCGAGAAATCATTGATTTTTTCCAAAAAATCACGTGAAAAAGTGTAGATTTTTGAATCTGACTACCCATAACTTTTTAAGGGGGCGGGCGACTGGGATGAGCCATAAGTCAAATGAAACGGCAAGGGGCCTTCTATTGCATGGTGGTATACTTTTTGAGCTAGGATGTAAAATAACGAAAATACAGGGTGTTTAGTAAAACAGGAGAAGAAAAACTTTGACGCCCTCTAGCGGCTAAACGGTTGAGATTACCCCCCCACCTGTAGAACGATTTCTTGTTTGTCTCGGCGAAACCTATCTACTGTTCAATTTTTTTACCGTTGAACTGAAACACCCTGTATATACAGGGTGTCCCGTTTCGGGTGGTCATCCGGCACACAGTAGATAGGTCTCGCCTAGACAAACAAAAAATCGTTCTAGGGGGGGGGGTAATCTCAACCGTTTAGCCGCTAGAGGGCGATGAAGATTTTTCGCACTCAATCTACGAAACACCCTTTAATAACTACGGTGTACTAGCTAGAAGAATGTGGTGTAAGAAAACTCTGAAGGAAACTCCCCCCTTTCTTCAATGATACCTTATATGAAGCGGTAAGAGATAGACCTTTGCTGTGAAGGGCAAAAATAAAGCAGGTGTCTTAGACTTTCTGTTTTTGTAATTTGAAATTAATATAGAGGGCGCTTTACTTTCACAGCCTGTATTATCTCTGGAAAATATGGCAAAAAATCACTAAATTCTGACTTTAAAACACAATAACTCTTGAAACAAAGAACGTAGAGAAGCATATAAGGTATCATTGAAGAGAGGGGGGAGTTTCCTTCAGAGTTTTCTTACACCACATTCTTCTAGCTAGTACACCGTAGTTATTAAAGGGTGTTTCGTAGATTGAGTGCGAAAAATCTTCATCGCCCTCTAGCGGCTAAACGGTTGAGATTACCCCCCCCCCCTCTAGAACGATTTTTTGTTTGTCTAGGCGAGACCTATCTACTGTGTGCCGGATGACCACCCGAAACGGGACACCCTGTATATTTTTTTTTTTTTTTGTTCTATATATGTATATATATATCTTTTTTTTTTTTTTTGAAAAGAAAAATTTTTCTAAGTTCTACTCACGTTTTTTTTTCCTTCTCTTCTCTTTTTTTTTTTTTTTTTTTTTTTTACTTGTTGTTTTGTTGCCTTGGTATATTAAAGATGATCTGCGTCGGCTATCTGTTTGACTTCTCTATGATGTTGTAATGGTGTTAATGTTGTCCGGAATTTATTAGCAAACTATTTCACTTCTCCGCCCTTCTTCTTTTTTTTTTTTTTTTTTTTTTTTTTATTTTTTTTTTATATTATATTATATCCATTCTTTATTTTATTTTATTTTTATTTTTATTTTATTTTATTTTATTTTATTTTGTTTTGTCCAAAACTTATTTTTATATGTTATTTTGTAACTGCCAAAACTGTATTTTATTTTTTTATTTTTTGTTTGTTTATTTATTTATTTCACCGAAATTTCTCAAGTTTTTTTTTTTTTTTTTTTTAATTTCTCTCCTTTTTTTTTTTTTTAATGAAAAATTTTTTTGACTTGTTTGGTATATTTCGCAATCCCACCGCTGCCACCAAATATGTAACGCGTTCTGCCGTGCTTACCGTGGGGGTGAAGAGCAGATACGCGGAGAATCAGAGTAGAGGTCACACTTTTTTTTTTATTTAAAACGCCAGATTTTTTTTTCTAAGTTTTCGTCTTTTATTTACTCATTACAAAATATTTCGAAGTGTTTTTAAGATTTATTAAAAATTAAAATTCTAAGATTTGTTTTTTTTATAAAATAAAATAACTAAGTTTTATTTAAATTTATTTAACCACAAAATATTATAATTTTCTTTCAATATGTTTATCGTGACACCTCTGACTCTGAACTGCTGTTTAATTTTTCTTTTCTTCAATATTTATAATTCTTTTACCTCCAAAAAATGCTGAATCGCAGTCACACATATTCATTGGTATTCCATTTGGTTTATTTTTTTCATTGTCCATATATCCATAAGTGGTTAATTTATGTTTATCTAGAATTTTTAAAGGAAACTCGTGTATAAATTTGCTTATGATTGCATTAGATGATTTTTTTTTTGTTTCCCATAAGAATATATTATTATGCATTTTCCTTTTCATAATTACGATCATAGAATAGAATATTTATTATATGTAGAATGATGTGGGTAAGTACTTAAGACTTGCGCCATAATTCATATATCATAATATTACTATATAGAGTATTTTTTTGCTCACATAACGAATTATGTGCTTAATGATATAAATGAATATCATATAATACGTACATATATGTATATGTGTATATAGAATTTATTAATTATATGTTGTGGATTGATATATATATATACAAAAGAAACACGAGATTTTATTTTGAAGACATGTACATACAATAAATTTCTATATAGTGTATTTGATAAGTAAACGAAGTGGAATATTGCATATGCATACGCATATGATTTGTATTGAGGAATTTTGGAAACATGATCTCCTTTCGCTTATCGAAATAAAATAAAATAAATAATTTATTCCACTTGGTGAAAATTATTACCAATGAATATAGTGTATTATAGCGAATATAGTGATTATGATTATGACAGCATATTATATGAAATTGTATTTCTTTAGAATACTCTAGTACTTTAAAATTTATTTAAAAATTATATATGCATAATTTATATCTTCATTCTCATTAAGGTTTTGTCTTTACCAAATGTTAAATATCATATATTTTAATATATTTAAGGAATAACCTTAAATATGCTGTCATAACAGGTACCCAAAATCGTAGTTCGAAACCACAATGTGGTAAGCCAATCAGAATTGACCTATATCTTCCATATCCAGCCATGTGACCGTCGTGATGGTATGTGATTGACACGATTACCGGAACCCAATTGAATCTACTATTAAGTTATTTAAATGGTAGTCAACAGTAATCCTGTCGATCACACATCGCCACGCGAATGTGTTAACAAATCAACCATTAACTTGGAAACTTTTGGGTTGCATGACTTCAAAGAAGCTTTGATCAATCAACAGCCTGGTACCCAACTTTGCAGCTCGACTACAGAGTGGTAAGGCAATCAGGTTGATGAATAATCAAAACAACTTCGAAGTCACTCGACCCAAAATTCCAAAACAAAATGAAAAGTGCTAAAGATGACGGTGTATAGTCCGTAAAGGACATTAAGTGTTAGCCTATGCTAACAAGGGTGCATATAAAAAAAATTTTCCGTAAAGGAACAAAGTGTTGATATAAAATCAACAAATAGAAATTTTGTACATTCATAAGAATGTACGAAGTACCACCTGTGTTGTCCGTGCAGGACTAAATGTGACACAGATCCGTAGATCTGTGTCCCGAAAAACCGATCGTCCAGTTTGGACATTTCTTGCATCTACAATCCGTGTCACCGAAATAACCGAAATTGGGCGCCATTTTGTAAGATATGAACATAAATTACGCCATGGCATCCGCATGTGTAGTCAAAAACCACACAATTGGGCGCCATTTTGTAAGATATGAACATACATTACGCCATGGCATCCGCATGTGTAGTCAAAAACTACACAATTGGGCGCCATTTTGTAATGTATATACAGTAAGGTACAGTGTTGTACTGTCAGGCATGTAACACAATCATGTATCCATAGTCCACACTACAACATATTGTTTGTCTGGAAATAAATACTGAAAATTAAAAAAAACAAAAAGTTCGTTTTATTTGTATTTGAATATGTCGCGTGACGTCACAGCAGTATCTTCCATCCTAATGAGAGATGAAAGCCCACTGTAACATCACACGGCACAAACATATACAACGATAATATATACTATTAACATTAAGTACAACGTGTATTTAAAACATGTTGTACATGGCCGGCTATTGTTGTTGAAATTAAGTAACAACACTCATTACGTCATACTTAGGTCTTGAGATGATGGAAGGTGGAAGTGGCGGCTACGCTAGCTGGCTAGCACAGTACTAGCTCGCCGGATGGGGTGTGAGATTGCCACTATTCCATGCCTCTTTTGTTTTCCGTAGCCTGGAGCAGTAGAAAGTGGTGAGATCTTTCTACTTAGAATGCTCCAATTTCAAATTATACAATAAATAAGATGCAGCACCCACACCGTAGACCTGTAATTATGGCCCCGCTCTGGCCCAAGAAAACAGCTACTACCATCGTTGGTCCTATAAAAAGAAAAGAACGCCTCGCCCAACGATGATAGGGTTAGGGACTAACCCACCTCAATTAAACATAGTTCGCTGAAAAAACTATGTTCCCATCCTTGTAAAAGAGGAATGTAATCGACAGATAATATTATGCCCTTAAGTTACGTCATAATGCAAAAAAAATTAGAATCCTGATGGGAGATGTCCAAGCAAAAGCCAAATGGTCTAATTATCAATACATCATATTTATTTTTAAATCCAAAAATAAAAAAAATTACATCAAAATAAAATTAAATTTTTTTTTTTGTGAAATCATTATCTAGTAAAGTTAATGTTAATTTTCAGAATTTAAGAAAGAAAAGAAATTCCTTAAAATAGATCTTAATTAATTATTGAAAATAATTTTCATGTTCTATTCATTCCTTATTTATATTTTCTTTTTTTTTTTTTCTTTTATATTTATATAAACAATTATCATTTTATATTTTTTTTGTTTAGAAAAAAAAAAACGTAATTTTTTTATTTGTATGCATTTATAGTATGAAGTGTGTTTAAAAGAATTATCGCGTATGATATTTTAAACTAAAAATAAATCAAAATTTACGTAAAAGATAATTTAAGTTATATATGTAATTTACTTAACCTAAAAAAATTATACGTTTGACATTTGAATTAATCATTTTTATTTTATTTCTAATTTATTTATTTTGTGGAAATATTTTGATAAATTTATTTTATTCTTGTTCTTATAAAAATGAAACTGTTTTACTCATTATTTATTATTATGATTAAAACTTTGTGAATTATTTTATCATTTTTTTGAGTGTTAGGTTTACATGTGATATCATTTTTTTTTTATGAAATATACGTGCAATGTTCAAGTAATTTTATGAATATAAGGCTGATAACTACAACTAAGTTAATTAATAAAACTAATATATTTTATTTTATTCAATCAATGTTGAAATATTTCCTTTTCTTCTTCAATAAAAATGATTTACAAAGTCAAAAGTATAATACAATCTACTTATTTCACGTTAAAAAGTATATGATTGTATTACACTTAGTAGAACATCACGTAACACAACTTATAATTTCGATTGTATTACTACACTTTAGACTTATACAACACGTCAACCCGTAGTCGCGCCCAACAGTAATCTGATTCTGTACTTAAAAACATTCTTCTTATATATCATTGTGCAATCATTCTTGTATATCGTACATAAACATATGATGCATTGTATCTACTTCTCTCCCTAATGCTATATCAATCCTTTGTTCTAGATGTTAATTGTAATTCTAAGAATTGTCTTGCTAATGCGTAATTCATTTTATTTACATACTACAACTGGATCTCAGTCCTTTGTCCCTAGTATTCTAATGTATGCTGTATTCTAACTGTATCCTTTCATACTATTATTCCTCATCCTTTGTTCGTTATGTGTTAATATGCAATACATCTGTCTATATCTTATCTTAACTGGTATTTCTAATTGCCGGCACTAAAACACTTAAAATTCTTTTAAACCTAACTGGATATCTTCACTACAATGCAGCATATGTTCATATCAATTTCATTTGTTTAGACAGTTGTTTTGAAATACCAATGCTATTACTCACGACTACGGGAAGACAACATGCCTTAGCGTGTTTCTTTATTTCTTTGTTTCAGGACGGGCTTTTGCCTGATTACTACTCAAGTGCTCACTACAGTTCGGCCAACCTACTTTGTCACTGTCCACAGTGACATTCACTTAGCCAACTTTATTTCAATCGGTCCGCGACCGACACAATTATCATAATTGCAATATTTACATCTTCTCTTCGTCAGTCCCAGACTGACAATTCTTCACTTTGTTCTTTTTTTTCTCATATACTTCGGCCCCCGGCCGACATTCTGAAATCTTCTCCATCAGTCCCAGACTGATAATTCTTCACATTATTCTTTTTTTCCTTATATACTTCGGCCCCCGGCCGACATTCTAAAATCTTCTCCATCAGTCCCAGACTGATAATTCTTCACATTATTCTGTTTTCTTATATACTTCGGCCCCCGGCGTACATTCTAAATCTTCTCCATCAGTCCCAGACTGATAATTCTTCACATTATTCTTTTTTTCTTATATACTTCGGCCCCTGGCCGATACTTTACCTTCTCGTTGTTGCCCATATTCTAAACACTTACAACAACTCCAACGTTTTATTTATTTTTTTTTTTTATTGGTGCAACTAATCAATTTTCGTCTGATTGAAGCCTCGTACTACTTCAAGATCTCTGACCCTTTTCACATCGCACCTGCAATTTAATATCTTAAAATGAAAATTTTCCTTAAATAAATCGATACGAGAAAGTTATTTTTTTCATATTTATTACACCACACACTTAAAGTACATAGGTACATTATCTTACATTCTTTCCTATACATTATGTTTTAAAAGAAAATATATTAATATAAAAAAACATTAATCTTCCATGTTGCCTCTTAATTATCATCCCAATCTAAATCTTGTAGCTGACACCAGGGTTTCAATCTTTCGGCGGATTGTACAGACTCGTACGGCTTCCTGGTGACCTGCAATTCTTCTGTATCGGTTACCACATATCTGTCGCTTCCCAACACTGCTTTTATAACGTATGGTCCTTTGAATCGAGGTTGAACTTTACGAGGTTGCCCCGTTGCTACTGGTTCTTGTTTAATCAATACTAGATCCCCTTCCTTGTACTTACGCGGACTTTCATGAGTGACGTTGAATTTTTCCGCTCGTAATTGTTGTGTTCTTTTTATTCTTTTTAATACTATTTCTTTCAACTCAGATAATGGCAAGTTTTCTTCATTTTCTTGATCAAGGGTGTCGTGTAAAGCAAGTAACAACTTGCTTTGCAATATATCACGCGGTTGGTAAGTCAATATGAGTTGGTGTGGTGCAATTTTTGTGGTAGTATTTTTCAAGCTATTCAGCGACCATTGTATTGCTTTTATGTGTCTATCCCAGTCCCGACCGTCTGCATCCTGAGTCATTGTGTTGATGGCTGACTTTACTGTCCGAAAGTATGTTTCTATTTGTCCGTTTGATCTATAATCTCTTCATCCATGCCCAAATTCTTAATGAGTGGGTAAACAGATCCATGTCGTGCCATGTGTTGACCGAAAAGCACATAATAAGGATTTACACCGATGGATTGGTGGACCGAAGTAGGCATAGCGCAAGCTATCCTGGGAAGATAAACATCCCAAGAGCTATGGTCATCCTTTATATATGCTCTTAAAGCAGACAAAACAGATCGATTTACTCTCTCAGCTGCATTTGGATGTGGAGAATGTACTGCCGTACGGACATGTTTAATACCATAAACATTCAGAAGATCCTGGAACGTTTTTGATACAAATTGTTTACCGTTGTCCGTAAAAATTGTCTCAGGCACTCCATATGTACAAAATATAACATCCTCAAGGAACTTACACACATTAGCTGCAGTTTCAGCTTTCAGTTGCAGTTTCTAGAAAAACAAACTTGCTAAACGCATCAAAACTGTCAGAATAGCTACATTACCAGATTTGGTTCGAGGATAGGGACCTAAGAAATCAATATACAGGAATAGGAATGGTCTAGTCTAGACTAGACGATTCTATTTGTTTACCCATGGGTGGTCTTAGAACTTTAGTTGTATCTTTGGTCTCTTTACACACTTGACAATTCCTTAGTTAACTCATGCATGATGTTTACTTCACATTTAGGATTAATATCCTTAATCGATTATTCCGAAATAACATCTGGTGCGATCTTAAACCTTTTCCAGAAGTCGATTCCTAGATACATTTGTTGCCGTAGAGTTGGAACTATATGCAACTTCATCATATGTGTAACTCCCATAAATGTCACTGGTACTTCAATGTAACCTTCTATTCTTTGATTGTTGCCATCAGCTGTTGCTACTGATTCAGAAAGAGAAATGACTTCGACATTTAATTTTTCAACCAATTTGTTCGCTTGTCGACCTAAACATGAAATGCTGGCACCGCTGTCCAGTAAGCCTACAATTTCAAGATCTGCGACTTTAACTTTCGCATAAAGGCGATCGTCGCAGGGATAGCGTACTAGAGCTAGATTTACATGTACAGCAAAATACAGCAAAACTTTTGAGAGACCCAAAGTACCATTTAGAGATATACCTCGGTTCAATAATTTATTTATTAACCTTATGGCCAGTAAAGTTTTCAGGCAAAACTTTGTTTGTAAAATTTCTTTACATATTACTGGCCTATCTACATATCTTTACATGGTCAATTCAGTGGTGTTAATTAGTTGGACCATGAAAATTCTACATTATAACTTTATTGATTTAGTAAATAAGTCCAACTAATTACCGTAGCGCCACGACGATATCCACCTCTTCCGGGACCCCTCTTACCCTCTGTAACACATATGAATCCTACATGTTCTCGAAAACTTCTTTGCCAGCCTGCGTTTTCTCCAGTAGGAACTTTGCCACCACGACCAAAAATAATATTTTCTAATTTTAAAATTCTTCCCGGAAGATCAACTATGTTTGAATCCAATATCATATTTAATTTCTTCTATTTTTATCATGTCTCTGTCCTTTATATAATTGGTCTTACTGTCATTTAAATCCCATGGTCACATTGTGATATTTAGTGTGAGTGCAGTTATACAAGTACAATGAATTAGGTAGAGTTATGCATTATCCATTCCCTTAACATGACTCTTCAAAGTACCACTTCCTCCATTATTTTTTTTCCTTCTGAACTTTCTGTAGGTACGATTAGGCAGTATACTCTAGCAAACTCAGTTAAGGGTATCCAATTCATTTCAAGATTTTTTTTTCTTCTGTTGTGCTAAGCACACCCATTTTCCTCGTGGTTTCAAATCTTGTTGTGCGAGTAGCCCGACTAACTAATTTTCTTTCTCTTTCTCATATTTTTTTTTTGAGACTCTTAATCTCAGGGTCATGGGGCTTCCCCACGTTGGGCGTTTTCACATTTATGGACATACCTAGCAGCCTCACCTCTTCAGCCTCATTCTTCAGGCGAGCCCTCTAATGAGCCTGCTATGTAATGTGAGGGTACTATAGTCACCCTGTACTTAGTACTTGGTCGAGTACCCTGCACTAGTATATACCTCTACGGTATATACACTAATCTGTTTGGTCACATTGACCATCTGGTGTATTGAAATGCTGTTATACATAACGCATTACAATACAGCTTCTTCTTCTTATATAACACGCGCATTTACGCATATAGTTATAGCATTGCTATATTTTTTTTTTTTTTTATTTTTATTTTATTTAATCCATTTCTGGTTACAATTTTAACAAAATAATTCATATAATATTACATAATTAAGAATAAAAAAAAAAGAAGAACAATGATTATCTTCCACCACTAGCTACAATGATATGAAAATAATAGTCTATTATATTACATTATTTATAAAAAATGGAATCCAAAAATGGTTACATGTGCACATTTGGTGGCTGAAGGCCAGTGTTAAATGTGAATCTATTATAAAGTTTAAATTAGAGCGAGACAATATTCAGGTGATAATACGAAATTTAAAAAAATAATAAAAGAAAAAAAAAACAAATAAAAGAAAGAAACAACTAATTTAGGTTAAAATTACATAAACATCAGAACGGACTATATTTACTTTACTAATAAATATCAGATGCATGAGGGTCAAGATAACAATGTTGAGATGCTCATGATTCATATCGTATAGTTAATTAAGTATTCCACTTCTGTTTGCTCAAAAAGCCAATTTTTTACAGCACTAAGAAATTTTTTTAAGTTATTATTATCCCTTATTAATTTCGGTAATCGATTGAAAATAAGTGGTGCAACATTTGAATAAAAACGCCTGTAAACTTCAGTATGAGTTCTAGGGACCAAATATTCGTTGTGTCTTCTAAGAGAATAGGTATTTATCCTTTTATTTCCAAATGAGCTGCTTCTTATAAAAAATAACTTTAAAACTTTATAGATATACAGATAACGCAGCGGCAGCACTTTATTGGTACAAAAAATGGGAAAAGATGGACAATAATAGCTCTTATTGCAAATCAAACGCATAATTCTTTTCTGTGCTATAATTATTGGTTTTAGACTGGATATATATGCATTTCCCCAACACAACAATCCATATTCTAGTCGAGATTGAATTAGAGCAAAGTACAACATTTTAAGAATTTCTAATGGACATGATGAGCGAATTAAATAAAATTTCTTTAAGGAGGAATATAATAGACGTTTGAGGTTTGTCACATGGTCACTCCACTTCAGTTTATAATCTAATGTTACGCCCAGATATTTAAAACTATTTACGCATTGTATTTGGAAACAATTGTTGTTACAGTTATTGCCATAACACCTATGATAATCTATATACAAATCTGTAGGAGGCCCCATAAGCGTGAAATACATGATCTTGGTTTTGTTGCTTAGGATCATATTATGAGATAGAAGCCAGATGTTTAACATTGACAAATCCTTATATATCTGTTGCTTAATTTCATCAATTGATGATGAGTTGTATACGAATGACATATCATCAGCAAATGCAAATAGTCGGCCATTAAATTGAAAATTGCACAATGAATTTACATATATTAGAAACAATAGTGGGCCAAGAACTGATCCTTGTGGTACCCCTCGGTTATCGAGTGTTACAGTGTTGCTATATTTTCCGTTTATACGGACTGCATGTTTGCGATTTGAGAGGTATGATGATAACCACGAGTAACTCACTCCTCTAAAACCTGCATTATACAGTTTTCTAAGTAATACACCGTGGTTAACAAGATCAAATGCTTTTGTGAGATCAACAAATAATCCAACAGCTTTATAACCTAAATCAAGTTTACTATAGACTTCATCAAGAAATTTTATAAGAGCATCCTCGGTGTTCATACGTTCACGAAACCCAAACTGCGAATCGCTGAAGAAATTAGATTTATTCAAAAATAAGACCATTCTATGTGACATTATACGCTCATATACCTTCGCTAAGACTGACAAGATAGATATAGGTCGATAGTTACCTGGGTCAGATTCATTACCTTTCTTATAAACTGGGACAATAATTGCCGTTTTCAGAGCTTCAGGAAATATTCCTTGCGAAAAGCTGAGGTTTATTAAATAACATAGAACACCAGATATTTGATTTGCAATTTTCTTTATTGTTACAGTGTTAAGACCGTCAATACCAGCAGCTGATCCATTTCTTAATTTAAATATCGTTAGAATTATTTCATTCGTAGTAACTGGATACAAGTAAAAGGTAGAGGAAGATACACTTTGTTCTGTTAGAATATTCTCAGCTACATCGTTATCATTAAGATTATCTGCGATTTCAGCTTGCTTTGAAACCTCACAGAAATATCTACTGAATTCACTTACAATATCAACTGGGTTGTATATTGGATTATCCCTAACATCATTCAGACATTTTATAACTTTATGTTTCTGTCTATTGCATCCAATCATTTCATCAATAACATTCCACTTAGGGTGCTTTAGGGTTTCCCCTGATTTTTTCAAATTTCCTATTAAAGAAAGTAGATTTACGATTTTGTATTAATGATCTAACATTTTTGTTCAGACATTTATACTTTCTCTTTAGTGCTATATCTTCAGGAAATCGTAGAGTTTTTTTATATATCTTATTTTTTTCCTTGATTTTGTCACATATAAGATCAGTCATCCAAGGTTTTATATGCATTTTTGATTTAGTCGAAGATTGTAGGACGACATAACTATTTTCTATGTTTTTTACAAGAAGTTTTATAAATTTATCAAATGCTGTACTGGGATTATTTGTGTTATATATTTCTTGCCAAGTTTCTTTATCTAAGTTTTTACACAGTAAATCGTAGTCGATACGTTTAGTTATCGCTGGCATTTCTGAACCATTATCAAGGGCATCAGCATGCATTGTAATAGTAAGCTCAATTGCGGAATGGTCAGTTATATTTAAATGTAGTACATTTGCTTGCAATTTAATACGAGAATTGTTTCTAAATTTACAAAAAATATGGTCTATACATGTTGCGGTTTGATTAGATAATCTGGTTGGTTCATTTATTAATGATTCAAAACCATATTCAGACAGTAAAAACATATAACTATCACAAGAAGAAGGTAAGTTTAATATATCAATATTAATATCACCAACAATTACTATGTTGGAGAAACGTTTCGATATTAAAAATATGCATATATATGCATCGGATGATGCAATTTCATGTTTCAGGTGCGTGATACAAAAATTCCCGAAATCTCACGCTTCACCAATGTTCTCCCCAATTAATTAATCAAAAGCACGATTATTGCAGCCGAACACTAATCCATATTCGGCTATACGCTCAATTTTCAATAATACATCTAAACATTTTTGACGTATTTGTATAATCGTACTCACCTAAAATGATTTCTGTGTTACCATACAGTGTTTTTTTTATTAGTACATTTTTTTTATATGTACTTTTGTTACTCACCATAAACATAAAAGAAATGTAAAAATTGTTAAATTAAATGAAAAAAACATATTTATCCTAATGTAGGCATACATTTTCCATTAATTAATATAAATTTTAACTTCCATGGGGTCCATAAATTGCAATTTTTCTTTAATTAAATAAGTACCTATTGTATTGTTACTTCACCATTTTGAAATTTTCATATAAAAGTCTTTCTCTTCGCTCAAATTATTAAAATTCATTAAAATTACCCCCACCAAATTCTCCAACGCACGCACTTCGTATAAATACGCGCTGCGAAGTTGCATCAGTCTTCTGTTGTTTGTATTCAATTAAGGGCAACCTCTGCAAAAATGGCTTTTCTTTCATTGCCGGTAGTTTTTTTTACATAATTTTTGTTAAGAAAGTAAATTTGGTAGTTTTAAATAGAAAGCACATATAAAATAAATACTTTATTTTATATGTGATAGAAAGTATATAACGACTTAACGGGTACAATTATAATTGGTGTATTATAAAGTGCAGTAGCAAAAAGGATGCAAAATCATGGAATTAAAATTTTTATATTATGTTAAAATTATTATTTTATAAAATTACATGATATGACGATTTGTTTATCATTATAAAATTATAATATTAATTATAGTGCTGTATTGGCTATTATATATTAATTTTTTTAACACAAGAAAATTTTATATGTACAGTCCTTCTCTTACTTTGAATGTATACATATAAAGTATAATATAATATATAAAAATAATATATATATGTATATATATAATGTGTTAAAGGTGAAAAATAATGCCTTTGGTGTATTCTATCATTTGTACGATAATGTTAAAGTTATTATTACACGTACAAACTGGTTAAATTATATAAATAAGCATATTGAAGAAATCCAAAAGTGAATTTTTCTAGCAAACACGTTTATTTATATTGTATAAGATTTTCCAATCTACACCTAAATAAAAGTAAAATTTACGGTAAATGTTTACTTTATGGTACACACACTAGGGTGGGGTAACTAATGATGGGGAATGGTAGGGGCATGTCCCCTGACCACACTTCGGGGGTCAAACCTTGGGGGACGGACAGTGGCGGCGCAGGGCGGGGGGTTAAAAATCGAAAATTTATCAATTTGTCATATGTGTTTATTGTTAAAGTGTGGGCTAGGGGGGTCGGAGGGGGTTGGTAATGAATGGGGGTGACAGAGGAAGATTCAAGGACTTCACTTTGGGAGCTGAAGTTTGGAAACGGCAAAGTATAGGAGCAGGATGGGAGGTTAAAATTCCTTTTACGAATTAGCGGCCCCTCGCGAAAAATCGTTATCAGCGAGTGGATACATTTCTGCCATGTTGTTAAAAAATGTTTCGATTAGATCAAGATAATCAATTTGACGCTTAAATAAAAATGAGGCTATATAACCGGTCCAATGTTTTTTGTACGACCGAAACGGGGCACACCACTTCGCAAATCTCTCCAAAATCTTTCAATATTTTGAGTGTGAGCGCCAGTTAAAGGATCTACAAAATTTAATGAATGATTGACTGTTAGATGTTGATAGCCTGATTGCTCGAGACAATTATATGCACGCCAACAATCAGAATAAATGACTGTGCCATCAGCAATATATTACCAGATTTGAATTTGTAGAAGGCAAATGTGTATAAAGCAAATCTGACAATGTGTGTATGTTGCATTTTCTATACATATATACACACACTGTCAGATTTGCCTTCTACAAATGTGTGTGTGCGTGTGTGTGTGTGTGTGTGTGCATAAGTGTGGATATGCATTTGTAGAAGGCAAATCTGACAGTGTGTGTATATCTGTATAGAAAATGCAACATACACACATTGTCAGATTTGCCTTATACACATTTGCCTTCTACAAATTCAAATCTGGCAATGAGTGTATATCTGTATAGAAGGCAAATCTGACAGTGAGCGCCAGTTAAAGGATCTACAAAATTTAATGAATGATTGACTGTTAGATGTTAATAGCCTGATTGCTCGAGACAATTATATGCACGCCAACAATCAGAATAAATGACTGTGCCATCAGCAATATAGTCTCGAATAACTGTTAATAGTGTTTCACTGTCTCGTGTATCAACGGGAACTAAAAATACATCTTTTGTCTCACGACAAATACCTCCAAAAACCCATTGGCCCGTTATAAGTCGACCGCGATTACTCTTGCGCTTGCCGACCTTACACCTTTACAACTTTCTAAAGGGAAGTATGTTGCATTTTCTCTACAGATATACACTCAATGTCAGATTTGCCTTCTATACAGATATACACTCATTGCCAGATTTGAATTTGTAGAAGGCAAATGTGTATAAGGCAAATCTGACAATGTGTGTATGTTGCATTTTCTATACAGATATACACACACTGTCAGATTTGCCTTCTACAAATGCATATCCACACTTATGCACACACACACACACACACACACACACACACACACACACACACACACACACATTTGTAGAAGGCAAATCTGACAGTGTGTGTATATCTGTATAGAAAATGCAACATACACACATTGTCAGATTTGCCTTATACACATTTGCCTTCTACAAATTCAAATCTGGCAATGAGTGTATATCTGTATAGAAGGCAAATCTGACAATGTGTGTATATCTGTAGAGAAAATGCAACATACTTCCGTTTAGAAAGTTCAGCTCCCAAAGTGAAGTCATTGAATCTTCCTCTGTCACTCCCATTCATTACCAACCCCCTCCGATCGAAAATTTATCAATTTGTCATATGCTTTTATTGTTAAAATGTGGGCTAGGGGAGTCGGAGGGGGTTGGTAATGAATGGGAGTGACAGAGGAAGATTCAATGACTTCACTTTGGGAGCTGAACTTTCTAAACGGAAGTATGTTGCATTTTCTCTACAGATATACACACATTGTCAGATTTGCCTTATACACATTTGCCTTCTACAAATTCAAATCTGGCAATGAGTGTATATCTGTATAGAAGGCAAATCTGACAATGTGTGTATATCTGTAGAGAAAATGCAACATACTTCCGTTTAGAAAGTTCAGCTCCCAAAGTGAAGTCATTGAATCTTCCTCTGTCACTCCCATTCATTACCAACCCCCTCCGACTCCCCTAGCCCACATTTTAACAATAAAAGCATATGACAAATTGATAAATTTTCGATTTTTAACCCCCCGCCCTGCGCCGCCACTGTCCGTCCCCCAAGGTTTGACCCCCTAAATATATTCATTGGACCTTCCTTTATCACCTCCATTCATTACCCACCCGCTCCGACCGCCCTAGCCTACACTTCAACCATAAACGCGTATGACAAAATGATAAATTTTCCATTTTTAACCCCCCGCCCTGCGCCGCCTATGTCCGTCCCCTAGGGTTTGACCCCCTAAGTATATTCATTGGACTTTCCTCTATCACCTCCATTCATTACCCACCCGCTCCGACCCCCCTAGCCTACACTTTAACCATAAACACATATGACAAATTGATAAATTTTCGATTTTTAACCCCCCGCCCTGCGCCGCCTCTGTCCGTCCCCAAGGTTTGACCCCCGAATTGTGGTCAGGGGACATGCCCCTACCATTCCCCATCATTAGTTACCCCACCCTAGTGTGTGTACCATAAAGTTTTTTAAATATTTAAAAAAAAAAAAAGATAAAATATATGAATTGATCAGTAAAAAAAAAAAAATGTTAAGTTTAAATATAAAATTTGGGTTAAGCAAAATTACAAAACTATATATAAGTGCATAAATAGAATATAGTGATCAAATAGTAGGATTTATTTTCATATAGTAATAAATTACAAATATTTATAATTTTTTTAGTGATTATCTTTACGCATTATATGTATAATACTATATTATAGGCTAAGTGTACATATCGTCGCCTGAGAACTATTTTGTTCCATACGCCACTTTTAACATTTCGAGAAAATCAAAGTCAAAGTTTAGACATTTGCTGAATGAAATCTGTCCGATAGAAATTTGCGATAATTGTTAAAAACGCTTCAGATTATCTCTTGATCGCAATGGTATAGTTTTGTTCTATTTTCCTAAAGTGGTTAAAGTAGCAGTTTTATTTATTGTTGACAAAGTTAGCAAAACCAGTTTGGGACATATCCAACCATTCGACTTTTCGTTTTAAATTTGTATGATATGGAACAAATGTAACTGGGAAATGTAATAAAATAGAACACATAAAAATGCATTTTCGCATTGTATTATATTGTAATTCAGTAAACTTTATTTCAAAATCGTATTACACAAAAATAAAATATAATTAAAATAAAAATAACGTACAAAAATTTGAATTGATACAAAATAACTAGGAACTTAAAAAATATTGAAATTCAAATATATTGAAAAAGTTCAGTTTTACAATTTTAGTATTGATTGGTAGTATTTTTTATCTTCTTCAGGAATAAAAGGCAATAAATCTTTGATGTCATTAACTTTATCATTAGAAATTTTAGTTCCTGGCATAATAGACAACTTTTCATTATACAAGTTCTTTGGAGTTCCTATTTTTGTCTTAGAAAAACATTTTTTGATTGACACTTCATGATAATTTATTTCCAAGAATGATGACTTAAATTTAACTGAAAATTCGTTTTCTTTATCTTTTTCATACAAAATTGCTTTAATTTTTGTGAATGGCACTTTTTGAAATTCTAATTTTCCTGCGGCTACAGAATATGTTTTGAAATCATTTGATTTCATTTGTAGAATTTTTAAAACTACTTTTGGTGCTTTAATTTTTAAAAGGAATTTTAAAAAGTGAAGAGGACTGTAAATTTCGATGTCTTTAAAATAACGATCAATAACAGAGTGAACACAGTCCACTTCTTGGATGTTAGAATGTCCAGCTTCTGAAAACTTTTGAACTATACGTTCTAAATGTGGATGGGAATGTAAAAAAATTTTTAAAGCTGTCAAATTGACTTTATTTTTGTTTTGTGGAATGCAGGAATCGCTCCACAACGTAATCCTTTTTATATTCGGAAAATCAAGAATTAACTGTTCCAAAATTCTAATTAATGCACTACTAATATCGTTTCCGGAGCGTCCGCTATGAGCTTCTGTCCAAATAGCGCAATAGGTAACTTTTTTTTCGTCCGGAATTATAGCTGTTCCAGTTAAATTGAAAACATTTAGTTTTCTTTTATAATAAAATAAAGAAGAGTTTCCTTTTGGGAGACCAATAACTCGCATTAAGTCGTAACATAATACACAATGGTTTGGGTCTATATTGCTCCTATCGATATCTCTATCAGCTTTACAAGCCTTTTTCTCATTTTGGTGAGCTTCATGTGCAATTTTTTCTTCACTTAATGGATTTTTATTATTTTCAAACAAGTAACACTTATCACAAAGGTCTTTTTTGGGCTTGTAAAAGCTGATATTAAATTCAGTGTTAAACACTTTGCGATAAATGTAGTTACTCGCCGGATTTTTGTACTTATCGACGTACATTTCATACATTTTTGCCAAATTCAAATTTGCTTCTAGATACATTCTTTTAGAATTTGATCTGCAATAATGGGAGTCTACTGTCTGAAAACTGTTTATATGCTCTCGTATTTCAGAAAGAACATCTTCTGGAGTGGAATTTTTAATATGCTTGCCCCATTTTGATGGTTTTGGACAACCAGTTTCAGTATCAGTCAATATTCGAAAGTTGTAGTCTATTCGTTGTTTAGTTATGTCCAAAGTATTTAAAAAAAATGATCTACAGACTCTAAAAATCTCATCATTTTTTTGAAAAAAGTATTTGAAAGAAAAACCCTTGTTTTTTGATTTGTCTACTCTTCTCCTTTTAACTTTTTCTCGTTTCACGAACTTTGAATAAAATTTACCTTTATCACAATCTGATAAACTCCAAAAGGATTCAAATATGTTTTTTCTGTCTTCTTCACAAAAATGTTTGGTGCAAAGGAAAAAACAGGTGTGAGGGCACGGTGGTTTAATTTGTCGAGCAAGAGCTTCTTTATTTTTTGAGTTCAGGTATGCTTGTCCAGATTGTCTTAGTTGTTTTTTAATATTTTTCTTCCATAAATTAGGATTGCTTGTCCTTTTTCTTGAAACTCTTGGAGTCGAACTCTCCGAATCTAAATTGATTAAAATGTTACAATATTTTTAGTTGAACATGACGCAAGTATATTATTTACATACCATAAAAGCTGGAATTTGATGGCAAATCACGATAACTTGAAACATTATTATTTTTCTTATTTGTTTCAGTTTCTGTATCTAAAATGAAAGAAAAGTGTTCATATTTCCCCAAGAATTTCAATCTTCTAGTTTAATAGTTACCAATGAGAAGTGTTTTTTGTCTTCTTCTTCGTTTCGGTAAAGTATATGTAGGATCTTCTAAATCATCATCACCTATAAAATTATTTAAAGTATATAAAATGCGAAATATAAAATATAAAAAAAGTTGAGGTTTACTTGAAAAATCAGAGCTTATTGCATCCGATGGCATTATATCGCGAGACATTCTGCAAATGAATTACAAATTGAGAAAACTATCATACATTTATTTTAATTATTTACATCATTTTTTTATTTTTATTTTTCAATTTATACGACTTACGTACAACATGAAATGCCCAGTTACATGTAAATGTAAAAAAAAGATCACAATTAAATAAATTACCTCAGAAGTGTTGGTGATAAAGCTGGCGGCGGTGAAGATTCCATTATTCATAGAACTTAGAACATACTTCTTTGACAACGTTTCTTCCTCAAAGTTAAAACACGACTGACTGTCATTCATATGCGTAAACGCCTTATATAGTTTTCTTCCAATATACTATCAACACAATGGATATGGAACATGATTGCATTTTTCAAAAAATAAAACTTTGTAGTCCATATCCACTGTATTTTTATCAATAAAATGTGCATGGAACAAAATAGCACATAAAACTGATTAAAAAGTGATACGTGGAACAAGATAGCACAAAATTTATTTTTTAACAAAAGTACATGCAATTTTTGTGCCACGTGCCAAAAATTCGGATATGGCACAATTTATACTAAAAACTTTTTCAGTTAGTGGATATAGAACAAAACTGACATTCGATATCTTAAAAACGAGAAGACTTAGAGAAAAACAGATAACATATTCTGAAAGAGCATGGTTCAAAACCTTTATCTCCATTATTAGTTTAAAAAATTCAAAAATGGCGTATGGAACAAAATAGTTCCCAGGCGACGATATATTATAAAATAAAATTTTTTTTTAAAAAAAGAAAAATTGAATGGTTAAACTACAAACGGTATATTACAAAATAAATTTACATACTATGCAAATAAATCAATCGAAGAATCATTATATTAAAAATAATAAATTTGAAATACTTAATAAAGTAAATTTTAAATTTACATTGTATCACGCATGTACATACATTATATACTCGTACATGATGAATAATAATAAAATAATACTAATAAAATATATGGAAATAATAAAATTATAAATATTTTTACACATAAAATACTACATGTACAACATAAAGGAAAACAAAATAAATAAAAAAAAAAAATATGGAAAAAGATCTGGACGAAGTAATGAAGCTTCGTTTAGACATTTTAAAAAATAAGCGCCTCCTGGAAGAAAGGTTCTAATGCATTGAAGCTTTCATTGCTTCCTTATATTCATCATCATCAGCTTCGACGTCGTCCGAAACAACATCTTCAACATCGTCAACAACAACATCATCATCATAAACCACATCATAATCGTCAACTTTACCAACTATAACAACAGCAACAGTCCGCATCATCATTGTTATTATCATCATCAGCAACAAATACATCATCATCGACATCAACTTCTGCAGAATAATCAGCAGCATTATCAGTAATAACATCACCGACGTCGTCATCAACATCATCACAACCATAAAAGGGTAAGCGCACCAACGATTTTTTTTGTTCTTTTATTCTATGTTAAAAGTTATTATAGAGGCCCCATGTAAAAATAAAACGAAAGATTAACTTTCTATGACAGAACAAACACATTACAAATTGAAAGATTATCATTATTACCACGTTCATTAAATTTTTGTAAAAAAGAGAAAAAAAATCTTTTGACTTTGTAAATCATTTTTATTGAAGAAGAAAAGGAAATATTTCAACATTGATTGAATTGTTAGTTAGAATAATATTACTACGTAACTTATATTCATACATGATAATATTTGTAATTATGATAGATTCACAGTATCAAATTTAATTGTAATATATAACAGCTATTATATAAGGTCTTATCTCTTATCATTGATGCTATTTTTAGTTTTTATTATATACTGTTAATTACATACTTATTATAAACTGTGAATTATTGTACTACTCAGTTAGTCTTAGTAGGTAGTTAGTAGGTTTTTCACTGTAATAAAGTTAACAGCTTATGGGCCCAGTCTGAGTGATTGGATAGAAATACTGTGTGTATTATAAAATAAAAATCCAGAAATATTTTAATAATCGTGTAAAAATTGTTAAATATTAATAAAAATAATAAAAGAAATCTTAGTGATTCTTGTAATTGAGTGATTATTTTTAAAAAATGATGAACTCTCAAAGTGTTAAAATTGAACTTTTAAATCAAGAAAATTACGACACGTGGAAGATACAGATAGAAGCTGTGTTAATTAAAAATAATGCATGGGAATACGTGTCGGGAAAAAATCAAAGACCAAAAATTGACAAATCTAATTCTAAAAATGAATCAGAAGTTGAAAATTGGGATAAAAATGATGCAAAAGCAAGAGCAGATATTTTACTTTCCATTCATCCGTCTATATTGAAGGAAGTGAAGCAATGCCAGACTTCAAGAGAAATATGGCTTAAATGACAATCCATATACCAATCCAGAGGACCAGCTAGAAAAGCAACGTTACTAAAACAGCTCTTATTGAATAAAATATCTCCAAATGAAGACATGAATATATACAACTTATCAAATTTCTTTGATATTGTGAACAAACTTCGTGATTTAGATCTTATAATTAATGAAGATTTATTAACCATACTTCTCTTGTACAGTCTTCCAAATACATATAAAAACTTCCGAATTGCAATAGAGTCTCGAGATGACTTACCTTCTCCAGAAAATCTAAAAATTCAGATGCTTGAAGAGTATAATGCACGGAAGTATAAAGATGATGGTTCACAAGATGCTATGTTTACCAGACACCAATCTTCAACTATCAACAATAAGGGCATAACTGATAAAAATAAAGGAACCTTTAAAGGTAAGAAAAAGCAATCGAATCTGATTTGTTATAATTGTAGAAAATATAGACACAAAGCGGCACAGTGCAAATATAAAAATCAGAAAGTGAATGTAGCTACTACTTCAATGATAAAAGAAGATGGAGCTTTTTGGATTTCAAATGAATCAAATGAAGAAGAACTTTGTCTGTTTTCGTCAATTATTCCTCAACAAAGTGATTGTGGTAGATCGTAGATGGTGTCTAGACAGTGGAGCTACAGCACATATATGTACATAATGCTGAGAATAAATTTATAGATTTTAATGAAACGGCGTGTGGTAAATTAAATCTAGCAAACCACAACACAACGAAAGTTTCAGGAAAAGGAGTAGTTCGTGTGTCAACAAATAATAATTTCAACTTGAAATTAGAAGACGTATTGTTTGTTCTTGACTTGAGGTATAATCTACTATCGGTTGCAAAAATAGTGGACAAAGGATTCAAAGTGATATTGCTGATAAAATAAATAAATATATCATTCCGAAAGGAACAACGTAACAGTGAGGACGTGTTTTTATTTGCTCGTGAATAGTAATAAAAAATTAAAATAAAAATATAAATAAAAATTTATTGGTGTTAAAAATTAAAAAAAATTAATTAATTAAATTAAATTAAAATAAATTAAATAGTTAATTAATATTAAGAAATAAAATAGTATTGTTTTTTTAAAAAAGTGAAGTTTAATGTACAATTTTAGTGGATGAAAAGTGCATATTTCATAATTTTTCATGACATAGAGAAAAAAGACTCCTTAGATACAATTCAGTGAAAAACATTATACTGCAAATACACGGTGCATTGTATAGTACCAAGTGATAATACAAACAAGTCACAGGGTGATCACAAAAACTACAAGGCACAGGGTGGCCAAAAAATTTTTGAGTACAGGGTGACCCAAAAACAGGGTGACCCAAAAATAAATAAAAAATTAAAAATTTTTAATGTTAAAATAATAAATTATAAATAATAAATAATAAAAAATTAAAAATATTATCCCAAAATTTAAAAATAATTAAATAAAATAAATTTAAAAAAAAATTTTAAAAACAAAAATAAAACACAAAGAATAAAAGTAAAAAGAAAGAGTGTTTTCTTTTTTCAGTAAAACATCTATTAACCAACCTACTTAAATTAGTTTAACAAAAATGGGGCAGCCCCCAGGGGGCAACACCAACTCCTTCGCCCTGCTTGCGACTAAAGAGTCTAACAGCAGGAAAAGAGCGAAATTGAACAATCAAACAACAACCATAACCATGAATAGTACCGAATACCCGCAACTAACATCGCACAAAGTAGCAGACGACGAATCTAAATATATTATGGTTCAAAGCCAAGTTATAGACCCGAACAGATCTACCGAAACAATTAAACAATTTAAAAAATTAGAAACCTTCAACGCTATCCTAATCCTAAAAGCACTTCAGGGTATCTCGTCGGAGATCATCGAAGTTGACTGGAGGAATGACGGGAGAATCCAGCTCCTCATAAAAAATAGAAAATTTGCTGAAAAGTTCATTCAATCGAAAGAATTGGTCTTGGGCAAAAACAACAGTATCCCCATCAAAGTTGAGTACGTAGCGGGACTCAACACGTCGAAAGGGGTAATCTGGTGCCCTCAGTTTAAATATGTGTCAGAGACTGAAATTCTCGAAAATTTTCCCGAGCAAGGGGTTATGGCAGTAAGACACGTGCTGAGAAGACAGAATGGCTCAACCGAACCATCACCCTCCGGTACTATCATATTAACGTTTGACACGCATAAGACACCACAATATGTGAAAGCGTGTGGAGTCATGCGTATTCCAGTCAGGGAATACAAAATTCCCCCTATGCGCTGCCACAATTGCCAGATGATGGGTCATACAAAGAACAGATGCGGGGGCCAAGCACGTTGTGCTCAATGCGGGGTAGACAAGACAAACCATGGTACAGAATGCACCACCTCCTTCTGTATCAACTGTAAAATAACAGGTCATGGAGCAGCAGACACGAACTGTCCCAGTTTCATTCAAGAAAAGAAGATTCTAGCCATTATGGCGAACGAGAGATGTACCAAATTCCACGCAAGAAAGAGGTACTTTGAGAGAAACCAGACAAGCAGTTTTAACCTAGGGTCAACCATCAGCAATTTATCAAGCAGAATTGGCACGGTATCGTACGCCCAAGCAGCTACAACAGGGAAAGTAAGTACACAGACGGCACCATCGACCAGCACAATGACTAACGACACCAGAACACAAAAAACAACAACAAACAACAACACGACCACAAAGACACTGAATACAAACAACAACACAAGCTCCGAAACCCAACCAAAACAGAAACAACGGACAAATAACTCACAAAAGGCGCAAACAGCCCCTCCCCAAATAAGGTTATCAAGAGTAACCCAACAACATTACAAATAGAAACACAATACCAACAACAAACACAAGACAACACATTGACCACAGTAGACTCTACCCACAAAACTGAAACGACAAAACATTATATTTCAATGTTGGACTTCCCCAACTTGACTGATTCCAGCAGAGAAAAACTCGAGAAGTTCATAGAAGCTCAAGGTAAGAACTACCTTGGAACTCAACTTCCCTTCCTTACACTCATACAAAATAACGATAAAGTATGCATCCCTTTCCCCCCTGTTTTTGAACAACATAACCCCCCAAACAAGCCCGTCAAAGACCCAGACAACCATCAAATGGATTATTCGGAGAGCCTTTAAATACCTCCTAGTCCCTCACAGCTAAGCAACCTGGCCTCGGTCAGCGTTTTTGATCTCTTCAAAATAAGCCATGACCAATTTCAGTCAGAGCTCGCACGTACCATCTCGTGAGCTCACCTGCTTGCAGTGGAACATAAGAGGCTTTCGTGCTAACCAGCACAATCTAGAACTCTTAATAAGTCGGTATAAACCGCATATTATCCTGCTACAGGAAACTTCATTTTTCTTGAACAACGGACCCTCGAACTTTCGAGGATACACTTGTCATTTTTCTGACAGTGATCCCTCGTCTCGTTCACGAGGAGTTGGTATTCTGGTACGGTCAAGTTTAAGCCATTCTCTTCTCGATATAACTTCGAACTTCCTGAATGTGTCTGTCACCGTACACACATCACCCCCAATGGCTTTTTCATCGGTATATATCACCAGAACCGACGTCATCGACACCTCCACTCTGGAAAACTTTGCTAACCAACTCCCATCAGCTTCAATAATTGGCGGTGATTTCAACGCCCATCACCACTTCTGGGGTGATCACAGATCTGACCCTAGAGGTACAATTATTGCTGACTGGATACTCGAATCTGACCACATGCTCTTAAATGACGGAGCCCACACCTTCGTGTCGCCGACACATCTTACTAGCTCCGCAATTGATCTCACCCTGGCGTCATGCCACTTAGCTAGCAACTTCTCATGGACAATCCATGAAAACCCAGAGGGAAGCGACCACTTCCCAATCATAATAAACAGCATTAACAGGCTAGCCGTCCAAAAAATTTCCACGCGTTTTGCTGAAGAGAAAGCTGACTGGGAATTCTTTGCCCAATCGGCACTCAGGCTAAACCGTAACCTCCCTCAAAGCAGCAATATTAATAAAGAGGCAGCCAGCATCAAAAGAATAATTAGATCTGCTGCAGCCTTGTCTATGCCATCCGTACAACCGTTGGTCTGCTCTCAGCCTTACTGGCTCAACAGCCAAATTAAAAACATGATTCGACAGAAGAACACGGCTTGGAAGAGATTCCAAAGAAATTCCACCAGCTCAAACTCAATTTCATTTAAACGACTAACTGCGCAAGTGTAGAGGGAGGTGAAGAAAGCGAAAAAGGCCTCCTGGCAGGCATTCGCTAACTCGATAGCTCCATCCGACTCGCTGAGGGATGCATGGATGAAAGTGAAGCGCCTATATGGCAAACCACCTTCAGCCATACTATCTCTTATGACAGTTGATGGAACGGTCACCGACTCACTTGATATTGCAGAAGAGTTTGCATCCTCTTGGTCTTCAGTCTCGAGTGACCTTTGCCTATCGGAATCGGTTATCGACCAGAAATCTGCCTACTCGGTTGACACATCTTATCATGTGAGTCACCATCTGTCTTATCCGATCACACTTGGAGAACTGGAACACACACTGAAATCCTTCGGTGGCTCTACCCCGGGTGCGGATCGTATAAGTTACCGCATGATAACATACCTCCCATACGAGGTAAAGATCAGAATAGCAGAGTTGTTTTCGAACATTCTGGCGTGTGGAACTTTCCCACATGACTGGAAAATAGCCACATTGATACCGATCCCGAAGAAAATCTCAACTGCAAAGCGCGCACTGGACTACAGACCCATTTCCCTTCTCCCATGTTTATCCAAAACATTGGAGAAGATTATGGGAATAAGACTTCAGTTAGTGACTGAGGACCTGACTATGGCTGGTCAGCACGGTTTCCGCCCGAGGAGAGGTACCATTACCCTCCTACACGACCTTGAAGAAGGGCTGGCTTCTTCCTTGGCAATGAGAGGTCATTCTAATGTTATATCATTAGAAATTAATAAGGCATATGACAGAATACCAGCCTGTTTCGTATGCCAAAAACTGACCTCTTGGGGCGTGGACCCGAACTTCATAAAGGCAATCTACAGTTTCATGTCTCACAGACAGATCAAAGTACGTACAAATGGCTACCTCTCAAACCGTTATAAACTGGATAACGGCAGCCCACAGGGATCCCCTTTGTCCACAACGCTACTAGTTGTTTATTTAGATTCTCTACTAGTGGCACTAACAAGATATCCCAATATCAAAGTGCTGGCATATGCTGATAATATCTTACTTAGTGACACCTCGTGCACTCCAGAAACAACTAGCGAACTTCGAGGAGCCTCAGAACTGTCCCTTAAGTGGGCTCAAGATAATGGAGGAAATATCCCTCTTGAAAAAGTGGAATTCCTTCATATTTGCAGAAAAAGAAACTGCAACATAAGCAATATAACAATCGCTACACGCGAAATTACGCCGTCTAACAGCATGAAGATTCTTGGCATCCGCTTCAATAAGCGTGCCACATGACAAGATCAGGTGAACGACGTGGTGAATAAACTCCACAAGGTTCAAAATCTTATCAAGATGCTAGCAGCAGGCAGAATGGGTGCCCCTCCATCAACACTCATTCACATTGCGAATGTTCTCATTAATGGTATAACAGGGTATGGTCTAACCCTTTTTGGTGACTGCTCACTAACGCACAAAAAAGAGATACAGACAGCAATGAACAACATCCTCCGGGTGGCCTCAGGGGCCTATCGTTCGACCCCTATCCCTATTCTACTAGTAGAATGTGGATCCTGTTGCCTGAAGGACCGAATACTGAAATTAAGGTTAAGGTTTGCTGCCAGACAGGTAGGGGATCCAAGGTCTCCCCTGTTTGATAGAGTCTGGAGCTTCCTAGAGGGGGAGAGTCGGAATAGATATTCGTCATTGCGAAGATCTGTGATGACGATCCCCCGTCTAGAGGGCTCGTTCCCCTCGAAACCTCCACCAATCCCAATCATCCAAGACCCACACGCAATCCTAGACACATATGAGACGAACTTAGCTCCTACAAGAAGGAAGACACCAGCCCCGAGGTCTACCGGGCGCTGCACGCGCAGATATGTGAGGAGTTCTGTGGCAGACGGCTGCTGTACACCGATGCCAGCAAGTCCGCTTCTGGCGTCGGCTTAGCAGTAGTCAGCAAGCGCAGGCAGTCCGGATGGAAGACGGTGACCCAGAGGAGACTACCAATGGAAGCTGAGGTATTTGACGCAGAATTGACTGCAGTGTGGATCGCTGCAGCCATGAGGGCGGTAAATAACAGAGCTTCGGTAATCTTCACTGACTCCCTGTCGGTAGTCCAGGCTTTAAAGAATCCAGGAAACCCAGACCACATGGTTTCCAGGATCAGGGCATACATCTCCCGGTACGACACACGTGTGGTATGGATCCCGGGGCACGTCGGTATAGTGGGTAACGAGAAGGCGGACCAGGCAGCCAAAGCAGCCATTGGCGTGATAGAAGAGTCAGACCTTCTCGTCCCGCCGGACCCGAGCGCTATATATGGCATCGGTCTGAACCAATTGCACAAGCGAAGACTGGCTAGGTTCCAAGACATTGGTTCGGACACCTCGCGGGAGTATCTGGAGATTAACCATGACCTCAGGGCTCCAAGATTCAACCCTGCGTTGGGTAGGGCCCGACAGATCTCTCTCTTGATATTACGTACTGGACATACGAGATTGACCCATCCCTTCTCATCAAACAGAGGGGAGAGGTCAACCTGCCCTTGTTGCAGGAGCACATTACATACTAACGCTACGAAACTACTGACAGACTGTACGGCGATTACAGACAGACTGATAAGACACGGACAACAAGTCGTGAATAGAGGGAAGTTACTGGATCCGTCTCAGGACATGAACGGCATTCACGGCATTGACACAACTGAGACTAACGGACAAATTGTAATGTAGGAAAGGGCAAACACCCATGCCAAACAACCAAATTAAAAATAAAAGAATTAAAAGAAGAATGCTTCAATTAATAAAATAAAAGTTATACTCAAACAGAAAGGGGTGAGACAGCCCACTGTCCCCACACCCTTATAAAATATAAATTGAAGTAAATCAAAATTAAACAGAAAAGAATTGTACTAAAAATACTGTAAGGAGTCAAGCCCGTAAGGACAATTTGTGTGGGGGATTGGAGCCTTCTTCACCTTTTCCACAACATGTGTGGACGGGGTGAAGACGTTGCTGATCTCCCACTCAATGACCCATCTAGAGTTAAGTGATCTAGCCCCCTTCTCGAAGGGGTTCAGCAGTAGGTTAAGCTTTACAAATAACATTAGATTTAAGACTGTAATACTAACAAGTAGAGTTAAGCACCTGTGCACTAATTATGGGAGCTAGTGGTACCGTTACCTCCTCTTCTACAGGGAAGTGGAGATAGTGTGGCCAAGCTAATATCACAATTAGTGACACAGAATAGAATTTAATTAGATCATAAGAAAATACTAGATGTAAATGATCGCCAAAAGGCCCTGGTGGGTCATGGTGAGGGCGGGGGTGAGGCAGTTTACTGGCCTCACAACTAAATAAATAAATAAATAAATAAAAAATAAATATATAATGATAATCAAAGTGCACAACATATTGTAAACCAATCATCATTGAACTCTCGCACTAAACATATTGATATCCGCTATAATTTTATAAAGGATGCTGTTAAAAAGGGTTGGATACAAATAAAGTATTTACCAAGTAAATAAATGCCAGCAGATGTTTTCACGAAAATTTTAATTGCAATTTAGCACAATTTTTGTACTGGTGAAATTGGAATCAATCATAATTAAGGGGGAATGTTAGTTAGAATAATATTACTACGTAACTTATATTCATACATGATAATACAGTTCGAACGGCAACGCCGAGTGACAATCTTATATTGAAATAAGTGGTCTGTTAATTTTTATAAATTTAAAATATTTAATTGATTCAATAATTAGAAAAATCATTAAATAAACTAAATTCAGTGTTATTAATTAGGGTAAATTGAAGTTTGTTCCATAAAACAGTTATTATAAACATTAAAAGTGTTTTTTAAAAAAATTTTCACTAAATTTGACAGTTCGTCGAAATTAATACATGTGTTCTGTGTATTGATAAGTATTCAGATTAAATGGCTATATAAAGACAATAAACTTTTAGTGTTAAAATTTATTTTAAACTTTATTATAAATAATTCCGAACTATCCTTAACCCTTTCTTTTGGGTGTTTTTTATTTTAGAAAATTCTCTAACAGAGTTACCTGATAGACTTAACTAAATAGTTCAATCCAAATTTTTTCTTTGTTAACAATCTTTCATATATAGGCTGGATATATTACACTAGTCTCCTTTATTGATTTATCATCATGTTGGACCCCCCTGGGGGCCAAAATAGGTTTAGTCTTCTTAATGATGACGGCTTCACCACTGTTCCCCCAAAGAGACCTAGAGGCAAAAAGACTTATACGGATGTTACCAGCAGTCTTTTCCCAGCGCTTCAGGATTTAAATATTTCTAAAGAAGAGGCTAAGTAAATTTTGATCTCCAGTAATGAGATCCACAACAAAGCCACTACCCCGACTACAACAATTTACAGAAAACTAGAGGATGAGAACTTGTTCCAAGTTCTTGGGGCCATTTCGGCCATCTCTAAGGAAATTTTGGACCTGGAATGGAGAAATGACGGGAAGATCCAACTTCTCGTCAAGAACAACAATATTGCTAAGAGGTTTTATGACACGAAGGCTCTACGCCTATCACCTAATAAAACCTTCAATGTTAAATGCGAGAATTTTACTGCCCTAAACTCTTCAAGGGGGGTAATTTTCTCATTCCTTTTGAAAAACTCATCTGAAGAGGAAATCAAAGCAGACTTGGCTAACCAAGGAGTAATAGGTGCTAAAAACATCAAGCGACGTGGGACCCAATACAACTCAGGTGCAGTCGTTCTCACGTTTGACAGTTACAGGCTACCGTCCAGCATTAAATTGGCCAGTTTTTTGAAATTATCAGTACGGGAATACGTCCTCAATCCTATGAGGTGTATTCGCTGTCACGCAATTGGGCACACCAAAAACAGATGCGATCCCAGCAATGATGCCCCTTGTGCTACTTGCGGTAATCCGGTACACGAAGGGGATTGCAAATCTACCTTTTGCAAAAATTGCAACACTGATACTCATCCCTCGCTGAGTATGAACTGTCCCATGTTTCTTAGGGAAAAAGTCATCCTTAAGATCATGACGTCTGAGAGATGCACGAAATATCAAGCGAAGAAAAAATATTTCCAACGTTTTCCGCTAAACTCGCTCAATAAGAACAGCAACAATAAGAATAACAACAGCAACAACAACAACAACAACAGCAGCAGCAAGAAGGACGCCTCCCTACCCGCAATGGCCGAACGCGTTGGTACGGCCTCTTATGCCTTTAAAGCTGCTCAAAACACCACTGTATCTCCTACAGATTTAACTAATACAAATACAACCAACTTTTCAAATACAAAAAAAACACACACTAAACAGACTAGAGTACTTCCAAACAATTCAATTAACGAAACAGTTACACCTATCACTGTAACTGTTCCCAATACTAACAACAATGAAACTGCAAGACCAAATTCCCCAATTATGAAACTAAATACTACATCTGGCAGCAATGTAGAAGGCCAAACCATAGCCTCTACATCTACCACCAAAAATACCACAGACACAATTACAACACCTCAAAAAACATTTGAGGTATTTGTAAATAATTTACCACACTATAACATTCCATCCACAACATCTTTAAACCCAGATGATGTTGATATGGAGAGTTCGTCTGCTCATTAAGAGCTCTCAACTTTCCATTTCATCAGTAAACCTCTGATTATGATCTAAATTATTTTGTATATCAAAATAAAAATTAGATCATTTCATGTCGAGCTTACAACCTCCATCTCGTAAGCTCTCCTGCTTGCAATGGAATATGA
This sequence comes from Villa cingulata, assembly GCA_951394055.1. Lineage (NCBI taxonomy): Eukaryota > Metazoa > Arthropoda > Insecta > Diptera > Bombyliidae > Villa > Villa cingulata. The sequence continues at coordinate 22,827,627 of OX596022.1, read as the reverse complement.
GAGGTTTTCGTGCTAATCAGCACAATCTGGAACTTTTAATACACCAGTACAAACCTCATATCATTCCACTACAGGAAACTATGTTATATTCACAAAATTGGCCCTTGAACTTTCGAGGTTACAGTTGTTACTTTTCTGACAGCTCTACCTCGTCACGTTCACAGGGAGTTGCAATTTTAGTACGGTCAAGTATAAGTCACTCTCTTCTAAACATATCATCAAATCAAATCTCCCCCAGTGACTTTCTTCTTTATATATAAATAGAACCGATGTCGTTAGTTCCTCCATTCTAAATAATTTTATCAACCAACTCCCTTTTTCCTCTATAATTGGTGGCGATTTCAACGCCCATCACCACTTCTAGGGGGACCGTAGGATCGACCCCAGAGGAACTCTCTTGGTGGATTGGATTTCAAACTCGTCCTTTTCGCTCCTTAATTATGGTGCCCCTACCTTCGTCTCTTCGATTCATCACACTACCTCTGCAATAGATCTCACTTTAGCCTCAAACAATATAGCTAGCGATTTGTCCTGGATACTCCATGACAATCCAGAGGGTAGCGACCACTTCCCGATTCTTATCTATAGTAATCATGAGCTAGCTAAACGCAAAATTTCTCCTCGACTTGCTGAAGCTAAGGCTAACTGGGACCTTTTTTCTCGGCTAGCAATTCAACAAGATCGAGTTTTTCCACACAGCAGCAACGTCAACAAAGAAGCAGTCAGCATTAAGAAAATTATCAGATCTGCTGCTTTCTCGTCCATACCCTTAGTTCGTACTGATATCTGTCCTGGACCTCCTTGGTTGGATAATAACATCAAAAATCTGATCAAGGAGAAAAACATAGCATGGAAGAATTACCAAAGATATCCCTCGGTAACAAACTCCATTAATCTTAAAAGACTTACCGCTCAAGTGAAACGGGCAGTCAGAGTAGCAAAAACGGCCTCTTAGCAGGCATTTGCTCAGGGAATTGGATGAGACACTGAAATCTTTCAGTGGTTCAACCCCTGGGGAGGACCAAATAAGCTATCACATGTTGAGAAAATTACCGGTTGGGATCAGTGTTAGAATCGCTAATCTTTATTCTAACATTCTTAGTAGTGGAACTTTCCCACAAGACTGGAAACTAGCCACCTTAATACCGATTCCGAAGAGAACCTCTAGTTCTAAGCGCGCCTTGGATTTCCGTCCTATTTCTCTTCTCCCTTGTTTATCAAAAACTTTGGAGAGGATTATGGGATGTCGGATCCGAGGGTGACTGAAGATCTTTTACATCATGGACAGCATGGTTTTCGTCCCCGCAGAGGGGCCATTACACTCCTTCATGACCTAGAGGAGGGGCTGGCCTCTTCTTTGTCAGTTAGAGATCATGCTAGTGTCATATCTCTTGACCTAGAGAAGGCATACGACAAGATACTAGCTGTATTCGTATGTCGCAAGCTGATCTCTTGGGGTGTTGACCCATGTTATGTTAAAACTGTGTATAGTTTTATGACTAATAGACAAATTAAAGTTAGAACTAATGGTTACTATTCTAGTCGCTATTGTCTGAATAATGGGATCCCAAAAGGATCTCTCTCTACCACGTTACTATTAGTCTTTTTGAATTCGTTACTAGTGGCACTAGCAAGATATCCAAGGGTTAAGGTCTTGGTATATGCTGACAATATCTTGCTAAGTGTTATGGATAGTGACCCTGAGACTATGGTCGAGCTTCGCAGAGCTTCAGAGTTCTCTATATGTTGGGCTGAGGAGCACGGTGGGAGAATTCCACTTGAAAAAGTGGAATTCATTCACATGTGTAGAAAAAGGAACTGCAACATACATCATATTCAATTGTTCACACGTGTGATAACCCCCGTTAGAGATTTGAAAATTCTTGGTATCCATTTCAACAAGAGACTCAACTGGTTAGGCCATGTTAATGTTGTGGTGACTAAACTCAAAAAGGTTCTCAACCTCATAAAATCGCTTGCGGCAGGTAGAATGGGTGCATCCCCTAGCGCACTCATTCACATTGCAAATACCCTAATCAATGGGATTGTAGGTTATAGCCTATCTCTTTTCGGTGATATCTCACCTTCTTCTAAAAAGAAGATACAAATAGCAATAAATTCTATCCTAAGGGTTGCATCTGGTGCCTTTCGTTCCACCCCAATACCCATTCTCTTAGCAGAGTGCGGCTGTTGGGGAATCGAGGATAGAATCATGAAATCCAGACTGAGGTTTACTGCCAAACAGATGGCTGATCCCAGATCTCCCCTGTTTGGCATCGTTTGGAATTTCCTAGATAATGACTACCGTAATAGATTCTCCACCCTACGTAGAACAGTAATGTCTGTTCCACGTATCGTGGGATCACTTTCGTCCCGCCCTGTCCTTCCTACCTTTCTCAAAACTATTTTCCCTGTTCCTAACCACATACAAAATTACATTACGGACGACTTGAGCAGATTTAGTAGGGATGCTTACAGTCCTGAGGTCTTCCGTGCTCTGCATGCTGAGCATTGTGAGGAGTTTAGTGATAGTTTGCAGCTCTATACTGACGCCAGTAAAACAGCTGCTGGCGTTGGTATGGCTGTTATCCGTAAACATGGTTCGCATGGATGGAAGACGGTGATAAGTAAGGCCTTACCAAAAGATATGCAAGTCTTTGATGCTGAACTAGTTGCAGTGTGGTTTGCTGCAGCCAGGAAAACAAAAAATGGCCGAAATCTGGTGATATTTACTGACTCTCTGTCTGTCATCCATGCGCTAAAAAATCTCGGAAATGATGACTACTTATTACATTTAGTAAGATGTATCATTTGCCAGTATAAGATTCGTGTTTGTTGGGTGCCTGGACATATGGGTATTGTAGGTAATGAAATGGCAGACTAGGCCGCCAAAGCAGCCATTGGTGTGAATATCGAGTCTGCCCTTTTCATTCCTCCTAGCCCTAATGCTATCCACAGGTTGGGTCTGGACCAGTTGAAGAAGAAAAGGCTGGCTGCCTTCCTTGAGATTGGTTCGGATACAACACGTGAATACTGGGAGATTAACCGGGATCTCTCTACTCCAAAATTCAGTCCTCTGTTAGGTAGAGTTCGACAGACCTCACTGATAAGATTAAGAACTGGGCATACGAGGCTGACTCATTTCCACTCATCTAACGGCGGAATTGGTTCAACCTGCCCCCGCTGTAACCGCTCTAAACACAAAAACGCGACTACCCTGCTACTTGACTGTCCTACTATTAGAAACAGACCAGCAGCATTAGGGATCTCGACTGTGTGTAGAGAAGAGCTTTTGGACCCTTCCCAGGACCAAAACTCTCCTCTATTCAACCTACTGACGGACCTGAACTTATACAAATACTTGTAGTTTAAATGAGTCCGTACCAGTGCCAGCATAGTTTAAGTTTGTCTTATGATTGTATATGCCGTCCTACTGACTTTATGTGACATGACTGATTCTACTTATTGTAAAGTTTATTGTAGGTATCTGGGTTGCAAATCCTACATCATCTTACCTACAGCTGTGGGTGGGGTGGTGTGGGATTTGTAATCTGGATACCCATTATTCCTTAGCTATAGTTAGTTTGTAATTTAGGCCTTAAGCCATAAGCTGCAGCATAGTTTTAAAATTTGGGTTAAATTAAGTAAGGTATAAGGGTAGTCTCTAAGCTTATGCCTTAAGCACTAAGTCTTTTTAGCTAATAATTATAATTAATCTGTAAGGTGAAGGGTTAGCGGTAGGCATAGATGTTAGCATATGCCTTATGCAATAAGTTTTTTATAAATTAAGTTATCTTTGTTAGTATTTTAAGTAAATTGTAGTAAGAGACTGCCAAAAGGCCCTGGAGGGTCGTGGCGTGGGCAGTAGGGAGGCAGTTTATGACCTCTCTGCTTAATAAATAATAATAATAATAATAATACATGATAGTATTTGTAATTATGATAGATTCACAGTATCAAATTTAATTGTAATATATAATAGCTATTATATAGGTCTTATCTCTTATCATTGATGCTATTTTTAGTTATTATTATATACTGTTAATTATATACTTATTATAAACTGTGAATTATTGTACTACTCAGTTAGTAGGTAGTTAGTAGGTTTTTCACTGTAATAAAGTTAACATGAATAAAATATAATATATTAGTTTTATTAATTAACTTAGTTGTAGTTATCAGCCTTATATTCATAAAATTACTTGAACATTGCACGTATATTTCATAAAAAAAAAAATGATATCACATGTAAACCTAACACTCAAAAATATGATAAAATAATTCACAAAGTTTTAATCATAATAATAAATAATGAGTAAAACATTTTCATTTTTATAAGAACAAGAATAAAATAAATTTATCAAAATATTTCCACAAAATAAATAAATTAGAAATAAAATAAAAATGATTAATTCAAATGTCAAACGTATAATTTTTTTAGGTTAAGTAAATTACACATATAACTTAAATTATCTTTTACGTAAATTTTGATTTATTTTTAGTTTAAAATATCATACGCGATAATTCTTTTAAACACACTTCATACTATAAATGCATACAAATAAAAAAATTACGTTTTTTTTTTCTAAACAAAAAAAATATAAAATGATAATTGTTTATATAAATATAAAAGAAAAAAAAAAAAAAAGAAAATATAAATAAGGAATGAATAGAACATGAAAATTATTTTCAATAATTAATTAAGATCTATTTTAAGGAATTTCTTTTCTTTCTAAAATTCTGAAAATTAACATTAACTTTACTACATAATGATTTCACAAAAAAAAAAAAAATTTAATTTTATTTTGATGTAATTTTTTTTATTTTTGGATTTAAAAATAAATATGATGTATTGATAATTAGACCATTTGGCTTTTGCTTGGACATCTCCCATCAGGATTCTAATTTTTTTTGCATTATGACGTAACTTAAGGGCACAATATTATCTGTCGATTACATTCCTCTTTTACAAGGATGGGAACATAGTTTTTTCAGCGAACTATGTTTAATTGAGGTGGGTTAGTCCCTAACCCTATCATCGTTGGGCGAGGCGTTCTTTTCTTTTTATAGGACCAACGATGGTAGTAGCTGTTTTCTTGGGCCAGAGCGGGGCCATAATTACAGGTCTACGGTGTGGTGCTGCATTTTATTTATTGTATAATTTGAAATTGGAGCATTCTAAGTAGAAAGATCTCACCACTTTCTACTGCTCCAGGCTACGGAAAACAAAAGAGGCATGGAATAGTGGCAAACTCACACCCCATCCGGCGAGCTAGTACTGTGCTAGCCAGCTAACGTAGCCGCCACTTCCACCTTCCATCATCTCAAGACCTAAGTATGACGTAATGAGTGTTGTTACTTAATTTCAACAACAATAGCCGGCCATGTACAACATGTTTTAAATACACGTTGTACTTAATGTTAATAGTATATATTATCGTTGTATATGTTTGTGCCGTGTGATGTTACAGTGGGCTTTCATCTCTCATTAGGATGGAAGATACTGCTGTGACGTCACGCGACATATTCGAATACAAATAAAACGAACTTTTTGTTTTTTTTAATTTTCAGTATTTATTTCCAGACAAACAATATGTTGTAGTGTGGACTATGCATACATGATTGTGTTACATGCCTGACAGTACAACACTGTACCTTACTGTATATACATTACAAAATGGCGCCCAATTGTGTGGTTTTTGACTACACATGCGGATGCCATGGCGTAATGTATGTTCATATCTTACATTCACTAAAATTTAAAGCATAAAAAAATAAAGAATTCAATATATATAAAGCATTTTTCAATAATGTGAGAAAATATTTTTATTTTATTATGTATATACAAAAAATGCAAATATGATGAATATGTAAATTCATAGTATTTTTTCTTACTTATGAAAAATATTATAAAGTATGTAATATGAGAATTTTGTTTATCAAAAAATATTTTCTCATTCTTAATTATTTTCGTTTTTTTTTACTTATTTAATGTAATGTGAGAATTTTGTTTACCAAAATATGTATAGTTTTTCTTGATTCATAATTTTTATGTTCTTTAGATAGATGTTAGACAAAAATTAATAATTCAATAGTCAGTCTTAAGACAAATTTCAAATTAAAAACACGACTCTAAAGAGATCTTATATATTACCATAAGTGTAAAATTTTATAAGTGTAAAATTTATAAAATAAAGTTTAATAAATAAAGTGTTATACTTTATATTTTGTATTTTTTATTTTAATTATTTTTTTTTTTCACCTAAGTGAAAAGTTAACAATTAAACTCGCGCGGGTTATATATAACGCAACTTCCGGCGACGTGAAAATACCTCACATTGCAATACAATCACATAAAAATTCCATATTCTAATAATTCTTGTCTGATCAGCACTTAAGTATTAAAATTTTACTTTTTATAAATAAGACAGCTTCAAATAGCAGTTCTAATATTCATATTCATTTTTATTATATGATATGTACATTCTTACATTGTAACACTTTATATTATCTAATATTCATATAATACTATACACCATATTACACTATATATGTAATAATATTATTATTATTTGTATTATTATTATTATATGATAACATATTTAAGAATTTTTCGGTCAGCAAAATGAGTCAATAAATGAAATCAAACAAATCCAAGTAGATCAGAGTTGGTATTCGGTCGGTTAGCTGAACACATCGGAAGATTTAATATATATATAAGATTTATATATATAAGATTTAATAACATATAATAAAATACACAATATTGTAAGATATATATAAGTATAATAAATAAAGTGACTAAAAAATAAAAGTGTTTTATTTAAATATTTTTTTATATAAACGAATTATACGTTTATAAAACTCGCGCTACCAATACACAACCAGAATGCATGTATGTAGTCGGTAGCTGGGGAACGACGAACATAACATGTAGTTAGGGATGTTCTCTTACAAATTTGCTCACCAGGCGGAGTAGCATAAATAGCAAAACAATTCATGGAATATTAGTATAATTAAATATATTAATTTAGAAATAAGATTTTATAGGGATTAAGTTTAAAGTTATGATTTTATAATGACATTCATAATATTTATGCTGGTTTTGTCATAAATTAAGGTAAAATCTTGTACAATTAAATGACTTCATTAAGTACATTAAAATTTTTAAATGATAGTAGAGCCGACAACAAATTACATCCACACTTAATTATGGACATGAACATGAAATGATGTAGTAGAGTTCACTATGTATTCTTATGTAGTAAGGTAGTCATTCTGATACATGGGGAACATCTATGCGTGAAAAAGAGACAATTGTTGGATAAATGCGTTCACATTTCTTACTTTAACAAGACCAATTATTCATAAAGACTCTATACATGGAAATCTCTAGAATTTTCGAAAGTGACCAAATATAAGGTATATGAATAACAAGGAAAGCAAGAAGCTCAATACGTGTTGTATATATAGTGTCATTTAAAAAATATATATATACAGTAATCCCTCGTTTAACGTAACCCCCATATACGTTTTTTCGTTTAACGACACGTCGAAAATTATAACCGTCCCTCGCATATCGTATATTTTGCCCTCGATTTACGTCTGAAAAAAAACTGAAAGGAGCTTTCGAATACATAAATAAGACTGTTGACATTTTCGAAAAGAACGATGATAATATAGAGAGATCTCATTTAAGACTCAGTTCTATTTGGTAAAGTATAGCACATTACAAAGAAATGTATGAGGAAAGCCTATCGCAATTAACTATGGACAAATTTTTGAAACCAAAAGGAGACTAAAAATCGTTTAATTTTTCATTGTTAAACTTTTGTTGCATTACTTTTAGTTTATATGAAGTTGCATTTTTCATTTTTTTCTTGAATTGTTTTGTTTATATTTATTTTTTTACTTGAACTTTCTAATAAATATACATCAGTGAAATATATACTTATGTAAATATTTTTATGCCCCGATATACGTTTTTCGATATACGTTGCATTTTTTTGGAACAGAAAACAACGTTAAACGAGGGATTACTGTATATGTATAAATCGAAAGGTTTACATATGGAATGAAGAGTAGTTATATGTATGTATGAAAATCGAATGATTTTCAGGCAGGGGTAAGTACAAGACTAATAAAATCATAAGGTTAGATCTTTCGATGTATGGGAGATATTTTTGTTTTTTTTTTAGATCAGCTGTTTTGTGTATGTGACGTCAGGCTGGTAAAAATTTTGATTATTGACATTTAATTAACATATTTTGCTATTGAAATACGTGAATTAATTGAAAAACTTTTTGGTTTGGTGTGATTAGATTTTAATAATATAAAAAATATAGTGAAGTGTGCTGTAAAAGGGTGTAAGAACTATAGTAATAAAAAAGAACCAATAATTAGTGCGGTTTTTTTGTTTTCCTAATGATGAAAACTTGAAAAAACAGTGGATAAGTGCATGCCAGATAGACTGTGAAAAACATAACATAAAATATAATCGAGTTTGTTCCAATCATTTCAATGATGAAGATTATTCGCTGCGAGATAAACTTTTTAATACTTCATTAGAAAAAAGAAAACTAAAACAATATGCTGTTCCATCAATGAATTTGCCAGTTCCCTTGGTTGTGTCCCAGAGATCTAAAAGACTGGAAAAAAGATCTGCGAAGAAACTAGTTGAAGAACTAATATCTACTTCAAAAAAGTAAGTTTATGATGCTTGTAAATAATAGGACTTTTAATAATTTTTATGTATTTTTAGTTCTACGGAAAAAGATTTATGTGATAGTTCATTGCAGATATCAGAAAACTTGGAAACATCTAAAAATAATGATGAGTAAATTTTATTACAAAAAATTAGAAAAAAAAATTGTTTCATAACTTTCCATATTTTCAGAAAATGAAATGATGAATTGCAATCACCAAATTACCAAGAAGTTGTAATGTGAGGGTACTACAATAATCAACCTGTACTTAGTACTAGGTTGAGTACCCTGCATTAGTATATACCTCTATTGTATATACATTAATCCGTTTGGTCATATTGACCAGCTGGTGTATTGTAATGGTGTAATATAACGCATTACAATACAATACAACTTCTTCTTAATATAATATAATTCTCAATACAATATTCTCCCCAATTAAGTACTCAAAAGCACGATTACTGTAGCCGATCGTTAATCCATGTTCGGCTACTCGCTCAATTTTCACTTATACTCGTACATGTAAAATTTCTGACATATTTGTGTATCTATACTCACCTTTATTAATTTCCGTGTTACCATATATCATTTTTTTTATTAGTACATTTTTTTTATATGTACTTTTATTACTCACCACAATCTTTAAAATTTGTAAAATTTCTGAAATAAATGAAAAAATCTGAAAAAAAACATATTTATTTAAATGGGGGCATGCATATTCCTTAAATTCATATAAATTTTAACTTCGACGGGTTCCATAAATTATAATTTTTCCTTAAATAAATAATTTGTATAATAATAAATTGTATTGGTACTTCACCATTTTGAATTTTCATGAAATTTTTACTCTCTTCATTTAAAATTATTAAAATTTATTAAAATTACCCCCACCAAATTCTCCAACGCACACAATTCATATAAATACGCGGTGCGTATCGGCATCGAAAAAAGTTGTTTAATCTCGGTCAAGGGTAACCTCTGCCCGAGCAAAATTTGATTTTTTTGGTTTCAGCCGGTTATTAGTAGTATTCGGGTGATATTGATAGTTCAGAATTTTTTTTTTGTTGTAGAGTAAATTAAAGAACATACATAATTATAATATCGATAACAGTAACGGTAGCAAGTCTACAGAGATACATCGTTTGATTCGAGTGTGTGGAAAACATAAAATTAAAGAAGAAAAGAAAATACTTAGGATAATTATCGATTCAGTGGTGTAATATGTAAATATTCATATATCCTACCATATAAAATAAAACATATAATAAATTCAAAATAAAACATGTGTGTATTGCACTACATTCATTAAAATAAATAGTGCTTGATTTTGTTGCTATATTAATTATTATATTGTTACCACTAAACGAAGTATGCATAATATAAACGTGTACAGCTACATTCTATATATGTAACGTAGAAATGTAAACATACATACATACGTAATATATGTACACTAAATAATGTGTTGATATGATAAAGATAATTAGAGGTATACACATACGTTTTATGAGTGTAAATCACGTCACATCATACTTATATAAGTTTTTTGTGTTATATATTATAAATATTTGCATAATTATCTATATTTACGATTCTATATAAATTCATATGTGTACAAATTGAGTAAAATTTGATTTTAGTCATCATCATAAATATGAAAACAAATTAGACTAATTTTGGTTAACTATTCAGAGTTTTTTATTGAACTAACTTGAAAACAATAATACATAATATATAAACTGATAACAGTAATTTAGTATTACGGTATTACATATTATGAATACAATATACCTAACTACTTGTATATCTAACCCAATTACAATCATAATTGTACTAGTAGGTATATAAATATATTATATCATTATATGTATTACAATGTATTAATTATTCTTATCATATATTTATAACAACATTCCCCCTCAATTATGATTGTACGCCGATCTCTTCCATACAATAATAATGTTGAACAGCTGGTAAACTCTTAGTAAAAATATCAGCTGGCATTTCCTTACTTGGTACATAATTTAAATGAATTAAATTGTCTCTGACTGCATCTTTAATAAAATGGTAACGAATGTCTATGTGTTTTGTACGCGCATTTGACGACATCTGTTTTATGATATACTGTGCACTTTGATTATCATTGTTTATTGTGATTGTACTCATATCATAGCCAATTTCGTTTAAAAATGTTTTTAGGTAAATAGCTTCCTTCACAGCATCTGCAATAGACATATATTCAGCTTCTGCCGTTGATAGCGCAACAGTTTTCTGCTTTCTGGATGACCATGTAATTGCTGAGTTTGCAAATTTGAAGAAGTAGCCAGTGACAGAACGTCGATCATCTATGTTGCCACCCCAATCTGCATCTGCGAAACCTTCAATATGTTTGCTTGTTCGTTTGTATACTAATCCTCTATTTATTGTTCTTTTAAGATATCTCAGGACTCTTTTGGCTGCTATCCAATGATCTTTTTCATATGCATTGTTGTATTGACTTAAAAGGTTGACTACGTAGGCAATATCTGGTCTTGTGGTTATCGATAAATATAATAATGAACCTATTAAACTTTGGTATGGTACATTATTCATTTCTTCTCTTTTAGTATCATTCTGTGGTATCATCTTCTTTGATATTTTCGTTCCAGGTACTAAAGGTGTATTAGTAGGTTTACAATCCATCATGTTGAATTTCTGCAGAAGATCGTGTATGTATTTACTTTGTAATACAGTTATGCTGCCATCAGGTTTCATATCAAATTCCATTCCTAAACAGTGATGAAGGACACCCATGTCTTTAATTTCAAATTTTGAACTCAGCTGCTTCTTAAAATATTCTATAACTTTCTTATCTTTTCCGGCTATTATTATATCATCAACATACACTATTAATATTAAGAAGTTCTTATCATTTCTGATGTACACGCAGTTATCAGATTTTAAAGGTCTTAAACCAATTCTGCCAAGGAAACTGTCTAACTCCTTATGCCATTGGTGACTTGCTTGTTTAAGACCATAGATTGCCTTTTTGACGTGTAAAACTTGGTTTTCTTTTGGTCTATGTTTTGTAATTTCATGATAGTGTTCTGGTATTTGCATAAAAATACTTTCTTCTAATGGACTATTTAGAAAAGCTGTGACTATATCAATTTGATGAACTATCAGTTTCCATTCGACTGCCAATGCTAATATTAATCTAATAGAACTCAAGCGAGCTACTGGTGCAAACGTATGTTGAAAATCTATACCTGGTTTTTGGGTGAAACCTTTTGCAACCAGTCTAGCTTTCCTTTTAATGATTCTTCCATCTTTGTCGTATTTTTCAGCGAATATCCATTTACAACCCAGAATGGTTTTATCTTTTGGTTTCGTTGTCAACTCAAACGTTTTGTTTTTAAGGTGTGCATCTATTTATTTATTTATTTATTGTTATTTAAACTTAGTATACTTAACCTAAGTCTAAATCTAAGGCACGCGGCAACTAGGCCATTATGTGCACTACACTAATTACTTTTATCTACTACCTGTAATATTATATTATAGTCTTACTTAAATTGAACTTATGAACTAGCTAGTTTTGATTTTTAGATAAATTTATTGTTTAATTAACTTAATTGTTAGTTTTCTAAATTTATTTTTAACTATTTTTATATACTAATTGTTTATATAATAGGCCTTCATTTATATATATATTTTTATATATATTTTTTTTTTTTTAATTTTGCGTCTTTGGCAGTTAGCTCAATAGATGGATTAGATTAAAGGATTAGTGATGGAGGAAAGAGTTTCATTGATGGATTGTATTATAAGGGAAGCCTCCTTACTGTTAGGTGTCATTGATATAGAATTAGTTCTGTCATTCATCACAAGTCCGTTTGTGATGAAAATGTTTTTTGCAGTCTGGCAGTCAAAAAATATATGCTTTGCTGTTAGAGTTGTATTTGGGCAGTGAGGACATAAGGGAGATGATTCCTTCCTGAATAGATGTTGTTTGACTGCTAGGAAATGTCCTAATCGCAGTCTAGTGAAAGACACTCCTATTGATCTTGGAACGTCTATTAATGCTGAGGAGAGGAAATTGGGGTCTTGGTGTAGGAAGAGGAATTCGCCGGAATTCTGTATCTCTGTTTTTTTATCATCCTGTATTCTTTTACGGAACCATCTTTTTACAGATTTGTAATCAGGTGGTACTTTGAGGAAAACTGGGTAATGACAGGATAATTTTGCTGCTTTGTCAGCATATTCATTGCCTCTAATTCCTGCGTGAGCCGGACACCATGTGAGTTTGATGTTGTTGTTATTTTCGAGATATGATTTAATGGCGGCTATTACAGGAATGTCGTTTGCAGGATTGGCAGTCGCTTTTATCGTGGATAAGGAGTCTGATATTATAAGGGTTGTTTCTTTGGTATCAGATGCTATCTGACATGCCTTTATTATTGCACAAGCTTCAGCCGTGAAGACAGAACTCCACTCCGGCAATATATAGTTACTCAGGAGTTTGCCGTCATTGCCCACAACGGCAAAAGTTGTGCTGCTAGTTGTTTTTGAAGCATCCGTGTAAATTCTTCTTGTGTGTGGGATGTTTTCAATGTGTGAGAGGAAAATTTGAGCTAGCTGGATCTTTGAATGATTTGAATTAGGAGTGAATAGATATATATTGGATAACTTCTTCCATGGTGGGATCCTTTGGAAGGGTATCGGATCAGGGAGATTATTTTTAATTTCCGGGGGAGTGATTTTGCAGACCTGTACTAAGGATGATTTTTTGACCTGATAGGATGCAGGATATTGAAATATGGCGTTTGTAAGGGAATGTAAGGAACTTGATGTATTATGAATATTTTTGGTGATTAGGTTTGCGGCTAGACATTTTAAACGATACGTCACAGTAGGTAAGTTTGCTTCGAAAAGTAGACTGCAAATTGGAGTTGTTCTCAAGGCGCCAGTGGCAATTCTTGCTGAAGTATTTATGTGGACCTGTATTTTTTGGAGGTGTTTTTTAGGGCCGAAGCCAAAAAGTGTAAGACCGTAGTCTATCTTGCCAATGATGATAGACTTCGCTATCTTACACGCCAAGGGAACAGGGGGGCCTTTGTTTCTGCTACAAAGGACTTTTAACAGGTTGTTCCTCTTAGCAAGATCATTCGACAGTCTATTTAAATGCAAATTCCAGTTGAGTGTTGGGGTGAAAAAAATGCCCAGTATTTTTAGATGTGGAGAGAATTTGACGCCTTGATTGAGTATTCTGATTTCTTGTATGTAACATTTTCTTTTTCTACACACATGCAGAGCTTCGGTCTTTTGGTTGGCAATTTTAGCTCCGTTATTTTTGCACCAATCTGCCACGGTTTGGTAAGCCTGTGTGAGCGTCTGTTCTACCAATTTCTCTCGACCTGAGGAGTAGAGTGTCAGATTGTCAGCATAAATGTGTGCGAATAGGTCTGGGATATTTTGCAACTTAACAGCGAGAGAATAAATATAAGTGTTGAAAAGGTAAACTGACAAAGGTGATCCTTGCGGGATTCCATTCTCCAGTGTGTATTTCGAAGTGCGTTGGTTGTTGCACCTCACCACAAAGCTTCTATCACTGAGAAACGATTCTATAATTTTAACGAAGTTTTTGTCAACGTTCCATTCTATCAGTTGGCGAATAATTGCATGTTTTGAGACTCTATCGTATGCTTTTTCAAGGTCGAGTACCATTAACACAGAGTGATGTCTCTTGGACAGTGCCCACGCTAAATTGTGTTGCATCTCCTGGAGGAGGGAAATAGTACCTCTTCCACGTCGATACCCCGCAACTATTGGCGGAAGCTTCTGTTCCAAGAGCCAAGCTAATCTGTTAGCTAGAATTCTTTCGAGGATTTTTGATGGGATTTTAAGGAGTGAGATAGGTCTAATTTGATCGGTTGTGAGGATTTGGTTGGTGTTCTTTGCCAGTGGGATGACCTCTGCAACCTTCCACACAGTTGGGAAGGATCCAGAACCCATCAACATGTCGAGTACTTTGAAAAACCTGTACTTCCAGACATGCGTTGCATTTTTAACCATAGCTGAAGAGACTTTGTCTAGGCCTGGAGCAGTACTCTTACAAGCTTTGAGCGCTAGCTCAAATTCTTGCAGAGTTAGTGGATGTTGTAGCCTAGTATTAGGGTAGGAGGGACTTGTGTGCAAACGATTTTGCCTCAAAGCTTTCTTTTGACATGCTTTGTGTGTGTCTGGAATGTAAGAAGAAGAATAATTTGAAATGCTTTCTGCTATAGCTTTTGCAATTTCTTGGTGGTCTGTGATAATGTAGCCATTTTTGCTAATAGCTTCAATGTTATTCTTTTTTGTGGTACCCAATATGGATCTGACCTTTTGCCAATTTTCCCGTAACGAATTTGATGGGTGGATGCTATTCAAAAAGCCTTCCCATGCGTGTAATTTTGCTGTTTTTATAGCTCGTCTCATGTTAGCATTTGCTCTTCTATAAAGAACAGCATTTTCGCTTGTGTTTTTGCGCTTGAAGCGTCTCCAAGCGCTGTTCTTGATCTTTAGTAGAGCATGCACTTCATTGTTGTACCAAGCAGGTTTTGACTGTACTTTAGGTAATATTGTTATTGGCATGCTTAAAGAAGCAGCGAAATGAAGGGCCTTTGTTAAAATTGTTATTTCTCTAAAGCAGTGAGGACTAGCGGGCTTGGAGTGTAAAAATTGGTCCAGCGCCTGCTGGAAGAGGTGCCAGTCTGCCTTGCTGTCGTTAAAACGAGTTAGATTTTGAATGTTTTGTATGTTGGTTGCACTGGGCCTATCATACAGCGTGATGAGGATAGGAGCATGATCACTACCCTGCAGAGCGCACGTTTTCCATGTCGTTTTGGTGGTAATATCCGGACTAGCGAAAGATAAGTCAATATGACTAAGGGAGTTTCGTGATGATAGGAGTGTAGGCGAGCCATCATTTAACAGAACTAGATCCTCCAACTCAATCCATCTTTCCACTTGTCTTCCCCTCGAGTCCACTCGCTCAGAACCCCACAAGGGGCTGTGAGCGTTGAAATCTCCAAGAAGCAGTTGTGGCCCGGCAGATCCTGTGGTGAGCAGTTGTAGGTCGTGGGTTGGGTCGTCAGATTGACATTCAATGTAAATGTTGGAGATCCGAAGTGAAGAGTGAGAAGATAAGGTGATTGTTAATGCAGGATTATTTGTATAAGGATAGTCAACAGAAACAGGTATACCCTTCCTCGTGAGAAACGCTACTCCGCTCTTACGAGCGTCATAACGATTCGCATGAAAGAGGTCATATCTGTTTCTGGAACTGAGTGTAGAGGAAGTTGGGATGTGACTTTCTTGGATAGCGATAATGTCCGGGTTGTACCTCGTTATTAAAATATCTAGGGAAGGGCCATTCGAATAGAAGCCTGCCATATTCCATTGGAGTATGACGAGTCTTCTACGAACGGAATGGGAGGTTGTGGAAGGTGTATCCATTGTCTATATATCTATTCGCTTTTGGGAGGAGGTATTATCTCACTTTCAGAGTTAGATAATTGAATAGTTTCTTCATCAGAGTGGATATGGATATTTCTGTCTGGTGTTCGTGGTAGTAGATTTGACATATCTACATCACTTGAAAGTATATTTTCTAGTTCTGTAGCTACATGATTTTTGAAAGTTACTGGTGATTTAGAGAGAAGGCGATTGACCTTCTCTATTTGTGTATCAGCAACTGTTTGGTTTTGTTCATTTAGGTTTTGTGTTTGTGTGCTGTGTTTTGTTGTATTGTTGTCTATGTGTGTCTTAGTTGTGTTAGTTTGTGTTATATCTTTTGTTTCACTTTTTTTGACGGAGACTAAATGGGGCGAAATAGAAGTTATTTGTTTAGTTGGAAAGTTGCTTGTGGAGGGAGTTTTTGTTACTTGAGCGTAACTTACCTCTGGTGTTTTTACGGATGTTTCTATATTTTTAAACCCATTGTAGCTGTTTATGTGCATTGTTGCCTGTGTTGGTGTTGGTAAAGATGCAAAAAATAGTTTCCTGGCTTCAAACCTGGTTAGATGCTTGTCAACCTGAATTTTTATGATTTCCTTTTCTCTTTGAAATGTTGGACATATTCTATCTAAGGTCTCGTGGTTTCCTGTCGTATTGCAGCTGATGCATTTTGTTATTTTACATTTGTGCTTGATTTCTGCATCTCCAGTAGCTTTGGATTCACCACAAGATGGGCAAAGCCTAGTCGCGTCGCATTTATCTTCATGGTGACCAAGTTTGTGACACTTACGGCATCGTAGTGGACTTGGGTACCATTGTGAAACTTCATACTTTTGCCATAAAACGGTGATACTTTTTGGTATTGAATATGAATTGAAAGTCAAGTGTATGGTACCTGTATTGACTCTTTTGTTGTCTTTTATTTTTGTGATGTGCCTTGCTTTAACAATGTTGCTGTTCGCATTTTTAAGTCCTTCAAGAAGTTCATTTTCTGTTAATTGCATTAGAACAGGAGCTCGAATAGTCCCTTGGCTTGAATTTAATTTTTCGTGATAGCAAACTACACATGGTACGCCAAGTATATTATGTAAGTTTGCTTTTAATTTTTCAGCAGCAATATGGCTGCCTACTAAGATGAGATAGTGCCCCTCTTTAGTAGGTTTCAGACTTTTCACAGATTTCGTATGTATCTCTATGTGCTTTTGAATAGCAAATGGATTTAACCTTGAGATGCGATCTTTTTCATCTTTGGTTTTCAAAATTAAATATTTTGGGTCCGCACTTTGAAGGAAAAGGTTCTGTATTTCCGCTGGAGTTGGGTTAATTGTGCTGTTGTTGCCATTGTTTTTCAGCTTTCTTGCCTTTCTACGTCTTTTCTGCCCATTTGGTTCACTATCCGAATCTAGCGGCATGAACCTGTTTGCTGGTATTGATTTTGCTATATAGCCCTTATCGGGCGGCATGACGTATAAGTACCCTCAATGGAGGGAGACGACACTGACTATAATTTGGGTCAAAAACGGAGGGCGGCCCTGATCACTAAAACCAAAATAAATTATCACTACCTGCAATAATTTAATTGTCTTTTTCTTTTGTATTTTATTTTTGATTTTTTTTTTCTTCAAATTTGTATTATCACTATTGTGAACTGTTTATTTTATTTATTCAAAAAATTAAAAATTAAAAATTTTATTATAAATCACAAATTCACTACTACCTACTGCTTAGCTTGGCTAATGAGATGAGACTGGTGTGCATCTAATTCACTTTCTATTGCTTGTTTCCATAAATTGGCGTCATTGCTCTGCATAATTTCGTTGTAATCAATCAATGATACACTATCATGAACAAATGAATCTTGAGCATCTTCAAAACTACTATTATCTATGTTGATATCTTCTATCTCTTCATTTATTTCTTCTTGGTAATTTGAATCACCTTTTGTTTCATCTGAATGTTGCACTGGAATGAATGTTTCATCACTTTCATCTTCATTATCATCTTCATTCATATTATTATCATAATTTTCTTTTAAACAATCATTTTCATGTACTCGATAAATTTTCCTTGGCCTACCTTTTCTGCCAGTTCTTTCAATTTTTGGTCTACCTGCTTTTCTACTGTTTTTGTCTTCAATTCTTACATTTTCCTCATTTATTTTTTTATTTTGTTCCTTTTGAACACATTCTTCTTCACAGTCTTTGTTATTTCGCCTTTTCCAATCTTTGGTTTTCTTACTATCAAATTCCATTTCTTCAGAAATATCTGTTGTATTATTATCTTCTTTCATTTTAAAATTATTCACTGTAGAAATCAATTCGTCTTTAAATTGATTCGTAAACACCACGTCGCGGCTTTTTACAACTTTTCTCGAATTTATTATATATAGTCTGTAAGCTTTAGAAGTTTCACAATAGCCGATGAAGATACATTTCTGTGATTTCACATCAAATTTATTTTTTCTGACTCTTTTGTTTAACATGTATGCTATTGTACCAAAACGTTGTAGATGTGAAAATGAAGGTTTCGTTTTATGCCACAATATATAAGGTACTTTACCATCTATAGCACGCGACGAGCATCTATTTTGGATATAATTTGCAGTAACTATAGCTTCTGCCCAAAAGGATACAGGTAATCTAGCTTGATTTATCATACATCTTGCCATCTCTACCAAAGTTCTATTTTTTCTTTCAGCCACTCCATTCTGCTGAGGAGTATATTCAACACTTAGTTGATGAATGATGCCTTCTTGTTGTAAAAATTTATTAAATTTAGCACTGCAATATTCTTTTGCATTGTCTGTGCGTAAAATTTTCAGTTTTGTGTTTAATTGTTTTTCAGCTTGAGCTTTATATGTTTTAAAAGCATGTAAGACATCATTTTTATTCCTCAATGTGTAAACTTCACACCATCTAGTTGCATCATCAATGAATGTGACGAAATATTTCGAACGTCCTAATGATTCAAGACTAAACGGTCCGCATATATCAGAATGTACAAGTTCTAGTGGTCTTTTATATCGATGAGCAATATCCTTCGGAAATGGTTTTCTAGTTTGTTTGCTTTCAATACATGTTTCACACATGAAGTTTTTCTGATATTCTTGTTTTATGTCAGGTAGACCTTCAAATATTTTATTTTTTTGACATATATAGTTGTTAAATCCACTAATAAGACTAACATTAAAAAAATGAAGAGGTGCCGGTTCAAAAATTTTAATAAAATAAAAACACAATTTTTTTACAACTCGTTATAAAATTTTATTTTAAAATATACTCTCTTAAACCTAACAATTCAATTTCTTAAACTAAATTACAAACAATTTCTAATCTACTTAAATTCGTGTATATTTAAATTTCAAATGAATCTAATTCAATATACATATATAAAAATTCAATATTTTCAATTATATAATAATGTTTCAATCAAATCGGAAATAAGTATGCAATTAATTTTAATTATACAAAACAAATTTGAATCTATGAAATATATAAAATTTACTTTAATTTAAAAATTTGTATATGTACAATATTTCAGTTAAACCGGAAATAACTATGCAAATGAATTTAACAAAATTGAAATAAAATCATGAATTTATACAAATGAAATCTATCAAATTTAATTTAATTATGAATTTGCATATGTTCTTAAGTACTAAGAGCTAATTAACTAATTATTCGTTGGCATAGGTCGACCTACACGAATAGATGGCGTTGTAGACACTATGTTGATTGAAGAACGATGATGAGACCAATTTAACGATGACTGTTCGAATTTTCAAACTTTCAAAAAAAATCGTTATGTAAAATTAACTGAAGATTGCCGACGGGAATTGACGATTGTCGAGATGAAATATTTTTTACTGTCTCGATGAATTTTCTATTTTCCAGAATAATTCAATTTTCTGATGATACTTTCAGCGATGAAACTTTAGAAAATTTCTAAGTCCTAGAAATTTTCTAAGTGTTTAGCGACGTTGAATTTCTGCTCGAAGTATTAGAAAATTTTATGAAAAATTTTCTAAGTCTTTAACGATGATGAATTTGCTCCAAGTATTAGAAAATTTTGTAAGAAAAATTTTCTAAGTACTTTTTTTGATGATTAATTTCGGCTCTAAGTGTTAGAAAATTTCTGTATAAGAAATTTTCTAAGTATTTTTTCGACGATGATTTAATTCGTTTCCCTATTTTCTGTAAAAATTCTAAGTATTTTTACAGAAATTCCTAACTTTTCCCTAATTACTAGCTCAATACGCTAGATTTTTTTAGGACTCAATACGTCCCGGCTGATGAGGTGGCCTTTTGGTTTCCTTGCTTCAGTCTCAATACGACAGTATACACAAGTAATTGCAAAAGACAAATTTTTCTGCGAATCGCAACCCTTTATATATCAAAATTTGCAAACTCTGGAATTTTCTATTTTCCCCGTTGGTGATAAAATTTCTATTTGTCTCATCTTTTCGTCTTTTTTTATGAAACCGTTTTGTTCAAATTGTGTCCAGTAATTCAAATGACAATTTATGGTAATTGTGAATAACTCTGACTGGTAAGTATATTCAGCTGGTACCTTTTTGACAATTTGACAGTACTGGCATGGTCATATATATATATATGTGTATATTATATATTATGCATATATGTTTAAATGTTTTTATTTTTTGTTAATGTTCATTGTTTATGCACTGCAATTAAATATTTTGTGTTTAATGTTTTATGTTATATATTGTGCTATGTGGATTGTTTTTGTTTTTGTTTGTATGCTATGTTTATAAACATTTTTATGTTACCTGCTTGTGCATATTCATGTTATATGTTCCATTTTCCATATTATTGCATATATTTCTGTGTTATATGTTTGATTACGTTGATTGGTTTACATTTTTTTGTACGAAATATTATATGATCGCATTGTTTGTCTTGAAGTGTTTGTAACCTTCTTTTTTTTTTTATTATACATATTTTTAAACACTGTCCCCTTTTTTTTGATTATTAAAAATGTTGAATGACGATTCAACAATAGTACTGTTTGGATATTTATATGCCCAAGCAACTCGTGCCACTTTCTGAGTTTGTCTTCACATGTGGCCATATTTGTGATTTCTTGTTTTTCTAAAATATAAAACAAATCATTAATTCTAGGAGCATAAATTAATATATTACCAGATTTATCTATTATCGTTGCACCATCCTTTTGAAATAGTATCTTATGACCTTTTTCAACTATTTTTGAAACTGATAACAGGTTAGATCTTAAATCAGGAACATGCAACACATTATCAATTTTTAATCTTTTATTATTATCGGTTACCAAATCAATCGATCCCTTTCCCATCACTTCAGTAGTTTCATTATTTGCTAAGTTTAACTTGCATAATGTCGTTTTCTGGAAATGTATAAATTTATTTTCAGAAGTACAAACATGTGTTGTAGCTCCACTATCTAGACACCATTTTTCATATTCTTTCTTTTGTGGTGTAACATAATATGAACAAAAGTCTTCCTCAATAATTTTATCACTCACACAGAAGGCATCATTTTCCTTTTCCATCACGTTAGCTACAATTGATTTTTGATTTTTAGAATTCTTGGATCTGCACTGAGCTGCCTTATGGCCATAATTTCTACAATTGTAGCACATTATATTTGATAAATATTTATCACTTTTATTATTTTGATTATTTTTATTAGATTTATTGTATTTAGAATTTTTATAATGATGTTTAGCGATCATAGCATCCTGAATATCATCCTCAGGATTTTTTCTTGCATTATACTCCTCTAACATCTTGATCTTCAAATTTTCCGGACTTGGTAATTCGTCACGAGACTCAATAGCTATTCTAAAATTTTCATAAGAGCTAGGTAAGCTATACAATAATAAAATTGTAAGTAAATCTTGATTGATAATAAGGTCCATATCATTCAACTTATTCACAATATCGAAAAATTTTGATAAATAGGTGTGCATTTCTTCTGTTGGTGACATTTTATTTAAAATTAGTTGTTTCAATAATGCTGCTTTTCTAGCCGGTCCTTTTGATTGATAAATCGATTTTAATTTCATCCATATTTCATTTGAGGTTTTACAATCTTTAACCTCTTTTAGTATAGATGGATGAATAGATAGTATCAAATCTGCTCTAGCTCTAGCGTCATTCTTGTCCCATGTTGATGCTGCAGCGATTGTTGTCGTATTCGAAGATGTTTCAACTTTTGGTCTAACATTTTTTCCACATACATAATCCCATACATCATTCTTAATTAATAATGCTTCTGCTTGGATTTTCCACGTGTCATAGTTCTCTTGGTTTAAAAGTTCAATTTTTATATTTTGCAATGCCATTCTCACAAAATAAATTTTGTTCCCTAAAATTCATTAAGTTTATTTTAATATTTAGTTATTAAAAATCAAATTTAATTTATGATTGCACAAATTTTCACGGATTTATAATTTAACTATTTTTTACACACAGTATTATTTTTATGCCGTCACACAGACTGGGCCCATAACCTGTTAACTATTCAGAGTTTTTTATTGAACTAACTTGAAAACAATAATACATAATATATAAACTGATAACAGTAATTTAGTATTACGGTATTACATATTATGAATACAATATACCTAACTACTTGTATATCTAACCCAATTACAATCATAATTGTACTAGTAGGTATATAAATATATTATATCATTATATGTATTACAATGTATTAATTATTCTTATCATATATTTATAACAACAATTTTGAACAAATAATTTTATAAATAATTTCTTTTTTGAAAACGATGATTTTTTTTTATTAATATAGTTGTGATTTAATTGCCAATTTTTGTTCAAAGTGTATTTGAATAAATTAAAGATTTTTTTTTTTCTTAATCTTTTCTTGGACGATTTGGTACACAATTTAGATAGACAAGACGGATTTTAGTTACTAATATCGTTGTATATTGTCGTAGAATAATAATCAATTTTTTTTGGATAGTGTGATCAATTTTGTTTATATTGCATACTATTGAATTAAAATGACTGTCTGGTGGAGATACATAGAAAATGGCTAATCTTGCGTGTCTGTATAGAGATTTATTTGGTATAATATAGTTCTTTTCTTACGATTTTTTTTTTATTAAAATTATAAATTGCATATGAATTAATAAATAATTTTAATAATTTTTGTTGGTGAATGAGTAGAGTACATAAGGTCAAATATACACACACATATATAAATATATATGTACACATTGTTCTTAATTAAGTTATATATAAAGTAAAACCGAATTAAATAATAATAATATTAATGATAAGATAATTTAATCTTAATTTATTGGTAATAAAAAAAAAAAAGAAAAAAAAGAAAGAAAAAAAAGATTTTTTTTTTTAATAAAGTAAATTTATTATTTAACCTATTTCCATTAAGTGCTTATACGTATACATATATTATTTTATATAATTACAATACCGGTACTGTAATGTACACCTATTAATACTATTTTAACGATAGAATAAAAACGAAAACTAATATCAATGAATCTCGTCGAATATGTTGTGTATATATCTCAACGTCACGTCGTCTACATTACATACATAAAAATGGTGTTCAATTTCAAAGTAAAAATATACAAGATAAAATGTAATAAGATATTTTAAAATTAATATATATTAGATCACCTTATATAATAGAATATTTAAAGAAATATATCAAAATATAATTATAATTATATGATTATAAATTGTAGTAAATATGAGTCAAAAACAATGTGTAAAGTATTTAAATAAAAATGATTTTTATAAATGCAGGTGTTTGTATGGTGAAATTAGAAAATGATTGAAAAGTCATCCAGAAATTAGAATCAGAAAATATCAGCAATAAATGAAAAACTGAAGTTAATAAGCATAATCTATTGAAATATTATTTAATTGTTTGTAAAATTTCAAAAGGAATTGAGTGCTAATCGTTATTTGAAATACTGTTGACATAAACAAAACATTTCTACAAATTTTATTCATTTTACACTAAAAATGTAAATTTATATACATAAACTAAAGCAAAAAAAAAAAAAATTTGTAAAACTAATAAATAATAAATAATTTTATCTGTAAAGTTTAGATTTTTTGTAAATTTTTATAGAAGATTTTTTTTATATATAATTTTCAAATAATTTTCTTTTGATTTTAAAAAAAAAAGTAAAATATATAAACAAAAAAAAAAGAAAAAAAAACAACTATGCAACTAAAGCAACTATGTTTGATAGAGGTGGGTAAGTATCTATCATCGTTGGGACGAGGCATTCTTTTAGAATTTTTTTTTTCAGATCCAACGATGGTAGAAGCTGTTTTCTGGGCCAGAGCGGGGCCACATTTCGTTTCAGGTCTACGGTGTGGGTGAATTTAATTTGATTTATTTATGTTGAAGCATTCTGGGTAGAAGGATTTCACAACCTTCTACTGCTTCTGGCTACGATAATTAAAAGGGATATGGAGCAGTGGCAAACTCACGCCCCATCCGGCGAGCTAGTTCGCGCTAGCCAGCATGCGTAGCCGCCACAACCACCATCCATAATCCCGAGAGTAAGTATGACGTAATAAGTGTTGTTACTAAAATTTCAATTTCAACAGTCGGCCCTGTACATCAAGTTAAAATACTCGATGTACGTATTATCACAGACAAATATACAGACGTCCCAATGAAACCAAAAATATGTCATCATATAAAATGAAAAAATCGTGTGTCCCCATCTACTTTACATAAATCAAAATGCTTCAATTTAGTTTAGTTTTGAATCCATAAAAATAATATTCAAATAATACCAAACTTTGAACTTGAAACAAGCTTTAAATGAATGTTAATATGTAGTACAATACATATTCATTTTTACACATTTAATGCATATGTTCATAAGTTTGTACAACCAGTAAAACTAACAAAGCGTATAGCACATACATAGCACCCATTCACCAGGAAACAATATAAATTTGGTACTGTATTGAATTTATCAGTGTATTTACATACGCATTAACGCACATATTTTAACATTTGACAGTATATGTAGTAGTGTCGAATGTCTGCTTTGCCTGTGCTTTAAGAATTATACGCAAACGTATTTGCAATAGCCAGAGTAAATTTGTTTTTGTACATTTCAATCTACCTGCTATCGCAGAGAATATAATACATACATACATATATATATATTATTTGTGGTGCTGCTATACGAATACTTCGCAGGTTTATTTCTTTCATCATTTTTTTTCTTTTTGATGTTGCTTTTGCTATGCCACTATCTTGACACACAATTACATATATATGTGCAGTGTGTATGTAGTATGTTCACTATTGTACATGGATAGAAAAATTATTTCAGGATTTGTTATAATTTTTGAACAAATTTTGACTTGAACATTTAGAATATTATTTTTTAAAAACAGACAAATAAGGGTATTCACGGTTTGGTCTTGTATCATTGTAAACGGTGTAAACTCGTACAATCCTACACCTATTGTAAACATCTTCAATGTAATTTTTACCTACACTGCTTGTAAAAATTTACACTGCTGAAACCCATTGTATATTACTATTGCTTACTATTGTATATGCCATTCTGACATTAAATGCTAAAATAATTTGATTATTTTTATAATATTTTAGCTGACATAATTTGCTTGATTTCAATACAAAGTTTTCGTTCACGATATAGTGTAATGTGTAAGATTTTGGTGTATATTCACACTTTTTACACTCTTACAACATTTCGTGAATACCTCTAACATTGTAAGCATTTACACTGGCCTGTGCTGTGCAGTGATAATTTTTATATTTCCTTCTGTATGGTACACTATATCACAAACAATAAACATGTTTATTAAAGGGTATGTTATGTATACAACTTGTTATACACATACGCATCATTATAAATCATTATCATTATCACTATCCTTACTGTGGTCTATACATATACGTGACGCATAGAAAATATACAATGTATACAAAAACCAGTGCAGGTATATATTTTTTTTCACACAAAAAAAGGAAAAAAATGAAAGAATAACTATAGCGATACATTTATTCCTTCAAAATTTAATATAATGCAAACATTTAATAGGGTTCAATGTCCAATATTATTGTTATATACAATGAATAAAGAATATAAGAAGAAGGTCCACTCTCAAATGGTCCGTTATATTTACTTTTCACCCTCCCTCGGGGAAAAGAAACTCACACACACCCTGACAAAAAAATTCCCATTAGTTAGAAGAACTGACTACATTAAAAAAAAATTTAAATGAAATTTCCTCAGGTTATAAGTGAGACAAATTATACATCATTCAAACAACACAATTGCACGTTCGAAAATCTTCATGTACATATACGAAAAATTTATAATGCATTTTAAATAGCCCAACTATACAGCAGCAAAATTCACGCATATCATATCTGTACACAAGGTGCTTTCAAGTTTTAATGCTTTTCAAATAGCCCAACAATATTTTTTGACCTACACATAAACAATTTTGAAATAGTCGGGCAGAAATCGATATATTTTTTCATATATTCCTATATAATTTTTTTACACACAGAAACATAGTTCGTTACACCGTAGAGCTTTCGTTTTCTATGCTGAAAGTGATCTCTAGCACATACATTCACTCATCATATACACATTCATCAATTCATGCTTTTCAAATAGCCCGACAATATGATTTTATATACACATAAATATTTTTAAAATAGTCTGGCAGAAATCAGTATATTTTTCATATAATTGTTCTTGACACGTAGATCCATCCCAGTTAACCAACGAGGATATATATTCCACCTATCTAATCTTAGATATATGACTTCGTTATCTTCTCGGGTCTCACGATCAGATTTTTCCTATATAAACATCTACTAGATATCCATTAGATATATTTTAGACATATCATTTATGTATTCTAGTGGATATATATCTTATGTGTCTATTTTCTGATACATTGCTTCGTCACGTAGTCGTGATTCCCGAGTAAATTTGTTGACATACATCTTTTAGATGTATTTCTGATACATCATTCATATGTCATAATAGATATACACTTGTCGCTTGATCGTGTTTTCAGAATTCGTCTGTATAACTGTCTCTATAGTCTAAGCCCGACATAAATTATATTCAATCGGTAATATAATATAATAAATATAATTTTTACAAATATATAAATAGAAAGCAGATAATACGGATATTGGTTGTTAATTATTATTACTCACCTAATTATAAATTTTCATTACGTAGCTTTGAAAAATGTTATTTAGACCACGAAATGGAAATTTTATAAAAGTTAGTGAGTATGCATATTCATAAATAATAATAAATGTATTGATCATTTTCTATTTCTTTTACATTTTTGCTCTTTTTTCATAAAAGTATGTCTAAAAAAATATCTAAAAGATATCTAAAAGTATATATTATTGATATATCATAATGATACGTTTTTGATAAGTACAATCGTGCTTTGACAAATTTTATTGAATTTTGTCGAAAAAAGCGATATTCTGCCTTGTAAAAACATATATCATTCATATGACAAAGGTGCATCTAAAGGATATATCTTTTATATCAGTTAGATATATCTTTCATATATCAATGATATATTCTTGGTTAACTGGGTTTATTTTCCATGCTGAAACATACAACATATAATAAACATGTTATAACATATACATTCACGCATCATATACACGCCCGACTATGCGACTTGATCTTCACATAAACATTTTTAAAATAGTTGGGCAGAAATTAGTATATTTTTTTATACATTTTTAACTAATTTTTAATGAAAAAATGACATATATGATATATTTCATGCATTTTCTTCATGATTCATTTCGTATAATATGATATTATTAATTTTTTTATTCATGATTTTTGATTTGAAAATCAACTGTTTATACGTAAGAAATTTCATGTATACACACAGAACATTGTTCTTGCACACGTAGATCCTTTATTTATTTCTATATGCTGAAAAATATAGTCGGGCTCGAGCAATTTAAAAGTATTGGTAATTGGTTGAAATTATATATTATATATAATATATATATACCTCTAACATATACACCCATGCATCAGGATCAGATATCAGATATAATAACGCAGAAAAATAATATGAAAAACAAGTTTAATATACAAAAACGCATTTCTGATGTTTCTGATTACGGATAAGGGCTACCATAGTGTATTCGAATGTATATAATTTTTACAGTTGTCTGACTAATAATTTTTATTTTCATGAAATATTTCTTTTTTACCTCTTGATTCTAATAATGCTTGATTTATTTAATCTAATTCGGAATTTGTACTGGAGAATGATATATATTTCTACTTAAACAATTTAATGATTTTATTTCGTGTTTTATTATTATATTTATATAAGTATGTATATAATAATTGATTTTATGTTTAATGTAAAGTTAAGAAGAATGGTAGCACTGATGAACATAGATTAAATTTCTCCCAGTATTACCATAGTTTTACAAAAATTTTATATGTTCATCTATTTCATATTTTTAAATATTGTACTGAGTTTTATAAACTAAGAAGTTTTTCGTACTTAATGGTACTAATAACAAATGAAATTAAAAAATGCTTACACCTTATTAGGTTTTCTTTTTAATATTCAAATTTCATAATTTTTAAGATTCGTGTACAATATTATTCTTCTGTACACAACAAAGAATAACGATATGACAATTATGAAAGTAAGACTGGTATTGACTGGTATCACTGTCATTCTTGTTAAATAATAATCATATTAAAACTTACAACTACATTCTCATTCTTGCTTTATTCAAATAATTTTTACAGGGTATGTCATCAAATTGTAACTTTTCTTATTTTGATTAAAAATAAAATTTGTAATTTTTAAATTTATTTGACTTGATTATAATGTACTCGTAAATTTCTAAAGTTGTAGTCGTGTTACATTTTCACCTAGCTTTATAAAGAAATCGTGAATATATGTATGTAATTATAATAATAAATAATTCACATTCGCTGCACTGCATGTTAATGCGTTTCAGGTATTAGAGTTGATTATCTCATTTTAACCAACTCACTACCTTCTCTTTCTTTCAACATATGACAGATTTTCAATTTAATGCGGTTATTTTTAAACTGTAATTCAATTTTTCAAACCATATTTTGTGGACGAAGGAAGCATACGTGTTTAATCAATTACTTTATTTAAAAATAAAAATTGTGTTACATTAGTGAAATTCAGTGTTTTTTTAAGTGCAATTCAAAAATAACTTAAAAAAATGAGTTCGAGAAATCACCATAATTTGAAGTGTATTGTTTGTGGATGGACAAAAGGAATGATTCCAGACAGAAATTGGTTTTTATTTCCAAAGAATGAATCAAGGTACGTAGTTTCACTATACTAATTCAATTAATTTAGTTTAGTTAATTTAAATTAACTACTAATAATTGTTTCATTTGTAATATAAAAAAATTGTCTACAGAAGGCGATTATGGCTAGAAAATACTGGACGACTGGATTTACTTGAAAATTTACCAAGGGACAGCAGAATATGTGAGGAGCATTTCCAAAAAGAAATGATCGGCGTAAGCGGTAGGAAGTTGAGAAAGGGAAGTTTTCCATCAGTTCATCAAGAAAATAAACGTCCGAAGATTGAGATATTAGAAGACATCATCATCGTGCCTGCTTCTAGCATCACAAATAATAATGAAGAGGAACAAATATTTCAAGAAGAAGCTGTCAGTTCTAGGCATTCAAGGAATCAAGAAACACAAACAACTCTGTCTGTTGAAGATCTTTTGCAGGAGATTGCCAATATGAAAAAAAAAGAAATACAAAAGGAAAAAGAACTACAGGAGCTTAAAAATAAGGTAAAAAGTAAAGCGCATTTTATAGATTTAGCTTATAAGTTTTTGCCGAATGATTTAGCAAATATAGTAGAATGCCATGTAGTGAATAGTGACAGGAAGAAGAAAGGATGGCGTTTTTCAGAAGAACATAAGCAGTTTTCTTTAAGTTTATTTTTCTTTTCCCCTTCAGTTTTTAATTATTTGTCTAAAACTATTAACATGCCTTCCAGAACGTCATTAATGCGTTATATTGAATCCTGGCCTTTTGGGCCAGGGTTCCATTCTGTTCATTTCAAATCTTTAAAACTTAAGTTAGAAAGTTTGCCTTCCTTTGCAAAAAAATGCATTTTATGTTTTGATGAAATTTCCTTGAAATCCCATTTATTTTATGATAGATCTAGGGGTCAAATAATAGGTTTTGAAGATGATGGAGAAGAACGTGCAAATAAAGCTGCTAGGTATGCTTTTGTCATAATGGTTCAGGGTATAACTTATAAGTATAAGCACTTATTAGGTTATACTTTCATTTCTTCCGCATGCCAGTCGAAGAAAGTACAAAAATATATATTAAAATGTGTCAGGGAATTGATAAGTGTAGGCATGGAACCCAAAGCTGTTGTATGTGATCAAGGGGGAAATTTCTACAATTTACCAAAACTTTTAGGAATAAGTGAAAGTAGGCCATACTTCTTAGTAGACAATATTAAAATCCATTTCTTTTTCGACCCACCACATTTAATTAAGTCTGTTAGAAACAATACAATAAAATACAATATTAAGTTTGAAGAAAATAAAACTGCTTCTTGGAACGATATTGTACATTTTTATCAAGAAGACAAGTTAAGACAATTTCGATTAGCTCCAAAACTAACTGACGATCACATTTACCCTAATACGTTTCAAAAGATGAGAGTTAAATATGCGACTCAAGTCATAAGTGCAACAGTGGCTAGCGCTTTGTATGCTTCCGTTAGTGGAAATGAAGCTTCTTCAACCGCAGTCTACACTGCTGAATTTTTAGAAAAATTTGACACCTTGTTCGATATTTTTAATTCAAGCACCAATTCTGATGTTAAAGAATATAGAAGACCTTTTAATGCAAATGTTTCTCAGCTTTCTCAGTTAGAGGAAATGAATAAATTCGTAAAAAGTATAATGGTCATAGATAATTTAGGAAAAAATGTCACGAAAAATATTAAATGCCTGTTAGGTTGGACTTTGAATATCAGTAGTCTTACAAGTTTGTTCAAAGATTTAGAATCTGAAGGTGTCAAATATATTTGTACTAGACATTTAAATCAAGATGGCCTTGAACATGCATTTGGAACCTTAAGAAAAAAAGGTGGTAATTCTAGAACCTTATCTCCCTATCATTTTGCATGTGCCTTTAGAAAGTCATTTTCCGTGAAGTATATGGAACTGGTTAATGATGGAAATTGTGAACCATATCCCGAATTTGTATTACCAACTCCTACTAACTCATTAGGTTTAGATAGTAATTTACCTCTCAAAAAGTCTGTTCCATACGTAAAATTAACACAAGATTATAAGCACATCAGTTTCGGAGAGCAAAACGCTTTTTATTATTTTGGTGGTTGGTTATATAAAAAATTAAAAATTAACCATAACTGCTTGTTAGACGACGCTGAATCCGATCCTCTTCCTGAACATACTTTTATTTATTTTAAAGAATATAAGGATTGTAATTTAGTTATACCTAGTAATAGTTTCATGGAAAATTTAAGAAAATTAGATTATAAGTTTACTAACAGTTTTAATAATTTTGTACTTGACGCCGATATTGAAAAAAAATTATTCGAAGAAATTCAGGATGAATTTGATTATGTATGTTGTAATGATTTAGACAGAAATTATGTAATATGTTTATTTATACGAGTTAGATTGTATTATATTTTAAAAACATTTAATAGAGATGTAAAAAATTTTGACAAGAGAAATAAAATTCTTTGTATTTCCCATTTGTAAATAAATTTTTGTATATAAATAGTTAGTGCATAAAAATTATAAGATTTTTATTTGTAATTTCATGTATGAAATATATCTAACAAATAATTTTTCTGGTTCGCCCGCAGAAAAACTGTTTGTTGGATTTGGATTGTTATTGTAAAACTTTTTTAATAGAAAAACAATAAGGTCAATTATAATGTAAGAAATCAAAATTAACAACGGGCAATAAATTATTATTATTTTAATTTTTTATATTTATTTTTTTTTAAAGATATTTCCTTATGTACATATGTATTTTTTCAAAAGAATTCTATTAAAATTAATTTAGTGAAAAATGTAACAACAAATTGATAATGAAAATAACAAAATAATAACTTGACAAATCATTTTTTTTGATTATATTAAAATTTGTATATATGGACAACGAATAAAATAAATAAAAATAATTCATCAAAAAGAACCAATTTAATAACTTTTTATGTAATTTTAGTCTAAATTTAAGTTTCGAAATAAAAATATTCTTAATAAATAAGTTGATTAAAATTTTTGTTTTTTTACATATTTGTTTAATATTATTATTAATATACAAAGCAGAACAAATTAAGGATTTGGAATCTAAATATTATGCGAATATTTCGAATACACCCTGTATATTATGTTTCTACCTAAAAAAAGACGAGATGTATTCAAAAGGATGTGTCATTTTTTTTCTCTATCTCTCGTTTATTTCAAAATCAAACCAACATTTTCTGTCTACTTTTAACAAAACTTTAAAAGCTTTTAATTTTTTGAGACAGTGTTAGTATCGCCTTTGTTTACCTACATAACGGTTTTATTGAGAGTGGGAATACTTGTAATATCTTTTTACTTTGGTTATATATACCCCATAAGTATAGTATAATCACAGAGTAAAATAACATTATACAGAGTGTGCAATACAATCCTTTACATTGCCGAGCTAATTTTGGAAGTGGATTTAGCTAAAATCCACCTCTCTCAAAGCTTCTCTTATAAAATGAGTACATTTTGAAAATTGAGAGTAGAAAATATAAATAAAACAAAACAAAACAACACAGTTTCAAATATACATTCTTACATACACGTAAGGTAATGTACAAAAAGGAACCAATTTTATTTCTTGTTTGCGTACATATTTTGTATTGTATTGTATATTTTTGTATTTTGTATGTATGTACATAAGTATATAGAATATGTATGATACTGGAATATATACTGTTTTGTACCATAATGTTAGATATAATATATTTATGTATACTACGAGTATATATGTATATATATATATATACGCACATTATAGTTTGTTTTGGTTTGTTTTTGTGTTCGACCCTTTGTTACTATTTCATTGTTATTTTCGACCCTAAATTTATGTTTGTTCGATTATGATTTCATTTTTTCAAGTTAATATGCATCTTACAAATTATGCTGCTTCTACATTATATGTGTATACACATTATATACACATGTACAGTAATCACAAAAATTATTTCTGCATAATTAAAGTATCGTAATTTGGATTTAGACACTTGTAATACTAATAAATTTTTATATTTATTTTTTCAAACTTTAATAAATACAATTTCTTAAAAAAAACCATAATTATTCTTAGAACAAATATATTATTTGAATTATTCCAAAAATTATTCCTGCATTAATTCTATCGCAAAAATTATTATGAATATCAAAATGAAAATAATTGATTTAATTTTGACTTTCAAGAAAAATGCCAAGGAAAATTGAATTATTTAGTAAAAATTTGAAGTTTGTTGTGCACAAGTAACACCAATAATTTTTGTGATCACTGTACATACCTATCAATTTCTTCATATAAACAGAATCTAAGATCTAACATCTACCAACTATCAACTATAAAATCCGGTATTTGATGTAAGTCAAAATAAAGAAAAGACAACGAAGCCTCCTTGTATACGAAGTGACAATATAGTTGCGTTCCTTTTGACCAAGTAAAGTACTCGCAAGTACTTGTAGTCGTGATCATCTACCATACCTCTTGTATTCGAGTAATTTACTTGACAGTTGCATGGTTAGTTACGCCAAAATTCACCGTCAGAGGTGTTTGTGTTTTAATCGTTAGAGATTAAAGAAATAGGTTAAAGTCTATAATATTTTTAATACACGTTTTATTCAATAGGTGGCTTTTTATTGTTTAATGTTATGAAGCATCTAAAATCAAAGCAAAACAAATTTGAAATACATGACAGCTGAAATTGGAGCATGGTCAACTGTCACTCCAATATTTACATTGCCTTAGAAATGTGTATGCTTTCAAATTTGAGGTTACTTTTTACTTCCAAGTAAAAAAATTGCGTTCCATTTACAATATACTCCCGAGTACTTGAAAGTTATTTACTTGGTCAAAAGGAACGCAACTTATGTGTAATGATAAAACCTGCCTGTACATTTACATACATCTATATCTAGCTATTGTGGTATGGAAAAAAAAATTAAAAATTAAAAAGGGTAGCAGGTAGCAGTATGTATGAATAAAAAAAAAGTAAAAAAAAACATTTCTTTTCTGGGAGAGAATTATTCTCACAATTTACGAATTTTAAGTTTCAAATCAAAAGTTTTATAGATGAAAATGCAAACTTGAAATTTTTTAAAATGAGCTTTGCGATATTGGCCTATCTGTGTATCGTTATTTAGGTCTGTGGTATAATCCTTATCTGTGTTTATACATACATAGGACTAAATGATACCTGCAAGACAACATGTACTATGGTAGCATACCATCAGCAATAATATTATCATATGCATATATAAATGTTTATGATATTATATATACTGCCAAATTGCAACAAATAAATCGTATATTTTCTATTATGTAAATATACGAATAAACCCAAACACACTCAAATCAGATTGTTTATATGTATGCGTATATAATTTTATGAACCATATTTTAAAACTTTTATCGAATGCAAGAACAATCGAATATTAACGTACATTTTGAATTTAAATATATCCAAGACTCGAATCTGGATTTTCCAGAACGTCCATATGAATTTGATTTTGTTACATATTTGAATATATGTAGTGAAATATCTGTATTTGTCTGTGGTATTATTAATAATTTATATTATGTTCGATAATTATGTGTGTTTGGGTCGTGTGATATCACAGTGGGCTTCCATCTCTCATTAGGATGGAAGATACTGCTGTGACGTCACGCGACTTGATCACATATTTAAATGAAACGAACTTTTATATGTTTTGAATTTCAGCATTTATTTTCAGATAAACGGTTATGTTGTAGTGTGGACCACATAAAATTACATAAATACATAATTGTATTACACGCATATAGTACAACGCTAATAATATTATTTCATAATTCTTACAAAGTTTATTTTGATATCGAAATGTAAGTAATCACTTAAAAATTTGTATCAAGTAAAAAGGTAAAATATTTTTGGTAATTATATAGAAGTTGGGTCTCCTATAAGGAATTAAAAAAAAACTATGTTGTGATATGTAGTTTTTAGCGCTAAATACGAATTTGAAAAATAACTTGGCGGTCGGCCCTCTATCGGCCAGAATCGGCAATTTTTCATTTTTATCAAAATTCGTTTTTTTACAATATCTTCCTAATGGTAAATGATATAGATATGGTTTAAGTTTCAAAAGATGCGTCTCAAGATGCTCTACATTCTGAAAAATTCAACATTCAACAACATTCAACATTCATTAATTTTTCATTTATAAGAAATCCGCTATCTAAAAAGTGATTTCTAATAAGCTTTATTATTAAATGTGGTACATCAGACTGTGCATTATGCATTTTTTATACAAAAATATACAGACTATCAGATTTTTCTTCTATAAATGCACATATATACATGTAGGAATAAAATTTCAATTCAATCTATTTATTTATAATTCACTTACAAATTCAACAATAAAAATAATATATATATAAAAAAAAATATATTACAATGTAATATATACGATATAAAATTATATCAAACTATACTGCGGCTAAATCAACGTCTTACCACGTCCACGGTTGAAAATTAAAAGAAAAAGCAAAAGTTGTTTATTTTACATAATTTTTAAAAAATCATAAAACTGAGAAAATTATCAGTTTTATCATGTTACAACGGTAAGTATATAAATTCGGAAACAATGAGTAAGTGGTATGATGTTGATATCAGGTAGAAATTGATTTTACAATAATCTATATTATAGGGTGCTACGCAATTAATTTAATTTAAATAATTATTATATGATGAAATTTTTTTTTACACCACATTCGGCCGTCCTGAACTATCTGCAGTCCTCTGAAGATGTTTAGTTTTCAATACCTTCGTCGTCGCCGTCTTTCTCTGTGTACTCGTCTGAACATAGATTCACATCATCTTCATTGTCAATTGCACTACTCCATGGCTTCATTTTTTCTGCACTCGTATCTGTAAGTTTTGGACCCTCATGTTCGCCTTCCTTCTGAACACTGTATCTATCAAACCCTTTGATGCCAGTAATTCTGTACGGTCCCAAAAATTTTGGACGTATCTTTAAACCTGTGCCGAACTGTACCCTCTCGATAGCCACAATATCTCCAATGTTATATTTTCTAGCTGCTTTTCTTCTTTTATCGTAGTACTTTCTATTTTCTTCTTGAATTTTAGCTATTTCTTTTTTAGCTTGTTCTCTTTGTTCTTGTCGTGCATCTTCAAAGTTTTTCATAATTTCTTCTTCGATTATATTAAGAATTTTCAAATCTTTTTTCGTTTTCATCTCTATACCAACAAGTAGATGAAATGGTGTTGTTTTTATTGCCCGTTGATACGTCGAATTCAAAATTTGTTGTAAAGGTTTAACGTGTGTGTACCATTTTCCAGGATCATCAGCAGAAAGTTTCGTTAATGCTGCAATTACTGTAGAGTGTAGACGTTCTACTTGCCCGTTGCCTCTTGGTATTCCAACGGTTATAAAGTGTAACTTTATCTGGCGTTTTTGACAAAAGTCCTGAAATTGATTCGATGTGAATGCCCCACCTTTATCTGATATGATTCTTTCAGGGTATCCAAAAGTTTCTGCAATTATTTCTATCTTCTGGATGGCTTCGTCTGTCTTCAATGTTTTTGTAGGAAATAACCAACAGTACTTAGTAAATCCATCTATCACGGCAAAAATATATTTGTAATTCTTCTGCGTGTTGTCTAATGGTCCAAGGTGGTCGATATGGAATGTCTCGAGCGGTTTTTCCCCTTTTGGTATTGGACACAGCAGACCTTCTTGTTTTCCACTCTTTCTTTCCGCTATTATACATCTTATGCAGCTGCTTATGTGCTTGGTTATTCGTTTTTCTAAATCTGGTATATAGAACTCCTTTTCTATCATATCTTTCATTTTCCTATGGTGGAAATGACCTTTTTCATGAATTTCTTTTATGATGAAGCTCTTCATGTTATCTGGAACTACAAAAAGAGAGTTATTATTGATATTTTTATAAAGTATACCATTGTTTATCGTATAGTTCTTATATGGACGTTCTCGTAGAATTTCGATGATTGCTTGTAGACGATCATCTTTCTGTTGTGCCTCGGCTAACTTTTCCAGGAACCCATTCTTTTGACTGATACACATCACTATCGGACTGCGACTTAAAGCATCCACATGCCTCATCCTATTTCCTGCCCTATGTTCGATTTCGTAATTGAACTCTTCGAGTAGTAACGCCCATCTGGCAACCCTTGTAGCTAGTTCTTTTTTCTTCATGGTGCACTCAAACGCCTTGCAGTCGGTAACCAACTTGAATTTTTGACCCAGTAGGTAAACCCGAAACTTCTTCAGCGCTTCGATGATAGCGAGAACTTCTAGTTCATAACTAGTATACTTCTTTTCTGCATCAGAAGTCTTTTTGCTCATGTAATAAGTCGGATGAAGTTGATTGTCGTCATTGTCACGTTGAAATAGTACAGCCCCATATCCTTCTATTGATGCATCGGTATGGAGTTCGGTCGTAGCTCCATATTTGAAAATTTTAAGTACTGGTCTTGTTGCTAACGCCTTCTTCAAATCGTCAATCGCTGCTAGTTGCTTTTCACTCATTTTAAAGTATTTGTTTTTCTTCAACAAGTCACTCAACGGTCGGGCTCTTACTGCAAAATTGGGTATAAACTTACGGAAGTAATTTGCAAGTCCCAAGAAACTCTGTAGTTGTTTGTGTGTTCTTGGTACAGGAAAATTTATCACTGCTTTCGTCTTCAATGGTGATGGCATGATGCAACCATCGCGGATGCAATGACCTAAATACTCAACCTCATTTCGTAGAATTTGACACTTGGTCCATTTGATTCTAAGTCCGTTCTTCTCAGCAACTTCTAATACTGTCATCAGTTTACTTATTCCTTCTTCTATTGACATCGATGGAATCACAATATCGTCGATGTACACTATAACGAAATTATTGTTAATTAAATCTTTTAATACCAGGTTTATATATTTTTGAAAAGTGCTCGGAGAGTTGCACAATCCGAATGGTACTTTGTTGAACTCGTATTGTCCACTTTGAGTTACAAACGCTGTGTACTTCCTACTAGTTTCATCGATCGCTACATGAAAAAAACCATTTTCCAAATCTAATGTCGTAAAGTGTTTGGCTGCTTGCAACTTATCTATCTGATCCTCGATGTTTGGTATTGGGTATCTGTCTTTGGATATTTTTCTATTAATCTTTCGGTAGTCAATGCAAAGTCTATGTGACCCATCTTTCTTTTTCACTAACACTACTTGGCTGGCGTAATCTGATGTACTTTCGCGCACTATTCCATTTCTAATCCACTCTGCGATTTGTTCATCTATAATTCTTCGTTCAGCTGGAGCAAATCTTCTTGGTGAGTGATGTACAGGTTCATCATCGACTGTGATTATTTTCATGCTTATAGGTGAATCAACTGGAGTTCTGGGTGAGTAATTTCTTATTAGCTTAGCTATCTTGTCAACTGCTTCATTTTTTAGGTGGCTGAGATCAGGTAAGTTTGTATGTTCTTCGTATTTATCAACTTCTATTTTCGCAAGAAAACAGTTAAGTTCTTTATCAGATTCATATTCACTTTCATCAATGGTTGGACATTTTCTTTTTATTGTTACATCTCCACCATCTATACTAACGACGGCTTGACTCAACAAACTCATTCCAACGATCATATTGGGCTTCAAACAGTCGTCTCCAACGATATGGACCTCTATATTCGGATATATTTCACCATTTATTTCAATAGTTACAAAACAGGATCCTTTTGTAAGTATGTCTGCGCCTACTCCTGAAATGGTGCTTGAAGAGCTTCTGAAAAGATTAACTGGACTAATTAGTTTCAAACAACACTCTTTCAAAATACATATATCACTTCCTGTATCTATCAAACTTTCTAAAAGAACACCGTTTATTCTGACCGGCAAGCAAACATTATGTTTTGTTGCTACAATAACATGAGCAGATGACGAAACTTGTCCAACTGATTGATTAATACGGGCAGAAATTAAATTAGAACGTCGTTCTGTTACCTTTTCTTTACAATCTGGTCTTTTATGACCAAACTGGTTGCATTTAAAGCACTTAGGTCCTTTATCCTTTTGTGGACAAATGTAGAATTCGTGTTCACTTGAGCCACAATTGAAACAGTGTTTGCTACCTTTAGGATCTTCATTTCGCTTGTGCAGTTTAGGCGTTACTTCTGATTCTTTCTTTACTTTCACATTTTCGGTAATTTTTATTTTTTCATACACTAATAATTTTTCTTTTAAGTCAGTAATAGTTTTCGCGCCGTACAAAACAATTTTGTTACTCACGGTATCATTAATACCATCAATTACGTACGTAATAATAGATAAATCATCCACTTCAGATTGTGAAGCGATATCTAGCATAGAATAAAGGTACTCACGACACGATTCGTTATTTCTTTTCTTTCTGTTCCGCAGTTTATTATGTACTTCCGCACTTGAGAGTTTTTTATGAAATTCGTTAAATAATGCTATTTTTAAATCTTTATAAGTTAACGGTTTAGCTTCATAATCTACAAATAATCGAGCGGCACCGCCTAGCGCTCTTTTACAAAAAACAAATTTTTGTAAATCATTCCATTCAAACACGTGTGCGTATTGCTCGAACTCTTCGAACCAGCTTTTTACATTAATCGTGTCAGAACCAGAAAATTTTCGAATTAAATTTTCAATATCTGAAAAGCTGAATTTTGCAGCACTATTTTGTTCTAAATAATTAGCACGCGCTACATGATTGTCTACTTCAAAATCAGCTATTGAATTACTTGATTGCAACGTTTTTCTTCTTCGTCCACTCATTTTGTTTCACTGTAACTATGAAAAGTTCAATTTATACTTAATTTACCTAATTCACAATTAACTAAGTGAAATATGAAATATCAATTATGTGTTTGATTGCCCTTTATACAACCTTGTATATACAACCTTATAAGATTATATATAACCTTCATTCAACCTTGTATGATAACCGTGTTACCTTCACTTGTCCTTCTTTGTTAATCACACCGTTTTCAAATTTTTACTTCAATTTCTTTTATTTTCTAAATTCAGATTTTATTAAGATATAATTACACTTTATAATTTTATTTTATTTTTTGAAATTCATCCCGGTTGAGCCCCCATGTAGGAATAAAATTTCAATTCAATCTATTTATTTATAATTCACTTACAAATTCAACAATAAAAATAATATATATATAAAAAAAAATATATTACAATGTAATATATACGATATAAAATTATATCAAACTATACTGCGGCTAAATCAACGTCTTACCACGTCCACGGTTGAAAATTAAAAGAAAAAGCAAAAGTTGTTTAT
The DNA here is from genome assembly GCA_951394055.1 of Villa cingulata. Lineage (NCBI taxonomy): Eukaryota > Metazoa > Arthropoda > Insecta > Diptera > Bombyliidae > Villa > Villa cingulata. The sequence goes on along the minus strand of OX596022.1, from coordinate 22,786,749 downwards.
TTTACATAATTTTTAAAAAATCATAAAACTGAGAAAATTATCAGTTTTATCATGTTACAACGGTAAGTATATAAATTCGGAAACAATGAGTAAGTGGTATGATGTTGATATCAGGTAGAAATTGATTTTACAATAATCTATATTATAGGGTGCTACGCAATTAATTTAATTTAAATAATTATTATATGATGAAATGTTTTTTTACACCACATACATACATACACCTGCACACAAACACAAATACACACAAAATTACAAAATTTAGCACCATTAAAATCAATTCTCTCTAGGATATTTGCCTTTTACCTCAGGATCAAAATAATAAGTGAAAAACTTGCCCATGATGTCCTTTTCTATTTGCAAAAAATTTGAATCCATTATCCTTAGTCCTTCCTGAGATATTGGTAAAAATGTAAAAATAGTCAAAAATCTAAAATGTGGTTTATTATCCTTGTACTAGGACTTTTTGAAAACAATTTCTTCTGAATAAAGAGCTTAAAAAGACGCATCTTTTGGTCAAAGAACTTTGTTTTCATGATATACCGTTACAGAAAAATTCGCAAAAAGTTCCATTTTGAAAGCTCATGCCATCGATTCCGAGCTTTCCCCACGAAATGCATATAATATCTTGATAGTATTGTTTTATAAATAATTACATCTTTTTTATCATGAAAACTTTTTTTTATTTTATGCCCACATTTTGTTTTTTATTTACAAATACATGATTGCGTCTATCCAAATTGCGCTTTCTGTATGCACAAAATCTGTATGTAAATTCATTTTATAATCTAATGAATATTTTATTCATTGTAAAATTGTAAAATTTTTTTTGCTTGCTCATAACCAGATTCAAATGCTCCATGTGCTGTTGAAAAATATTTTTCATGACATGCTTCACCAGCAAATAATAATAATGGATATGATTTTTCATAAAAATTTTTTTCATTTATATCACGAAATAAAAATGAGGATGATGATGATGATGATATACCATTATTATGACTATCATCATCATTATTGTGACTATTATCATGTACTATATTACTTCCATTTTCATAATGAATTTCATTCATTAATTTTAAATCATTCAATGTTATTGGTTCTGATAAAAATTTTCCAGTTATATTCAATTTTTCACATTTCGTACTTAAAAAACTGTATGAGCCACGAATAAATTTATTCGAATTCCAACGTGAACTATAGATAAAGAGAAAAACACAAAAAATATATATATAATTAAATTTTAATTAAATAATCTTTAAACTTTATTAAATTAATTATTGATCGTTTAAAATGGTGAAAAATTATAAAACAAAACTTACAAAAAATATCGTATTGGATATGGAACATCTTTTTTAGTAAATTTCCTCAATAAAGTTATACAATCTTCAACAATTTCTTGATCAGTTAATTTTTCCATTTCGATCGCACCATAACTTCCAACCCATCCAATTAATGTATTCGGTGCACCCGGTTTTAAAATATCAAAGCCAGATATGTATCTTGTCCATTTGCAATTCTTTTTTTTTTTTTTAAAGAAAAGAAAAAGAACAAATAAAAAAAAGTACAAATAAGTGGATAATTATGTAACTTCATCTTTAAAGGATTCTATATAGAGAACAAAGGGTGTACATAACTAAATACATATTTAAAAGTAGGGCATCTTTAGAAATCAATCATTACTTTTGTTATGCATGCACTATAAAAAGGGTTTAATATTCAAATATACATCACGGATTAAATCAAATAATCAATAATGCAATACATATTACGGAACATTTATATTTTTTATTTCATATTTAGTTTTAATATGATGCAAATTTGTTCAGTAATGTATCATAATAATCATAGTGCAGTCACAATACAAAACAAGTTAAGACCTTGAAATTCATCACTAATAATGCCGCTTTATTACAATTTATTGATGTGGGTAAATTCAGTGTAACTTGTTAGCAGATTTTGCTATTCTAATAAAATTTTGACAGTTCGAAAAAATTTTTTTTCAAAATTTTGTACGAAAATTGACGTTTTATGCTAACACAATCAGAATAGCTACCATTCTACCAACATTGAATGCTAGGATGCTTTCATAAATTCAAAATTGCCAATAGATAGGTTCAAAAAAATTAAGTCTGCAAGAAAATTTTGCGTAAATTCAGCAGGTATTATTTGGCTGCTTGCATTGTTTATTTCAAAAAAGAGGAAAAAATGTATTGTAATTTCCAATTAGTTTTTACGATTTAATTTTTTATAGATATGTTATGTATGTATGTAAATATAAAATAAGAAAATAAAATGAACAGAAATATAGTGGCATTTATTTTTTTCAAATTAAAAAAAAATTATGAATTAACTTCGTAAACTATGAAACAATCTTGCCGGCAAATTGAATTGGCTTCTTTAACATGTGTGTAAGATAACGCAAGTAAATTTGAATTTATGAAAATACTCATTATATTACATGTACGTCAAAGATAATACAGTCTACTAGATGAACCATTTCATTTTTTTTATTTAAATGTTTGTATGTTTGCCAAAAATAAAGATCGAAAAAGTTTTTCGAAACAATATCGAAAAAGAGCGAAAGTTTATAATTCAGGAGGGATGTGAATATGAGAGAAACATAAGAATATTTATATAGAAGAATTAGTTTGTGAGTTACATGACTTGTTTATTAAATTTTATATGGTTTTGAGTGGTACCATCACTTATTTGATATATTATACTTGAACACAGTAAATCTATATTCATACAGTGGTGACACTGAGCACGTGTTAGCAAAAATTTCTCATGACCTTTATCCCGTTATTCATTCGGCCGTAACGGCTTTTGCTAAAAGTCGGTAGTAATTAAGACCCTTTGTTCGAAAAAGAGACAAAAAATGGAATTGAAACACCAACCGTTTTAAAAAATGTAACATTATTAAAGGGTATACTCATTAAAAAAAGGACAAATTTTTTTATTAAAATTTTTTTATCTAAAATAAACAAAATTAATTGTAAATGCATTACACCAGAGATGGGCAATATTGCGTAAAAAATTGTTTTAAAAAATTCATTTTAAAGAAAATTTCTAATCGACGCTGCTTTGGACTTAGAAAATTTTTACATTAAAATTTTCTAATAAACAGAAAAATACTTAGAAATTTTTTCATCAACATTGCTGTTTGAACATAGAAAAATTTATTTAAATTTTTCTATTGCCGAGACAATTCGAATCTAAGTAATTGCAATCAGCAGAATTGAAGTTTCTTCATAGAAATTTTTATCGTCGTACTACTAGAGTTGAACAGTGATTTACCGACGGTAAATATCATTAACATCACCGGAACTATCTTCAGCGACATCTACATCAAAATTTTTAAACATCGATATTTCTGATAATTCATCATCATTTTAAGCTAAGACACAAACTATTGTCTAAGTAAATAATAGTTAATTTTATTTTTTTAATTATTTTGCATATTTTTTTGAAACTTATTAATTAAATTTTGAACAAAATTAATTTCCGGAAATTTTTAAATTGTAATACTTAAATTAGTAAATTTTAAATTATAAACACTTACATTAATAAAATTTAATTTGTAAACATTGATATTGAAATTTGATTTAGAACTTGAATATTTGAGTTGATTTTTCTAATTAAATTTAATTAAATTAAACAATTTGAACTAATTTGCTTACCAATTGTATTCAATAATTGTAATTTAGTTTAAGATTTTTTGAATTGTTAGTCTTTAAGATTATTTTTTTTTAAATAAATTTTATAACGAATTGTAAAAAAATTGTGTTTTTATTCTATATAAAATTTTATGAATTAGCACCTTTTTATTTTTAATGCTAATCTTTTAAGTGGATTTAACATATAAAATAAAGTATACTGTATAAATATGTAATAACTATATTATATAAAAATAAATATATAAATATGTAATATAGTTGAATAAGTGAAATGAGATGAAAATAAATTTTTATTATTAAAAAAAAAATTGATAAATTGATACTATACTATAAAATTAGCATAACAAAAAAAAATAATAAATAATAATAATAATATGTATATGATAATGATTATGTCTATATGATAATGTTTATTATGATAAAATACTACGATGTACATTTTTATTATGATGTGTGTATTCACAGATAAATTAAATAATAATTATGCTATGTATTGATGATGAGATTCGTCTGATGTGTATGTTTCTTATTATTATTATCATTGTTAATTAATTAATTAAATATTAGATGACATTTTATTATTATTACGTATTAATATGTAAATGATGATAATGAATGAAAAATGAAAAAAAATATATAATTATATAAAAGTATATAACATATTGAATACAAAAATTAAAAATATATGTAATTTTACAAATATACATACATACATACATTATAATTAAATTATAAAAATTACATAAAATTTAATTACATACATACATACATAGAGGTGGGTAAGTATCTATCATCGTTGGGACGAGGCATTCTCTTAGAATTTTTTTTTTTTCAGATCCAACGATGGTAGAAGCTGTTTTCTGGGCCAGAGCGGGGCCATATTTCGTTTCAGGTCTACGGTGTGGGTGATTTCATCTTGTCTTATTTTACTTTAGAAGCATTCTGGGTAGAAGGATTTCACAACCTTCTACCGCTTCAGGCTACGGTAGTCAAAAGGGATATGGAGCAGTGGCAAACTCACGCCCCATCCGGCGAGCTAGTTCGCGCTAGCCAGCATGCGTAGCCGCCACAACCACCATCCATAATCCCGAGAGTAAGTATGACGTAATAAGTGTTGTTACTAAAATTTCAATTTCAATAGCCGGCCCTGTATATTAGGTTAAAATACTCGTTGTACTTGGTACCAATAGTGTAAATTATGTTTTATGGTTGTGTGTGTTTGGGTCGTGTGATATCACAGTGGGCTTCCATCTCTCATTAGGATGGAAGATACTGCTGTGACGTCATGCGACTTGATCACTTACATAAATAAAACGAACTTTTATGTGGTTTGAATTTCAGTATTTATTTTCAGATAAACATTTATGTTGTAGTGTGAACCACGCATACATAATTGTATTACACGCATATAGTACAACACAATATTATTATGTTCATATTTCTTACAATACTTAAAGTGAATTGATCGAGTGTATATTTTGAGTTTAAATGTCAGTAAGGGCATATAATAGAAAGACAGTTAAAACATCTGGACATAAGTACAATACTAGAGGAAGGAATTTAGAACTGGAAATGGCAGAGGGAACAATCAACAGAGATTTAAATACGGTGAATGATGTAGCTGGTGCAGGTGAATCATTGGCATCTCCAATTACAACAGTACCAGTGATTACAACAAGCACATCGCAAGTATCAGATGCTTCATTTATGGGCTTTGATCAGGATCCGCAGATGTCCTCAGAACTACCAGGTACTGATATAAATTGGATAAGGCCAGGAACATCTCGAGTCGTTCATTCACCTATTACTACATCCTCGAATAACAACATTATTGTATCTACGGGATCAACACAACAACTTTCTTTACCATTGAGCATATCTTCCTCTGGAGCAGTGCCTAAACCAAACCAGCATGTACACTCTCGACGTCAAGTAGATTTTGGTCCCACTTCAATTCAACAACAACATATCCAACAGGATTCTGGAGTGTTTTCGGATATGCCTACCACAGATAGTTGGTCATTGTCTATATCTCATCCTGCTCGTCAAGTATCTATACCATCAACAGGAAATTATGGAATTGTTAATGCGACATCGTGTTCAACTCAACGTTCTCCCCAATCTCCGTTATCCTTATCTACTGGAGCAGTACATAGGAGAAATCAATATCATCCAAATACACGAGTCACCTTTTCAAGTCAGCATCCAGTACAAGTTATAGGTACGCCAACGCGACATTATGAGGATGAAGAACATCCGAATTACTCCCAGCGACCCATATATGACCAAAGAAGACAAAGTATTCAACAATATAGTATCCCCTCACAAAGCCAACAAAGCAACGAAGCGTACTCGTATTCACCATTGTCTCAGAATAGCCATCCACCACATAATGTAAACTATTCAAATAGACCTCAACCACGTCCACATGTATCGCAGAGATCAATTGTTGATCACAAGTCTGTGATGAACTCATGGACTATCTCGTACTCTGGTTTTGCAGATCCATTGCCATGCGAAGAATTTTTGTTTCGGGTTGAAACACTGGCACGTCGATATGCAATATCAGATAGAGAGTTGTGTACTAATATACATGTGTTGTTGAAAGACAAAGCATCTGACTGGTACTGGAGTCAGTTCTATCGTGATGCCATAGAATTCACATGGGATGAATTTAAGAGAAGTTTTGTAAACTACTATCAGCGATTAACATCTGATTTTGAGATAGTAGGAGCAATGATGAATACACGACAGGGCAATACGAGCTTTGATGACTTTGTGCAAAAACTAATCGTGTATAGGAATCAGATGAGGAACCCAATGCCTGAGGTTGATCTTATTAATATAATAAGAGACAACATGGATACACGATTGGCACAAATGACTTTCACTGCACCTGCTTTAACATTACAACAGCTGAGCGAGGTCTGTAGGAGAGCTGAGACATATCTAGCTACCCAGACAAATAGAATTCGTCAGACATATCGTTCTAGAGTGAATGAAATTAATACCTGGAATCCTCAGGACGCGTATTATAATTTTGAAACTGATGTAGATATGATGAATACATATACAACTGTTCGAACAGATGCAGAAATATTACCAAATGCAATTTGTAATTATGAGGTAGAGAATGCTGAAGTAGATGAGGTTGCCAATGGTCGATCTCGAGCGATTTGTTGGAATTGTCATCGAATGGGACATTACTTCCAAGATTGTCCTGAAAACTATCGTCGTCTATTCTGTTTTAAATGCGGATGTCCTGACACTACATCACCTCGATGTCCTAAGTGTTCGGGAAACAGAGTTCCGAGTGGACAGCGGAACGGGACGTCCCACTCGACGATGAATCCCGTGAGTCAGGCGGATCGTCCATCGAATCAACCTCCTCGACTTCAGCTGACTCCCAAATAATTAATAATACTAAACAACCAAATGTGACAAACCAACCAGATGTGACAAATATCAATAAATCGGATGTGACTATTATCAAACCTGACACGACAATTGAAAATGATGCGAAAATATTGATTAAAAATAGAAAAGAGAATGTCTTTGAAAGAAAATTGAAACCTATTATACCATGGCATGTTAAATGGTATAATTATCTTCAAGTTCGAGAGAAAATATTCAGTGTATCAGAGGTGAATTGTCATAAGCGAGCTGTTAGATTGAGAAAGTTTCGTACATTCAGAAGAGAAATGAGGAAGAGAAAGAAAACATGTGTGGCTGGTCTAGTACGCTATCCCTGCGACGATCGCCCTTATGCGAAAGTAAAAGTCGCAGATGTTGAAATTGTAGGCTTACTAGACAGTGGTGCCAGCATTTCATGTTTAGGGGTCGACAAGCGAACAAATTGATTGAAAAACTAAATATCGAAGTTATATCTCTTTCTGACTCCGTAGCAACAGCTGATGGCAATAATCAACGGATTGAAGGATACATTGAAGTACCAGCGACGTTCATGGGCATCACATATATGATGAAGCTGCATATAGTTCCAACTCTACGGCAACAAATGTATCTAGGAATCGACTTCTGGAAAAGGTTTAAGATCGCACCAGATGTTATATCGGAATTATCAATTAAGGATATTAATCCTAAATGTGAAGTTAACATTATGCATGAGTTAACTGTTTCGCAGTCTGAAATACTAGAAGTAGTAAAGTCCAAGTTTCCATCCTTTGCGAAAATGGGATTGGGAAAGACCGATATGGAGGAACATATCATTGACACGGGAGATGCTGAGCCAATTAAGCAGAAACATTATCCAGTCTCGCCTGCCATACAAAAATTAATGTATGAAGAACTTGACCGGATGCTCTCTCTCTCGGTGTCATTGAAGAGTCAAATAGCCCCTGGAATTCCCCAATCATTCTTGTTCGGAAACCTGGAAAAGTACGCCTATGTTCAGAATCGCGAAAAGTTAACGAAGTTACGAAAAAGGATGCATATCCATTGCCTCACATTGCGGGTTTATTGAGTCGTTTGCGAGATACTCGATATATATCAAGCATTGATTTGAAAGACGCATTCTGGCAGATCCCTCTTGAAAAACAGTCTCGCGAAAAGACTGCTTTTACAGTTCCAGGTCGTCCTTTGTACTAGTTTACAGTAATGCCATTCGGGTTGTGTAATGCACCTCAACGTATGTGTCGTTTGATGGACAAAGTTATCCCAGGTCGTATACGGGAACATGTTTTTGTTTATTTAGACGATTTATTAGTTGTATCTCCTGATTTTGATACTCATTTGTCTTTACTAGAAGAAGTTGCTTGGCATCTGCGCAAATCTGGTTTAACTATTAACGTCGAAAAAAGTAAATTTTGTGTGAAAGAGGTTAAATACCTTGGTTACATTGTTGGAAATGGAATTTTAAAAACAGATCCTGGTAAGATTGAAGCCATACGTGATTTTCCTTTGCCTAAAACGGCAAAACAGTTGAGAAGATTTTTAGGAATGACTGGATGGTACCAACGATTCGTCGCGAACTATGCGAGTATAGCTGCTCCTTTAACAGATGCATTAAAAGCTTGTAAGACAGGATTCTGTATTTCCCCTGAAGCTGAGGATTCTTTTGAAAAGTTGAAGACAGCACTCTGTGAAGCACCAGTTTTCGCCACCCCAGAGTTTGCTCGTCATTTTTATATACAGTGCGATGCCTCCACAACCGGTGTTGGTGGAGTGTTATTTCAAAAGTTCGATGACGATTCAGAAAAACCAATCGCATACTTTTCAAAGAAACTGAATTCAGCCCAGTGGAACTACAGTATCACTAAACTAGAGTGCTATGCTGCAGTACTATGCGTTAAAAAGTTTCGTGCGTACGTTGAAGGTCATCCCTTTACAACCATTACCGATCACTCAAGTTTGAAATGGCTTATGAATCAATCCGATCTAAGTGGTAAATGAGCGCGTTGGAGTTTGAAGTTGCAGGGATTCGACTTTTCGATTGAGCATCGTAAAGGTACTCATAATGTGGTTCCCGATGCCCTGTCGAGAATGTATTCCAACGAACTCAGTTCTGGAGTTTTGAATGGAGCTGAAGTTGATCTCAACTCTCCATATTTTTCTTCGGAAGAGTATGAAGAGTTGAAATCAACTATCATCAGTAATCAGGATAAACTTCCAGATCTGTGTGTCGTCGATGGTTATGTGTACAGGCGCACAACACCACGTTCGGGGGACCCAGATGCTGATGACCTAACGTGGAAATTATGGGTACCAATCGAATTGTCGAATGGTATTATTGAACAGCACCATGCTCCATCGAATTGTTCCCACGGAGGATTTCATAAGACATTATATCGCATCCGACAATTTTATTATTGGCCAGGTATGGTTACCCAGATCCGACATTTCGTAGAGAATTGCCAAGTGTGTAAAGAGACCAAAGATACAAGTAAAGTTCTAAGACCAGCCATGGGGAAACAAATAGAATCGTCTAGACCATTCCAATTCCTGTATATTGATTTCTTAGGTCCCTATCCTCGAACCAAATCTGGTAATGTAGCTATTCTGACAGTTTTGATGCGTTTAGCAAGTTTGTTTTTCTAGAAACTGCAACTCAAAGCTGAAACTGCAGCTAATGTGTGTAAGTTCCTTGAGGATGTTATATTTTGTACATATGGAGTGCCTGAGACAATTTTTACGGACAACGGTAAACAATTTGTATCAAAAACGTTCCAGGATCTTCTGAATGTTTATGGTATTAAACATGTCCGTACGGCAGTACATTCTCCACATCCAAATGCAGCTGAGAGAGTAAACCGTTCTGTATTGTCTGCATTAAGAGCATATATAAAGGATGACCATAGCTCTTGGGATGTTTATCTTCCCAAGATAGCTTGCGCTATGCGTACTTCGGTCCACCAGTCCATCGGTGTAAATCCTTACTATGTGCTTTTTGGTCAACACATGGCACGATATGGATCTGTTTACCCACTCATTAAAAATTTGGGCATGGATGTAGAGGTTGTACCTGCTGATGCAAAGATAGAATTGATCCGTAAACGGGTGTTGGAAAAGTTGTCTCAAGCACACCATCGTCATACCAATGTTTATAACACACGTTGTCGTCCAGTTAAATTTGTACCTGGTCAGAAAGTATATAGAAGAATTTTCTCCTTAGTAATATGACCCAAGGTAGAAACGCTAAACTGGACAACAGATTTGCAAAAGCTCGCATCGTAAAATCAGTCGGTAATAGTCAATATGAACTAGAAGATATGAAAGGTAAACCATTAGGAGTTTACCATGCAAAAGACATTCGCCAATAATTTAATGATATTGTACAAACATGTTGCCCTATTGAATATTATGAGTGGTGGAATTTGTTTCAATTTTTATTACAGTGCTTCTATTTTCCTTTCATTATTTTTGCATATCTCACAATAATTGTGTTAGACTTTTCTATATATATTCATTTCTATCAGTTTAACTAGTGATGTGTGTGAGAATGAGGAGTAAGCAATGTAAGAGAATCATCCAGGTTTCAAATTTCTCTTGATATTTCAAAGCGTGTTGCGAATTTTTTTTTTGTGTTTCAAGAACACACCACATTCCTTCGGTTTTAGTACTGCAGTTTTCTTTGCGCATTGCCCGACTAGCCCAGCTTTTCTTATTTTCAACTGAGACTCTTAATCTCAGGGTCATGGGACTTCCCCACGTTGGGTGCTTTCACATTCATGGACATACCTAGCAGCCTCACCTCTTCAGTCTCATTCTTCAGGCAAGCCCTCTAATGAGCCTTTTGTTTGGTGCACCACGCGTTTAATTTGCCCCTCCAGTCTAGTAAAAAAATTATAAAGTGTAAGGGCAACCTCTGCCCAATTAAATTGTATGTGCCGGTAATGGTAGTTTTAATGTAAAATTAAATTAAATATAAACTTTGCGCCTATAGTTAAAATTGAATTCATCATAACATAACGATTATTAGTAAAATTTCTACTACAAGAACATATGTACATGTAGAGTTGAAAAAATTAGAAAAAAAAAATTAATTTTAATACATTTTGAGTTTTGGCTAAAAAGAATTTTTCTAAAAAAAAAAAAAAAAAATTTATAATTTCGTTTCTGTGCAAGATAACAAAAAGAAACAAGTACATAGTAGAAAAGTGGCAAAAAAAAAATATATAAATTTTTTTTTACTACATATGTTGTGTATATTAAAATTTAATAATTCCTGTCTCTTATCTCGTTTCGTTCAGAAATCGAAAACCAATTTAATGTATAAAATAGGTGGAAGGAAAGTAAAAGAAAAAAAAATTATTATGCTAATAATATGATAGAATAAAATTAATTATGTATTAGTGTATCTAATGACATCAATTAAACATAACATTTAAATAATTAAAACCGTAATATTACATACATAAATTTAAAAGGGATAAATTCATTGTAATTTAATTTTAATACTCGTATATTAAAAATTTAATACGATATTGTACGATTAAAATAACTTGAAAATAATTTAAAATAAATAAATAAAATAAAGCAACAAATAGTTTGTGAATATTGTTGCCTAATTAAAGAATAATAAATATGTAACTAAATATTAAATAATAAAAATCTATAAACGAAAATGAGGAGGATAACTAAGCACCATATAATTGCATCATCATTGTCATCATCTGCACCAATACCAGCAATAATATCAACGACATCGCCATCATCATCAATAGCATCATCATTCATCATCATCACGAACTACACTGGTAAGCGCGCCAACAATATTTTTTTAATTTTTTATAATAACAAGTACAGGGGCCCCATGATCAATTAAGTAGAATAAAAAGGAAAAAAAAAAAACAAAATAACAATAAAACAAATATTTGTATGTATAAGGAAATTAGATTTTTTTTGAAAATTAAGTTATTTTTCATTTAATTGGAAATCATATAAAGAAGAAATAACAAAAAAAAATATATAACAAAAGAAGATAGAACAAAATATTATTATTTATAGAATAAGGTATCCTGTAAAAAAAAAGAAAAAAAAAAAAAGTATAAGAGAAAAATAGAAGAATTTGGATAGTGTTATAGGCCCTACATTGTAAAATTTTATTTTCTTTTCATAATGATTTTTATTCTATCAAATAAGAATAATAATAATGTTTAAGGTAAGGTTATTCAAGTGTTAAAAGAAAAAGAAAAAATTTAAAAAAAAAAAATAGAAATACTCAAAAGGTAGCATGTAGAATAAGTTTAATTTATAGCTTCTTTCAACACTTAAGTTAAAACATTATATTAAAACATAAATAAAAGAAATTTTGTCATTTTTTTGCAACAAAAGAAAAAAAAGAATGGACTTATAATTGATTAACGAGGGCTTTAGCTTCAAATACCTTTCACCTTTTCAGGACCCAAATTTAAAGAATCATGGGATAAATAGTTAATAATTGTTTCCCAGTTTAATTTTTATTTTTATTTATCAAAAGAGAGATGGATAGTGGCAAACTCACGCCCCTTCCGGCGAGCTAGCACCGTGCTAGCCAACTAGCGTAGCCGCTACTACCACCATCCATCATCTCAAGACGTAAGTATGACGTCATGTGTGTGGTACTTAATTTTTACAGGTACAATGCGGCCCTGTGTATAATTATCATTATACACAGTACATATTACAATTGGTGTAGTATATGTTGTGTGCAGTGTGGGGTCAGGGTGGGCTTCCCTCTCTGATTAGGATGGAAGATACTGCCATGACATTGTATAAAGGTACACATAGTAACGGAGCTCGCAATGGAGATCAAAAGAAAAGAGCTGCAGATAGAAAAATAAAACAAATAAAATAAAAAAAAAGTTTTTTCAAGTGGAATTTTCCCTCCATTTTCTTGTGCCCACTTCAAGGTCAGCTCTGAGGCTCCTCGAAGTTCTCTCATTGTGTCTGGTGTGCATGATTTGTCACTGAGCAAGATATTGTCGGCGTATGCCAGCACTTTGATGTTAGGGTATCTTGTCAGTTCCACTAGCAACGAGTCCAAGTACCCAATGAGTAGCGTTGTTGACAAGGGAGAACCTTGTGGGGTACCATTATCCAGTTTATAACGGTTTGAAATGTAGCCATTTGTACGGACTTTGATCTGTCTGTTAGACATGAAACTATATATTGCTTTGGTAAATCTTGGGTCCACACCCCAAGAGGTCAGTTTCTGGCATACGAAACAGGCTGGAATTTTGTCGTATGCCTTTTCAAGGTCTAGTGAGATGACACTAGAATGACCTCTCGCTGCCAAAGAAGAAGCCAGCCCTTCTTCCAGGTCGTGTAGGAGAGTGATTGTACCTCTCCTCGGGCGGAAACCATGCTGACCAGAATTAATCAGTTCCTCAGTTACTGTTTGGAGTCTTTTCCCCATTATCTTCTCCAATGTTTTAGACAAACATGGGAGAAGGGAAATGGGTCTGTAATCCAGTGCGCGCTTAGCCGTTGAGGCTTTCTTCGGAATCGGTATCAGTGTGGCTAGTTTCCAGTCATGTGGGAAAGTTCCGCACGCCAGAATGTTGGAGCTCTGCAATCCTGATCTTGATTGCCCTCGGTAGTCTCAACATGCGATAGCTAATTTGGTCCTCCCCCGGTGTGGAGCCACCGAAGGAGTCCAATGTATTTTCCAATTCACTGAGGTGAATTGGGCCAGCTAGATGGTATTTTACATATTGAGGTGGGTCCACCGAGTATGCAGCTTTCTGGACGATAACCGATTTCGGAAGGGCAAGGTCACTAGAAACTGAGGCCCATGAAGATGCAAACTCTTCTGCGATATCAAGTGAGTCGGTGACCGTCCCGTCAACTGTCATGAGAGATAGTACGGCTGAAGGTGGTTTGCCATAAAGACGTTTCACCTTCATCCATGCGTCCCTCAGCGAGTCAGATGGGATAATCGATTTGGCGAATGCCTGCCAAGAGGCCTTTTTCGCCGTTTTCACCGCCCGCTTCACTTGTGCGGTTAATCTTTTGAAAATGGTCGAATTTGCGCTGGTAGGGTTTCTTTGGAAACGTTTCCAAGCAACATTCTTTTCTTATATAGTTTCCTTAATGCCTCTAGTTAGCCATGGTGGCACATGACAGATCTTTGGTCGTACAGAGGGCATAGACAAGGCTGCAGCAGATCTTATTGTTCTTTTTATGCTGGCTGCCTCTTTGTTTATATTGCTGCTTTGGGGATGGTCTCTGTTTAGTCTCAGAGCTATCTGGGCGAACAAGTCCCAGTCAGCTTTGTCTTCCACTAAACGAGAGGAAATTTTTTGAGTTGCTAGCCTGTTAACGCTGTTGATAATGATTGAGAAGTGGTCACTTCCCTCTGGATTATCATGGAGTGTCCATGAGAAATTGCTAGCTATGTGGCTTGAAGCCAAGGTAATGTCAATTGCGGAGCTAGTATGGTGTGTCGATGACACGAAAGTGTGGGCTCCGTCATTTAGTAGCGTGTGATCGGATTCAAGTATCCAGTCTGCAATAATTGTACCTCTAGGATCAGATCTGTGATCCCCCCAGAAGTGGTGATGGGCGTTAAAGTCTCCACCAATTATTGAGGCTGATGGGAGTTGGTTAGTAAAATTGACAAGAGAAGGGGTGTCTATAAAATCGGTTCTGGTAAAGTATACCGATGAAAAAGTCATTGGAGGCGATGTGTGTACGGTGACAGACACATTCTGGAAATTCGACATTACGTCGAGAAGTGAATGACTTATACTGGACCGTACAAGTATCCCAACTCCACGTGAACGATCCGAGGGATCAGTGTCTGAAAAATGACAGGTGTATCCTCGAAAGTTCGAAGGTCCATTGTTTGAGTAAAATAAGGTCTCCTGTAAGAGAATGATGTGCAGTTTGTACCGACTTATGAGTATTTCTAAATTGTGCTGATTGGCACGAAAACCTCTTATATTCCACTGGATGCAGGAGAGCTCTCGTGATATTGCTCGTGAGCTCGGTGTGAAATTTGTCGTCATTTGGTTTTATGAAAAACCAAAGCATAGATTTGGTTTGAGGTTTGTTAAGGCGTGAAGGGCCCTGAGGTGCTTATAGCTCCTCAGGGACATCCATATCCTCATTGTCTGATATATGTATTATGTATTCGTTAGTCAGTCCAGGCTGAAATGGAATTTCAACCTTGGCATACTGACTAATGAGTTTGTTGAAAGGTAATTTGCTACCCAGGTAGTTGTTACCTTGGGCAACAATAAATTGTTCTAATCTTTCCTTGGAGGCTGCTTCTAATTGGCAGATCTTCTCCTTGGAAATGAAAAATCTTTCGTTTGTGTCGTTGTTGATGTTTATAAATGTGTTATTTTGTGTTGTGGATTGTTCGATTGTATTTGTTGTATTAATCGTTTTGTGTTTAGTTTTGTGTTCTTTTTTGTATTTGTATTGGTTTGTGTATTTGATTGTATGTTCGTATTTGTTTTCTTTACTGTTGTGCTTGGTTTTTTCGCTGGAGACTTGGCTCCGCTGTTGGTTGCTACTTTAGGTTTGAGGTTCTCTTGAGTTTTTAGTGTTTGGTTTGGGGTATTTTTGGTCGAGGTTTTCTGTCCCGTCTTGTTGATAGTATTGATCGTATTCGTGATGTTGTCAGTGTTTTTGTTCTTCTGTGTCGTTTGTGGGTTGAGTCCCGCTGCCGTTTGGGCATATGTCCTCACTGCCATTCTGTATGCTAGACAACAACTGTTGGATGTCGATGTCTGCATGTAATTACCGGTGTCTGTGTTGAGGTTGCGTTCAAAGTACTTCCTCCTAGCTTGATACTTTGTGCAACGATCGCTGCTCATTATCTGCAGTATTTCCTTCTCCCGTAGGTAAGCCGGACACCCTGCGTCTGCTGCCCCGTGGTCTTTGTTCCTGCAATTTATACAGTATCAAGTGCTACATACCTCCGCGTGTTCGGCCTTATCTATACCGCATGTCGCACATCTCTCCTGACCACCACATCTATTTTTGGTGTGACCCAAGAGCTGACACTTGTGACACCTCATTGGGTTCAACACATATTCCCTTACTGGGATCCGCATCACTCCACAAGCTTTTACGACCTGGGGTGGTTTGTGGGACTCAAAGGTCAACACAATTGTGCCCGTAGGAGTCGCTTCTGTCGGGGACTCGGGCTGTCTTCTGGTGATGTGGCGTGCTGCGATCACCCCTTAGCCTTGGAAGTCCTCGAGGATGTCCGCTTCCGTCACATATTTTAGATGTGGGCATCTGATGACCCCCTTCGAGGTATTCAGCCCAGCCACATACTCAATCTTTACTGGAATTACGACGTCTTTTGTCAGTGTCAGTTTGTCTGTTCTGACAAATCTATCGGCTATGGTCTTATTTTTGATAAGGAGTTGGACCCTCCCATCATTTCTCCATTCGACTTCAAGTATCTCCTTGGAGATACCCTAAAGTGCCTTTAAGATCAAGAATACGTTATATTTTTCTAGTTTTTGATAGAATGGCCTGTCGTTTTGCGGTTTGTTTTCGTCAATAACGAGACTCTGTACTATTATAAACTTCGTCTCATTGTCGGATTTATGTTTCGTAGGTAGGTTCGGGAAAACGGACGCTTGAAATGAGGCTAGTGTTTGTTTGCTCCTCTTCACCCTCTTACTGCTTGGTGGTTCGACGGGTGAATCGTGCGCCAGGAGGGCAAAAGGATTTGTGTCACCCCCTGGGGGCTGCCCCATTTTGCTTTGCTACCTTCCTCTACTTTTGAATTTTTATACACTTTCTAATTATTACTAAAACTTTTAATATTGGTTTTATTGGTTTTTGATACACCTATTATTTTTTATTAATATGACCTTTATTTTCTTTATTCTTCACTTTTTCACTTTTTAACTTTTTGTTTAGTTGTTGTCACTTTTATTTTTATTTTTTTGAATATAGTTTAGTTTTTATTTCATTTATTTTATTTTCTTTTTTTATTTTATTTTTTTGTTTTTTGTTATTTTAAAAAAAAAAAAAAAAAAAATTTTTTTTAACCCTGTATGCAGTTGGGTCACCCTGTATTTATTATTTTTCGGCTCTGGACCACTCTGTATATTATTTTCGAAGATGTCGAAAAAATGTATCTGATTCGCCTCCACACTTTACATGCTGAAGCGAATCGCACATGCACAATTATAAACTATGTAATGGAGTCTAAGATGGCGTCCTTTTATTTTTCACTATTTCACTTATATAGAATTATTTTAAATTTATTTTATTTATTTATTGTCATTAATATATTTATTCCTAATTTTAAATATTATTAAACTATTTTTAGCTTAATTTCAACTATTTCTATCAACTTTTTATTCATTTATTTTATTTATTTATTTTTAAATTATTTAATTTAATTTATTTATTTTTAATTTATTTAATTTAATTTAATTTTTTAATTTTTAACGAGCACACTAGAAAACACGTCCGTACCGTTCGGTTGTTCGAAATGAACTGTATAAATTTAAATAACATAAATGAATAAATTTAAATTATATATTTTTATAAAACAAATTCAACAAAAGTGAGATATGTATATAAGTAGCATTAATTTAGCACATAGTACTTACAGTTACGTTACTGATAATGTTACATGTTATTTAAATTTATGATACTGATAATGTTACAAAAATTACTTGTGCATAGCAAAGATGTATAATACAATTACTTTTTTTTTATTTAGGACTTGATATCAAATGGTATTTTTGTGAACATTACACTTTTTAGCTAAGTTTTTACACAAGAATACAATTGTTATATATGCAGGAGTACAAATAATTAATGTAATAAAAATTCATGTACAGATAGATAAATAAATAAATAAATAATAATTAAAAAATAAATAAGAATTAATAACACAAAGAAACAACTTTTTTATTGAAAATTCAAAAACATGTCATCTTTAATAATTTTAAAACAACACTGGTAACACTGCATAACGAAACAATAAAAACAAAATGAAAAATAAACATGGTTGTAAACATGGCCGATGACAACTAAAAAAATGATTTCAATTTTTTTCTTTCTCCATCCTTCATTACTCTTATGTCTATCTATTTTTTTTAAAAATTTATGGATTAGTGAAAAAAGTTTGAATGTATTGTAATTTAAACAATAGAAATAAGTCGAGGTCAACGAGTAAAATCAGCAGTTTTCTTCAAGCCTGCCTTTCTTTGTTATATGAAATATATATTATTCTATGGCTATGACGTCGCACAGCATAGATATATATGTACATATTAACAAACATTTTGGATTTTTTTTGTAATTTTTTTTTATTACAGATTTACAGTGGCCGTAGTACTATAGTAGTACACACATAATGTTTCATACATTACAACTTATTATATAATTTACAACATATGAAATAAATAATAATCGACCAAAACCCTAAAAAAGTCAAACAGACAATTGCTAAACTGGTGTTACGACGATGAGTTTATCGAAAATGTAAAGAAAGAAAAAGATATTTTAGGACCAGTTTGTAACTTTATAAATACATGCCAAAATGAAAATACAACACTAGCAGATGCTGTACATATGTGGATGTAGCTTGGTTCAAAATTTGAAAATAAAATAAAAATGTTAAGTGATTTTAATGCTCGTAAAAATATGGCATTAAATAAATATGCATTAGCTGCATATTATGTTCATCCTTTTTATGATAACATGTTATTAGAACAAAAGCATATTCAAGAAATTAATCATTTTCTGCTAAGGAATTTAAATGCTGATGGGTTGGAAGATTTGCATAAATTTAAAAACAAGGAAGAAATATTTGAAATTTTATATGAGAAATGTATTAAGAAGCCAGAAGTGTTTTGGTCTACTGCAGAATTTCAACATCCAAATTTGGCAAAACTTGCTCTAAAACTTTTAAATGTGCCATCACCATCAGCTAATATAGAGCGCAATTTTTCAAGCTGGGGAAATATACACAGTGCTATTAGAAATAAATTAACTTTTGAACGATCAAAAAAACTTTTGCATGTGTATTACTTTTTGAATAATAAGAATGAAGAAAATATAGCCTTTAATATCGATGATAATGATAATGATGATGATGAATGATGTTGATTATTGATGAAAAATAAAACTATATATTATAACATGAATTCTAATAATTCTAACAATTGTATTTATTTTGTCTTTATTTTTCATTTTTTCTATTTTTGCATTTATACTTTTCTACATTCCTAATTTTTTACAATATTTTACATTTCACATTTTTTACAAAACGATATAGTAAATTGGCAATGTAAAAAATTGGTTTTTTTACGCGTAAAAAATAATGTAAATTACGTAGCGTAAATTACGCGCCCATCTCTGCATTACACTTAAAATTTTGTGTTTACTATCAAATGTTCTTACATTTTTGTTAAATTTCTTAACTATAAAATAAATTCTTACTCTAATATATGGCTTAGCAAAATAAACTTTTTCTTGTCTTCAAAATTCTCAGAAATTATATGAATCACCTTATATCTTGATATAATGACGCGTCAGGTAGTCAAAAAAAAAGTTCCAGATCGCCTTTAAAAATACATTGCGAAAAAAACCTATACATGTACAATATGATTGTATTGCTCACATTTATATATTGTTTTGTATCTTTTCTTCATTACGGCAGTTTATAAGGAAATATGGATTTGAAATTAGTACATTAATTCTGTACTGTTTTTGTAAATTGAATTTTGATTTATTTTATTATTTTTAAATATTTATGTTTGTTGGTAAATTTTTAAAAAAAAAGAGTGTCACATCTTATTGCTAATGGTTGATCAGTGTACTTGAATAAGTAAAAATAAATGTATATTTTGTAGGCAAATGCTTTAGAATACAACAATTGACAATAGAGCTGGTTTCCAATTTTTTTTTTTTATTGTATTGAGTTGATCGTCGTATTTAATATATGAATGACTTGAGAAAGGAAGTATTTCATATTTCATGTATTTTTATATATGTATGTATGTGTTGTTATGTTAATATGCCTTGTCGAGTGCTATATGCTCTGATAAAAATTACTACTACTACTTCTAATTGAAATACATACATATATACAATTGTATTTATATCAATCAAAGACCATATAAATATATACATTTATATGGTTTTTGGTTATTATGTATTACTTGTATAGATCTACATTATTTTCTGATGTAGGATTGTAGAATATTTCTGGAGCTCATTTGCAAAACGGGATAAGTCCTCATAGATTAGTTTTTCAGAAAAGGAGAAAAATCATTTTGATGCTTGTTTTCAATATTTTCATTATTTTTTTTTTTAATTTTGTTAATTCAGAAGGTACATATTTCTATGTGAAAGTCATTTCAAATCTAAAAACTGTAATTACTTTTAAAATTAGGGAAATAATTTGGACTTATCCCCTTTTGAAACCAATTGTGGGACATATCCCATTTTGAAACTTTTTCCATTGGAAACAAACGCTACAAACGCCAACTCGAAAATGACAAAATTTTAGTTAAAAAAAAATGTAAGAATAAAATCAGCAAAAACGATTTTTACCGTTAATTTTATTTGAATTTAGCGCAAAAGAAATATATATAAGAATTGACATATCCCAATTTGCAACTTACCAATCACTGGACATATCCCATTTTGCAACATACAACGATTTTTACAGTGAAATTATAATACATTTTGATACATATTATCTAATTTCGAAAATAACAAATGAAAGAGCATTTTAAAAGCTAGGAAATGGCATCTCTAACTTAAAAAATATGTGTATTGGACATATCCCCTTTTGCAAATGAGCTACAGATTTAGAAACAGAGGTTTTTACATATCCATACATTATAATTACTGTAGCATTTGTACTGTATTGTATACATTTATATGGTCTTTGATTATATGTATTACTTGTATAGGTTTACATTATTTTCTGATGTAGCATTGTAGAATATTTAGCAACAGAGGTTTTTACGTATGCATATACATTATAATTACTGTAGCATTTGTACTGTACTCTGGTCTATACATTTATATGGTCTTTGATTATATGTATTACTTGTATAGGTTTACATTATTTTCTGATGTAGCATTGTAGAATATTTGGCAACAAAGGTTTTTACATAAGCATACATTATAATTGCTGTAGCATTATACCAGAGATACTATATAAATACATATAAATATGTTTTTACATAGTATCACAGATCAGACACCCTTATCTGCGATAGTATATAGTATCTTTGATTATACATAATATATGTATACATATGGATATATTATGGTTTTTTTTTTGTTATCTTTTTGAGTTCATTGACATATGAATGCAAGATACGATTATATATTATATCATATCCCGTGAATTGAATTTCTTCTTGAAATTTTTAATGTTTGGGCCTTAGAACTTCTGAATACATAAAGTATTATTCTGATTTATGATCATAATATAAAAATTTTAAAATCAGGTGTTTTGAGCATTACCAAATTCTTTTATAGACTGAGTCAATTTTTTTTCTATAACTAGGTAAAAATTGATATTTTATTTTCAATTAATATGGAACATAATTTATATATATGTCTATTTTTCTAAATCTTGAGGATAATGAATTTTAAATTATTTAAAATATTTTTTAAAAACAGAAAGCTTAAAAATATTTATTTCAGAATTTTTAAATTTTATTTCGTTGATGTTTTTTGTGTGTGGTATAAAGTATAAACTCAAAAAATTCTAAATACTAGCGCTGATGAACATTTAATTAGATTCAATGAAAATTGATAATCATTTGTAGCTTGAAAAATATTATATTTTTGTTCACAAATTATAATAATAAACAAGATGTCATGAAATCGAAAATAAATTATTTATAAATTTATGTATTTTTATGATGGAATATAATCAAATTTTTTCATTTATGTTTGTTTAAAAATAAATGATTAAGTAGAATGTGCCTATAATTCTAGTCCTAGAAATATTTTGGAGATCCGTATTATCAAAATATCTTCAGCAGTGATTCAAAAAATTATGTTTCATTTTAATATTTTAAATTATAATTGCTTATTTGAATTCAGAAGTTACCTTTGTATTTTAGCATTTCTATTAAATTGATAACTCATAAACTATTTAATATTATTCTTAAACAAAATTGCCAACAATAAAAAATAAAATTGTAAAATTTATAATATATTTCTACCTATAACTTTGAATGGAAATTTTTAATTTGATGCATTCATTTAAAAAGCGCGAGAACTGGTCAGTTCTGCATGGTGCGGTTGTGGAGTTGGCAAAAAAGAGGAAGTTAATCTGACCTGCCTCTACTTTAGAATATCTTATCAGAAATTTGAATAGCCTTTGACATTTAGTATTAGTCGTAAATATTTTTATACAGCATTTTTTTTAAACAAAAGTTTTTAAAATTGCATGTTTTTTATATAAATAAAATAAACTCCTAATTTTTTAATTTTTTATTCTGTTCTTTTCTATAAAATATATGTAACTTTGTTTTGAACTAAAATGATCCTAATGAATTCGGACAAAAAAGCGATGAATTATCAATTGTTCTCACAATATTTTAATACAGTTGAAATTATATTTATGTATTTATAATGTTTCGAGGATGCATTTCCAATTATTAATTAATTAGAAATTAAATGCCGTGTAAAAGTAGTCAATACCTATCAAAATTGCAATTTTATTTTTTTTAGAGGAAAACCATCGCAGTGCAGTATAATTGATAAATATTCGGTAATTATAAACTT
This sequence comes from Villa cingulata, assembly GCA_951394055.1. Lineage (NCBI taxonomy): Eukaryota > Metazoa > Arthropoda > Insecta > Diptera > Bombyliidae > Villa > Villa cingulata. The sequence goes on along the minus strand of OX596022.1, from coordinate 22,763,881 downwards.
TCGCGGTCAGCTAGTTTTTTTAAACATTAAAAATCGAAAAATATATGAATCTTCATGATTCTAGTAGTTATAATATTATCCCACGAACACCCTATAATATAAAAATATAATGTACTTAAAACACTTTACGTAAACATAATAAATATACAATTTGACTTTACACACTATCATATTACATCTACCTAGAACAAATTCATTTTTTTTGCATTTTTATATAAAATTTATTTCCCATACATTCTTTTTGCTATTTCAAGCTTTTATTAGATGTCACATTTAAAATACATATGTACATGCATTTTCATTGTACACATGCATCGCAATCACGTTGACTCTATATCCAAATTTACTGATTTCGCAATTCTCACGGGAAACTTCAATATATGAAATTCTAAGAAATGCATTTTTAATTCTCAAGAATTTTCCTAAAACGGAAATCAAAAGAAGTATATAAACCGAATAATTAATTAACACCAGTCAGTTCTAGTTCAGAGTTCTAATCCAACATATGTATAGTTCATTTTAAATTACAGTTCTAATAGTTGCTTGGTAAAGTTCATTTTAAAACCACAGTACAGAGTTCTAATTCAACATAGTTGCTTAGTAAAGTAAAAATAAGTAGTTCATTGCTCAGTATAGTAAAAATAATTAGTGAAGTTATAATAAAATTATAAGTTCTTAAATTAAAAGTGAATTTGTTTAAAATTATAAGTCCTTATAAAATTAAGACTAAATTAATTAAAGAAATAATTAGTGAATTTATAAGATCATTATAAAAACTAAAAACTAAAAGTAATCATTGTAAAAACTAAAAACTAAAAGTAATCATTGTAAAACTAAAAGTAAATTTTATAAATAAAGTAATTGTAAAATTGAAAATAATTTTTAAATAAAGTGTTTTTAGTCCCTAAAGATTGGGAATATAATATTTTATATTTTTTTTTTTTACGATCTCAAAGATAGAGATCAAAACTGGCGCAGTCGGTAGGATTGCGTAAAACGATTTAAAATAATAGTATCGTTTGTATCTTAATACTTAATTACGCAATTCAAAAAAAAAAAAAAAAACAACAGATGGTTCTTACAAGAAGTAAAACCAGACTTATCAGTGAATTAAAACAACAACTTGACAAATTGCTGCAACCCATCCATGAAGACGATGATACGGTCGACCACCAACTAATAGTGGAAATTATGAAAAAAATTGCTGAACTTCAGGGAAACTGAACTTTTCTTTTCATCATAAGAACTCATCCAGAACTCGCCTAGAACTCATCCTTAAACCAACCAAGGTCATCATCTGCACTGTCTACAAACCAACAAATCAACAAATATCATCTCTACAAATCAACAAATAAACAACTTTACAAACCAACAAATATCATCTCTACAAATTAACAAATCAACAACTTTACAAACCAACAAACCCAACAAATCAACAAATATCATCTCTACAAATCAACAAATCAACAACTTTACGAACCAACAAACCAACAACAAATATACATCTCTACAAATCAACAAATCAACGAAAGGACATCGAACAACATAAAGGAATAATAAGGTCAGAAATATTTTACTATTAGTTTTAAAATTAAAATTAAAATAAAAATATAAAAATAAAAATAAAAAAAAAAATAAAAAAAACCAATTTGTTTTTAAAATAAATAAAACATAATTTTAAATCATAATTTTAAACCAAGCTTGAAATTAGTTATATATATATAATTTTTTTTTTCTCCATAAATATTTAAAAACCTTGTTGATACAATAGTCTGTAATCTGTTCATGTCTTCGGAAAACATTTCAAATTTATCAGAACAAGTTGAATTAGCTCGACAAAGATCTCGCGAAATCTCGAATATTTTAGGAAACTTTTTCGAACCATTACCACAAAATCTCAACATGCTTTCCCTTCAAATAGATCCTCTCAAATACCTTTCGAAATTACCAGAATTTAATGGAGACTATAGAGACCTTCAAAATTTTATAGATCTGATTGATAAAATTCAACCCACACTCTCAAGATACGATAACTTAGCACAAAGTATTTTCTCAGACCATATAAAATCAAAACTAAGGGGAAAAGCTAGAGAAGTTATAGAAATAAATTCACACATAACTTCTTGGGATGACATCAAAAATATTTTGATCAATAACTTTGGTGATAGGTTTACAGCCGAAGAACTATTCGACGAACTTAGAGCTACAAGGTTTAAAACAAACAGCGTTGAATTTTACAATGACCTTAAAAACATATTAAGAAGACTAAATATAAAAATGAAACAGCTGACGGAAGACACTGACGATTTACAAAACATCATTGAACAAAACAAATCCTCTGCACTATTAGTATTTAAAAACAAATTGCCTGAACCAATGAGATCCATCATCCTTTGTAGAAATCCTAACAGCTTAGAAGAAGCGATAAATATTTTACACGAATGTAATTACGCTTTCTATAATCCATCCCAAAAATCCCAACACACACATCCAAATAGAGCAACCAATAAAGATCAAACAAAAAACTATAACAGACAGCATTCAAGTAACAACCGTCCGTTTAACAAACCCCCTTTTAATAATAATAATAATAATAAACCTCCATATCAAAGTAATCAAAATCATTCACCGTTCCATCAAAATTTCAACAATTATCGACGACCTTTTTTCAACACAAATCATAGTTTTAATAATCAAAATGGTAACTTTAAACCAGATCAAAATAACTATAATAAAAACAGACAAAGATTCGGAAATAACAATCAAAACAACAATATAGATAGAGGAGAACCGATGGAAGTAGATTTAGTCCAACCAGATAAAACAACACATCAAAATTTTCCGTTACAAGCCTCCAATACAAATTACCCCATATAATTGTTAAATCTAAAACTATACCTTTGAAATTTATTATTGACACCGGAGCAACCCATTCAATTATCAATCCTGGCCTTTGTCACCCCAAATGGAGAACCATACTTGAAAATCCTTTAAAGATAAAAACTCTTAATCATACAATTGAAATAAAACAAAAAGTCAATATACCTTTATTCAGTGAACTAGGAAAATCATCGAATAAAGTAGAATTCTTCGAATGTAAATTCCATGACGAATTTGATGGAATAATCGGAAACAACATTCTACAGGATATAAAAGCAATTATAAATTATGCAACTAAAGAATTAATCGTTGGAAAAAATAAAATTAAACTAAATTTCGAGTTAAAAGAAAAAGAAATTAAGGAATACGAACAAATCGAAACACATTTTACAGTATCGCAAAAAGATGGACTAGGTTACGTCGAAGAACATAGAAACGCTGAAGATACGCTTATCATAGAAGAAGGAATTTACAATATTGAAAATTTTAAAATTCTTGCAAGAGCAAAGAAACACAAAAATACAGAAAATATAACCGAAATACCCCAACCCTTAAAAATACAAAAAGTCGATTCCGAAAATTTTAATATTATAGAACGAACGAACAAAACATCCATCCAAGAGCAATTACGAACTGACCATTTGAACTCTGAAGAAAAAACACTGTTACTAAAAACTGTAAGACAATTTTCTGACATATTCTACAATGAAAATTCGGACCTCACATTCACAAGTGTAATAAAACATAGAATAAGGACTATTAACGACATTCCAATCCATTCTAAAACTTACCGCTACCCTTATATACATAAAACAGAGGTAGAAAGACAGATCACAGAGATGTTAGAGAAAAACATCATACGCCACAGCAATTCACCTTATTCGGCTCCTATTTGGATCGTACCTAAGAAGGTCGATGCAAGTGGAAAACCAAAATGGAGACTTGTTATTGATTACCGCAAATTAAACGAGGTAACCATCGATGACAAGTACCCAATGCCCAATATTGACGAAATCTTAGAGAAACTAGGCAACTGTCAATATTTTACCACCCTTGATTTGGCGAAAGGATTTCACCAAATCGAAATAGATGAAAATGATATTCATAAAACCGCTTTTAGCGTTGAAAACGGTCATTACGAATTTTTGCGTATGCCGTTTGGACTTAAGACGGCACCAGCAACCTTTCAAAGACTAATGAATCATGTCCTAGAGGACTACATAAATAAAATTTGCTTGGTATACTTGGACGATATTATAATTTTTTCTACATCTCTCCAAGAACATATCGATTCGATAAGGAAAATTTTTCAAAGATTGAAGGAAGTCAACCTCAAGGTGCAACTAGATAAATCCGAATTTCTTAAGAGAGAAACGGAATTTCTAGGACATATTGTTACTCCAGAGGGTATCAAACCCAATCCTAAAAAAATAGAATGCGTTAAAAACTTTCCAATTCCCAAAACAAATAAACAAATAAAGCAATTTCTAGGATTAACGGGATACTATCGCAAGTTCATAAAAGATTATTCGAAAATTGCGAAACCGATGACTAAATATTTAAAGAAAGACGAAAAAATAAATCTCTCAGACCCAGAATACCAACACAGCTTTACAACACTTAAAGAATTACTTATAAACGATCCCATACTTCGTTATTTTGATTTCAACAAAATTTTTACACTCACTACGGACGCGAGTCAATATGCATTAGGTGCAGTATTGTCGCAAGAAAATCACCCTATATGTTATGCCAGTAGGACGTTAAATGACCATGAAATTAATTATAGTACCATCGAGAAAGAGCTCCTGGCTATAATTTGGGCTACCAAATATTTCCGCCCATACCTCTTTGGTCGAAAGTTTATTATCGAAACGGATCACAAACCACTAACTTGGCTATTTTCATTAAAAGAACCGAATTCAAAACTCGTCAGATGGCGGTTAAGATTAAGTGAGTACGATTATACAATTCAATACAAAAAAGGAACAAAAAATAGCAATGCCGACGCATTATCCAGGATACCAGAACCAACTGCAGAATTAAATATTGCTGTACAAAACCCTTCGATACCCATCAGCAAATCTCCAATTAATGTATTTAAAACCCAAATAATAATAAACAAAACAAACACCGGGTCGCTAAAAATAAAAAAACAAAAAATTTTTGACAAAAATCGAACAATAGTCTACGCAAAGATGCTGGACGAACAAACTACTATCACTCTTTTAAAAACACATTTTTGCCCAGATAAGTTGAACGCTGTCTTCATTGAAAATGAAGAATATTTTCAAATTTTAGAAAACATTTTTGATCAACATTTCTCTAACAATGATAAATTTAGAATCATTCGATGTAATACATTCTTAAAAGATATAGTTGATGAAGAAGAATTAGCTCAAAAAATAAAAGAAGAACATTTGAAAAACAATCATAGGGGAATTGAAGAGGTCTTTTATCAAATAAAATCAATTTATTACAATCCAAAGTTAAAAGAACGTATAACACAATTCATAAATAACTGCGACATATGTAACTATGAGAAATATAATCGAAAACCTCCGAAAGTTCCATATAAATTAACGGAAACCCCACGTACACCTAGAGAGATAATTCACGTTGACGTTTTTTATACATTACAAAATCAATTATTCCTTACAATTATTGACAAATTCTCCAAACACGCCTGTGCAATAAAAATTATAGGTAGATCTTGGACAGAATTCAAGAGAGCCTTATCTTTCTACTTTGGCCAGTTCGGTACAGTAAAGAAAATAGTTGTAGACAATGAATTAGGATTTAAAGCCATACCTTTGAGAGAGTTTTTGAAAAATCTAAATGTAGACATTCACTACACATCTAGTAGTAACCATACCTCAAATTCAGACATAGAGCGTCTGCATAATACAATAAATGAACACATAAGACTTTTAAAACATGACCAAACAAATCATATTAAAACAACAGAAGAAAAAATTCTTCAAATAATTATATTCTATAATAACAGCATTCATTCCACTACAGGAAAGAAGCCTATTGACTTCGTCAACGGCACAATACATCAAAGCGAATACGACGAAATCTATAAAAGGATCATTGACAAAAAACAAAAAACCATAGAGAAGCTGAATCAAAACAGAAAAGACATTGTCATACACGAAGGAAAAAATTTCATTAAAGAAATACGAGGAGGTAAGAATCATTCAAAATACAGGAAAATAGAGTCAAAGAAAATCGACGAAGATCATATTATCGACGAAAAAAATAATTTGAAATACTACAAAATTCACATCAAACCCGAGAAAAAATTCCAGAACACCGATAACCCAACTATAGAAGTTAAAAGAAAAAAAAAACACTAAAAAGGATGTATATAATTAATTTACTAATTCTGGTTTTACCGGTTGTTTGGACACAAGAAATACAAATTCATAACTTTAATAGTAATAACGGTTACTTAACTCTAGAACTAGAAGATGTAAAAATTATCAAAAAATATAACAAAATTCTTCATATTATAAACGTCACAGAATTCGAAGTCGCAAAAAATCTCATTAAATCCAACATTTTATCTCTTCAACTCAAGTCAAAATTGATAGAACCAATGTATAAAACTCTACATCAAAATATGATTTTACTTGAAGCTAAAATAGAGAACATCAAACCTCATAATAATCATAGAGAAAAACGCGGACTCGTAAATATATTAGGTAGAGGGTTAAAATACGTCGCAGGGACAATGGACTATGACGACGAACTAGAAATCAAGACAAAGCTAGACGAACTATACAATAACAACAACAAACTAGTCGACGAAAACAACAAACAAATAAGCATTAACAGACGAATACTAGATCAAATTCAAAATATAACTACACACATCAGAGTTCAACAATCTGCTATAGAAAGCTATATCAATAAAGCCACAAACAACTTCACCAATAGAATAGTGACATTAGAAGACGAATTTTCATTAATGCAATATGCATATCAAATGAACCACGACATTGTTCTATTGAGAAATCACATTGATGATATAGAACAAGTATTATTTTCAAGTAAATTGGGCATCCTATCGAAAAATATCCTTAATGCAGGAGAATTAACATTCATTTCAAGTATAGAAAGCTATGAAAACATTAAAATAGCTGTTTCTTCATATAATTATATTATTATAATTACTTTATTTATTCCTCAATTTTCAAATTCAAAGTTTTCGAAGGTCTTAATAGAACCTATTCCTGATAAACAAAATAAATCCCTTTTCCTATCAACAAACGAAGTTCTCGTGGATGAACGAAATAAAGTTTATAAATTACCGGTTAAAGATAATTTAGAAAAGAATCTTATAGCTATTACAGACGATTGTATTAACAATATTATGAGTACAAAAGAAGCCCTTTGTAACAAATTATTAAAAAATACCGAAGAAATTATAGAAGTAAGAACAGGCATAATAATTACAAAAAACTTAAAAGAAACTAAAATAGAACATAATTGTAACAATCTAAATATAACTTTAAAAGGAAATTATTTGATCAAATTTAAGAACTGCAAAATTGTAATTCAAAACAAAACGTATGAAAATGTTGAAATAAAATTTTACGACAAGGTAATATTACCAAATTTTGTTACTAAAATCAAGGAAAAAGAAATTGTAAAAGAACTAAGTTTAAGTAATTTGTATATCGAAAACATTCAAAATAGAGAAAAATTAGAAAAATTAAGTCATAAAAGTCATGTAACCACTATAGTTAATACTAGCATTAATTCCTGCATTATTTTATTTGTAGTTATTTTTATTACAATGAACATTATAAGAAGATATACGAGTAAACCGAAAGAATAAGGAACTTATTATAAATATAATTCTCGTCGGAGACTCAATCTAACGTTGGGGGAGTTATAATATTATCCCACGAACACCCTATAATATAAAATATAATGTACTTAAAACACTTTACGTAAACATAATAAATATACAATTTGACTTTACACACTATCATATTACATCTACCTAGAACAAATTCATTTTTTTTGCATTTTTATATAAAATTTATTTCCCATACATTCTTTTTGCTATTTCAAGCTTTTATTAGATGTCACATTTAAAATACATATGTACATGCATTTTCATTGTACACATGCATCGCAATCACGTTGACTCTATATCCAAATTTACTGATTTCGCAATTCTCACGGGAAACTTCAATATATGAAATTCTAAGAAATGCATTTTTAATTCTCAAGAATTTTCCTAAAACGGAAATCAAAAGAAGTATATAAACCGAATAATTAATTAACACCAGTCAGTTCTAGTTCAGAGTTCTAATCCAACATATGTATAGTTCATTTTAAATTACAGTTCTAATAGTTGCTTGGTAAAGTTCATTTTAAAACCACAGTACAGAGTTCTAATTCAACATAGTTGCTTAGTAAAGTAAAAATAAGTAGTTCATTGCTCAGTATAGTAAAAATAATTAGTGAAGTTATAATAAAATTATAAGTTCTTAAATTAAAAGTGAATTTGTTTAAAATTATAAGTCCTTATAAAATTAAGACTAAATTAATTAAAGAAATAATTAGTGAATTTATAAGATCATTATAAAAACTAAAAACTAAAAGTAATCATTGTAAAAACTAAAAACTAAAAGTAATCATTGTAAAACTAAAAGTAAATTTTATAAATAAAGTAATTGTAAAATTGAAAATAATTTTTAAATAAAGTGTTTTTAGTCCCTAAAGATTGGGAATATAATATTTTATATTTTTTTTTTTACGATCTCAAAGATAGAGATCAAAACTTCTAGTCTCAAAATGTTACATTTAACTTCGGATTTATGAAAAAAATATAATATTTACAGTTTGATGCGTAGGATAGTGTGGTAGATGGTTCAAAGAGCATATGAAAAATCAGTTTAATTCAGTTCAAAAATGTTGATCAGTGTTAACGAATGACGCTAATTATTATACAACACTTTTTATAATCTTTCAGCACCCCCGCACCCACCTGTCAATATTCTCTTTTTTTCATTTATATTTTATTTTTCATTCCATAAAATTCTTCAATCTTACTAATGAAAAATTACTCATGAGTAATCACCACCCACCACCCCCCGCACCACTCCTCCGCATCAAACAGCCACTATTATATTCTATTCATAAATCCGAAATCAAACCAAAGTTTAAAAAAAAGCAAAAAGGTTGACTTTTCAATTTTTTATGAGTAAAAAAACCAGCTGATAGCGAAAGTGTATATGTAATTACCAAATACTGTATTCATATATCTATGAATAACAAAAAGGTTCATATTTAACATTACACACAAATATTTTCATAAAGAAATATGTTAAGATAGGTCATTGATACTATATACATTATAGATCCTGATATATATCATTGAACAATCTATTTTTATAATTACACTTGTATGTATGTGTACAAAAAGACCATATAAACGATGTATACATACAATCATGTGTATCACATAAACAGTACTTTCATTCCATATAGTATTTACTATTTATCTATTATGCATAAGCAAGCAGCATGTTGTTATTCATGGGTACAATGAAATTTTACATTACATTTAATGTTATACCAAAGACCAATATATATACCATGATATAATACATTATATATTCGGTCTTTGGTCCCAGCAGGAAATTTAGACATTACTACATCGATGTGGTAATGAATACGCTAGTACATTTAGAGTTTACCGCATCGATTACATTTTGTACAGCGATGTCCTAGGAATGTAATGTATTATTACCCACTCGCTTACCTCAGCAAGCATGATTTCATCAATGGTATGGGAATGCAATATATCTTATACTCTTTCGTAAAAGATGAAAACATTAATGAGTTTGCAATATATGAAGGCAACAATGTCTTTGGAATTGATGAAGGCAGCAATGCTCATGGAATAGGTGAAAATAGTAATGCCTTTAGAATAGATAAGCACATCATTTCAATTCCCATAATAATGAGAAGAAATAAGTAAAAAATAATTGTATGTATATTTCATCTGTCTGATTTTACTTATTCTTTATTTTAATGGTAATAAAGACATGGAGTTGTGTTTTCTGTAAAAGTTTATACGTACTTTTTTATTTCGACTCTATTTGAAATTATATTTTAATGTTAATAATATATATATGTTTATATAAATATAAATTATAATTATAGCTTGAATGTTTTTTTTTAAATTTTTACATTAAATGAAGTCAAAAAAAATGTATACAAAATTTTTAGAGAATGCACAACTCCGTCACTAATAAAATATACAATAAGTGAAGTCACATGCAAAATTTAAAATAAAATTCATTCTAATTTATGTGTATGTGTAAACAAATTTCATATTTTTATTAACAAACAAAAAAGAATTTTAAAAAGAATAACAAATAAAATTTGGTTTCATACCAATAATTCACATAAAAAAATTAAAATTATGTAAAAAAAATACAAAAATAATAATAATATACTTATGTAAGTATTATAAATTCATAAATTATTTTATTCAATTACACATTTAACTCATTATTATTGTTTTCTTTTTCTGGATTCTTTTTATTTTTTATACATTTGTTTTTAAAATATCTGTTTTTTAATATTTTAAAAGCTTTTTTTATTTCATTAGAATATTCCTTTTTGGTGTATCCATCCTTCGGAGACATGCTGTAACATTCAAAATAATTTTGTAAATATATATGGACATATATTTATTTTTTATAATTATTTATAACTTACTGAAAAGGACATTATTCAAATTTTGGAGATTTTTGAACTCTTTTTTTCCTTTTGTGCCATCGTAGTTGTAATTAATAATTATTTCGTCTCCAAATAATCGGCAAAAGTTTTTTACAATCCCCCCCGGAAAAATAATTTTTTTAATGGTAGCAACCTTTAAATAATTTAGAGCATATATAAACATTCAAGTACAGTACATACTATTTAATAATAATACTTACAAATTCATTCTCATTTTGTTCAATAGCGTCGTCCATTCGCAGAAGATCGTTGATCGTTTCCACTGGAAATGTGGAATGCACAAATTGTTGCTTCAATAAACGTTTAAGAAACGCATTATTTTGTGCTTGTATGTCTAGCAATGTTTGATTTTGTTTTTTTAGGGTTTGTAACGTTGCTAAAAACAGCAACTATTAATAACATGATTTAAATGGAAAGATTTTCTACCTTACCTTGAATAACATTTATTTCTTCTAAAATTCTGCCTTCGTTAGGAGTCCTGTTTGTAGAAGGATCTGTAACACGAGAATGTATGTATTTAAAAGAGGTCATTTTAAATAAATATTGCCATTATGCATTACCTAATATATTTAAAGTGGCTTCACATCTGTGAAGCGGAGCTCCAAATTTTGCTGTAGTATTAAATATACTTTGACTTTCGTCACCGCTGTTTTCCATCTGCAGGATATGAAAAAAGAATAATAGAACAGCTGTGTATATATTAATAAATTGTAATGTTATGCCATGCTATGTTTTACTATGAATTATCGGAATAAACAAATGTTTATCTACATGTGGTAAACACATGAATTTAAAATCGATTAAATTTATATTGAACAATTCTTCTTGTTCTGATGTAAAAGTTTCGGCGAGAAATATCCCTAAATATGACATTGAATTAATAGGTTCATTGAAAAAACTTACACAGTTTATCAATCTTTTTCCAGCAATAAAAGTCTTCCCACAATCTTCTCTAAAGCCTGTAATTTTTATACTTATAAACGGATTTATGCAACAATAATTATCTGGAAACGATGCACTTAAATAATATTTAGGTGTATTAATCGATATAATTCTTCCAGTAGAATTCTTTTTTATAACATTTGTATGTTCCTTTATAATTAATTCTTCCTGATTAATTTTGTTATATATTTGTTGTAAGATCTTTGTCGGCTTCTTCACCTTTTTTTTTAATTGTTGCATATAATTTTCAAATGGATAAGCACTGAAATGATTTATATATCCAATGTCTTCAACACATTTTGTAATATGCAACAAAGAATGAACATTGAATGTAAGATTTTCTTCAGAGTACATTTCTGAAAAATTTTCAACAAATAATTTTAACATTTCATGAGCTGTTTCAAGATTTTCTTTATAAGTTTTTTCACAAAATAATAACCGATAAGAGCAGTGAAGAAGACAAAAGTGATAGTACAAATCTTCATTGATTATATTTTTTAAAACTACAATGCCTGTATATAGAATAAATTGTCTAAATTCCACAGATTTCCATCTTAAAACCTCATCAAACTCTCTAGGCTTTCTAACAAATTCTCTTGGTACAAATGCCGCTAGAGAGAGAAGTTTTGTTGATATGGTTTGTTTTTCTATTGTTGTTAATTTCTGTTTACTTTTGTTATTTAATAAGCATAAAATTATTTTTCGAGTTACACATAAATCTACTAAGTGCATCGGCTCTAGTGGAAACTGTGTTATCATTTTGATGCCAATTTGCTCTAATAGGCCTTTTTGCTCTATTGCAATTCGTGCATGATATTCTTTATATCTTCTTTGATCAAAATCTTCATCTGTTCGCAATGTTGCAGAAGAACTACTATAACACACAACATTTTTAACCTTTTTTCCCACTTGGATACATTTATTGCAACCATTAAAAGAATTGTGACCAACTGTTTGTGAAATAAATGCTCTGGCAGGTGAATCACAAATGAAGGCTCTAATCTTTACTATTTTTGTTTCATTATAGAGAAAAATGCCTTTTTCTGTTAAATTCTTTATTTCGTATCCGATATCATGCAAGTAATTGTCAACGCTTCTAGGCTTTGTTTTCCCCAAATAAACACCAATTAAAACCACACTCACGTTGGGAACATTTACAATTCTTGCCAATATCGGCCATAAATGCTGACTGCTACTTTTAAATAGTGGGAGACCGTCGATGCCAATATCCAATATAATTTCATTTGTATTTTTAAATACTTTACAAATTCTTTCTAGTTGGGTTTTTAAACCTATATGGATATAAGAGCCTGGTGCTACAGTTCTAATGTTTATATTTCGTTTCACTTTCACAATTGTTTTCGAAGATCGAGGAACTTTTAAATTTTCAGAATTTAGAATCTCTAGCAAAGCATCGAAACTTTCCCTACTAGGATTGTATGTATTATTCCTTTCTTCCAATTTTTCAATAAGTGTTTTTGGCTTGTTTAATTCATTTTCACTATTCTCTGCAGATGGAAATGTTTCAATATTTTCTCCTTCTGGCAATATTCTATTTCTACATATTGATCCCTCATTTTCGGCCGGTGATTTTTCTCTCAATTTCTTTTCTATTATTTCCCTTTCTTTTTTTACAAGTCTGCGCAAGTGCCTTTTGCTTATCATTTTGATATTGATTTGTTAAAGTTATCCTTACAATAAGAAACAATGTCTTCTCACTGAAAAACGAGATTCTTCTGACAGTTGGTATAATTTAATATATTTAATATATTTATTATGTATTTATTTTTACACTTTTTAGTTAAAGAATATCATTTTATGTGAATGTTATTTCCGTTCAATACAATACTCAGCAGAATTTAGATATTCAAAAGAAAGTGAAATATTTGAAAAAAATATTTGCTATTGTATTGTTATTGAATAAAAAACTAAGATGCAATTTCTAATATTCTTAAATCTATGTAGTTTTATAATCATACATACCTCTTGTATTTCAATTATTTTTTGAATTATATTATATTATATTACACTTTATTTGATTATTCAAAATATTATAAATTAAATAGTAGTATGAATATATAAGTAAATTATACACTTTTATCTATGACAAACAAAACTATACCTAATCACTTCAACTGCACTGTACAAAAATCATCACGTAAATGAAAATTACACATGTCTAAAATTGGTACGCAATTTATGATTATCACAAATAACAGCTGTTACTAGTAAATTGAAAATATATACATGTATATGCAGGAACGAACATGTTCATATAGCGGTATTCACTTAGTCTCACAGATAAAAACAACATTGTTTGTTTTATTTGTGCTTGTATAAACTCTGACTAATTACCTTTTGCCTTACACTGTAATCGAGAATTTCATGCTTGTCAATTTCATGCAAGAAATCATCGATTGAAATTTTCATCAATTGCCGTTTTTCCTGCTGGGGTTATATCAAACGTTGTTTATTCATGTTATATGCTTTATGTATGTATGTATACGAGATCGTCTTCAATTCAATATGGATCTTTACATATCCTTCCTTATGCATGAGCATAAACCATACATGGAAAATAAATATATATGATCAAAATCTCTCAAAAATATTCAAATTCATATTTATGCTTCAGCCAATGATATTCATTTATTCTATTTTCAATACTCAAAATATACAAATGCACATAAATAATACTTATATGTGTGGAATATCATATGAATATAAATGTACATTTTAAATAGCATTGTGTATTGTTTAGTGCTGCAAAACATTGACAGGTGTTCATTTCATTTAGTGAGAGCAAATATTTAAAATAAATGTGAACAAATTCGAAACACTATGGTCCGTCTACACAATTAGTTTTGATAACTCGATTTACAAAAACAAATCCATTATATTACACAGTGTCAGATACTTTTATTGAAATGATTATAATTGTGTACAGGGTACATAACTAAAAGCAATTCGAAAAATTTTGAAAAACTTTTTTGATTTTGATGAAGCTTTTTCGATCTTTATCATTTATGTGAGTGTGTCGTTTTTGGAAAAATTACCACTTACACTAAAAAGAAAATCTATTGAGAAGAACTACTATTGGGCTCTATTCTGTAATTTTTCTGTTAACTAACAGATCTGTTACCACATATAAAATTTTGACAACTTAACAGAAACCTGTTAACTGAAAAAATTCGTATTCTGGTCGAAAAGTTAACAGAAAAATCTGTTAAAAATCTTTTAAAATTCTGTTAACTAACAGCGAACATTTTAGAGTCTTTTAAGTTAAAGAATTTAGTTAAAAATCTTTTAAAAATATATTTGCGGTTATGTGTAGTGTTTGTTTACAAAAGAAGTATAGGATCATAAGTGAAAAGTAAAATAAAATAGTTTAAAAATTAATTAATTATAAATAAATAATTTAACTAATTAATTAATTAGTTGATGTTGCAAATTTGTTTTTAAATAAAATAAATAAATACATAAAAGAAAAAAAAAAGTAATTAAAATTATGGATACATACTATGTACGACAATTTATATTTTTTTTAAATTTAAATTGCTTTAAAAAAATAAATTTGCAAAATATCCTCACTTTTATATAACTTTATTTATATACATACGTATACATTTATATACAGGGTGTCCGGTTTCGGGTGGTCATCCGGCACACAGTAGATAGGTCTCGCCGAGACAAACAAAAAATCGTTCTAGAGGGAGGGGGGTAATCTCAATAGTTTAGCCGCTAGAGGACGATGAAGATTTTTCGCACTCAATCTACGAAACACCCTTTAATAACTACGGTGTACTAGCTAGAAGAATCTGGTCTAAGAAAAATCTGAAGGAAACTCCCCCCCCTCTCCAATGATACCTAATATGCTTCTCTACGTTCTTTGTTTCAAGAGTTATTGTGTTTCAAAGACAGAATTTAGTGATTTTTTGCTATTCTTGTCAGAGATAATACAGGCTGTGGAAGTAAAGCGCCCTCTATATTAATTTCAAATTACAAAAACAGAAAGCCTAAGACACCTGCTTCATTTTTTCCCTTTACAGTAAAGGTCTATCTCTCAACGATTTTTTGTTTGTCTCGGCGAGACCTATCTACTGTGTGCCGGATGACCACCCGAAACCGGACACCCTGTATATATACATACTTTATTTATAAATAAAAATTCAAAATGTAAACAAACAGTTGTCAAATTAAAAATTAACAGATTTCGGATTCAATTTGACAGCTTCTTAAAGGTTTCGGAATTCTGTTACGACCAGAATACGAATTTTAAAGTCTGTTAAAAAGTCAATCTGTTAAAACTTAACAGAAAATTCTGGTAGTTAACAGAATGGTTACAGAATAGACCCCATTATCTTTGTTTCGATGAAGTTTTTTCGATCTTTATCATTTATGTGAGTGTGTCGTTTTTGGAAAAATTACCACTTACACTAAAAAGAAAATCTATTGAGAAGAAACTACTATTATCTTTGATGTACGTATAGGCTGTTTTTAAAGTTGCAAACTTGCAATTTGAGTCAAAATTTGCAAGATTTATTTTCGTCTTTCTCATCTTGCTGCTAACATTTTGACTTGAATTAAGTTGACACAGTGAAGCTTGTATTTATAAAAACAGCCATAAATATGTACATGGTAATATATAAAAAAAAATAATCATTTCAACAATTTATTTATAGGTAATACTGTAGATTAAGGGCCACACCTCAGATATCCTTGAAATTTTGACCACTGGTTCTACTTCACAATACGAAAAAATTGGCAAAATATTTTTCTGCGGAACGCCCCCTATCGGCCACAAATCGCATTTAAAGAATTTTGTTAAAATTTGTATTTTTGCAGTATTTCTATGATGGTACAAGGTACAAACATGTAACATGGCTCAAAAGATGAGTCTCGAAATGCTCTATATTCTGTAAAAAAACTTTTTTTCAAAAAGTCCTAGTTAAAGGATAATAAAGGACATTTTAGATTTTTGACAATTTTTACATTTTTATCGATTTCTCAGAAAGGAGTATGGATAATCGGTTCAAATTTTTTGCAAATAAAAAAGGATATCATAAGGAAGTTTTTTCACTTATTACTTTAATCCTGATGTAGAAAGCAAATATCCTAGAGAGAAATGATTTTAATGGTGCTAAATTTTGTAATAAGTTACAGTATTTTATTAAAGTATACTCATGTATGTGTGTGTGTGTGTCTGTATGTGAGTGTATATGCGTGCCTTCGTGTGTCTGCGTGCATGTGTGTGTGCATGTCTGCGTGCATGTGTATATGTGTGTGCATTTGTAAAAGACAAATCTGATAATGTGTGCATTAAGCATTTCTATCAAATTTGCCTTCTACACGCACATGCACCTGCATACATCAACTATGAGATTTGCCTTTTCCAAATGCACGTACACACACGGCCGTACGCACGCACATAAATACAAGCGCGCGCTTGTATTTGTGTGCGTGCGTACAGCTGTCCGTGTATGTGCATTTGTAAAAGGCAAATCTGATAGTCTGTGCATTAAACATTTTCTTTAATTTTGATTCTAGAAAATTTATTTTATTATCTTTTTTAAAATTATGCAAAAAAATTCAGTTAAATTTAAATTTGGAATACTTTCTTCATATTTATTTGAAAATTGAGAGTCGAATAGGTAGCAGGGTAGGATAAAGGGAGGGAGGAGGGAATGGTGGTCAAAAGTTTTTCTTAATAAAAGTCCACAACAATTAAAATTGAACCAGTGAAATTTACCTAATCTGCTAAAAAATCATCAGCTTGTAGTGGAAACATTATCGATATTTCATAAAAAATTGCTTCAATTCTCTGTGTATATGAGAAATATTTTTTGCACACATTATCAGATTTGTCTTTTACAAATGCACACACATATACACATGCACGCAGACATGCACACACACATGCACGCAGACACACGAAGGCACGCATATACACTCACATACAGACACACACACACACATACATGAGTATACTTTAATAAAATACTGTAACTTATTACAAAATTTAGCACCATTAAAATCATTTCTCTCTAGGATATTTGCTTTCTACATCAGGATTAAAGTAATAAGTGAAAAAACTTCCTTATGATATCCTTTTTTATTTGCAAAAAATTTGAACCGATTATCCATACTCCTTTCTGAGAAATCGATAAAAATGTAAAAATTGTCAAAAATCTAAAATGTCCTTTATTATCCTTTAACTAGGACTTTTTGAAAAAAAGTTTTTTTACAGAATATAGAGCATTTCGAGACTCATCTTTTGAGCCATGTTACATGTTTGTACTTGTACCATCATAGAAATACTGCAAAAATACAAATTTTAACAAAATTCTTTAAATGCGATTTGTGGCCGATAGGGGGCGTTCCGCAAAAAAATATTTTGCCAATTTTTTCGCATTGTCAAGTAAAACCAGTGGTCAAAATTTCAAGGAAATCGGAGGTGTGGCCCTTAATCTACAGTATTACCTATTTATATTTTCAATTATTTACATACATACCTCATAATTATCATAATCATCGAATAATAATTGTATTCCATTCATCGGTAGCCACCATTCAATATCAAATTGTAAAAAAATTTTATTTATTGTTTCATAACCGATCGTATTGATTGCATTCATATAAATATCTGGTAAATTTGGTTTAAATAATTTGTGCATATTAGATTTTAATACACCTAATGAGAATGTTATTATAATATGTTTAGCATAATATATACGATTATTACGTGTTTTTATACGTATTACATTCATAATATTATTTTTATATTTTATTTTATTCTTTTTTATATTTATATAATCATTATTATCATTATAATTATTATAATAATAATTATTATTTAAATTATTATAATTTTTATTAATTATATTCCAATTAATATCACAGATTTCTGTATTCAATTTAATGTTATCTAAAAAATTTATAAAATTTTTTAATATTGCATTATAAATAATTGTGCTAAAACCCATTTTAAAATTAATATGTGCCTGTTGTGAACTAGATACATTCGTATTAAAATTTAATGTATATAAACCCCAATATTTTGTTGATAATTGTTCTAAATTTAAACATGAATTATCAATTATTTCGAAACGTTTATGCCAATCATAAATTTTTAATGCGTTTTTTTTATATTTTATATAAAAATTTTCTTTAATTTTAATTAAATCATTATTATCATCATCATTTTCATTAATATTAATACTATTATCATTATTCATAATTTTATATTTTTTATAGTTTTCTTCAATATAATTTATTTCTTCTTGTTTAAGATATTCAAAAAATTTATCTTTTAAATAATCTCCAACTGATTTTGGATAATCATTATTTTTATTATTAATTAATTTTTTTTTATTATTATCATCAATATCATCATGATCATTATCTTTTATATTATTATTATCGTATATATTTATAAAATTTTCACATTCCTCTAATATTTGTCCAATTTTATATGAAATTTTATTTTGAAAATTAACATCAATTATATCACCGTTATCACATATATATGAACCGATGCCTTCTTCAGATATTTCATTACTTAATAATTTATAATCATTTGCAATATGATATAATTTATTATGATCACCATGTAACCATTGTGCACCAGAATCAATAATATCTGAAAATTTATCTAAATTTAATGATGGATTATTTTGTGATGGTTGTGGTGATGATAATGTTGTTGTTGTAGTAGTACTAGTAGCATTATTATGTTCATTTATTCCTTTATTATTAATTATATTAGTATGATCATTATTAATATTATGATGATTATTATTTTTCATATGTACTGTACGTATTCTTCCACCAATATAATCTTGTGCTTCTAATATAATAAATTTTAAATTTTTATGAATTTTTTTTTCATTATTAATTATTCTATTACTGACAGCAGTATGAGTACGATTTGTAGTATGACCATTATCATAATTGTTGTCATTATTATCTTTATCATTTTTTTCTTTTGAATTTATTTCATTTTCATATTGTTTTAAACAGTATCCAGCTCCAAGACCAGCTAAACCAGCACCCAATATAATTATATCATATATATTATTATTTGTATTATCATCTTTATTAGTATCATCATTATCATCATTAATTTTATCATTCATTATATCATCCATCTTTATATCATTATTAACATACAATTTATAATCACTATTTTTATTAGTAGTAGTTGATGTTGTGAATTTTTTCATATTTTCTATTTTTTCATGACTAAAAATGAAATTTTTATTTTGGATTGATTTTTTTTTTAATTTTTAGATTTTGAAAAATAAAGGAAAGATAAATGTTTTATAATTAGTAATTACATTTTTAATAAGTATATGATTTTTGTATGTATTTTATATTTTGCAATTATTAGAAGAAAAATAAAATTTAAATAAATTTCGATATTTTGGAAAGAATATTGATATCTATAATATGTAACTAGAAAATGTAATCTTAATAATTTTAAATGCATGGCACTATACTACATACTAAAATATGTAATGAATTCAAAATTAATATTTAACTCTTTGCAATTGCAATTAAAATAAATCACTATGTATTTTGTTTTTTAGTGATCAAATTTTTTACCAATTTATAAATAGTGTTTGAGAATTAATTTGATGATTTTCATTTAAATTATAAAATTTAATTTTAGCATTTTAGTCAAATTTAAAGTTCAAAAATTTCAAATTAAAACACAAAATTCAGCGCATGCAATTATGTTAATACAGACACATTCAAACTTGTGTACAACTTGATTTGATGATTTTATGACTCGGAAAGAATTATACGACAATCACAATATACAAACAATATTAATTTTGTGAATTTTGACAGATAAAAGAACGAGATGTGTAAATTTTTATTTTCATTTTATAAAATATGAATTCTAATGTGCTTGCTTTAGAAATAATAAAATTAATTTATGAATAAGTTTTTATAAATTGGTGAATTTTTGTTTTAATTTTCATCCGACTGTTGAAAGTTGAACAAACTTTAAAATTTGTCTATCGACATGTTACTATAAGCCTGTTCGCGTACTCATACTCATTTTCAAGTAAAAACTTTTAAATGCATTTAAAAGATTTTACCATTTTTTACTTGAAAACCGTTCGCGTACTCCGAAATTGAGAGAGAATATGCTGACGTCACATTTCCCCAGTCTTCAAGTTTTTACCATTTTTTACTTGAAAAATTTTATCGAGTAAGAAATGGTAAAAACTTGAAAACTGTCAAAATAAAACAGCTGATATTTTTCGTACAAATAAACACATCCTTTTTTATCTTTTGTCAGGTGTAAAGTGAATTTTTGGTTAAAAAATTTGAAAATAAATACATTTAATTAAATAAAAAGAAATTAATAAACATTTTTTAAGTTAGTGAAATAAAAATTATCCTTTAAATGTAAAGTGAATTATTGGTTAGAAGCGGCTATAGACTGAATATTTTATGGGTGTAAAATCATATTATTATTATTATTACATTACAATACTGAAATTTCTTATCTTCAATATACTTATAATCTCATATATAATTACTGCTACCTGCTGAAATGGCTGATCAAAACGTTGTTAGAGTAGAATGCTCACCAAATACATTTATACGTATACAAGAAGGTATGTAAATAAATAAATAATTTAAAATTTTCAATAACTCGTATGTAAATATTTGCTGTTTTGCTAGTTTTGATTTTTTTTTCAAACAAATCTCAGATCCAGATTTCGGTGATGAATTATACAGAAAGTACATTAGTGAAGAGGAAAATATAGGTGAAACTGTTCAGGATAATACATTGAGTAATGATCCCCAGCCTGGTTGCAGCTATCAGGAGGAGGAGGAGGAGATAACTAAGCAAGTTTGGCTGGATGCTTCAATAAAATTATTATTAAATTCTGTAGAAGAACTATCTCCAAAAGTCGGCAAAATTTTCAGACTTAAAAATAAAAGAAAGATGTGGGACACTGTTAGAGAACGCCTTCATAAGCACGGTTACGAGTTCACAGTAAACCAGATCGAAAACAAATATCGATCCCTAGAAAGACAATATAAAAAAACTAAAGGACATAATGCACAGACGGGACGAAATAGAATGTCTGCTCCCTATGAAGAGTAAGAAATAATTATATACATATATACATATAATCAATATAAAATACAATAAATACATGTGTGTTTATGTATATATTTAATTTTTATTATATTTTAATTTTTACAGACAACTAAATAATATTGTAGCGAAAAAAAGATCGATGTTTCCGGAGCACATATTAGGAAATGAAGGAGAAGGTTTAACGCGTAGCCAACTGGTAGAAAAGGCCGGTATTATTGATAACTCAAGTCAATTAGAATTAGAGCCACAAAGTAAGTCCATAGAATAATTTTCTAATTTTATTTTTAACAAAAAGTTTTTTCTTGTATTATTTACAGCTGCTAG
Source organism: Villa cingulata (assembly GCA_951394055.1). NCBI lineage: Eukaryota > Metazoa > Arthropoda > Insecta > Diptera > Bombyliidae > Villa > Villa cingulata. The sequence continues at coordinate 22,741,836 of OX596022.1, read as the reverse complement.
GGATTCAGATAATTCTTTTAGTAATCTACCACGAACCAAAAAAAATCATAGGGAAAATCTTATTTCTGAAGTAAGTGAAATGAAGGAGCAAAATAAAAAATTTCAAGAAGAAATATTAAATTATTTAAAAAACAAGGAGGAGAAAAAAGAGGAGAGAGCAAAAAGAAAGGAACAATTGGCAGAAAGGAAGTGCCAATTATTTGAAGAATATTTGAAAAAACAAAAATAGTTTTTATAAGTTTTAAATAATATTAATAATAAATATGGTTTTATAAATCGATTTTAATAAATCTTTGTTATTTTGAATAAATTTCAATTTTTTTTCAAATTTACAACCAAAATTTTATTTATTTTGTAATTCTTGACATATTTTGTCACGAATTTCTTTCGCCCTGGTTGAATCATTTAACTGATTTAACGGTTGGTAATCAATTTCCATAATCATATTTTCATCATCCTCTTCTGTTTGATGCTCTAAATCTTCAAGCTCCTTTTCATTTGCCAAATTATGTAGTACACAACAGGCTCTTATAAAATGGCATAACTTTTTTATTCCTTTTAATTTGCAATAATATAATTGCCTAAATCGTTGTTTTAGTAGTCCAAAAGAATGCTCAATGACTACTCTGCATGAGCTAAGCTTACGATTGTAATGTTTTTGTGCTCTAGTAAGGTGACCATTATCCCTATATGGGGTTAATAAATTAGGCAAGCACGGATATGCTGAATCACCTAGTATAAAATAATCTGAAAAAAAATCAGTGAATTTTTCAATTTTACTATAACAATAAACAATAATTTACTTGCACAGAGTTCTTCTAATTTTGTATAAATAAAAGAATTTTGGAAGATCCAGCAGTCATGTGAGGAGCCAGGAAATCCGACAAAAATATCCAAAAATTTTTTCCTCTCGTCACATACAGCTTGGAGACATATGCTGATATTTCCCTTCCTATCAATATAATCGTCCTTCCCGTTTCTTGGAGGATCAATTACTACATGGGTCCCGTCTATTGCTCCTGCATAGAGTTTTAATTTATTTTATTTAAAACTATGTTTTACTTACCTATAACTTTGAGGAAACCAGATTTATTATTGAAATATTCAGCAGTTGTATTCTTTCTCTCTTCATTGGGCCACCTAAAAACTTCGGATCCTAAACTACTAATGAAATGCGTCACTCTATCAATTATGCTAGCTACTGTTGACAAACTCAAATCAAATCTGTCAGCAATATCCCTATAACTACATGCTTCATGGCCAGCAAACCATAAAAAAACTAGCATATGTTTGCTGGCATTGCACCTTTTATCCACGCGTAGTTCCTTATATGATTCATAATTCTGAAATTTTTCTGTGAGATTTTCAAACAGTTCTTTATTTATTCTGAAATGTCTAATAAAATCGACCGCACTATATAAAGGCACTACTTCTTCAACATAATTTCTAATACATTGTCTTTTGTTTGGACACCTTTCAATAGTTTCCAATAAATTACACACAACTTCTTGGTTTTTAACATTGTTTGTAAGCAAAATTTCTAAATCAGAATCACTAGCACTAGTACTACTTGAATCACTACTTAATAAAGATAACATTTTAAATTTTAATTTTAATTATATTCAAAAAATAAATGAAAAATTTATGAATTTTATGCTTTTCTTTCGCTGTCTGACAATTATTTAAATAAATTTGTGTCTTCTTCTTTTTTACCACTTTTTACCATTTTTTACTCAAAGTTGTTCGCGTACTTTGATAGCTGATGAGAACATTTTTTCTAAAATATACTCATTTCTCTCTATTTAAAGTTTTTACTTGAAAAGTACGCGAACAGACTTTATCTATCATACTCAGTGATGGGACCCTAGAAGGAAAAAAATGTAGTAGTTTGCCCCAAAAAAATGTAGTAGATTGAACCAAAATGTAGTAGATTCGGAGAATTATATGTCTATATGGTATATGGTTAAAATAATCGTTAGACTGATTCAGTTTTAAGTTTTGAGCAACATTCCTTCGCTTAATTATAATGGAGAAATTTTCATAAAAAATTATCAATATTTTTACTGAATTTTTATTTTAATTAACAAATTTCTTGAAAAACAGTATAAAGAGAAATGCAATGTTTTATTTATAACTATCATTATGCTAAATAAAATTTAAGATAATTTCAATGTATCAAATTTATTATTATTTTTATCGACATATAAAAAAATAAACAAACAAATAAAAAAATTTCTCAAAAAATTTAATCTGAAATTCTGCCTCACTATTGAGAAATGTTAACCAACTTAATAGTAGTTGTAAAACAAAAAGTTAAAATTAAATATTAAAATTAAAACTATGTATTAAATTCAGAAATTGAAATATTGAAATTTTGTAATCACATTTTTTTGCAAAACAATACAGTTTAAATTTAAATGTCGCGTCTTTCGTGTATCGTCTAATTCGTAAGTGTAAAGCAAAGAAAAGGAACAAAGAACTACCCGGCCTGAATAAAGAACAACAAACAATCATATCATAATTTATAATGCAATGACCAATGAAAAACAAATATAAAAGACAATAATACATAAAATAAAATAGACAGATTTGGATTGGAATGGACACTGAACAATAATTGTAATTTACATTTACTCTACATGTCAGTGAAAAGAATATAAAGCTAAACCATTGGCTATTGGCTTTGGCTTTATATTCTTTGGTCAGTGTCACCACACCATGCCCTCATGTCTGCAGTGCTGTGAAAGGGAGTACACTGTGTTTGTGTTACAAAAATTTTGGTTCATGTAATGTAATGTAATATTAGTTCCCAAAACTTAAATTTCAAATATGTAGTAGATTCTGAATAGTACGTAGTAGGTTTTTCGGACTACTCAGATGTAGTAGATCTACTACAATTGTATAAAGGTCCCATCACTGCATACTACGACAGTACGACGTGACGTGAACGTGATGCGAATTAGATTAATAGCATAAATACAATTATACCACAAAGCGACGTACGACATGCCACATACGACAAGCGACAAGCAGATGATTAGGTAATGTCGTTGCTATGAATTAAATAAGGCGATAAAATCGCTTTGTCTTGTCATTGTTCATTGCCATATGCACAGTGATTTGTAAAAGTCTACATACACCAATTAAAATTCAGAAAATTGAAAAAAGTAATATGATTATATTTTCAAACAAAACAACAACACAAAACACACAGGTTATGTTGTACAGCAATGGATAATTTTCAATCTGCCTCAATCGTTCGACACAAATCTTCTAGAAAATATATGGACAGAACTATAAGGAAGATTCAGGCATAGAGAAATATCGAACAAATTACAACTAATGCGGCTGGTAATTGAAGAATGGCCAGATAGATATTAAACTTTCATTTATTGAACTGTATGCAGACTTTTGCAACAGTTTTTTTTTTTTTTTTTTTTTTTTTTTTTTTTTTTTAAGTAAATTTAATGTACATTTATTATGATAAAAGAAAAAAATTGAACTGCAAGCCTGTCGTGTTACTTTTTGTCAATTTTCTTGCATTTTAATTGGTGTATGCAGATTTTTTCAAAACACTGTATGTATATCATATACATCATACACAAATAAACATTTTTTCTTTCATTTTCAAATTCAAAAATTTAAAACATAAAAAGTAACTGAAATTTTTTCAAAAATGATTTTTCAAAATGAATTGAGTCTTCTTCTTCCCAGGCGGCAGGCGACAAAATTAGAAATAGGTTTTAATTTTGTCGCCTGGCGATAATATCGCTTGTCGTTGTCGCTTTATTAAATTCAATTACATACAACTACATGTATTTAAAAAGTTTTTGACATATAAATGTCGTATGTCGCATGTCGTACGTCGCTTTGTGGTATAATTGTATTTATGCTATAACGGTGCGATTCTGCTATATGTCAAAAATTTTTTAAATACATGTAGTTGTATGTAATTGAATTTAATAAAGCGACAACGACAAGCGATATTATCGCCAGGCGACAAAATTAAAACCTATTTCTAATTTTGTCGCCTGCCGCCTGGGAAGAAGAAGACTCAATTCATTTTGACAAATCATTTTTGGAAAAATTTCAGTTACTTTTTATGTTTTAAATTTTTGAATTTGAAAATGAAAGAAAAAATGTTTATTTGTGTATGATGTATATGATATACATACAGTGTTTTGAAAAAATCTGCATACACCAATTAAAATGCAAGAAAATTGACAAAAAGTAACACGACTGGCTTGCAGTTCAATTTTTTTCTTTTATCATAATAAATGTACATTAAATTTACTTAAAAAAAAAAAAAAAAAAAAAAACAATTAAAAATACAGTTAAAAATATCCATTTGTTATATCTAATTTTTATTATTAGAAAACCTGTTGCAAAAGTCTGCATACAGTTCAATAAATGAAAGTTTAATATCTATCTGGCCATTCTTCAATTACCAGCCACATTAGTTGTAATTTGTTCGATATTTCTCTATGCCTGAATCTTCCTTATAGTTCTGTCCATATATTTTCTAGAAGATTTGTGTCGAACGATTGAGGCAGATTGAAAATTATCCATTGCTGTACAACATAACCTGTGTGTTTTGTGTTGTTGTTTTGTTTGAAAATATAATCATATTACTTTTTTCAATTTTCTGAATTTTAATTGGTGTATGTAGACTTTTACAAATCACTGTGCATATGGCTATGAACAATGACAAGACAAAGCGATTTTATCGCCTTATTTAATACATAGCAACGACATTACCTAATCATCTGCTTGTCGCTTGTCGTATGTCGCTTGTCTTACGTCGCTTTGTATTATAATTGTATTTAGGCTATTATTCCTCTTATTTCTCTAAAGTTTTGGTGAAATATATTTTTTAAGAGGAATCGTTATTCTGGACAGTGTTGCCAGGTCCTAGGCCTTGGAATTCCCTCAACTGTCTTCTATTTTACCCTCATTTTCCCACGACAGTCACAAAATTTCTCTTTTTTTCCCTCTCTAAGAAAACTAGTTAAATTTCTTATTTTGATACTTTTATTACAAAAAACAAAAATACAACAAATAATACAATAAAGAATATTTCGTTCTTGCATATTGAAATATTCTTGCATTTCATGTAAAATTGCATTTGCTTTTGGGCTTTCAGCAAGATATGTGGAAATTTTTGTCATTAACAGCTCACATCTCGGTGGTAAAACACTGCTTGCTGCACTAGCAACAAGTGCAGATGAATGAAAAATACAAGGAAAACTGATTACACCAGGAACATCTTCTTGAAGTCTAGATAAAAATGAATTGTTTTTTCCTATCATTACTGAGGCATTATCACTTGCCATGGCAGTAATATTTTTTATAGGAATACAATTTTTTATCAAAAAATCTTTAAACTGACTATATAATATTTCTGCTGAACAATCAGCTGCATTTATTGATAAAAGTCTCAGCAATTTAGTATAAATTTCAAGATTTTCATCACAATATCGCACCAATACGCACAAGTTTTAAACATTGCTTATGTCGGTGTTCTCATCAATTAATATGGAAAATGGTGCACATCTTATTATTTTCAAAATTTTACTTTGTTTTTCAGATTTTGATTTTTCCCCCGTTTTTGTTCTAGCCTATTAAAAGTTTCCCTTTTTCGAATTTTTGGCTCTAAAATTCCCTCAAAAAAAGGGATTTTTCCCACGATCTGGCATCACTGATTCTGGATAAGAGATTCACCTCATAAAATGACATAAGATTCACCATAGATTTTAAACCCACCTTATTCAATTTACTACTTGTCATATACAAAGATAATGTAGGTACACTGTATTATCATCTTTGTTATTTGTAATTATTACAATTTTTATTATTATTCTATTATTATTATTATTATTTATAATTATTACAATGTTTATTATTATTATTATTATTATTCATAATTATTATAATAATTATTATTCAATTACTACTACTTGATAAATATTGCCTTTTAGTTCTCCTTCGGCAGTAATGTGTATCAAGCACTTGTAGTTTTTCTATGAAAGTTCTTATGCCGGATTTCTTATCTACGAATTTTTGTCGATAACGATCTCCACCTCTCATTTCAGCTGGAGGATTTCCAGTTTCGAAACTACGTTTACATATTCTTTGAATTCTATCACGAGAAATGTTGAGAATTTTTACAAACGCTTTTTGGCATACTTGTACTTTGTGCTTTCTCTCATTTGGGCGTAAAATAGCCTTTTTAACATAGTATTTTATATAGTATTTCTTCCTTTGCAATTTAATTTTATTATTTTTTTTGACTAATTTTGTTGATGTATATTTTAATATGAAATTGTCTTGAACAATCTTATTTGCAGTTTTATAAAATATAGAATTAAAATGAGTAATGTCTCTCGCAGTCAGTTCACTGCATTTAAAATTGCTTTTTTTATGAGTACAAGTAAGAGGATCAGGATTTTTATGTTTTGAATGCCTAGAAATGTGAGATTATAATATAATTTTATATATATTTACTTAAAACTAGTTGTAAACCATATCTCACCTTAACTTTTTCTTAACATTTTTTTTCCACTTCTCTGGATTTTTCGATTTCTTTCTCGTATGGTCAGTTTTAGTAACAGTCTGTTGTTCCATCTGTAGTATTTAAGGTCAACACAATAATAATTCACTATTATTATATTATGAAAAGGATAATAATTGCACTTACGTTATAAATAAATCTTTTGCCGCTGTGATATTTTTACAAGTACGTTGTTTGTTTGAATAGCAAATAAATACTAACTAAAGTCAATATTCAATCACCATATTATAATTTTATAATAATACTTCGTAACAAGTAGAGGCTTTCTTCAAGTGTTTTGAAAAAAGGCTTCAAAAAAAAAAAAACAAACACCAATAAAAATTGCTAAAAGCAATACAAAAAACATTGATAAACAAGAGATGAAAAATTTGGAAAAGGAACAATACTTAATTTTGAAATAGGAACACACAGTATATTATAAAAAAGATTTATAAATATTTTTATACCTGTTTCAGATCTCTTTTAAATTAGCATAGAAATTACACTCACTTATTATATACAAAGATAATGTAGTTACACTGTATTATCATCTTTGTTATTAGTAATTTTTACAATTTTTAATTTTTTATATTACAATTTTTATTACTATTTTATTATTATTACTATTATTATTAATATTATTATTAATATTATTATTATTAATATTATTATTATTAATATTATTATTATTAATATTATTATTATTAATATTATTATTATTAATATTATTATTATTAATATTATTATTATTAATATTATTATTATTAATATTATTATTATTAATATTATTATTATTAATATTATTATTATTATTATTATTATTATTATTATTATTATTATTATTATTATTTATAATTATAATAATTATTATTATTAATACAATTCTATTATTATTATTATCAAATTAATTACAATATGCACGATACGAATACAATATTTGAATATCAACAATATAAATAAAATAAATAAGAGATATAAGAGGTCCTCATCGATGACCTCTAAAGTTTAGAGATTTTTGTCCGTTAAAACAGAATTTTTCGCTTATAAACGTTCAAAAGTAGAATGCCAAAATTCATTAAAAAATTCACCACTAAAGTTAAGAGATCAGCTGATCCAAAGATAATACAGTCCTACTAGATGAACCATTTCATTTTTTTTATTTAAATGTTTGTATGTTTGCCAAAAATAAAGATCGAAAAAGTTTTTCGAAACAATATCGAAAAAGTGCGAAAGTTTATAATTCAGGAGGGATGTAAATATGAGAGAAAAATAAGAATATTTATATAGAAGAATTAGTTTGTGAGTTGCATGACTGGTTTACTAAATTTTATATGGTTTTGAGTGGTACCATCACTTATTTGGGGTGCGTTCATGAACATTACTTTAACCATAGTCATGGTGTAGTATAGTTTAAGCAAAGTTATGTTATACTACAGCCATAGTTATGTTAACTTCAAGTGGTTTTTGAACGCGATTTTTACCATAGTAGTAGCAATAAATTATCATTCAGCTGTCAAGTCAAGTTTAAAAAATTTTTACATATTGTAATTATTATATTTTTTGTTTGTCAAAAATTAATTATTTTTTAAAAATGAAGTTTAAAACAAAATTAATTAATTTCAAATAAATTAAATTGAAATTTTCACAATTCACAACAAAAAATTAAATGACAAACGATTTTTTATTGTCAATGTCATTACCACTTAAGGGCTTACTATCGTTACTATCGTTAACCATGCTCTCGAGCAGGGTTAATTTTTGACATCAAATAGTTAAAAATTTACTTTACTTCAGATGTTTATGAACGCTAAAAAGTTATGTTGGTAGTTATGTTTTACTATACCACCACTATTCTGAACGACAAATGATAACTATAGTTAACTATAGTAACGTTTATGAACGTACCCTTGATATGATATTATACTTGAATAAGTAAAAATAAATGGATATTTTGTACGCAAATGCTTTAGAATACAACAATTGACAATAGGGCTGTTTCAAATTTTTTTTTATTGTATTGAGTTAATCGTCGTATTTAATATATGAATGACTTGAGAAAGGAGGCATTTCATATTTCATGTATTTTTATATATGTATGTATGTGTTGTTATGTTAATATGCCTTGTCGCGTGCTATATGATCTGACATAAATTACTACTACTACTTCTAATTGAAATACATATATAGAATTGTATTTATATCAAAGACCATATAAATATATACATTTATATGGTCTTTGGTTATATGTATTACCTGTATAGGTTTACATTATTTTCTGTTCTGATGTAGGATTGTAGAATATTTAGCAACAGAGGTTTTTACGTATGCATACATTATAATTACTGTAGCATTTGTACTGTACTCTGGTCTATACATTTATATGGTCTTTGATTATATGTATTACTTGTATAGGTTTACATTATTTTCTGATGTAGGATTGTAGAATATTTGGCAACAGATGTTTTTACGTATGCATACATTATAATTACTGTAGCATTTGTACTTTATTCTATACATTTATATGGTCTTTGATTATATGTATTACTTGTATAGGTTTACATTATTTTCTGATGTAGCATTGTAGAATATTTGGCAACAAAGGTTTTTACATAAGCATACATTATAATTGCTGTAGCATTATACCAGAGATACTATATAAATACATATAAATATGTTTTTACATAGTATCACAGATCAGATACACTTATCTGTGATAGTATATAGTATCTTTGATTATACATAATATATGTATACATATGGATATATTATGGTTTTATTTTGTTATGTTTTTGAGTTCATTGACTTATGAATGCAAGATACGATTATATATTATCATATCCCGTGAATTGAATTTCTTCTTGAAATTTTTCAAGAATGTCTTTTTTAATGTTTGGGCCTTAGGACTTCTGAAAAAATAAAGTATTATTCTGATTTATGATCATAATATAGAAATTTAAAAATCAGGTGTTTTGTGAATTACCAAATTTTTTTATAGACTGAGTCAATTTGTTTTCTAACTAGATAAAAATTGATATTTTCAAATTAATATGGAACATAATTTACAAATATATATATTTTTCTAAATCTTGAGGATAATGAATTTTAAATTATATACAATATTTTTTAAAAACAGAAAGCTTGAAAATATTTATTTCAAAATTTTTAAATTTTATTTCGTTGATGTTTTTTGTGTGTGGTATAAAGTATATACTCAAAAAATTCTAAATACTAGCGCTGATGAACATTTAATTAGATTCAATGAAAATTGATAATTATTTGTAGCTTGAAAAATATTATATATATATAGGTATATATAATAAACAACATGTCATGAAGTCGAAAATAAATTATTTGTAAATTTATGGATTTTTATGATTGAATGCAATCAAATTTTTTTCATTTATATTTGTTTGAAAATAAATTATTAAGTAGAATGGGCCTATAATTCTAGTCCTAGAAATATTTTGGAGATCCGTATTATCAAAATATCTTCAGTAGTGATTCAAAAAATTATGTTTGAAAATAACGTGGAATAGGTTTACGTATAGTAAATTATAATTGCTTATTTGATTTTTGAATTCAAAATTTACCTTTGTATTTTAACATTTCTATTAAATTGATAACTCATAAACTATTTAATATTATTCCTAAACAAAATTGCCGGCAATAAAAAATAAAATTGTAAAATTTATAATATATTTCTACTTATAAATTTGAATGAAAATTTTTAATTTGATGCATTCATTTAAAAGCGCGAGAACTGGTCAGTTCTGCATGGTGCGGTCATGGTGTTGGCAAAGAAGAGGAAATTAATCTGACCTGTCTCTACTTTAGAATATATTATCAGAAATTTGAATAGCCTTTGACATTTAGTATTATTCATAAATATTTGTATACAGCATTTTTTTTAAACAAAAGTTTTTAAAATTGCATGTTTTTTATATAAATAAAATAAACTCCTAATTTTTTAATTTTTTATTCTGTTCTTTTCTATAAAATATATGTAACTTTGTTTTGAACTAAAATGATCCTAATGAATTCGGACAAAAAAGCGATGAATTATCAATTGTTCTCACAATATTTTAATACAGTTGAAATTATATTTATGTATTTATAATGTTTCGAGGATGCATTTCCAATTATTAATTAATTAGAAATTAAATGCCGTGTAAAAGTAGTTGTGAACAATACTGTACATCCAGTTTTAGTTTAACTATAGTTGGAAGACAGTTTTCAAATTTAAAAATTTTAAAATTAAATATATTACTATATATGATTTATAAAGTATAATATTAATATGCAAATTATGTATAAAAATATCTAAGAAAGTCATAGCAAAGCAGAAGAAAAATTTTGATCACGATCAAAGTGGATTTTCCATTTACGCAACCTGAATAATAGTGGCAACGTAGTAAATGAATGATATATTCTTCAAATATAGATATCGTGGTATCTTAAAAGGATATTTGCTTGAGGCCTGTTTCCTATCAAATTTGTTATTTAATTCTTTTCAGAGGAAAACCATCAGATTGCAGTGTAATTGATAAATATTCGGTAATTATAAACTTTCGCTGTCAGCTAGTTTTCTTTAAACATTAAAAATCGAAAAATATATGAATCTTCATGATTCTAGTCTCAAAATATTCCATTTAACTTAGGATTTATGAAAAAAGTATAATAGTTACATTTTGATGCGTAGGAGAGTGTGGGTAGATAGTTAAAAGAGCATATGAAAAAATCAGTTTAATTCAGTTCAAAAATGTTGATCAGTGTTAACGAATGACGCTAATTATACAGCACTTTTCATACTCTTTTAGCATCCCCGCACCCACCTGGCAAAATTCTCTTTTTTTCAATTATATTTTAGTTTTCATTCTATAAAGCTGGTTTTTTTACTCATAAAAAATTGAAAAGTCAACCTTTTTGCTTTTTTTTCAACTTTGGTTTGATTTCGGATTTATGAATAGAATATAATAGTGGCTGTTTGATGCGGGGGAGTGGTGTGGGTGGTGGTGGGTGGTGATTACTCATGAGTAATTTTTCATTAGTAAGATTGAAAAATTTTATAGAATGAAAACTAAAATATAATTGAAAAAAAGTTTATAATTACCGAATATTTATCAATTACACTGCAATCTGATGGTTTTCCTCTGAAAAGAATTAAATAACAAATTTGATAGGAAACAGGCCTCAAGCAAATATCCTTTTAAGATACCACGATATCTATATTTGAAGAATATATCATTCATTTACTACGTTGCCACTATTATTCAGGTTGCGTAATTGGAAAATCCACTTTGATCGTGATCAAAATTTTTCTTCTGCTTTGCTATGACTTTCTTAGATATTTTTATACAAAATTTGCATATTAATATTATACTTTATAAATCATATATAGTAATATATTTAATTTTAAAATTTTTAAATTTGAAAACTGTCTTCCAACTATAGTTAAACTAAAACTGGATGTACAGTATTGTTCACAACTACTTTTACACGGCATTTAATTTCTAATTAATTAATAATTGGAAATGCATCCTCGAAACATTATAAATACATAAATATAATTTCAACTGTATTAAAATATTGTGAGAACAATTGATAATTCATCGCTTTTTTGTCCGAATTCATTAGGATCATTTTAGTTCAAAACAAAGTTACATATATTTTATAGAAAAGAACAGAATAAAAAATTAAAAAATTAGGAGTTTATTTTATTTATATAAAAAACATGCAATTTTAAAAACTTTTGTTTAAAAAAAATGCTGTATACAAATATTTATGAATAATACTAAATGTCAAAGGCTATTCAAATTTCTGATAATATATTCTAAAGTAGAGACAGGTCAGATTAATTTCCTCTTCTTTGCCAACACCATGACCGCACCATGCAGAACTGACCAGTTCTCGCGCTTTTAAATGAATGCATCAAATTAAAAATTTTCATTCAAATTTATAAGTAGAAATATATTATAAATTTTACAATTTTATTTTTTATTGCCGGCAATTTTGTTTAGGAATAATATTAAATAGTTTATGAGTTATCAATTTAATAGAAATGTTAAAATACAAAGGTAAATTTTGAATTCAAAAATCAAATAAGCAATTATAATTTACTATACGTAAACCTATTCCACGTTATTTTCAAACATAATTTTTTGAATCACTACTGAAGATATTTTGATAATACGGATCTCCAAAATATTTCTAGGACTAGAATTATAGGCCCATTCTACTTAATAATTTATTTTCAAACAAATATAAATGAAAAAAATTTGATTGCATTCAATCATAAAAATCCATAAATTTACAAATAATTTATTTTCGACTTCATGACATGTTGTTTATTATATATACCTATATATATATAATATTTTTCAAGCTACAAATAATTATCAATTTTCATTGAATCTAATTAAATGTTCATCAGCGCTAGTATTTAGAATTTTTTGAGTATATACTTTATACCACACACAAAAAACATCAACGAAATAAAATTTAAAAATTTTGAAATAAATATTTTCAAGCTTTCTGTTTTTAAAAAATATTGTATATAATTTAAAATTCATTATCCTCAAGATTTAGAAAAATATATATATTTGTAAATTATGTTCCATATTAATTTGAAAATATCAATTTTTATCTAGTTAGAAAACAAATTGACTCAGTCTATAAAAAAATTTGGTAATTCACAAAACACCTGATTTTTAAATTTCTATATTATGATCATAAATCAGAATAATACTTTATTTTTTCAGAAGTCCTAAGGCCCAAACATTAAAAAAGACATTCTTGAAAAATTTCAAGAAGAAATTCAATTCACGGGATATGATAATATATAATCGTATCTTGCATTCATAAGTCAATGAACTCAAAAACATAACAAAATAAAACCATAATATATCCATATGTATGTCGTATTTTAATAAAAACGAAGAATTTTTCTTTTTCTTTTTATATTTAATATAAATTCACAAATTTTATTTCAAAATGTTAGTTATGTTATATAATAATATTATAATTAATATTAAAATAATTAATGTAAAATAATATAATTAATAAATTTTACTTAGCTTTTATATAATGTTTAACAAATCCAAGATTTTCCACTATCGCTCCACTCAGTTCAACGGTCAACGGCAGAAGAGAAAGCACGACAGTAAAATTTTCAAATTATCGGAAAAATTTAAGAACAACGGTAAGTATGTACAACAGATTAATTTACTGAGAGCGATAGTGATTAATACAATGCATTTGTTCAACATTTACATTTTCATACAATATATTTACATATTTTATTTTCAGTTACAGGGTGTTCAGTAAGGTAAGTATTAATTAACAAAATTTAAAGCAATTTACAGAATACGTAAAAGGTAAGTATTTATTCAACTAAACTAAGTTAACCATTCCCACATTCGGCCGTCCTGGTTATTCATTTGTCTCAAATGAAGTTACTTAATGTTCTTCTGATGACGTAGTTAGGTTTTCTCCAACTGTAGTTAGGTTTTCTTCTTCGACATCTTCGCAGTCAGTGTCCCAGACTGCCCATGGTTTCATTTTATCGGCACTTGTTTCTGTAATCTTAGGTCCTTCCTGACTTCCTACTTTTTCCACCTTATAGCGGTCAAATCCTTTACTGGCTATTACTTTATAAGGACCCAAAAACTTGGATTTTAATTTCATACCAACACCAAACTGTGTTCGTTCGATAGCGACCATATCACCAACAGCGTACTGGATTGCTTTTTTTCTTCGCTTATCATAATTATGCTTATTCTCTTGTTGAATCTTCTCGATGTCTCGTTTTGCTTGGTTTCTCTTCTGCTCTCTATCTTCTTCAAACAGGATTCGAGCCTCCTCTTCGATTACTTTTATTATTTGGAGATTGGCATTTATTTTCATATTGGTTCCTATTAGGAGTTGAAAAGGAGTAGTATTTATAGCTCTTTGGAAGCTAGAGTTGAGAACTCTTTGAAATGACTTCACGTGAGTGTACCATTTCTCGACAGCATCTATAGACAGCTTCGTTAAGCCTGATATGACGATAGAATGTAATCTCTCTACTTGACCATTTCCTCGTGCAACACCCGCTGTTGTGTAAATCAGTTTAATATCGTGGTTCCGACAATATTCCTGGAATTGGCTAGACATAAATGCTCCACCTTGGTCTACTATTATTCTATTTGGATATCCAAACGTATCTGCTACAACTTCTAACTTCTGCACCACCTCATCAGCTGCTAATGATTTTGTTGGAAAAGCCAACAATATTTGGTGAAGCCATCTATTACTGCCAGAATATATTTATAATTTTTGGATGTAGTTTGCATCGGCCCCAGATGATCAACATGAAAAGTATCCAGAGGTATCTCTCCTTTTGGGATGGGATTTAAAAAACTTTCTTGTTTGCCTGTCTTCCGTTCTGCCAGTATGCACCTCACGCAACCAGAAATATGCTTTTCAATTCGTTTTTGCAGGTCTGGTATATAAAATTCTTTATCAATAACTTCTCTCATCTTCTTCGTATGGAAATGGCCTCTTTCGTGGACGTCCCGTATTATTGCATTCTTCATTTTATCTGGAACTACAAACAAAATGTTATTATTAAAATTTTTACAAAGAATTCCATTATGAATAATGTAATCCTGATAAGGTTGCTCCTTCAGCAGTTCGATGATTGCTCGTAGATGTTCATCCCCTTGCTGTGCTGCTGCCAACTTTTGGAGAAAGCTTGTAATGTGAGGCTGTGTTTGTACATTTGTATAACTAAATTTTAGTGGCATACACATGAGTAAGCATCACGATCAACCTGTAATTTTTCTTATAAGTGGCGTGATCATGTGATGTGCACGCGTTTGCAAAATATTGTCTTTGCATATAAAAGAAATAATTGCGCGTGTACTATACGGTACATCTTTTCTATTGTCTATCATCTCATTATGTCTTTTCTAATATGTACATTATATAAGAATTTTCTAGCACTTATGTACTGGAAATTTCCATATATTGTTTCAGTGAAAAGTACTGATTGATTAGAAAGAGAATAGAAGATTAAAACAAAGAAAATGTAACGTTTCGGGTGGTATGATGCTGCCAAAATTGGAAAATTCATGTATTATGATATATGTATGTATGTATGTGTGCATAGGTAGTGTGCATTGTCGAAAAAGAAAAAAAAAATGTTTGCCGGCTGATAGGAATTTAAAATAGAAAAACGTTTTCACTCTAGCCTCGGGAGTGGGTAATTGAAGACATTTTTCCTTCTAAAGTTATTTGGTCTAATTTGGTAGTTTTAAATTTTTAAGATAATAAAAGTTAAATATAATAGTTAATATAGTAGTTAAAATTACTATCGAATTTTAGATTATAAAAAAAAAAAAGTTTTAAGAAAAATCAGAATAAAATTATATTATTTTGCAATGTTAATTTTGAAAAAAAAAATTTTTATAAATAAATCACGTTGGTTCTTAATTATTTTACTTAGTTATAATATTATCATCATTAGACTTTCGATTAATATAAATGAATTTTTTGTTAAGAAAATTTAATTAAAATAAAAATCAGAAAATGAATCGTGAACATATTACATATTTTATAAATAAATGAAAAGTAAAAGTGAAAATATAATAAAGATTTGATAAATATATTCATATAAGGGAAATTTACAAAAAAAAAAAATAAAACTACCTTTGAAAATTAGTCAAAATATGTAATATGTAACATAAAGTATAGTGCCAAAATTAATTAAAAATGTTAAGTATAATGGAATGTGAAACAAAATTAATCAATGTAAAATTTTAAACAGTTAAGGTTTTCAATTATGTACAACTTTTATGGAAATAAATAAATTTAAATTAATGAATAGCTAACGTAAGGTGTATACGTATAAATAATGTATTTATAAGAACATTACATACTCGAACATACATACATATATGATTATGAAATGTGTAAAATATACAATATAAGAATTTTCAAATAATATAATCCACGTGATTATGAGTCAATATACATAAATACATTCATCATGTTAGTTATCTATAAAATTTTACATTACGTAATTTATAATTAAAAAAAAATTAGCTTCTTTTGATTTGTATGTATTATATTATATACTTATGTATAGATATTAATATTTACCACATACTATATATACACGCTTCAATAAATTATACAAAAGTTCGTAAGTAACATACCTATTTCAAATATCCCAAAATTAAATGAATGCATTAAAATGTATAATAGTAAATTATCAATAAAAAAAAAAAAAAAAAAAAAAAATTTTTTTTGTTTGAATAAAAATAAAAAAGAGAAAAAAATGTTCTCATATACCTACTCATGTAATGGTATAGATTTCTGAAATAATATAATATCATTATGTTAAAAATAAAGTAATTCAAAACAAAGGAAAACCAAACAGAAAAATATGTAAAATAAAATGTGAATAAAATAACAATATTGTAAAACCACATTATGCAAGTTAATATACAAAAATTTTGACTGAATATGTACATTATTGTAAAATAATAATTAACAAAAAAAATGAATGATGAAAATAAAAATAAGAATTATAAAGGAAAGTACTGATTACATATATGAATAAGTAATAAAATACATAATTACGTATAGTTTGCATAGGAAAAATTTGATTATCATACATAATAAATAAAACAAACATACACCAATCAATATAGTATATAAATAATAATAACTACTAATAAAAATTTCATATTTTTACGAAAGCAAAATTTAAAAAAAAAAAAAAAAAAATATATATATATATATATATATATATTATATATCTACATATATAAAAACAAATAAATTTTAACAAAGATGGGCTGAGGACACACCGAAATTCGTTTGTATCCAAGAAAATCCAAAAGTAAAGCGAATGGGAAAATAGTGGACATGCTATATCATATTAAAACGTCTTCAACATCAACATCATTTATCATCACCATCAATGCGCGCCAACGATAAAATAAAGGCATAGATAGTAAGTGGGTTCAGGTAACATGTAGATTATAAATTAATGTAAAAAAAAAAAAAAAAAAAATAATAATAATATAGATGTATGCTACGCTTAAAAGTAAGCATAAGTATAGTTTTTTGGTATAGGTCTTATACATTATATTGTATATGAAAAGAAAGATTTGTAATATAAATTTTGTTAATGAATTTTTTTTTATGAATTAAAAATGTATTGAATTTAACAAATTGGAAATTTTGATTTTGCTCGCAATTTTCCTTCCCAGACTCTAGTTTTATTTAATGTAATTTTCACCTCTTTATTTTTCAACAGCACTTTAATTAGGTTGGGATTACAAGACAGCAGCACTTGTAATTATACAGAGGTGGGTAAGCAGTGGCGTCGGTTGCCCGGGGCAACTTTTTAATTATTTTTACAGTGGCAACCGATGACCATAGCTGCATATGGGGGCCAGAGCGGGGCCAATTCCTTTTTACAGGTCTACGGTGAAGGTGCCTTTTATTGTTGAATTAATATAGAAGCATATCGGGGAAGGATTTCACAACCTTCCGCCGCTTCTGGCTGCTGAAATTAAAAGAGTTATGGATAGTGGCAAACCCTCACCCCATCCGGCGAGCTAGTACGTGCTAGCCAGCTAGAGCAGCCGCCACTACCACCATCCATACACTCAAGATGTAAGTATGTGGGATTTGTGTGTGTATTTAATTTTTTTTGGGATCCAATCAGCATTATTTTTTTTCATTATTCATAAGCCTGTCATATACACGCAAACCTAACCCACACATACCATTACACATGGCGCCCAAACACGGTCACTCCGTGCTCGCGAATCTACGGCTTCGTGTCACATATGTCCTACACGGACTAAATTTGGTGGTTTTCGTACATTTTTCGGAATGTACAACAGTTTTCTTTGTTGGTTCGTCCAATATCTGTTCTACACAGACAAACTTTTATGCACCTTTGTTAACAATTAGTTAACACCTAATGTCCTCCACGGACTAATCACCGTCTTTTGTTTTGTACTTAGTGCGATGGATATACTATTAATTTGGAGGCTGCTGAATTTGCTGATTTTAGTGCTGAGCAGATTAATCGCATACCTGATTGGCTTACCACTTGCACGGCCCCGAGCTGTCCTGATGGGTACCAGGATGCGATTGGTTTGTTCAGGGCTGAGGTCATTGGAGACAGTAGTCCTCCAAAAGTTGCAAGTTGTGATAAACGTTCGCGTGGCAAGCATGAATGTATGTACAAAGTATGAATGTTTAGAAATGTATGAATGTATATTATGTATGAATGTATAGTAAAGTATGAATGTTTAGCAAGGTATGAATGTGTAGTAAAGAATGAAAGTATAGTTAAGTGTATGAATGTATAGTTAATAGTATCGTTCGTATGAATGTGTAACACAGAGCGAATGTTGGATAATCCTGCATGCCACGACGGTCACTTGTCTTAGTTGACGGGACGCGGAAGTGCGACACCTGATTGGCTTACCACTTGCACGGCCCCGAGCTGTCCTGATGGGTACCAGGGTCAAGCTTTCGTGTTTTATCAACCTATAGTGAAAGTCGGACAGTGACGGATTCGTGGACACAACTTCCCACTTATATTTTTTTTAATCCGCTCTACATAATAAAGTAGATTAATTTCACTTATTGCCTCGTTATTTTTTTTTTCAATTTTGATACCTTTTTGAATTTTTTTTATCAATAGTTTGAAGGTCTGGAAGGGTTATTGTGTTGAGCAAAAGCTGGAATTATAAAGTCTTGTTTTGCCGCCGTATTATGGCTTTTGTCATAATAAGTACATTTGCATATGCATACATACATATATATGGTCTTTACCGCAACGTTTAAAATTAGTAATGCCCGGCTAGCTTAGTTTAAAAACCATGAGACTCTTGGTTCAGGGTCATGGGGCTTCCCCACGTTGGGCATGTACAAACATAAAATTCATATAACTGCCTCCCTTTTTCAGCCTCTTCCTTCAAGGCATGCTTGTCGGAAGTGCCTGCTATGTAATGTGAGGCTGTGTTTGTACATTTGTATAACTAAATTTTAGTGGCATACACATGAGTAAGCATCACGATCAACCTGTAATTTTTCTTATAAGTGGCGTGATCATGTGATGTGCACGCGTTTGCAAAATATTGTCTTTGCATATAAAAGAAATAATTGCGCGTGTACTATACGGTACATCTTTATTATTGTCTTTCATCTCATTATGTCTTTTCTAATATGTACATTATATAAGAATTTTCTAGCACTTATGTACTGGAAATTTCCATATATTGTTTCAGTGAAAAGTACTGATTGATTAGAAAGAGAATAGAAGATTAAAACAAAGAAAATGTAACGTTTCGGGTGGTATGATGCTGCCAAAATTGGAAAATTCATGTATTATGATATATGTATGTATGTATGTGTGCATAGGTAGTGTGCATTGTCGAAAAAGAAAAAAAAAATGTTTGCCGGCTGATAGGAATTTAAAATAGAAAAACGTTTTCACTCTAGCCTCGGGAGTGGGTAATTGAAGACATTTTTCCTTCTAAAGTTATTTGGTCTAATTTGGTAGTTTTAAATTTTTAAGATAATAAAAGTTAAATATAATAGTTAATATAGTAGTTAAAATTACTATCGAATTTTAGATTATAAAAAAAAAAAGTTTTAAGAAAAATCAGAATAAAATTATATTATTTTGCAATGTTAATTTTGAAAAAAAAATTTTTATAAATAAATCACGTTGGTTCTTAATTATTTTACTTAGTTATAATATTATCATCATTAGACTTTCGATTAATATAAATGAATTTTTTGTTAAGAAAATTTAATTAAAATAAAAATCAGAAAATGAATCGTGAACATATTACATATTTTATAAATAAATGAAAAGTAAAAGTGAAAATATAATAAAGATTTGATAAATATATTCATATAAGGGAAATTTACAAAAAAAAAAAATAAAACTACCTTTGAAAATTAGTCAAAATATGTAATATGTAACATAAAGTATAGTGCCAAAATTAATTAAAAATGTTAAGTATAATGGAATGTGAAACAAAATTAATCAATGTAAAATTTTAAACAGTTAAGGTTTTCAATTATGTACAACTTTTATGGAAATAAATAAATTTAAATTAATGAATAGCTAACGTAAGGTGTATACGTATAAATAATGTATTTATAAGAACATTACATACTCGAACATACATACATATATGATTATGAAATGTGTAAAATATACAATATAAGAATTTTCAAATAATATAATCCACGTGATTATGAGTCAATATACATAAATACATTCATCATGTTAGTTATCTATAAAATTTTACATTACGTAATTTATAATTAAAAAAAAATTAGCTTCTTTTGATTTGTATGTATTATATTATATACTTATGTATAGATATTAATATTTACCACATACTATATATACACGCTTCAATAAATTATACAAAAGTTCGTAAGTAACATACCTATTTCAAATATCCCAAAATTAAATGAATGCATTAAAATGTATAATAGTAAATTATCAATAAAAAAAAAAAAAAAAAAAAAAAAAATTTTTTTGTTTGAATAAAAATAAAAAAGAGAAAAAAATGTTCTCATATACCTACTCATGTAATGGTATAGATTTCTGAAATAATATAATATCATTATGTTAAAAATAAAGTAATTCAAAACAAAGGAAAACCAAACAGAAAAATATGTAAAATAAAATGTGAATAAAATAACAATATTGTAAAACCACATTATGCAAGTTAATATACAAAAATTTTGACTGAATATGTACATTATTGTAAAATAATAATTAACAAAAAAAATGAATGATGAAAATAAAAATAAGAATTATAAAGGAAAGTACTGATTACATATATGAATAAGTAATAAAATACATAATTACGTATAGTTTGCATAGGAAAAATTTGATTATCATACATAATAAATAAAACAAACATACACCAATCAATATAGTATATAAATAATAATAACTACTAATAAAAATTTCATATTTTTACGAAAGCAAAATTTAAAAAAAAAAAAAAAAAAATATATACGTAGGTCACTCCCAAAGTTTTGCAATATGGCTAAATGACGAAGTGTTCTGCATTTCCTAATAGTTTATTGTTTTTCGAAGTAGTCTCCGTGATATTTGATACATTTTTCCATTCGGCGAAACCAATCATTAAAACACGATCGCCATTTTTCTTCAGGTACCTCAGAAAGCAGCTGTTGATATGCATTTACTGCACTTTCGGCGTTATCGAAACGCAAACCACGCATTTTGTCCTTCATAAAAGGAAACAAAAAGAAATCACAAGGTGCGAGGTCTGGACTGTAGGGCGGATGAGTCATTTGTTCAACGTTTACAGCCTTTAAAAATTCCTTTGTTTGTTGAGCTGCATGGGGTGGTGCATTATCGTGGTGAAGGATTATGCGCCTTTGGGAGTTTGTTTTTCTTAACTCATTGATCACCTTTGGCAAGCAAGTATTGGTATACTACTCCGCATTTACTGTCTTACGATCTTCAACTGCCAATGTAAAGATATGCCCCGTTTTGCCAAAAAAAGTGACGATCATTTGCTTACCAGCACTCTTGCTTTGTTTGACTTTGGTTGGTTTCTCTTCATCTTCAAAGATCCATTGAGCAGATTGCTGCTTGGTTTCCGGTTCATAGCAATATATCCAAGATTCGTCACCTGTGGCAATATTGTAGACAGCAGTTGACTCCCCTCTGCGAAATTTTTCAATCATATCTTTGCACCAATTCACACGCATCTTCTTTTGTTCGGAGGTCAACCGATGAGGTATCCACCGACAACAAAGCTTTCTGACCCGTAAGTGATCATGCAGGATTTGATGCACTGCTTTCATACCAATATCGAGAGTTGCAGCAATCGATGCATACGTAATTCGCCGATCTTCCGTTAAGAGCTTCCGCGACTTTTCAATATTTTCTTCCGTTACCGCAGTTGCAGGACGACCTTCCCGGGGTTCGTCCTTCAAGTATTTGCGGTTAGCCTGGAACTCTTTGTACCAGCGAAATACAGTTGAAAAGGACGGAGCTTCATCCCCAAATGCAGAAATAAGTCGGTCGTAGCATTCATGATTAGATAACCCATACCGAAAATCATAATAAATCATTGCCCGGAAATTTTCTCTTGTTAATTCCATTTCAACAATAACTTCAGAACCTTTCTGTTTTAATAATTTTTTTTCCACAACACACAGTTCAAAATATTTTTGACTACTGACTACTAAAAGACTAGTGACTGGTTCTAAAAACTAGTTTCTGTTATATCGTTTTCTGTTACCTGGCATTGCAAAACTTTGGGAGTGGCCTACGTATATATATATATATATATATTATATATCTACATATATAAAAACAAATAAATTTTAACAAAGATGGGCTGAGGACACACCGAAATTCGTTTGTATCCAAGAAAATCCAAAAGTAAAGCGAATGGGAAAATAGTGGACATGCTATATCATATTAAAACGTCTTCAACATCAACATCATTTATCATCACCATCAATGCGCGCCAACGATAAAATAAAGGCATAGATAGTAAGTGGGTTCAGGTAACATGTAGATTATAAATTAATGTAAAAAAAAAAAAAAAAAAAAATAATAATAATATAGATGTATGCTACGCTTAAAAGTAAGCATAAGTATAGTTTTTTGGTATAGGTCTTATACATTATATTGTATATGAAAAGAAAGATTTGTAATATAAATTTTGTTAATGAATTTTTTTTTATGAATTAAAAATGTATTGAATTTAACAAATTGGAAATTTTGATTTTGCTCGCAATTTTCCTTCCCAGACTCTAGTTTTATTTAATGTAATTTTCACCTCTTTATTTTTCAACAGCACTTTAATTAGGTTGGGATTACAAGACAGCAGCACTTGTAATTATACAGAGGTGGGTAAGCAGTGGCGTCGGTTGCCCGGGGCAACTTTTTAATTATTTTTACAGTGGCAACCGATGACCATAGCTGCATATGGGGGCCAGAGCGGGGCCAATTCCTTTTTACAGGTCTACGGTGAAGGTGCCTTTTATTGTTGAATTAATATAGAAGCATATCGGGGAAGGATTTCACAACCTTCCGCCGCTTCTGGCTGCTGAAATTAAAAGAGTTATGGATAGTGGCAAACCCTCACCCCATCCGGCGAGCTAGTACGTGCTAGCCAGCTAGAGCAGCCGCCACTACCACCATCCATACACTCAAGATGTAAGTATGTGGGATTTGTGTGTGTATTTAATTTTTTTTGGGATCCAATCAGCATTATTTTTTTTCATTATTCATAAGCCTGTCATATACACGCAAACCTAACCCACACATACCATTACAAGCTACTATCTGTTGTGACGCACATTGTTATAGGATTGCGACTCAACGCGTCGACGTGTTTCATACGTGTACCAGCTCGGTGTTCGATTTCGTAATCGAATTCTTGCAGTAATAATGCCCATCTCGCCACTCGGGTTGCTAAATCCTTTTTGCGCATCGTACACTCGAAAGCTTTACAATCGGTTATCAGTTTAAAATTTTGCCCTAAGAGGTATACTCTAAATTTCTTTATCGCTTCTACTACCGCAAGCACTTCCAACTCGTAACTATTATAATTCTTTTCTGCGTCTGAAGTTTTTCTACTCATATAACAAACTGGATGAAAGGATTTTTCTCCAGCCTCTTTTTGTACTAATACTGCACCATATCCTTCTTTTGAAGCGTCTGTATGAAGCTCCGTCATAGCACCATATTCAAAAATCCGTAAAACTGGTGTTGTCACTAACGCATCTTTTAAATCGTTCATGGCTGATAATTGTTTTTCTTCCATCTTAAATCTGGATGTTTTCTTCAATAAGTCGCTTAAAGGACGAGCTCTTGTAGCGAAGTTAGGTATAAATTTCCGGAAGTACGATGCCAAACCGAGAAAACTTTGCAATTGCTTCACTGTAGTGGGAACTGGAAACTTCAACACAGCTTTGACCTTAGACTTCGACGGTGAAATACTATTTCTGCGGATACAATGTCCCAAGTATTCCACTTCCTTTTGCAGGAATTGACTTTTTCTCCATTTAATATTTAACCCGTTTTTGGATGCTACTTGCAATACCAGCTTCAACCTATCAATGCCTTCTTCTATTGTTTGAGATGGAATGATGATGTCGTCGATGTACACTACAACGATATTTTCTTTAATTAAATCTCTTAGTATAAAATTTATATATTTTTGGAAAACACTAGGTGAGTTACAGAGTCCAAAAGGAACTCTGTTGAACTCGTACTGTCCACTCTGTGTTATAAAGGAAGTGTATTTCTTGCTTCCTTCCTCTATTTCGACGTGTAGAAACCCATTTTCTAAATCTATCGTCGTAAAGAATTTAGCACCTCGTAAACGGTCGATCTGATCATCGATGTTTGGAATCGGATACCTATCTTTCAATATTTTCTTGTTGATGCCTCGGTAATCTACACACAGTCGCGTATTTCCATCTTTCTTCTGGACCAGTACCACTTGACTACAATAATCAGATGCACTCTCACGAATAATGCCCTTGTTCAACCATTCGGCTACTTGGTTGTCTATGATCTCTCTTTCTTTCGGTGGAAACCTCCTCGGCGGACGATAAACTGGCTCATCATCAATGGTAACAATTTTCATTTTAATTGGAGAATCAGAAATGTCTTCAGGTGAGTAGGATGTAATCATGGTAAGTATTTGCTGATAAATTTCTTTGCTCTGTAAATTAGATAAACAAGGTAAGTTATTATATTCACTATTATCTACATCAACCTTTATTTCAGCAAGAAAACAGGCTTCTGCTTCTTCGTCCTTCGATTTAACAAGCTCATACCGATTATAAAATTCGGTTTCATTTGCCAGTCTTTAATTAAATGTACCTCTACATTTTCAAATGTTTCATCACCAATTTCTACACAAGCAAGAAACGACCCGATTGTAGAAACAGCTGAACCTAGCCCGGATATCGACAACGGCCATTTTCTAGAAATGTATTTCGGTTCAATAACTTGTAAATACTTTTCCTTGATAATGCATATGTCACTGCCCGTATCAACGAGTCCTTCAATCACGATACCATTAATCTTAATCAACCGACACATATCCGTTTTTGTTATTGATTGAGCGAAATTCATTGACGTTTGTTTATTTGCTGTAGCTATTGGGCATTCAGATTTCACATGACCCAACTGATTACAGCCAAAACACTTCGGACCTTTTGACTTTAGCGGACACGAACTAATTTTATGCTCGGCGGAACCGCAATTAAAACAAAATCTTTTTACACTTACATCAGACTTTTCATTTGTTTTATCGTTTTTATATTTATTCGTTTCAACATTTTTCCCAGGCATGTATTTTACACTTTCATTTTTAATCTTTTCATAAATAAATAACTTTTCTTTGAACTCGCTAATACTTTTCGCGCCATAAAGAACTATTTTATTTGTCATACTATCTTTAATACCGTCTATAACGTAAGAAATTATTGAGAGTTCATCAACATCAGCTTGCGCGGCGATATCCATCATTACATACAAATATTCCCGGCAAGATTCAGTGTTTTTCTTTTTCCGTTCTTTAAGTTGATGATGAACATCTGCGCTATTTAATTTTGGCATAAATTCGCGGAATAATGCGTTTTTTAACTCGTTATAATTCAAAGGTTTAGCCTCACAGTCAATAAACATCTTAGCCGTTCTGCATAAAGATCGCTTACAAAATATAAACTTTTGTAGTTCGTTCCAATGAAAAGTATTAGCATACTGTTCAAATTCTGCTAACCACTTTTGAACACTCATCGTATTTTCTCCCGAAAATTTACGTATTACACTTTCGAAATCGGCAAAATTTAATCTTACAGACCGGTCATCCATCTCAAAAATTCGTGAAGACATCACGGGCACATCGACATCGAAATCTACGACAGATTCACTACGTTGTTTGTTTTGTTTTCTATGACCCGCCATTTTGTAAACTCACCGATTGTATGAAATTATTTTTGTTAATTAACAACGAAACAATTTAAATAATTTATCACTAATCGTTAACCAGTTTTATCTATGTACTTTTTTTAAAAAAAAAATTATGGTTTACTAATAAATAACTGAATGCGTTCCCCTACTTTCTCAAATTTAGTGTATGATAGTCAATAACTGATTACACTACCCTATTTGAATAAATAGTATACCTGCTGATAGTCAATAACTGATCACACTACCCTATTTTAATATATAGAGTACCTGCTACACATGAACCAATTTTTTTTTTTTTTTTTTTATGTAATTATATAAAACAACAGAAGCGATAACAATAAAATCCGATAGTGGGTTTTAAATACGATAAGTACATGTGTACTTTATATTCTACCTTTTATTTCACACTTTTGTCAATTTAAAATTTATGCACCGGAATCCAGATTATCACTTTTTAAAATTTTCAACAATTATAATTTATTTAATTTTATACCTACATTTAAATTATTCAAACAATTTTTATTTAAAATAATATGATATTTTATATTTTATGTTATGAAACACGCGATTTTCACATCCCGGTTGAGCCCCCAAATGTCGTATTTTAATAAAAACGAAGAATTTTTCTTTTTCTTTTTATATTTAATATAAATTCACAAATTTTATTTCAAAATGTTAGTTATGTTATATAATAATATTATAATTAATATTAAAATAATTAATGTAAAATAATATAATTAATAAATTTTACTTAGCTTTTATATAATGTTTAACAAATCCAAGATTTTCCACTATCGCTCCACTCAGTTCAACGGTCAACGGCAGAAGAGAAAGCACGACAGTAAAATTTTCAAATTATCGGAAAAATTTAAGAACAACGGTAAGTATGTACAACAGATTAATTTACTGAGAGCGATAGTGATTAATACAATGCATTTGTTC
Source organism: Villa cingulata (assembly GCA_951394055.1). Lineage (NCBI taxonomy): Eukaryota > Metazoa > Arthropoda > Insecta > Diptera > Bombyliidae > Villa > Villa cingulata. Next base: position 22,714,330 of record OX596022.1, on the reverse strand, counting down.
AACATTTACATTTTCATACAATATATTTACATATTTTATTTTCAGTTACAGGGTGTTCAGTAAGGTAAGTATTAATTAACAAAATTTAAAGCAATTTACAGAATACGTAAAAGGTAAGTATTTATTCAACTAAACTAAGTTAACCATTCCCACATGTATACATATATTATGTATAATCAAAGATACTATATACTATCACAGATAAGTGTATCTGATCTGTGATACTATGTAAAAACATATTTATATGTATTTATATAGTATCTCTGGTATAATGCTACAGCAATTATAATGTATGCTTATGTAAAAACCTTTGTTGCCAAATATTCTACAATGCTACATCAGAAAATAATGTAAACCTATACAAGTAATACATATAATCAAAGACCATATAAATGTATAGAATAAAGTACAAATGCTACAGTAATTATAATGTATGCATACGTAAAAACATCTGTTGCCAAATATTCTACAATCCTACATCAGAAAATAATGTAAACCTATACAAGTAATACATATAATCAAAGACCATATAAATGTATAGACCAGAGTACAGTACAAATGCTACAGTAATTATAATGTATGCATACGTAAAAACCTCTGTTGCTAAATATTCTACAATCCTACATCAGAACAGAAAATAATGTAAACATATACAGGTAATACATATAACCAAAGACCATATAAATGTATATATTTATATGGTCTTTGATATAAATACAATTCTATATATGTATTTCAATTAGAAGTAGTAGTAGTAATTTATGTCAGATCATATAGCACGCGACAAGGCATATTAACATAACAACACATACATACATATATAAAAATACATGAAATATGAAATGCCTCCTTTCTCAAGTCATTCATATATTAAATACGACGATTAACTCAATACAATAAAAAAAAAATTTGAAACAGCCCTATTGTCAATTGTTGTATTCTAAAGCATTTGCGTACAAAATATCCATTTATTTTTACTTATTCAAGTATAATATCATATCAAGGGTACGTTCATAAACGTTACTATAGTTAACTATAGTTATCATTTGTCGTTCAGAATAGTGGTGGTATAGTAAAACATAACTACCAACATAACTTTTTAGCGTTCATAAACATCTGAAGTAAAGTAAATTTTTAACTATTTGATGTCAAAAATTAACCCTGCTCGAGAGCATGGTTAACGATAGTAACGATAGTAAGCCCTTAAGTGGTAATGACATTGACAATAAAAAATCGTTTGTCATTTAATTTTTTGTTGTGAATTGTGAAAATTTCAATTTAATTTATTTGAAATTAATTAATTTTGTTTTAAACTTCATTTTTAAAAAATAATTAATTTTTGACAAACAAAAAATATAATAATTACAATATGTAAAAATTTTTTAAACTTGACTTGACAGCTGAATGATAATTTATTGCTACTACTATGGTAAAAATCGCGTTCAAAAACCACTTGAAGTTAACATAACTATGGCTGTAGTATAACATAACTTTGCTTAAACTATACTACACCATGACTATGGTTAAAGTAATGTTCATGAACGCACCCCAAATAAGTGATGGTACCACTCAAAACCATATAAAATTTAGTAAACCAGTCATGCAACTCACAAACTAATTCTTCTATATAAATATTCTTATTTTTCTCTCATATTTACATCCCTCCTGAATTATAAACTTTCGCTCTTTTTCGATATTGTTTCGAAAAACTTTTTCGATCTTTATTTTTGGCAAACATACAAACATTTAAATAAAAAAAATGAAATGGTTCATCTAGTAGGACTGTATTATCTTTGACCATAGGTTTTAAACCCACCTTATTCAATTTACTACTTGTCGTATACAATGATAATGTAGTTACACTGTTTTATCATCTTTCTTATTAGTAATTATTACAATTTTTATTAGTAATTATTACAATTTTTATTAGTAATTATTACAATTTTTATTAGTAATTATTAAAATTTTTATTATTATTTTATTACTATTATTATTATGATTATTATTATTAAAAGATAATGTAGTTATCCTTAGATATTATGATTATATAAAAAGATAATGTAGTTACACTGTATTATCATTTTTGTTATTAGTAATTATTACAATTTTTATTATTATTTTATTACTATTATTATTATTATTATTATTATTTTATTATTATTATTATTATTATTATTTAAAATTATAATAATTATTATTATTAATACAATTCTATTATTATTATTATCAAATTACTTACAATATGCACGACACGAATACAATATTTAAATATCAACAATATAAATAAAATAAATAAGAGTTATAAGAGGTCCTCCTCCTCATCGATGACCTCTAAAGTTTAGAGATTTTTGTCCGTTAAAACAGAATTTTTCGGTTATAAACGTTCAAAAGTAGAATGTCAAAATTCATTAAAAAATTCACCTTTGAAGTTAAGAGAACAGCTGATCATTTAATTTAACTCCTAAAAGTATGTATTTGTAATGTAATTTGCACTAAATACGATAAGAGGAATAAGAGAAATAAGAGATTTCTTATGCAGAATCGCACCGTAAGTCCGTGTAATGAGTATTAAATCGGAATAGTCTACACTGCAGTTTTTAGAAAAATTTAAGTTTGGAATTTACTGGGAGTAGTGAAAATCGCTAACTTTGGTACCAAATATCTCAGTTGTTTTTGGGCCAATTTTCTTGAAATTTGAAACAAAGAAGCATCAATCAGTTTTGTTGGGAATAATGGAAGTGGATTTTTGAAGAAAAGTTTTTGTTTTTAAGATATATGGCATCAAAGTTTGAAAATTTTCAAAATTTCACCCACTTTGGTACCAAAAAAGTCATATTAAATATTATCCGATTTTCTTCAAATTTCGAACATACTACGTGGGTTGATAAGTTTCCTGTATTAACATGTAGATGGCACTTCGATGAGTTAGGAGTATTTTTTTTTAGAAATTATGATCTTTTATGAGACGCCATTTTTATTTTCAAACCTATCTGTCAATTAATTTATATTTTACAAGCAATTGAATTACGTGTGTTTAGCATTTTTTATAAAATGGATAAAGTTCAAGTTCGTAGTGTGATACATTATCTCCATTTGAAAGGCTTATCAGCAACCGATATTAAAAAAGACATGGACGAAACTTTGGGTGAGTCTGCACCATCATATGAGACTGTTCGTTTTTGGGTCAGTGAATTTAAACGTGGACGTACAAGTGTTTATGATGATGAACGCGGTGGAAGGCCAAAAGAGGTAACAATACCAGATATTATCGAAAAAATCCATGATATTGTGTTGAGTGATAGAAAAGTGAAAGTGAATGAGATTGTGAACATCGTCAACATGTCAAAAGAACGTGTTATTAATATCTTGCAAGTTACGTTACCCTCCACCATTAACATAGAAACAGAACTTTCACACAGTAAGTTAGATGTATCAGATTTCATGCATAAACTCAATGATAAAATTTAAAAAAAATAAAAAGAACGATATATTAAACGGAAATGCAAATATTGCATATAATTTTTCAAGGTAAAATAAAAAAAATTATAATTTTTGAAAATGATGATTTTACATTTCCAAATTATGAGAAAATGTAAAATCAAAAATCGTGTGAAAAACAAAAAACTTCTGTGTGAAAAGAAATTAGATTTGTAGACTAAGCATTTTTATTTCAAACATTTGAAAAGAAAATTAATTTTAGTAAAAATAAAAATTTAGTCTTAAGACCAACGTAAAATTGAAAACATCGGCTCTGAAGAGACCGACATTAGTATTTGTTTTTAAATTTTGTAAAATTAGATTTAATCTAAGTTTTTTTTTTTAAAGCTATTGTAAAATTTTTTAAAGTGTACAATAAAGAAATAGTTGTGAGTAATATAACAAGTTTTTTTTTATTTCACATTTAAAAATAAATAGTTAAGTTGCATGAACATTTGCATATGAAGAAACTTGTAGCAAAATGGGTGCCGCGATTGCTAACAATCGACCAAAAACGCAGACGTGTGACCACTTCACAGCAATGTTTGGAAATGTTGACAGGCAATAAGGCGGATTTTTTTCGTCGAATAATAACTGTTGACGAAACATGGATTCATCATACACCTGAATCAAATAAACAATTTGCAGAATGGATGGAACTAGGTGAAAGCGGACCAAAGCGACCCAAAACTCAACAGACGGCTGGGAAAGTCATGGCCACTACATTTTGGGATACACATGGGATAATATTCATTGATTATTTGGAAAAAGGAAAAGTGATCACTGGTGAGTATTACTGCACATTGTTAGACAAATTAAATGAAGAAATTTTAAAAAAACGACCACATTTGTCGAGGAAAAAAATCCTCTTTCTTCAGGACAATGCCCCAGCTCACACGTCAACAATTGCGACAGCCAAATTTCATTAATTAAAATACGAACTGCTTCCACATCCTCCTTATTCTCCAGATTTGAATCCCAGTGATTACTTTTTGTTTCCAGAGTTGAAAAAATGGTTACGGGGAAAGAGATTTTCATCGGATAGTGACGTCATAACCGAAACAAACGCATTTTTTGAAGGGTTAGACAAAGTGTGATATAGGGAAGGGATAGAATTTTTGGAGAAACGTTGGAATAAGTGTGTAGAGCTAAAAGGAGATTATGTAGAAAATTAAATAAAAAAATTGTGAAAATTTACGTGCTTTACTATGAATACAGGAAACTTATCAACCCACGTAGTATATAGTTTGAAGGAATTTATTGGGAATAATGGAGCCACTTTTTTGATTTTTGTCCTTATTAGTCCTGTATAACGCTTTGAAAAAAGAAGGATTTTTTCAAAAAATGTATAGATTTTAAATGTAATTTTTTATTGGTAGATGATTGCGTATTGTACTGAAATTTTCATATAAGGTAATTTGAATGTTCTTTTTTCGATTTCGAAGTAGAAAAATAAAAGTTTTTACATTATTTCAGAATTATTAGTAATATAAAATTCCTATTTTTCACAAAAATTTTGTCACAGATAATAAAAATGGTTTGCATAACTCTTGGCTCTAAATATATCAATTTTTCACCGATACGTTTATTCATTTTATATGAATAAAAATATTATATATGTGTGAGTGGTACAAACAAAAAAACAAAAAAAAAGGACATGACATAGCAAACCAATAGCAAACCATAGCAAATCATACACTTGCTATTATGATGTACATGTATGTACAATGTATATTGTGTATAATGTGTATTATAATAAGCACTAAGAATAAAATACCTGGAGTAAGGCGTAACCTAATGATATTGTATATTGTATGAAGATATACATAAGCATAAGATGTATAGATATATATATGTATAAGATATATATATCTATAATATAAGATATATAAGATATTATATGTATATATATATTTGGTAATTTGGTGATATCACAGACAATATACGGATATTTCACTACATATATTCAAATATGTAACAAAATCAAATTCATATGGACCTATTGTTAGGTCCAGATTCGAGTCTTGGATATATTTAAATTCAAAATGTACGTTAATATTCGATTGTTCTTGCATTCGATAAAAGTTTTAAAATATGGTTCATAAAATTATATACACATACATATAAACAATCTGATTTGAGTGTGTTTGGGTTTATTCGTATATTTACATAATAGAAAATATACGATTTATTTGTTGCAATTTGGCAGTATATATAATATCATAAACATTTCTATATGTATATGATAATATTATTGCTGATGGTATGCTACCATAGTACATGTTGTCTTGCAGGTATCATTTAGTCCTATGTTATGTATAAACACAGATAAGGATTATACGTGATTATACTATACTTATGATGGGGTATATATAACAATAATATTGGACATTGAACCCTATTAAATGTTTGCATTACATTAAATTTTGAAGGAATATGTATCGCTAGTTATTCTTTCATTTTTTTCCTTTTTTTGTGTGAAAAAAAATATATACCTGCACTGGTTTTTGTATACATATACATATACACTGGTTTTTGTATACATTGTATATTTTGTATGCGTAACGTATATGTATAGACCACAGTAAGAATAGTACACCATAATGATTTATAATGATGCGTATGTGTATAACAAGTTGTATATATAAAATACCCTTTAATAAACATGTTTATTGTTTGTGATATAGTGTACCATACAGAAGGAAATATAAAAATTATCACTGCACAGCACAGGCCAGTGTAAATGCTTATAATGTTAGAGGTATTCACGAAATGTTGTAAGAGTGTAAAAAGTGTGAATATACACCAAAATCTTACACATTACACTATATCGTGAACGAAAACTTTGTATTGAAATCAAGCAAATTATGTCAGCTAAAATATTATAAAAATAATCAAATTATTTTAGCATTTAATGTCAGAATGGCATATACAATAGTAAGCAATAGTAATATACAATGGGTTTCAGCAGTGTAAATTTTTACAAGCAGTGTAGGCAAAAATTACATTGAAGATGTTTACAATAGGTGTAGGATTGTACGAGTTTACACCGTTTACAATGATACAAGACCAAACCGTGAATACCCTTATTATTTGTCTGTTTTTAAAAAAGAATATTCTAAATGTTCAAGTCAAAAATTGTTCAAAAATTATAACAAATCCTGAAATAATTTTTCTATCCATGTACAATAGTGAACATACTACATACACACTGCACATATATATGCAATTGTGTGTCAAGATAGTGGCATAGCAAAAGCAACATCAAAAAGAAAAAAAATGATGAAAGAAATAAACCTGCGAAGTATTCGTATAGCAGCACCACAAATAATATATATATATATGTATGTATGTATTATATTCTCTGCGATAGCAGGTAGATTGAAATGTACAAAAACAAATTTACTCTGGCTATTGCAAATACGTTTGCGTATAATTCTTAAAGCACAGGCAAAGCAGACATTCGACACTACTACATATACTGTCAAATGTTAAAATATGTGCGTTAATGCGTATGTAAATACACTGATAAATTCAATACAGTACCAAATTTATATTGTTTGTGTTTCCTGGTGAATGGGTGCTATGTATGTGCTATACGCTTTGTTAGTTTTACTGGTTGCACAAACTTATGAACATATGTATTAAATGTGTAAAAATGAATATGTATTGTACTACATATTAACATTCATTTAAAGTTTGTTTCAAGTTCAAAGTTTGGTATTATTTGAATATTATTTTTATGGATTCAAAACTAAACTAAATTGAAGCATTTTGATTTATTTAAAGTAGATGGGGACACACGATTTTTTCATTTTATATGATGACATATTTTTGGTTTCATTGGGACGTCTGTATATTTGTCTGTGGTGATATACATAATTTTGTTTGCAGGATACTAGATAGTAAAATAAGTATAATTATTGTGTTATATATCTACTACCCCATGTAGTACAATATATATTATAAAAAATATGTAGCATGAATATTTTTTGTACTGTATGACTGATTGTCTGGATATTTGTAGTTTTTCAACCTGTGCATGTGTAATATAATTTTGTTTATAGGATTGTAGATGGTCGGGTTTTTGATATTTTATCATTTCACTAAAGACACTAAAGGCGCTGTTACATAGCTCGCTGCGCTGCGCCTCGCTTCAATTGGATGTACTGCGCTTCGCTATGACTGCGGTTGGCCTGTTATATAGCTCGCTGCGCTGCTCTTTGTCTATTCAATTTGACACTTTCTTAATTATAAATTTTTAAAAATTGAATTTATATTATGTAACAGCTTCCATATAACAACACATTTTTTATTATTAGTGTTGTCAAAGCGAGGCGCAGCGCAGCGAGCTATGTAACAGAGCCTTAACTCTAAGCCTATAACGCAATGCTTATATTGTAGCAATAAATAAACCAGAAAACTAGTTTAGTTATGATTTATGATTATGCATATTATATAATAAAATACATGTGCAAAAAACATGGTGGATAAAAATAATACAGAGAATAAAGTAAATGAAAATAAATTTACAATGCCTGCAAATTTTACTTTTTCTATTGAATTTTTTGATGATTCTAAAAGTAATTTTGAAAGATGGCTCCAGCGCCTGGAAGGTGCATTCAACATATTTGGTGTACAAAATGATGAGGTTAAGAGAGACTACTTACTGCACTATATAGGAGCTACATCATTTGATTTACTATGTGATGGAGTATCGCCAGAAACTCCTAGAGAAAAAGTGTATGGAGATTTAGTGAAAATACTTAAAGAACATTACAATCCAAAACCTTTGGAAATTGCAGAAATTTATAAATTTCACCATAGAACCCAAACTGAGGGAGAGGAAGTAAGAGAATATGTAGCAGTGCTGCGAAAATTAGCGGTTAACTGCAATTTCGGTACTTATTTACAAACTGCTTTACGAAATCAAATTGTATGTGGACTACGTGAAAAAAGAATAAGAGACAGATTACTTGAAATCGAAGATTTGACATTTGAAAAAGCAGTAGAAATAGCCACGAGCTTAGAAGCATCTCAACGTAATGCAATTACTATACAAAATACAACCAGTACACATGCAATTACTAGTACCCACCAAGGCAACAAATTCAAGAAAGGACAGATACAACAAAAGAAAAACAACTTCAACATGCAGATAAAGCAACATAAAACGAATACAATACAAAAATCAATTAAATGTTACAGGTGTGGGGAACCACACATGTCCAATGGTTGCAAGCACATCAATACTATCTGCAATTTCTGTAAAATTAAGGGGCATTTAAGAAAAGTATGTATGAAGGAAAAAAGGAATATGCAGTCAACAGACATTAACGATACATATGCAGTTACAGTAAATTCCGCAGTAAATGATTACACCGAATACATCAATTCAGTACTACATGAAGAAGCGCGAAATAAAATATGGTGCAGTGTATTAGTAGAAGGTGTAAATTTGAAAATGGAACTGGATAGTGGATCAGCAGTATCAATCGTGTCATTTTCTGAGTATCGAGAAAAATTTAAACATTTAAAATTAATTAATACAAATATTAAACTACATACATATTGTAATAGTTCTCTTGTTGTTTTAGGTTTTGTGGAGGTTGCAGCGGTTCTAAATGAGGTGAAGGTGCAAAAATTGAAACTGTACGTGGTAAATTGTGGAACAAGAAAGCCAGCTCTATTCGGCAGAGATTGGATGCATGCCTTCAGTGACCAAATAACTGAAGTTTTAAAAAAACAATTGGTGAAAAATGATTTTAATTCAGAATCAAATTACATTTCAAATTGCCATTTACGTACTGAAATTAAGGATAAATTAGACAGTTTGTTAGTTAGATACAATAAAATTTTCAATGATGATTGTGGTAAATTAAAATCACAACCGTTGAAAATGAAAGTGAAGGAAGGTACTCAACCGATTTGTTTTAAAGCTAGATCGCTTCCATTCGCTCTTAGAAATAAGGTAGAGTTAGAATTGCAGGAATTAGAAGGTAAAGGAATTCTTGTTAAGGTTCAAAATAGTGAATGGGGTACACCTATTGTACCAGTTCTTAAGGCCAATGGTCAAATACGCATTTGTGGTGACTTTAAAGTGACATTAAATAAATTCCTACGTAAAGAAGAACATCCGCTACCTACGGTAGATGAACTTTTCGCTGTTCTAAGTGGGGGTAATCGTTTCTCAAAAATTGACTTACGAAGAGCATATCTACAGTGTGAAATAGCTCCTGAAGATCAGGAAATGCTAACCTTGAGTACACATAAGGGAATGTACAAGAGCACAAGTTTATTATACGGACTAAGCTGTGCTCCTGCAATATGGCAAAGAAAAATAGAAGAAATTTTGAGAGGTATCGAGGGTGTAGTCGTATTTATTGATGACGTATGTATTACGGGCCCAACCAATGAAATTCATTTACTTCGTTTAGAACAAGTGCTTAAAAGATTACTCGATTTCGGTTTACGTGTCAATAGAGATAAGACTCAGTTTTTTGAAGAAAGTATCGAGTATTGCGGATTTCGTATTGATAGATTTGGATTACACAAATCTAAAAGTAAAGTGGATGCGGTAGTAAATGCAAGCCGTCCATCGAACACGTCTGAATTAAAATCCTTTCTAGGATTGGTAAATTATTACCATCGGTTTTTTAGAGACTTAGGTACGGTATTAGAACCACTACATAAACTTTTACGTTCTAAGAACAGCTGGAAATGGTCTTCCGACTGTGAAAATGCATTTAATGCAGTTAAAAAGAGAATGCAAAGTGATATTTTTTTAATTCACTATTCTCCTAAATTACCTATAATTTTGGCAACTGACGCATCACCAGTGGGAGTAGGTGCAGTAATTAGCCATGTTTTGCCTGATGGAACTGAACGTCCAATTAAATTTGCGTCACAAACGTTAAATGATACCCAAAGAAAGTGGGCACAAATTGATAGAGAAGCGTACGCAATTATTTTCGGGGTAAACAAATTTTACCAATATCTTTTTGGACGTAAGTTTACCTTGTTAACAGATAACCGTCCGTTAGAACGAATTTTTTCCCCAGACAAACCGGTACCTCACATGTCTGCTATGAAAATGCAGCATTATGCGATTTACTTACAAGCCTTTCAATATGATATTCGTTATCGTAAATCAGAAGAACATCAAAACGCAGACGCATTTTCTCGATTACCTGTAAAATTACAAAGTAAAAATTGTTATGAAGAATCAGATGTTGTTGAAATAAATCTGATCAATTCATTACCAGTGTCAGCAAAAGAAATAGCTCAGTGTACATTACGAGACAATAAATTAAATGTTTTGTTAGAGGCAATATCCTCAGGTAAACAACTCGAAGCAGTTAAACGATTTAACATACCTCAAATTGAATTTTCGTTACAAAAGGGGTGCATTATGCGAGGTAGTCGAGTAGTTATACCCAGTCAACTTAGGAAAAGAGTTTTAGTTGACTTACATTCCTGTCATTTTGGGGTAAACAGAATGAAGGCTCTTGCTAGAAGTTTCTGTTGGTGGCCGGGGATAGATAAGGACATCGAAGAAATTTCAAGAAATTGTTTAGAATGTAGGAAAAATGCAAATAATCCGTCACCAATATCTTCACCTTGGATGATTCCATCCCAACCATTTGAAAGAGTACATGTAGATTTTGCAGGTCCATTTTTAGGAACTTACTTTTTAATCCTAGTAGATGCGTATTCAAAGTGGCCTGAAGTACATATCATGAAAAGTTTAAATACGGTAGATACAATTAAAATTTTAAGACGAATTTTTACAAATTTCGGTATACCAAAGGTGCTATGTACAGATAATGGCACTCAGTTTGTGAACCCTATGTTCAAGACCTTTTTAAATGCTTTACAAATAAAACATAAACGTACAGCTCCGTATCATCCATCTTCAAATGGACAGGCGGAGAGATATGTACAAATATTCAAAAACAAATTAAAATCATTGAAATCTAATCAGCAAGATTTAGAAGCAGATTTATGCTCAATTTTAACTCAATACAGAGTAACACCTCATTCAACAACTGGCAAAGCACCGGCCGAAATCATACTAAATTATACAGTACGAACCAAATTTCATTTCATGAAACCTAGTACATTTGAAAAGATCGAGGAGAATTTATCAGAATCAGATATCGAAAGGAAATTTGTTGAGGGGGATAGACTAGCAGCAAGGAATTATATTGGTCAAGATAAATGGCAATTTGGAACTGTTACAGAAAAAGATAAATTACATTACCAAGTACACTTGGATGACGGAAGAGTTTGGCGAAGGCATGTAGACCGGCTTCGCGGAATCGGAAGTAAAATAAAAGAATTACCAGAAAATGAGATATATGAAGATTATGCACCTACACCAAAATCGGCAGAACGGATGGAACCTTCACAAGCCATAAACAATGATCAAGTGTTAGAAACAAAAGAATTACATGATAATATTATGATAAAAGACAAGGTAATGATAGAACCTACTAGGAAAAGTACTAGGATTAAGAAGCCTGTAATACGCATGAATTTGTAAATGTGTTCTAATTAAGAAATATTATGTATTTTAGAAATATAAATTTGAATTTTTTTTTAAGAGGGGGAAGATTGTTATAACGATAACACTGAAAACTGAATTGTCATCTTCTATGACATTTTGCTGATATACATATGGAGATAGATATGTCAACTTTCTCTCTATATTAGAAGCTCATGGCGACGGGTTCTTAAGAAATAGCCACTAACTAATAATAATTTGTAACTATTAATTTACTTATTTAAATTAAGAAATAATAAAGGATTTTTATAAATACATTTGTGTGTTCTTAATTTACAACATAAGTATATATATTTTGCAGTTTACTTTCCATATACAAAAAAAAATCATATCCTATTCAATAAATAAGAAGTAAAATTGAGTAGAAAGAAGAGAAGTAGAATGGAATTGTTTGCATTGTTGCTGTTGGTATAATTTCTTTATCCCACCACGAGGACGGTCTTCAGCTCAGCTTGAAGAATAGATCACAAACACATGCAAACTCATAATTTTGTTTGTAGTGAATAGAAATTTCAATGTAGTTGTTTTGATTTCGATTTTTTCTTTGAGTAAACGCCCCACTTAAAGCATTTGTTCTTCTTAAATATGACAACATCCAAAAAAAATTCACTTGAAATATTTATTTTGGACAAACGTAAAATGGTAAAATATTAAATCAAAAATTCAAATTTTAAAATGACTTAGAATAATATCATTACACAAACTTATTATAATTATAAAGCTGAATAATTGTGATTTGAGACTTTTGAATTATGTTTGTTCTACAATAAAATTTTTATTATGAATTTTTAATGTATGTACGTATGCAAAATATCATTAATTATCTAAATGATTGTATATAAATTTAAAGTTTTTAAAGCTAGCTAGCAGTAGTAAAAGTAGCATGCGCATATATATGTGGGTTCATTAGTTTAATAAAAGAATATATTCAATAAATCAAATATTTTATTAAAAATATAATAAGTAAATTATAAAAAAAAATCAAAACTCAAAATTCAAAATTCAAAATTCAAAATTCAAAATCTTTACAATTAACTTTACTTTACTTTACATTACTTTGCTTTCTTGTCTCTTAACTTGAACTGTGTAAAAAAAAAAAGAAAAAGATGAAAAAAATAAAAAAAAGAGGCTGAGCTATTTTTACTTTTCTTATCTTTCGACAAAAAAAAAAGAATAATAACTGACCTACGTTAATAGTTACATTAAATTACATTACAATTGTTATGGTGATAATTGTGTTCATAATTCATATGCTTATTACCTAATAAGGGTATTATCGATCGATACCACAATCGGCCATTCTGCTAATCATCCGCCTCGAATGAGGTGTAGTCTGAGTCATCTTCAACCCAGGGCTTCATATTGTCAGCCGAAGTGCTTGTAAAATTTGGGCCCTCATGCATACCCACCTTTTGTACGTCGTATCTATCATTACGTTTTATTTTTACCACCTCATACGGTCCCAAATATTGAGGAAAAAGTTTTAGTCCTGGACCAAACTGTGTGCGTTTAATAGCGACCATGTCATGTACTCTGTATTTCTTTGCTGTTTTCCTTTTTTTATTGAAATTTTTCTTGTTTTGTTCTTGAATTTTTCTGATTTCTTCTTTTGCTGTTTTTCTTAAGTTGTCACGATTATTTTCAAATTCATCTATCATTGCTTCTTCAAGTAGTTCCAAAATTTTTATTTCTTCATGATTTCTCATCTGTACTCCAAATAAAAGTTCAAACGGACTTTTTTTGGTACTGCGGTTAGTGGAACTGTTCAATGCTTTTTGTAATTTAGGTACAAACTTATACCATTTTAGTGGATCTTCTACTGAAAGTTTAGTTAAAATCTCGATTATCGTGCGATTAAATATTTCTGCTTGCCCATTTCCACGTGGAACACCTGTTGTTACTAGATTGTGAACAATTTTCCTCTCGGCACAGAAATTTTTGAATGCAGTCGATGTAAAGGCTGCTCCGCGGTCAGTAATAAGTCGTAATGGATCACCAAATATTTGACTTTGATGTTCTAATTTCATAATAACTTCTTCAGACGTCGTACTTTTCACTGGATAAAGCCAGCAGAACTTAGAAAATCCATCTACCACCGTTAAAATATACTTGTATAATTTCGATGTTGACAGAAGTGGTCCGAGATGGTCTAAGTGAAAAGTATGCAATGGTATGTCCCCTTTGTCAATAGGATTTAGAAAACCTTCCATTTTTCCTTTCTTTTTTCGGGCTAAAATACAAGGAATACAATTATTTATTAATTGTTCTATTTTAGATGTTATTTTGGGTATATAATAATCCTGACGAGCTACAGCTTCCACCTTCTTGACACTTCCATGATCTCGTTCGTGAATGTTTTTCAAAATTTCTTTCTGTAGCGTTTTCGGGATAACTAGCAAGTTGCGTCCTTGTACAAATTTATCTAAAATTTCTCCTTTCGATATATAGTCCTCGTAGTCATCTTTTTCCTTCAAGATTTTTAGTATAGCTGCACAAAAGTCATCCTTTTGCTGCATATGTCTGATTCTATTCAGCAAACCGTCTTCTATTTTGTATAGTGTCGGATATCTGCTGAGGCAATCTACATGCTTCATCGATGAACCTGCTCGATGAACAATGTCACAATTGAATTCTTGAATAAGCAGAATCCATCGCGCTATTTTTGGTGACAATTCTCTTTTATTCATCGTTGCTTGAAGTGCTTGACAGTCAGTGTAGATTTTAAATTTTAGTCCTAATAGATACACACGAAGTTTTTTTAGACATTTTACTACCGCCAGTATCTCTTGCTCGTAACTTGTATAATTCATTTCCGTTGCTGTCGCTTTGAAACTAAGATAGAATACCGGATGGTATTTATTATCCTCATGAAACTGCATAAGTATACCACCGTAACCATATCCACTTGCGTCTGTGTGCAATTCAGTTTTCAGCTCTGGATTAAACAGTTTTAGTGTAGGTTCTTCACATAAGCGTTTTTTCAACTCCTGAAATGCTCTACGTTCATCTGGAAGAAACTTAAAATTTGACTCTTTTTTTAGCATTTCAGTTAATGGTTTGGCAATGAGTGCGTATGCTTTTATAAACTTCCGGAAAAACCCAGTTAAGCCCAGAAAACTTCGAATGTCCCTCAGAGATTTTGGTTCTGGAAAATTTTTTATTGCAGCAATTTTAGTTGATGAAGGTTTTATTACTCCGTTTTCTACGACGTGCCCTAAAAATTCTATCGAGTCACTGACAAATTGGCATTTTTTCCAGTTGATTATTAAGCCGTTTTCTCTTGCCACCTTTAATACTTCATTTAGTTTTTCTACATTGTCCTCCATGTCTTTACTAGGGATAACTATGTCGTCCATATAAAGCAAAACAACATTTTTTTTTAATAAATCTGCGAAAACTGTGTTAACGAAACGCTGAAATACGGCAGGAGAGTTACATAAACCGAATGGAGCTTTTAAAAACTCATATTGCCCGTCCGGAGTTACAAATGACGTATACTTCCTGCTTCCTTCATCAATGTCAACATGAAAAAAGCCGTTTTTGAGATCTAGCGTGGTGAATATTTTAGCTTTGAAAAGTTTTTCTAGTACATATATCTTCCATCAGAGGCAACGGATAACGATCTTTTACTATCTTGCGATTCAATTTCCTATAATCTATGCATAACCTGTATTCTCCGTTTTTTTTTTTTTGCTAAGACCACCGGGCTCGCAAAATTGGATGTACTATTTTGAATGATTCCGTCCTTCAGCCATTGATGTACCTGCTCGTTCACAAACTGTCGCTCCTTCGGAGACAGTCTTCTCGGCTTCTGATATATACTGGTTTCGTCTTCTAAAGTGATTGTCATTTCGATACAAGATTTCTGTATCTTGATAGGTTCGTAATTATTTATTAGGTCATTTATTTTACTTTTTATGTTCTTATCTTTAATATTTTCTAATGGATATTCACCCTCGTGGGTTAGCGTTTTAACATCCATGTTTTCTAAAGGGTTGCTCGTTAGGAGTTCATTGTTCTCTTTTTTATGTATCACAATATTACTGCCATCAAATATTATCTTGGCCTGTTCAAAGAAATTTGCACCCAGAATGATATCTTCTTTAATGTATTTGTCCGGAACTGCGTGAACGAGTATTTCAAACGCTTGTGATTGTGCACTTATTGTTATTATAGTAGCACCTAAAGTTTGCATAATCTGATTTGACCCAAAGCCTTTAAGCAAGATGCTTTCATGAGTAAAAGTATTTATTCCTTCCTTCTTAAAGATGGATTGCTTCACTATTGATGCACAACTGCCGGTATCTAAAAGAGCAATATAATTGTACTGACCAATATTTACCTGTAATGTAAAATTTTCTTGTATGATTCTATTTACGGAGTTAACTTTTTTATTAGGGCAACTAAACGATATATGCCCGAATTCATTACATGTAAAGCAGCGTTGACCTTTCGATTTATGCGGACAATCATTAGAATTATGCGAAAAAGCACCACAAATCTTGCATCTTATATTTTTCTTCATTGGCTCCTTAGCTTCATTATTCTTTTGCTGCTGCTTAGAATATTTTCTTCTTTCACATTGCATCTTTTCATACGCTTCGAATTTAGTTTTTAATTCCGCGATTGTTTTAGCTTCATAAAGTATAGCTTTGTTTGACACGTCGTCGTTGATACCTGCTATTATGTAAGCCACTATAGATTCTTCATCCATCTTACCTTTGTTCGCAATTTTTTTCATGGTGTATGTGTATTGAAGAAACGATTCTGAAGGCAATTTTTTTCTATTTTCCAGCTGCTTGTGCACTGATATACTAGTTGTAGTTCTTGCAAATTCAGTTAATAAAATATTTTTCAAATTATCCCAGCTTTTTACCTCCGTATTTGATTCCACCGCTAATTTTGCTGCCCCTTTCAAAAGTCTTCGTCCATAAAGGTATTTTTGTATGTTCGTCTATTTGCATAGTTCTGAAATTTCTTCAAATTCTTTCACCCATATTGTTATCTCTTTTTCTGTTTCACCATCGAAATGCTCCAGTGATTCTTCAATATCTCTGAAAATAAAGGTATTAGATTCAGTCATTTTTTCCTTACAATTTTCTTGTGCCAGTTTCAAATTTATTTCACTAAAATTTCCAAGTTTATCACAGTTATTAGTTTTATTTAAATTTTCCGCGTTTCCAATTTGCACTTTTGTTGTTTTTTTAGTTTCGAATTCTTCGGATTCTACACTAGAATATTCACTGTCACTTTCTTTTTCTTTGTTTGAATTCTTTGCGTTTTGTAATCTTTCTATTAGGTCTTTTTTTTGTCGATAGTGTATTGGCAGACCAAGTTTTTTTAATTCGCTTTGTAACTCGATAACTTTTAAATTAATAAATTCATCCATAAATTAAAATTAACATAGCCTTTTTATTTTCGTTTCTAATAAAGTTTTTGTTCAAATATAAATTTTTCACTTTTCATTTGTCTTTTCTATACGAATTTTAAATTTCCACGTGTCTGTTTGGTTTTTTTTTTTTTTTTTTAAGAGCACTTCTGACACCAATTTTGTGGGTTCATTAGTTCAATAAAAGAATATATTCAATAAATCAAATATTTTATTAAAAATATAATAAGTAAATTATAAAAAAAAAAATCAAAACTCAAAATTCAAAATTCAAAATTCAAAATTCAAAATCTTTACAATTAACTTTACTTTACTTTACATTACTTTGCTTTCTTGTCTCTTAACTTGAACTGTGTAAAAAAAAAAGAAAAAGATGAAAAAAATAAAAAAAAGAGGCTGAGCTATTTTTACTTTTCTTATCTTTCGACAAAAAAAAAAGAATAATAACTGACCTACGTTAATAGTTACATTAAATTACATTACAATTGTTATGGTGATAATTGTGTTCATAATTCATATGCTTATTACCTAATAAGGGTATTATCGATCGATACCACATATATACAGTAAAATTCTGTGACTGTGTGTGAATTATATAAAAAATTTCAATTTGCTCATTGCATTTCTAATTCCTGATACATTAAATCATTTCGTACAGTACTTAGTTTAAGACCAATTACAACTTTTCTTGCTGCGCAACCAAAAACAAAACAAAAACTACTGCCAAAGTTGAGAATGACGATGTATGAAAAGTTTTAAAACCAGCGCTACTTGCAACTTTAAAAACTGCGATATCCGAAAAACTACTGAAGATGTTGCAACCGTTAAGAAAAAATATTTATGTTAAATTTTAGTTTTCAATTGGAAAATTTTTGATAAATGCTCGATGAATTTTCGTGTTGTGAATTGTGAAATATTTTTTGATTTCTCTTTTAATGTCTTTTGACACTAAAGATGAATTTCTTTAAGTATTGTTTTTAAGTTATTCAAAGAAGAACAAGAAAACATTCAGTCTAGAACAACAAATCCATCCTCATGTTATGTATCAAAGTTGTGCTGCAAAAGTTGCAATGCCTGAATTCAACTAATCATGCTAGTTAACATTAAACATTAATGAATTTTGTGAATGTATCTAAAAAAAAATGTAAGCAATAATATTGATCTTTAGTCTGAGTCTCGATTCGTCGTTTAATCGATAATCGAGCAGCCATTCGATTGTTCAAACAGTTGGTAGTCTGTAACTCAATCGAATAAAGTAAAAAGTGTTACCACTGCAATTAAAAGTTATTTGTCAATTATTGTGAATTTTCTGTTTTGGCGTTTGAAGAAATTTTATATCAAATAAATTGTAATGTGAGGGTACAATACTATAAACAACTTGTACATAATACTTACCTGTGTACCCTGCATTAGTATATACCACTATAGTATATACATTAATCCATTTCGTCATATTGACCATCTGCTGTATTGTAATGCAGTTATATGTAACGTATTACAATACAACTTCTTCTTCTTTCTATCCACGCGCAGTTATACATATAAATTATAACATTCCTATGTATACATATATGCATCGGATGATGCAATTGCATGTTTCTGGTATGTGAGGTAAAAATTCCAGAAATTTCTACGCTTCACCAATATTTTCCCCAATTAATTACTCAAAAGCACGATTGCGGTAGCCGATCGTTAATCCATGTTCGGCTACTCGCTCAATTTTCACATATACATGTAGAATTTCTGTCACATTTGTGTAACTATACTCACCTTTACTAATTTCCGTGTTACCATTTATCATTTTTCTTATTAGTACATTTTTTTTATATGTACTTTCATTATCCACCACAATTTTTGAAATTTTAAAAATTTCTGTAATAAATGAAAATATCTGAAAAAAACATATTTATCTAAAAGGGGGCATTCATATTCCTTAAAATTACATAAATTTTAATGTCGATAGGTTCCTTGTATGTCAATTTTCCTTAAAAAATTAAGTACCTATTGTATTGGTACTACACCATTTTTAAATTTTCATAAAATTTCACTCTCATCATTTAAAATTATTAAATTTATTAAAAATTACCCCCACCAAATTCTCCGACTTTCACTTTCCGTATAAATACGTGGTGCGTATCGGCATCAGAGAGGTTCTATTTTTTACTCGGTCAAGGGCAACCTCTGCCCAAGCGGATTTTGGAATTTATTTTTTTTGTCAAAGCAATATTTATGTCTAATAGTTGAAAGTTAATTTGAAGAATAAAATAATTACCTACATATATTATAAATAATATAGATTTTTATTGGTTTATAGTGTTTTAAATGTATACAATATGTTTAGATAATTAGTTAATGTTTTAATAAAATTCTAATTTTTTTTAACAAAAATAAATCATATAATTTAAATATCTATACATTAAGTACTTCGTATGAAACATACGAACATACACCATGTTACATGTATGCATAAGCATGTTCTAATTCTACCTGATGTCATAACTTTTAGTTTTGATGATGTGATGGCATCATCGTTATCGTCGACAACTATATAATACGAATACGGCATGAAACAATTACAATCACCATGAACTTATGAACCGCAATTAATTAAACAATTAATAATTATAATTAATAAATAACTTTTATATATATATTTTACTATTGTTAAATATTTGAATACGTGCTTCATTTTATAAAAAAAAAAAAAAAAAAAAAAAAAAAGATCAAAAAAAAAAAAAAAATATTTTTTTTTGTAATAAAGGTGAAAAGGAAAATAAAAATTCACACACAGGTGCAAAATTTTAAAATTTGTTATAGGAAAAGATAAATAATTAAACGCATCATAACTAACATATTGAAATAAATAAATTAAACGCCAGAATTAATTGTAAACCAAAAAAAAAAAAAAAATATAATGTAAAAGGACGTTTCTTTTTATATAGTATATACGCATGGTAATATAATAATAGTGTCTTTTTCACTCATAATCATATCCATACTCATGCATAACTGCATTTATAAATTTTGATATAGGAAAGAAGAAAATTTTGCTTATATGAGTGTGTGTAATGGTATAATCGTATAGTTTTATTAGTGGTAGATAATTATAAATACATTTTATTTAAAAAAAAAAAAGAAAAAAAAAAAGAAAAAAAAAAAAGGAAAAAAAAATTAAATTATAATTTGTGAATAATAAAAGTAAATTTCCCTAAATACATTACATATAATTAAGCCATATAACAAAATTATCTTAGTGATAAGATTTTTTTTTTGTGTGTCAACTAAAATATTAAAAATTTAATGAGATTTTGTCAATTAAACATGGTTTGATTAATAGTCGACGTCGATTTTTTTTTTTAAATATAAATCATATACTGATTAAAGAAAAAAAGGGTTTTATCTATGTACAATAAATTTTATTTTAATTAAGTTCAATAAAAATACTATAAAAATAGATTTTCTATATTGTTCAATCTAGAAACAAAAATTTTATCGTACGTTTGTTATTCTATAATTAAAATAAATGAATAATTATATACATAAAAAAAAAAAAAAAAAATTGATTAGAAATTAAATATATATACACTACCTATATCAAATATACAAATTAATATATACATATACATATACTTTATGTGTGAATGTAGCAATTACAAATATATTTAAATCAGATAATATTAAGAAAATATAAATTTTGTGTAAGGAATCGTATATGCCTACATATAATAAAAATCAGGATTTCAAGAAAACACAAATAATAATTTTTTTTATTGTATGATCAAGTTGTTTACAAATATAAAAATTTCCAATTTGAATCAAAAAGGAAAAAAAATAAAATAAAGAAGGAATAAATCAAAGAAGGGGAAAACAACAACCTTTTAAATGAATGAGGAGTGTCTTAAGGGGCTTCGTGCTCTTCAGGAGGACATCTTATTAACCAGGGGTCCACTAGAAATACGCTTTCTATTTTTGAAAGATTTCATCGATAAATTAGAGTCCAGTCCATCACCTAACCAACAATATCAGCAACATCCACAATTACCATCATCATCAGCATCACCATCAGCAACATCAACAACAACCACCTACACAGACAACAACACTTCATCATCATCACATCATCGTCAATAATGGTAAGCGCGCCAACGATTTTTTTTTTAAAAAAATTAGATTTCCATACATTTAACAAAAAAAAAAAAACGAAAGTAATAGGGGCCCCAAGAAGAAAAAAATGAAATTATATTTGTCAAAGTAAAAAAAAAAAAAGATGATGAAATCATAATTAACATAATAAAAGAAAATTTGTAATTATAATTAACAAAATAAGAAAAATGATATTGTAATTAACAACGAAAAAAAAAAGGAAAAAAAAAAAATGATGAAATTATATTTGTCAAAATAACGATAAAAATGAAATCATAATTAACATAATGAAAGAAAATTTGAAATTCTAAATTAACAAAAATAAGAAAAATGCTATTATAATTAACAAGATAAAAGAAAATGAAATAAAATTTAACGTCGCACACACATAACGAAGGAAAATAGATTTAATATAAGATATTTACTCATACCTATAATATTAGGTATGTACTATGTACAATATTTATGCAGTATCTTTGTGCTCTATGAATATCAATGATTATTAAATAGATATTTTATTTCATTTTTTTTTGATAGATAAATTTACATATTGTCCTAAATATAAGTTTATTTTTTGTTATTTCAACTAAATTTAAAGTGAAGCTGAATTACAAGATGAACATTACTTTTCTCATAAAAAGATTTTTTTTTGCTTATGATGTTAATTATGCACGATAAAATTGAAAATAAAGTTCATTCAAGAATTATGTAAAATGGTTCGGTTCTTAACTATAATAAAAATGTATTTGTAGAATTGACTAAATTTGGCTTTTGTCTTTCACTCTCACCCCTTTCCAGAATTCACTTCGAAATGTAATTTTTTTTTCTTTCTTGCTTCACTGTTTCTCTTTTAGTTGGTTGGGAACATAGTTTTTTTTTTTTTAAAAACAGCAACTATGTTTATTGAGGTGGGTAAGTACCTATCATCGTTGGGACGAGGCATTCTTTTTACAAGTTTTTTTCAGCACAACGATGGTAGAAGCTGTTTCTGGGCCAGAGCGGGGCCATAATTAGTTTCAGGTCTTCGGTGTGGGTGTATTATATTTTATTTATTTATGTTGAAGCATTCAGGGTAGAAGGATTCCACAACCTTCTACCGCTTCAGGCTACGGTAATCAAAAGGGATATGGAGCTGTGGCATACTCACGCCCCATCCGGCGAGCTAGTTCGTGCTAGCCAACAAGCGTAGCCGCCACCACCACCCTCCATACTCCCATGAGTAAGTATGACGTAATAAGTGTTGTCTTAAAATTTCAATGTCAGTAGCCGGCCCTGTACATCAAGTTTTAAATGCTTGTTGTACTAATGTTAAATGTTTAATGATTATGTTTTGTTATTGTGTGTGTTTGGGTCGTGTGATATCACAGTGGGCTTCCATCTCTCATTAGGATGGAAGATACTGCTGTGACGTCATACGACTTGATCACACATATAAAATAAAACAAATTTTATGTATTTTGAATTTCATCGTTTATTTTTCAGGATAACGACATTATATTATGTTGACTATACTTACATATAGTACAACACTAGCATATTACATCATACTCTTTACAAAATGGCGCCCAATTTCTTGGTTTTTCGTGGACACAGATTTACGGATCTGTGTCACATTCAGTCCTTCACGGACAAACTTAGGTGGTACTTCGTACATTCATATGAATGTACAAAATTTCCCTTTGTTGATTATTTCAACACTTTGTTCCTTTACGGAAAAAAATTGTATACACCCTTGTTAGCATAGGCTAACACCTAATGTCCTTTACGGACTATACACCGTTGTTTCATCTATCTACATACTGTTTTGGAAATTTGGGTTGGGTAACTTTGAAGTTGTTTTGGTTACTCATCAACCTGATTGGCTAACCACTTTGCAGTCTTCGAGCTGCAATGTTGGGTACCAGGTTGTTGATTGGTCGAAGCTTCTTTAGAGTTATACAACCCAAAAGTTTCCAAGTTTTGGGTAGAAATGATATCACGTTCGTGTGGTGGTGTTTGATTGATGGGATTACTGTTGATACCATCTGAATAGTTTTCGAACTGTTCACTTGGGTTCCAGTAATCGTGTCAATCATATACCATCACAACGGTCACAAGTCTGGGAAGTTGAGGCTATGGGTCAGTTCTGATGGGCATACCACTTTGTGGTTTCGAACTACAATGTTGGGGACCAGAATTGTACCTCATACCTCAACATCCTATAGTGAAGTTTAGACAGTGACGCATTCATGAGTCATTTCAACCCATAAAATTTTTTTTTGTCCGCTCTACACATAATGTAGCATAACTTTTTGTATAGCCTCGTTTTTTTTACATAACAAAATTTTTTTTTCCATGGTCTGAAGTTCTGAAAGGGGGGGAGACTAAAGCAAAAGCCAAATTTTTATGTAATTACTTTATTATTTTGATTTTTTTTTTCTTTTTTCTTTCTTTTGAAGCACCATATAACTACGATTATTTTTTATTTTTTTTGAAAACTTTTTTTTGAAGTCGTCAATTATATATATAACTTCGTCGATTATTTATGTATATATGAAAATTTATGAGCGCGTGTGGGACGAGCCTATGCAAATCTGAAGTCTACGTTGATTCGATATATATTTTTTTGCGAAAATTTTTTTTGAAAACATTTTGTCTTAGATCGCTGCATAACAAATTATAAGTTATAGTCCCTGATTTGTCGTTATACCTGGCCTTGTCTTTTCTCTGACGAACAACAATTATTTTGATATGTCTTATGTTTTACTTATGATCTAACGTTGACGCGCGCGTGAAGTTTTGCTGCTTCTACATTGTGTATACAGCAAAGTCGTATTTTACATGTTTTATATATAACTTGAATGTATTAATTGGTGATATAGTACCCTGTTGGGACTTATCACATAGTCAGCGACAAAAATACAGGTCCACCTATTTTAATAAAGGACATTCAAATTTTGTTGTTGTTTTATTTGATTTTTTTTACATAAAATTTATCGAACGTTTTTTTTAACGCGTCCATATATTTGTAATACAAATTATATGTATAATTAAATAAAATTTTTTTTTGCAGGAGTGTAAATTAATGAAACATATGTGTTGAATATCATAAACAAATAAAGTGAATATTTTTTTTTACAGTGAACTACAAAATTATTTGGACACATCAATTTGCTTAAATTTTAGATTTGATTTAAAATTTTTTTTTGAATTTTTTTTTTATGCGATACGCGTCGATTGTAAAAGTTCGGTATATGATAAATTAATTTAATTTAATTAATTTTTTTTGAAGCATAAATAAATTTGCGTTTACGGTAAATAAATTTTAAATACGGATGTTTAATTAATTAATGTAATTATAAAATACAA
Organism: Villa cingulata; assembly: GCA_951394055.1. Lineage (NCBI taxonomy): Eukaryota > Metazoa > Arthropoda > Insecta > Diptera > Bombyliidae > Villa > Villa cingulata. The sequence goes on along the minus strand of OX596022.1, from coordinate 22,689,407 downwards.
TATATACTATTATCGATTTTTTTTTTATTTTATTTCGAGTCATATTACAGTCAGCAACATAATTTGCGGTCCACTATAAAAATTTTTATTATATGTTTTTTTTGAAAATTATCGTACAGTGCATGCTAATTATATTGATCCATCGGTTATTAAATTGTTTTTAACAATTTTTTTTGTATATATGAATAAATAGCGGTCGCATATTTAATTAAATTTCAGAAATTTGGATTAGTGAATTTTTTTTTTGTAATTACCAAAAGTATCAGACAGCTGAACAATTTTTTTTAAATTTTTTTGTATCATTAATTTTTTTTATATAACGCGTCATTCACAACGTCAATATATTTATTGAATTTAAACTTTACGGGTGTTACCGTAACATATCTTAATTTTTTTTGTATATCTTAGTTTTATTTCCATATTTACATATCGTAATTTTTTTTTACAATCCGCGTCATAATAACAGAACATTGCATATTAAGTTATTTTAATTGCTTCGTTTGAGTATTATTTGGATAATTTATCAACAAATTACATACACGATCATTTATTAATACCGGTTGTTCAATAAAATTTTTTTTTTCTCGTCTTTTCGTAAACACTGAACGTTTCCTTCTAATATTTCGGCTATGTCATGTTACCGTCGGCGTCGTAATTAACGTCCCATCTACTTAATTTTTTTTTTACAACTGTTAAATATATAATTTTCTGTACTCGTTTTTTTTTTATATAAATATTCGGCTATACAAAATTTTTTTTCTTTTCCTTTCAAATCTAGTTAAATTAACATAATCGTTTGCATGCTTTGAATTAATTTTTTTTGGCTTCCTGAGTTTTTTTTTGTAAACAATTTATTAAATAAATTTTATTAACTTTTGACAAAGTAACGCAGTTTTAATTATTTCCGCCTTTTATTTTCATTTCATCTCCACACACAGCTTTAGATAAATTTTATTTCCTTAATTATCCCATTAAATTACCCTGTACTTTTCATCCGTTAAATAAAGCGTAGTGATTATTTTCATTCCCTATATACCATTAAATGTCTGCACCAAAGAAGGTGAATAAACCAATTAATATTCAACAGCGGGTGACGAGCAGTAAAAATAAATCAAATACAACAATGTCAACTCAAGCTACAGGAGAGACAACGATGTCAGAAGGAGTTATAGGATCTAAGGATTCGATGGTTTCACCATCTATGTCAATTCCATCTACAGTTCCAGAGGTGTACCCCCCAACTCATATTATTGATTCCGGATTAGCATCCAGTGGTGCTACAGATCTCCAATTCAGTACTGGTTATGGCGAATTCCGTCCGTTGCGGCACTCTCCACCACCTATAACATCCAGTAGTGGAGCAATGCCCAAGATAAGTAACTCTGGAGTGATTATACAGTCCGGATTGGATAATGAACAGTTTTTAAATAATGTGGCTGGCGCTGTCAACTCTGATTATCAATATCCCGTCTCTGTTACCCATACCGATCGTCCTTCATCGTTAACTCAGCCTATTCATTCGTCAGCATGGCCTAATAATTTTTCAACAGATTTACGAAATCTCCCAATTAAAACATCCATTAACTCAATCACCACCCATACTCAACCAAACTACATTATGTCTTCTGGTCTTAATCTCCACATGCTTTCAAGTAAACTGTCAACACCCCGTAAACTGCAACCCAAACGAATTCAAACTACAATCGCGTCAAATAATATTCAGCAACCTGAACAGCGAATTCTGAACACGTCTGGCGGAAACAATAGTGAACATTCTCGTGGTTCCAGTTATGTCCCAAAACTACCCCACAAATCATCTATGTTAACATGGTTTAACGTATTCTGGATTTTCAGATCCATTGCCCTGTGACGAATTCATTTTCAGAGTTGAGACATTAGCAGACAAATATGGCATATCACATGGTGAATTATGTGCAAATATTCATTTATTATTAAAAGATCGTGCTTCTGATTGGTATTGGACCCAGTTTTGTAGAGATGCCCGAAACTTTACGTGGCATTCCTTTAGGAATGAATTTATACGATGTCATCAGCGTCTTACATCCGATTACGAGATTGTAAGTGCTATGATGAATACGCGTCAAGGTAACGAAAGTTTCGATGATTATGTTCAAAGATTAATAGTGCTCCGAAATCAGATGCGATCGCCAATGTCCGAATTCGACTTCATTAATATAATTCGAGACAATTTAAATTCTAGATTAGCCGCAATGGTTTATATGTTGCCAGTCTCAACTCTGCCACAACTTCGTGAGCAATGTAGAAAAGCTGAGCGTTACATCGCTGTACAAACAAATAGAATACGACAAACTTATCGACCCAGAATTAACGAGATTAATACAACTTTTTCATGGAATCCTCAGGATGCATACTTTGATTTTGAACCTGAACCAGAGGTTCCAGTTTCAAATGTTCATTATGTTGAATCCAGACAGGAGGAGCCTGTGAGGGTTGATGAGGTGGCCAATGGCAAAGTGCGAGCGATTTGTTGGAATTGCCGTCGAAGTGGTCATTATTTTCAAGACTGTCCCGAAGAGCAAAGAAATCTGTTCTGTTTTAAATGTGGTAATCCTGGCACAACGTCACCTAAGTGTCAAAAGTGTTCGGGAAACAGGACAACGAGTGGCCCTCGCCACGGGACGAACCACTCGACGACGATTCCCGCGAATCAGCCCATACGCCCATTGAACCAGACCCATCCACCACCAATGGCTCACCATCCGAAATAAAATTATTACCAAAATCTGTTATGTTTGAATTACCGAACACCGAATGTCCTAAATTAACGCCAATTATACCTTGGCATGTCCGCTGGTCCAATTACTCGCAAGTCCGCGATAGAATTTTTAGTCCTGCCTTTGTGTCTGAAGTAAATTGTCATAAGCGTGCAGTAAGACTTCGTAAATTTCGTCAAATACATAGAGAACTGAGGAAGAGTAGACATCTTATACATCTTGCCGGTCTAATCAGACATCCGTGCGATGATCGCCCTTACGCGAAAGTCAAAGTCGCAAATGTTGAAGTTATCGGATTGTTAGACAGTGGAGCAAGCATTTCCTGTTTAGGCCGAAATGCCTTAAAACTAATTGATAAAATTGATGTTGATGTCATACCTCTTTCTCAATCAGTCATGACCGCTGATGGCAAGGATCAACAGATACAAGGTTATATCGAAGTTCCAATTACTTTTATGGGTTCTACGCATCTAATGAAGTTGAGCATAGTGCCGTCGTTGAGACAAGAGTTATATCTTGGTGTAGATTTCTGGAAAAGGTTTAAGATCGCACCAGAGGTAATTTCTGAAATGTCAATTAAAGATATCAATCCCAAATGTGAGATCAACGTAATGCATGAGTTGACTAATGCGCAAAATTATCGATTAGAGATTGTAAAATCTAAATTTCCGTCGTTCGCAAGAATGGGCCTTGGCAAAACCGACTTGGAGGAACACGTGATTGACACCGGAGATGTAGCCCCGATAAAACAGAAACACTATCCGGTCTCGCCAGCCGTACAAAAATTAATGTATGAAGAGCTTGACCGGATGCTCTCTCTAGGTGTCATAGAGGAGTCAAACAGTCCGTGGAATTCCCAGTCGTGTTAGTACGAAAGCCAGGCAAAGTCCGGTTATGTTTAGATTCGAGAAAAGTGAATGAAGTCACTAAGAAAGATGCATATCCTTTACCTCACATTTCTGGATTACTCAGCAGGTTGCAAGACACCAAATATATATCTAGTATTGATTTGAAGGATGCCTTCTGGCAGATCCCTTTAGAGAAACATTCGAGAGAAAAAACGGCATTCACAGTACCAGGTAGACCTCTTTATCAATTCACAGTTATGCCTTTCGGCTTATGTAATGCTCCTCAAAGGATGTGTAGACTCATGGATAAAGTGATTCCTGGTAGGTTACGAGAGAAAGTTTTCGTGTACTTAGATGATTTATTGGTAGTTTCCCCTGATTTTGACAGTCACCTTATATTGTTAGAAGAAGTAGCATGGCACCTACGAAAATCGGGTTTAACAATTAATGTCGAAAAAAGCAAATTTTGTGTTAAAGAAGTTAAGTATCTCGGATTTATTGTTGGTGATGGCACTTTGAAGACCGATCCTTCAAAGATAGAAGCCATACGTGATTATCCGTTACCGAAAACAGCCAAACAGTTACGTAGATTCCTAGGAATGACCGGATGGTACCAGCGATTCGTCGCTAATTATGCTAGTGTAGCCGCTCCGTTAACGGATGCGCTTAAGACTTGTAAGTCGGGATTCTGTATTTCTTCTGAAGCCGAGGAGTCTTTTGAAAAATTAAAGTCGGCACTCTGCGAAGCACCAGTTTTGGCCAACCCAGAGTTTGACCGTCACTTCTACATACAATGCGATGCCTCCACAACCGGAGTCGGGGGTGTTCTATTTCAAAAACACGACGACGGTTCCGAAAGGCCTATCGCATATTTTTCAAAAAAGCTAAATCCGGCACAGAGGCACAGAGGAATTACAGCATCACCGAACTAGAGTGCTACGCTGCAGTTCTAAGCGTTAAAAAGTTTCGCGCGTACGTTGAAGGTCATCCCTTCACTATTATTACAGATCACTCTAGTCTACGTTGGCTGATGAACCAAAATGATTTAAGCGGTAGATTGGCGAGGTGGAGCCTGAAACTGCAAGGTTTTGACTTCACGATAGAACATCGTAAAGGAAGTCTGAATGTGGTGCCAGATGCTTTGTCACGGGTATACTCGGAGGAGTTAGGTCTGATGGTCTCGAATGTGGCGGAAGTTGACCTTAGTTCCCCATATTTTACTGCAGGAAAATATGAGGAGCTGAAGTCTACTATCCTGAACAATCAAGACAGACTACCAGACCTATGTGTCTCCGAGGGTTATGTGTATAAGCGTTTGGAACCACGTTCAGGTGACCCAGATGTGGACGACCTTACCTGGAAACTTTGGGTTCCAGATGAATTATCGGGAAGTCTAATCGAGCAGGCTCATGCTCCACCCCAATAACAACGCGTCCGACAATACTATTATTGGCCCGGAATGGTATCTCAAATTCGTGAGTATGTAAATAATTGCCAAACATGTAAGGAGACTAAAGACCCAAATCAAATTTTAAGACCTCAAATGGGAGATGCTTTTAAATCAACTAGACCCTTTCAATTTCTGTACATTGATTTCTTCGGACCCTACCCCAGAACAAAATCCGGTAATGTAGCTATCTTGACTGTTCTAGATGCTTTTAGTAAATTCGTATTCCTAGAGCCCCTTAAAGCAGAAAAGGCCATTAATGTTTGCAAATTCTTAGAGGACGAGATATTTTGTACGTTCGGTGTGCCTGAGTCAATTTTTACTGATAATGGAAAACAGTTTGTGTCGAAAACTTTTCAAGATTTATTAAATGCCTATGGGATCAAACACATCAAGACTGCAGTGCATTCTCCTCATCCTAATGCGGCAGAAAGGGTGAACAGGTCTGTGCTGGCAGCCCTGAGGGCGTATATTAAGGATGACCATAGTGCATGGGACATCTATCTTCCCAAGATAGCTTGCGCCCTACGCACTTCTTACCACCAGTCCATCGGTGTGAACCCATACTATGTGCTCTTTGGGCAATATATGGCTCAGCATGGGTCTGTCTACCCTCTCTTGAGGAATTTAGGCGGAGATGTGGAGATTGTGCCTTCTGATGATAAATTGAAAATGATCCGAAAACGTGTTTTAGAAAAATTGTCTCAGTCGCATCAACGTCACGCTAATGTTTATAATATCCGTAGTCGTCCAGTTAGATTCATACCAGGTCAAGAAGTTTACCGTAGAGTTTTCACCCTCAGTAATATGGCCCAAGGTAGGAATGCTAAACTGGACAACAGATTTGCAAAGGCTCGCGTCGTTAAAGCTATAGGCAACAATCAGTACGAACTAGAGGACTTGAAAGGTCGTTCCATCGGTATATACCACGCAAAAGACATTCGGCAATGAATATAACAAGTTTTTTTTTAAAAATATGAAGGTGTGCGTCGAAGAATTTGGAAAGGGGGAGTTGAATCAGTAAATCTAACTACATCTTGACAGTTTCATTTTTTTTTCTCTTTGTTCATTTTGTTCAAATGTACAATGCCCCTTTAAGTCAGTTCCTTTTATTCGAACTGAACTTAATAGTTTATCATAATTCCTTTCTTTATATGATTTGATCTTGTGGTCATTTTAACCTATGGTTACATTGGATATAAAGTGTGGATGTAGTTATATGAATTATGTAGAGTAATGCATCATCCATACCCTTAACACGATACTTCAAAGTACTACTTCCTTGAATTTTTTTTTCTCCTTCTGAGCTTACTGCAGGTACGAATGGCAGTATGCTCTAGCAAACTCAGTTAAGGGTATCCAATTCGTTTCAAGTTTTCTCCTTTTGTGCTAGACACTCCAAATTTTTTTTTCTCGTGGTATCAAATTTTGCTGAGCGCGTAGCCCGACTAGCCCAATCTTTCTTATCTTTCCATTTTTTTTTGAGACTCTTAATCTCAGGGTCATGGGGCTTCCCCACGTTGGGCACTTATCCATTCATGGACATACATAGCAGCCTCACCTCTTCAGCCTCATTCTTCAGGCAAGCCCTCTAATGAGCCTGTTATGTAATGTGAGGGTACAATACTATAAACAACTTGTACATAATACTTACCTGTGTACCCTGCATTAGTATATACCACTATAGTATATACATTAATCCATTTCGTCATATTGACCATCTGCTGTATTGTAATGCAGTTATATGTAACGTATTACAATACAACTTCTTCTTCTTTCTATCCACGCGCAGTTATACATATAAATTATAACATTCCTATGTATACATATATGCATCGGATGACGCAATTGCATGTTTCTGGTATGTGAGGTAAAAATTCCAGAAATTTCTACGCTTCACCAATATTTTCCCCAATTAATTACTCAAAAGCACGATTGCGGTAGCCGATCGTTAATCCATGTTCGGCTACTCGCTCAATTTTCACATATACATGTAGAATTTCTGTCACATTTGTGTAACTATACTCACCTTTACTAATTTCCGTGTTACCATTTATCATTTTTCTTATTAGTACATTTTTTTTATATGTACTTTCATTATCCACCACAATTTTTGAAATTTTAAAAATTTCTGTAATAAATGAAAATATCTGAAAAAAACATATTTATCTAAAAGGGGGCATTCATATTCCTTAAAATTACATAAATTTTAATGTCGATAGGTTCCTTGTATGTCAATTTTCCTTAAAAAATTAAGTACCTATTGTATTGGTACTACACCATTTTTAAATTTTCATAAAATTTCACTCTCATCATTTAAAATTATTAAATTTATTAAAAATTACCCCCACCAAATTCTCCGACTTTCACTTTCCGTATAAATACGTGGTGCGTATCGGCATCAGAGAGGTTCTATTTTTTACTCGGTCAAGGGCAACCTCTGCCCAAGCGGATTTTGGAATTTATTTTTTTTGTCAAAGCAATATTTATGTCTAATAGTTGAAAGTTAATTTGAAGAATAAAATAATTACCTACATATATTATAAATAATATAGATTTTTATTGGTTTATAGTGTTTTAAATGTATACAATATGTTTAGATAATTAGTTAATGTTTTAATAAAATTCTAATTTTTTTTAACAAAAATAAATCATATAATTTAAATATCTATACATTAAGTACTTCGTATGAAACATACGAACATACACCATGTTACATGTATGCATAAGCATGTTCTAATTCTACCTGATGTCATAACTTTTAGTTTTGATGATGTGATGGCATCATCGTTATCGTCGACAACTATATAATACGAATACGGCATGAAACAATTATAATCACCATGAACTTATGAACCGCAATTAATTAAACAATTAATAATTATAATTAATAAATAACTTTTATATATATATTTTACTATTGTTAAATATTTGAATACGTGCTTCATTTTATAAAAAAAAAAAAAAAAAAAAAAAGATCAAAAAAAAAAAAAAATATTTTTTTTTGTAATAAAGGTGAAAAGGAAAATAAAAATTCACACACAGGTGCAAAATTTTAAAATTTGTTATAGGAAAAGATAAATAATTAAACGCATCATAACTAACATATTGAAATAAATAAATTAAACGCCAGAATTAATTGTAAACCAAAAAAAAAAAAAAATATAATGTAAAAGGACGTTTCTTTTTATATAGTATATACGCATGGTAATATACTAATAGTGTCTTTTTCACTCATAATCATATCCATACTCATGCATAACTGCATTTATAAATTTTGATATAGGAAAGAAGAAAATTTTGCTTATATGAGTGTGTGTAATGGTATAATCGTATAGTTTTATTAGTGGTAGATAATTATAAATACATTTTATTTAAAAAAAAAAAAGAAAAAAAAAAAGAAAAAAAAAAAAGGAAAAAAAGGAAAAAAAAATTAAATTATAATTTGTGAATAATAAAAGTAAATTTCCCTAAATACATTACATATAATTAAGCCATATAACAAAATTATCTTAGTGATAAGATTTTTTTTTTTGTGTGTCAACTAAAATATTAAAAATTTAATGAGATTTTGTCAATTAAACATGGTTTGATTAATAGTCGACGTCGATTTTTTTTTTTAAATATAAATCATATAGAGCCTTACTTATAAAAATTTCTTAAAGTCGACTTTATTTTAGTAATGACATGCCGAATTTAGAAGTGACTTTAATTTTGGTACTCATAACAGTTTACTAAGTTCTAATTTAAAAAAGCTTTTTTAGCAAGCTCTTTTTGCTTACTACTGTAATTTTACATATGGAATTTATAATTTTGTTATGTCAATAGTCAGTTAGTTATGTCAATTTGAATAAAAAAAAAAAAATTTTTTTATTTTATGTCAAATGTTACTATGTTATGCTATGTTATATGCCTATTTTATATTTTGATTTGAAATTCTTTGATAGTTTGATCAAAAATTAGGTTATTATGCTCTTAATAACGACTTAGTAGAGCTCTCGCCACGATTAAAATTTAAAGTCTCTACTAACACTAAGGTTAGGATTAAATTTGTTATAAGTATGAAAAAATAGTTAGCAAAGGATTAAGTTCTTATTAATAACTTAGTTACAGTTTATAAGTAAGGCCCATACTGATTAAAGAAAAAAAGGGTTTTATCTATGTACAATAAATTTTATTTTAATTAAGTTCAATAAAAATACTATAAAAATAGATTTTCTATATTGTTCAATCTAGAAACAAAAATTTTATCGTACGTTTGTTATTCTATAATTAAAATAAATGAATAATTATATACATAAAAAAAAAAAAAAAAATTGATTAGAAATTAAATATATATACACTACCTATATCAAATATACAAATTAATATATACATATACATATACTTTATGTGTGAATGTAGCAATTACAAATATATTTAAATCAGATAATATTAAGAAAATATAAATTTTGTGTAAGGAATCGTATATGCCTACATATAATAAAAATCAGGATTTCAAGAAAACACAAATAATAATTTTTTTTATTGTATGATCAAGTTGTTTACAAATATAAAAATTTCCAATTTGAATCAAAAAGGAAAAAAAATAAAATAAAGAAGGAATAAATCAAAGAAGGGGAAAACAACAACCTTTTAAATGAATGAGGAGTGTCTTAAGGGGCTTCGTGCTCTTCAGGAGGACATCTTATTAACCAGGGGTCCACTAGAAATACGCTTTCTATTTTTGAAAGATTTCATCGATAAATTAGAGTCCAGTCCATCACCTAACCAACAATATCAGCAACATCCACAATTACCATCATCATCAGCATCACCATCAGCAACATCAACAACAACCACCTACACAGACAACAACACTTCATCATCATCACAGCATCGTCAATAATGGTAAGCGCGCCAACGATTTTTTTTTTAAAAAAATTAGATTTCCATACATTTAACAAAAAAAAAAAACGAAAGTAATAGGGGCCCCAAGAAGAAAAAAATGAAATTATATTTGTCAAAGTAAAAAAAAAAAAAGATGATGAAATCATAATTAACATAATAAAAGAAAATTTGTAATTATAATTAACAAAATAAGAAAAATGATATTGTAATTAACAACTAAAAAAAAAAGGAAAAAAAAAATGATGAAATTATATTTGTCAAAATAACGATAAAAATGAAATCATAATTAACATAATGAAAGAAAATTTGAAATTCTAAATTAACAAAAATAAGAAAAATGCTATTATAATTAACAAGATAAAAGAAAATGAAATAAAATTTAACGTCGCACACACATAACGAAGGAAAATAGATTTAATATAAGATATTTACTCATACCTATAATATTAGGTATGTACTATGTACAATATTTATGCAGTATCTTTGTGCTCTATGAATATCAATGATTATTAAATAGATATTTTATTTCATTTTTTTTTGATAGATAAATTTACATATTGTCCTAAATATAAGTTTATTTTTTGTTATTTCAACTAAATTTAAAGTGAAGCTGAATTACAAGATGAACATTACTTTTCTCATAAAAAGATTTTTTTTTGCTTATGATGTTAATTATGCACGATAAAATTGAAAATAAAGTTCATTCAAGAATTATGTAAAATGGTTCGGTTCTTAACTATAATAAAAATGTATTTGTAGAATTGACTAAATTTGGCTTTTGTCTTTCACTCTCACCCCTTTCCAGAATTCACTTCGAAATGTAATTTTTTTTTCTTTCTTGCTTCACTGTTTCTCTTTTAGTTGGTTGGGAACATAGTTTTTTTTTTTTTAAAACAGCAACTATGTTTATTGAGGTGGGTAAGTACCTATCATCGTTGGGACGAGGCATTCTTTTTACAAGTTTTTTTCAGCACAACGATGGTAGAAGCTGTTTCTGGGCCAGAGCGGGGCCATAATTAGTTTCAGGTCTTCGGTGTGGGTGTATTATATTTTATTTATTTATGTTGAAGCATTCAGGGTAGAAGGATTCCACAACCTTCTACCGCTTCAGGCTACGGTAATCAAAAGGGATATGGAGCTGTGGCATACTCACGCCCCATCCGGCGAGCTAGTTCGTGCTAGCCAACAAGCGTAGCCGCCACCACCACCCTCCATACTCCCATGAGTAAGTATGACGTAATAAGTGTTGTCTTAAAATTTCAATGTCAGTAGCCGGCCCTGTACATCAAGTTTTAAATGCTTGTTGTACTAATGTTAAATGTTTAATGATTATGTTTTGTTATTGTGTGTGTTTGGGTCGTGTGATATCACAGTGGGCTTCCATCTCTCATTAGGATGGAAGATACTGCTGTGACGTCATACGACTTGATCACACATATAAAATAAAACAAATTTTATGTATTTTGAATTTCATCGTTTATTTTTCAGGATAACGACATTATATTATGTTGACTATACTTACATATAGTACAACACTAGCATATTACATCATATTTTTACAAAATAAAATTTAATTTTCGTTGTAAATAATCAAAAATGATATCATCTGAATTTTACTTTGGAAATACCAGTAGTGAAGACGAAGAAAATTCAAGAGAAATTCTTAATACATTAAGAAAAAGAAGATATTTGACAGACAATTCTAATCCTTTAGATTTGGATGATTTTTGGTGAGTAATAAATAACATAAATTAATTACATATATTTTAAAGTTAATTCTTAATTTTTTAGTTTTGTTCAGATGTTTCGCTTAACAAAACATATATTTACCGATTTATTAAACGAAATTGAGCCGAAACTAGAACCTGGAATCCGAAGAACGTATATACCAAGCGTATTAAAATTAGCTACACTTCTAAGATTTTGTGCCCAAGGATCATATTGTTATAAAAAAATTTCCTCTAGGTTGCACAAAGAAAAAAAATTAATGTGAGGCCGAGCGGAATGAGAAAAAAAAAAAAAGAAACCTAAAGAAAATTTTAAAAACAAAAGATTTAGCGGGATTGGAGGCCGAGCGGAGCCTTGGAAACAAAAAAAAAGGAGAAGAAGAAAAAAAAACACATAAAATTTTCTCACTTACCCTTTTTTTTTAATTGATTAAAATAAATAGAAATAACATATAAAAAAAACAAAACTGTTTCGCGTATAATAATTCACTTTTATTTTTTTTTCTTTCTTTTTACAAAAAAAAAACTTCACAGATTTTTTTTTTTAAGAACAAAAGAAACAAAATTTACTACTTTACTTTAAAGAAAAATTTACTACTTTACTTTAAAAAAAAATTTACTACTTTACTTAAAAAAATTTTGCTACTAAACCAAATTTACAAAAAAAAAAAGTTCACTGTTTATTCACAAACTTCTTCTTTCTCTCTTTTCAAAAAAATTTATTACTAAGACTTAAAAGCATTGTCACGAACTTGCTTTTATAGTGCTCGTGACATTCTCGAAATTTCCATCAATTCGCCGATCGATATAACGTCAGCGAATTGGTGGGAATTTCCAACAGCACAAGTGCTGAATCTGTGTACGCTGTAACTGTAATAGTTGTCATATGTCAAAAACAAACAAACAAGCAAAAGAAAGAAGAAGAATTGTGACAATGTCATTTTATTACAAAATGTAAACAAAGTGAAATTGACAAGTTACAGGTAAGTATAAAAATTGTTCTGATTTTTTAATTATAATTATTTAATTAAGCATTTTTAGAAATTAATTTATTCTCTTTTTTTTTTATAGGTTTACAACAATATCAAAGTAGTGTTGGAAACGATTTTAACCTCGGACTATCACAAAAATCTATGTCGAGAGTTTTATCTGAAATGATGGAAGTATTTGAAAATCATGTATGTCCACAATGGATAAATTTCAATTATACTGATGAAGAAAAGCGATCGGCGAAGAGTTTTTTTTACAATAAAAGTAAAATTCCTGGAGTAATTGGTGTAATTGATGGCACACATATTAGAATTAGAACTCCAAATAAAAATGTTCAGCATCTTTATTACAACAGAAAAGGATATTCAAGTTTAAATGTTATGATAGTAAGTAAATGCTTTAAATGTTAAGATTTTTTATTAAAGCATTATTAAATTAGTTACTAATTTCAGATTTGTGATCACAATCAAAATATTCGTTATATAAATGCGAAATATCCTGGAGCTACTCATGACGCATTAATATGGTCATTATTACCAGCGAAAGAAAAATTGGAGCAAGACTATCAACGTGGAGAGAAAAATACGTGGATTTTAGGTATGTTTGTATTCAAAAATACGATATATGCATGTATTATATTAGTATTTTATGTTAGTCTAGTTTGGTTTTTTATTTCTGCTTTATAGGAGATGGTGGATATCCTTTAACCCCATTTTTAATTACACCCTTTCGGAACAGTGCAGAAAATTCTTTGGAAGCTCGTTTTAATGCACACCATACCAAAGCTAGAATAATAATAGAAAGGACAAATGGAATATTAAAAAATAGGTTCAGATGTTTACTAGGAGCAAGAGAATTGCACTATTCGCCAGAAAAATGCACAAAATTGTAAATGTTTGTGCGGCTCTGCACAATATTTGTGTAAAATATAATGTAAATTTAGATGATAATTTACATGAAAATTTTGAAAATGATACGGAAAGTGCTGAAAATGGTTCTGATGATACGGCGAACAATACAAGTAGTTCAAATTATTTAGAAGGAGACAGAATACGAAGAAGAATAATGAGTTTTCTTTAATTATAAATTATTCTTTTATTTACTTATTATTTTAAAAATTCATAAAAATTTGCCATTATTAACTTTAATTTTTTTAATTCAAGTATTATTTAAATTAAAACACAAAAATAAAGCACTTAGTTGCATCAATTTAAATTAAAAAAAAAAAATCATTAATGTTAAATTTTAAAAATTAGATTTTCCCATCTGCTGTCTTTTTATTTCTAAAATTTGTTTTTTAATTTCCAATTTGGCCTTTTCCAGTTCTAGATTTTCCTTTTTTAATTTCATTTTTTCTTCATTATTATCTTTCTTTAAGTAATACATTTTCTCGTAAATTTTTTTTTATTTCTTTTATATTCTCACCAATTACTTTAATTTCTTCAATAGTTTCATTATGATTTTTTTGAACACATTCCACTTGCTTCTTTAAAATATCAATTCTTTCTCTTCCTCTTCCTCTAAATGACTCAAGACGTATGTTTTATGTAGTGCCTATTTCAACATTGCTAGAAGCATCAGCTATACTTGTAGCAGCAGTTGTAGATGTAGAAGCAGCTTCTTTACTCACACTTGTAGAAGCTATTGCTTCATGTGAACTACACACTTGCTGCTCACTCCTGTTGTCACTATTATTAAAGCCAAAATCCTTTCCTGGTGGATCTATAATAACGTTGAGCTGTAAAAATTCCAGCACAGATTCTTCTAATGTGCTGAGTTGTTGAATAGCATTGGGACCACCGCCGGTTTTTTGCATCTCTTTTTTATTATTTATCACTTTTTTTTAACATTAAATTTAAAATCCGTCCATACCTTGAAATAAAAAAACAATTTAGAATTTACTTTAAAATTACTTTATAATAATTTACAACTTTATTTACCTTCAACCATTTTTCTGCAGTTTTCATAGGGGGACCTATACTACTTAGTTCCTCAGCATATTTGCTCCATTCATCAATAATTTTTGATTTTTTAAACAATCCTTTAGCTAAAGGACTAAAGCCCAATGTAATATTTGAGGACAATTTTTTTAAAACTCGATAAAAAATTTCTTTTTAGAAGTTTTAAACTACTTATTTGAAAAAAAAAAACTATTTTTGTATTTTATTAAGAAATGTAGATCAGAAACGTGTTAATATTTATTACGTGTTGTTTACTTATTTAATACGCGAGTTACATCAGATAGCAAAATTCCTATGGAAAATTCCCATAGTCTTAACTTTGAAGAATTAAAATTAAAATATCAAATTAAATAAAATATCTAATGTAACATTCTTTTCATATATGTAGAATAAATCATTTTTTTTCGAAATTTCCGGTCACGTTGTTTTTAGAATTCTCATGAAATTATAATGACTGCAAACTTTTAGTTTATGTACATGTTGTTAATGTTCACCGTATAATATATTATGTAGAATTTAGAATATCAGATTACTACATTTTAATTAACTCAAAAATTCTTAAGTTAAGTAAAAAAGTTCAGTAGTTGTAAGTGCGATATAGTAAGAGTTAGATCAAAAGATCTAACATATATTAACGTAAATTGTTAAACATAAGTTTACAATAAATATTATAAATTTGAATAATTTTTAGTTAAAATAAAAAATGGTTAAAATATCATAAAACAGAAGTTTTATTAAAATCAATTTTTTTTACTCGTAAAAAGTGAGTGAAGTTGTAAGTGGCGCAGTCGGTAGGATTGCTATCAAAAGATTAGCAATCCATTGATCAAAACCAATTTATATTGAAATAAATTCTTCTTAATTTTTTGAAATATAAATATAATAATAAAAATATAAATAAATAAATAAATAATAGTATAAATATATACATATATTTATATATACAAAAAATATATATAATCAATCAATATATCAATATATGTATATAATAAAAATAAGTGTAGAAATAAATATAATAATAAAAATATAAATAAATAAATAAATAATAGTATAAATATATACATATATTTATATATACAAAAAATATATATAATCAATCAATATATCAATATATGTATATAATAAAAATAAGTGTAGAATGTGCGTGCCGCTAAAACTCAGAAACGAGTCCCAGCACGATCAAGAGAGTTATACGGTGTGATAGCCTTCTATCTCCCATCCATGAAGAAGGTTTCTGTTTTTATTCGAAGGGCGTGTTTTTAAAGATATAAGAGTTGCATGTTTCGCCCTTTAGAAATTTCTAGAATAGTTGAGAACGTTCGAGAGCATTCCACAACATTCCAGAAGGTTCTGGTATGTTCTGGAATAATCTGGAACATCGCGGAACATTTCAGATCATTGTAGAACATTCCAGACTATTCTGAAATGTGGAATATTCTGGAACATTGTGGACCATTCGAAGCCTTCTTGGTATGAGTAGGGGAATCCATTCGTAGGAGTATATAAAGCACGATCCATCGTAGGTTCGAATGTCAGTTTCTTATCAGTAACGAAAGGAACAATCGAAAAAGGAAAGAAAATTACAAAGTAGTGCAGTGAATGAATAAAAACCAAAAGTGAAGTGTGAGTAATCAACATAATACAGTGATTAAATATAAAGCAAAAATAAAGTGTGCAAAGTGTACTTAGTGAATTTTTGTTAATAAAGAGTTGATTTGATTTATACTTTATACAATGCCCAAACGTAAAAGAGGAGGAGATCTTGCAAGTTCTGAAGCAAAACGACGAAAACAAAAAAATCAACGAAAAAATGAAACAGCCGAAGAGTGCGAAGCACGTTTACGTTCCCAACGAATCAGAATGAGCACTTTGAGAAGCAGAGAAACCGAAGAACAACGAAATGAACGAATTGAAAAATCAAGAATTGCAAAACAATCTTATAATAAAAGACTGCAAACGCAGGCCACCCATGAAAATATCACCCTACGGGAAGCGCAGATGAGAACAAGTAAACAGTACAATCTAACAAATGAAGCATTCCACTACGAACCGACGAACGAATTGAAAAATCAAGAATTGCAAAACAATCTTATAATAAAAGACTGCAAACGCAGGCCACCCATGAAAATATCACCCTACGAGAAGCGCAGATGAGAACAAGTAAACAGTACAATCTAACAAATGAAGCATTCCACGACGACAAATGAAGCATTCCATTATTTTCACAAAGAATATGATAAACACAAACACGTCGTAATCGGGAAAATGGATAACATCTGCCAATTTTGTAATGCAAAAAAATTCAATAAAGAAACACTAGGATTTTGTTGCATTAGTTAAAAAATTCGATCACCACCACTTGAAGTACCTCCACAGGAATTTCTACATTACATGACTGGAGAAACTCCAGAATCGAAACATTTTCTTCAAAATATAAAAGTGTACAATGCCTGCTTTCAAATGACTTCTTTTGGTGTCACATCCATTAACACTAACAGGGATGAAAATGATTACGTTTTTTCTATCCAAGGACAAATCTATCACAAAATGGGATCATTATTACCATTACCCAATGAAGACCATAAATTTATGCAGGTATATTTCATTGGAAATGAAGATAAAGAAATTGATCAACGATGGAAAAATATCAGTGGATTGCGACGAGAAATAATCAAAGATATATACAAAGGATTTTACATAAATACAATCAACTGATTCACACATTCAAAACAGCACTAAACCGAATGATTTCTGATGACTATAAACTTATCATTCGAGCTGACAGAAGACCACCTGGAGAACACGAACGTCGATTTAATAAACCTCAGGTAGACGAAGTTGCCATCGTAATTGTGGACAATGAAAACACAAGCCGTGATATAATTATACAACGAAGAAAAGAAGGACTACAACGTATCGCAGAGACACACCGTTCATATGATGCCCTTCAATATCCATTAATTTTTTTGAAAATTAGCCTATAGTTTTACAATTAACAAAGCGCAAGGACAAACTTTAAAATATTGCGGCATCAACCTTACAGAATCCTGTTTTTCTCACGGTCAGTTGTACGTAGCTTGCTCTCGCGTAGGGAATTCGAAAAATTTATATATATATATACTCCAAATAATAACAAAATAAAAAATGTTGTTTATAAACAAATATTGTAAATAGTTATAATATGTTTTTAATAAAATTTATTATTGAAATTCATCTTCAACGAAAATAATCTTTATTTCAACTACCACACAATCTCATATCAACTCCCTGAGCGGAGCCGGGTATTTCAGCTAGTATTAATATAAATATAAAATTTCATTAAATATAACAGATAATGTGAAAATAAGTTCATAAATTATTCAAATAAAAGTGTATGAATAAAAATCGAAACAAATTATTCGATCTAAATCGAAGTAAAAAAAAAAGAATATTGAAATGGCTACTGCAGAACAGACCCAACAACTCCAACAACAAATCGAACAACTACAACAAGTGGTACAACAGCAAGAATTACAGCTTAATCAATATAGACAGCAGCAGCATAGTCCACCACAAAACAATTCAAATATGTTTAATTTACTGTACTGTAGTCCTGCCATAAGTTCTGTTACAAACTGTTCAGGGTGTAAAAATAAAATGCAAGGAATTCCAAAATGTTTATATGTACTTTATTTTTAAAACTTATTTACATAGAAATTACAAATATACAAACATTTATTCAAAATGAGCTCCCTTTGTCGCTGGGGCCAGTCATCTATAGAATTACGTATGACTTCTATCGAAAAATTGTTGACAGCGTTGACAAGCGACCTCTTCAAACTCTATTGTGGTGTGACGTTTTTTACAGGCCAGCTCCTCTAAACGAGCCCATAATTTGTAATCCAGAGGATTAAGATCTGGACTAGCGGAAGGCCATTGTGAAGTACTTATGAATTCTGGAACATGATTTTCAAGCCAGAGTTGTGTGCTTCGGGCCTTGTGTGCGGGCGCAGAGTCCTGTTGGAATATCCAATGCTCACCATTAAAAAGAGTGTTGTTCAAGGGCTCAACAACTCCTTCCAAAACGTTTTCTTGGTATATTTTTGCCGAAGTTTTGACACCTTTTTTTGCAAAAATGGAGCTCAGTGACCCCATCATAGGACACCCCACACCAAACCATTACGCACGCAGGATGATGACTCTTTCAACCTTTCCAATGGCGTCAGCTGCTTTTCTAGAGCTCGTAGCGTAGACTCTGTCATTTTGTTTGTTATATTTTTCTTCAATAGTGAAAATTTTTTCGTCTGTAAACAGAATTTTTTTGTATCCACTGTCACCGTACAAGCGAAGTAACTCTTTTGCTTTTATCATCCTATTTCTCATTAAGTTGTCTGTCAAGAGGTGTCCTGTACTCCTTTTATAAGCTGACATATGCAGATCAGATTTTATTATTCTGGACATGCTTCTCGTCGATATGCTCATTTCTCTCGACATGATTTTTTGTTTCCGTAGGTGATTCCTCATTATCCTTGCCCGAACAGCATTAACGGCAGCACGTGTTCTTACTGTTCGAGGACGGCCACTCCTAGTACGGTCACTTGCAGTATTATTCTCCTCGAACCTTTTTATGGTTCGGTAAACAAACATACGGCTGATACCCAGATCTTTCAGCGTCGAAAAAATTTCACTATTACTTTTTCCCACTTTATGCAGTGCAATGCACGCTACTCTATTTTCGTAATCACCCCAGTCCATCCTTATTTGTTGAAAACAAAATTTCAAATGATTTTTTTTAAAACTAGAGGTACGTGATATTTCAACAGTAATTCAAAAATTTTCTAGAATTGTCTGGACACCTGCTACATGATGACGTAATTTTGTAACAGAACTTATGGCAGGACTTATAGTATATTCACATACGTAGTGCGTTCCAGGTATTCGCGACCTCACCTATATAGAAAACCAGAATTCAAAAACTACCTGTTTTATTTTTCAATATAATCTCCATTTATTGAAATACACTTTTCACAACGTTTAATTAATGCCTCTATACCACTGTAAAAATAAGAAGGATCTTTGTCCTCAAAATGAGCTAAAACTGCTTGCTGAACTTCTTCATCGGTCGTAAATTTTCTTCCCCTCAGGTCAGACTTTAACTTTGAGAATAAAAAGTAGTCGCTGGGAGCCAGATCAGGACTATATGGTGAATGATCAATTTCTGTAAAGCCACATTCGTTGACGGTAACTTTGGAAATGGCAGCAGTATGAACGGGAGCGTTGTCGTGTAATAGCAGAATTCCTCGAGTCAGCTTTCCTCTTCTTTTTTCCGCAATTGACTGTCTTAACTGCCGTAACAAATTAGCATAATAGACAGCGTTGATAGTCGTATTCCGTTCTTTGAAGTCAATCAACAGGATTTCCTCACAATCCCAGAAGATCGTTGCCATAATTTTTTTCGTGCTCTGGGTCACCTTTGCTTTCTTTGGTACTGGTTCTCCTTTTTTTTTCCATTCCATTTAATCTCTTTTAGACAAAGGATCATGGTAAAGAACCATTGTCTCATCTCCAGTGACAATCCGTTGTAAAATGTTTTCTTTGTCTTCGTAGTAAAGCTCTAAAAATTTCTTACAGCAATCAACTCTTTCTTTTTTTTGAGAAGCACTAAGAAGTTTGGGTACCCATCTTGAACTGACTTTTGTCATACCCAAATGGTCATGTAGAATACGGAATACGCTTGTTTTTGAAATTCGGGGTTGTGCTGCAATTTCTTTCAATTTTAGTCGCCGGTCGCTCAGTACAACTTTTTCGACTAATTCTATGTTATCCGTTGTAATAGCTGTTGATGGGCCTCCTTCACGTGGATCATCTTCTATTGATTCTCGTCCCCAACGAAAAAGCTTCGACCACGTTTTAATCATTGTAAATGATGGTCCAGAATCCCCGTATACTGAATCCATTCTATCTTTAATTTGTGTTGGTGTTAAACCTTCTTTTGTTAAGAATTTAATTAAAGCACGGTACTCTAAATATGACATTTTTTACTACAAACAATATTTTCACTTGCTTTTACTATTGTAACACGCTAACTAACCTGCATACAGACATTAGTTCGTATATATATTCATTTGACCCTCCCCTCTTTTCGACGATATTGAAATTGACAGGTAATTCTTGCTAGAAGTATATCAGGTCGCGAATACCTGGAATGCACTACGTATATACATATATCACAAATTATTTAGGAATAAAATTCTATTACACCACTAATTATTTAATTAAAAGACAAATTTATTTTTTGTATAAATGTTACAATTTATTCCACTTAATTTATTTAACTATATATAAAAGAATATACTTATTAAGATTTATTTTATAATATGATAATTATTACTATTTGTAATGATTTTCTTTGATTGTGCGGATGCTGTAGAGGAACTGGAACTTGAACTTGAAAATTAGTAAAGTTGGATAACTGATAACCGATGCTAAAAATAGAATTCGTATAGTAGGTAAAAATTAATTTTTACGAATTTTAAATACAGGGTGTTCCAGTGCCGCTACATCACTCCCCTTTATTTAAAAAAAAAAAATCCATAATAATCTTTATAATATTTCAAATTTTAATGTTTTTATAGGATTTAATGTTTATGTATTTATAATAATATATAAATTTTAATGTTTTAATGTTTTTTAATTTCAAATATTTCAATGTTTTAGTTATGTTTCAATCAATTATGATAATAATAATGAATTTATTTTAAACATGACATTTTGCTTGGCTTTGGTTTCTCTGTGAAAATCGAAAATATCTGGATTGGGTAAATAGGCTGGCTTCAATCTGTCCAGCGTTATAAGTTCCATTTTATTTTCCGTCTGTACTTTGAAATTTTTATCATTTTTTTTAATAACTTTATATGGACCCATATAAGGAAAGTTGAGACTTCCTTTATATGTAGGTTGTTTTACGAATACGTGAGTACATGTTTTTAAATCTTGTGAGACAAATATAGCTTTCTGCTTTCTCATACGATTAGATTTTCGATATTGAGTCTTGCAATTCTTTGGCTAATGAGGCCGTTAATTTTAAATTCGGTGATGAATCGGATGTTACTAGCTCACCAGGGAGTCTTAAACATTGTCCATAAAGGAGTTGCGCAGGTGAAACACCAAAATCATCAATTAGAGCAGACCTGATACCTAGAAGTATCCATGGAAGGTGATAGTACCATTTTTGGGACTCACCTGTGGTTCGAATAGCTGCTTTTAACTGACGGTGAAATCGTTCTATACTTCCATTAGACTGAGGGTGGTAAGTAGTGGTTCTGATTCTATTATGTCCCAAGATCATACTTAATTCTTTAAAGAGTAACGATTCGAATTGTGTACCTTGGTCTGTAGTAACAGTTCTGGGTACGCCGTACTGAGCGATCCAATAACGTACAAAGGCATTGGCTATAGTTTCAGCGTTAATATTTTTCAGTGGTATGGCCTCTGGCCATTGAGAAAACCTATCTTTTACGGTAAGTATGTATGTAAAACCATTCGACGGCGTTAAAGGGCCTACTAAGTCCATATGTATGTGTTCGAACCTTGTAAATGTTGTTTCAAAACTTCCATGAGGTGATATAGTATGTCGTCCTATTTTACTTTTCTGACACAGGATACAAGATTTAGCCCACTGGGTAATATCTAAATTCATTTTAGGCCAAAAATATTTTGTGGTTATAAGTTTTCGTGTTGCTCTGATACCTGGATGGGACAAGTTATGCAACATATTAAAAATAGAACGTCGTAAAATTTCAGGTACATACGGCCTTTGGATACTTGTAGTTGTTTCACACCAAACTTTTATATCTTCTAATGGTACGAAAATATTCTTGAGCGTGAAACTTTGTTTATTTATGTTAGAAAGGAATTTTTGAAGTTCTTCGTCTTTTTCTTGCTCAATAGACAAGGTTTTTAAATCAATTTTTGTAAATTGATCAATTGTTTCAATGTGGGACCTAGATAAAGTATCTGCGACAATATTATCTGAACCTTTTATATGCTGTATGTCATTGGTAAATTGAGATTTGAATTCAAGATGGTTAGTTTGTCGCGGAGATTTTTTCTGTCTTTGAAAATAGGGCTTTCGTTAATGGTTTGTGATCTGTATAGATCGTAAAGTTTTTTCCTTCGACAAAATATCTAAATTTTTTGACAGCCAAATATGCTGCCAACAATTCCCTATCGAAAGTGGAATATTTACGTTCTGCTGGTTGTAATCGTTTAGAAAAGAAACTGATGGGATTCCATTTATTAGAATCAAATTGTTGTAAGACAGCTCCTATTGCGTCAGTAGATGCATCAACCCAGATACTTATTTTCGCTCGAGGATTGTGATGTACAAGCAAAGTTTGTTTTTGTAGATTGGCCTTGATTTTATTGAAAACTTCTTCGTGCATTGGTAACCACTTGAAATCAGATTTTATTTTTCTTTTTGAGTCTGATTTTAATAATTCATAAAGAGGTGTAGCAATGGTTGATAAATGTGGAATAAATCGATGATAAAAATTAACCATTCCTAAAAAACGTTGAAGACTTTTAAATGAAATAGGTGCTGGCATTTCTACAATAGATTGCACTCTGCTTGGTGAAGGTCGAATTCCTTCTTAGAAATGTGGTGTGAAAGAAATTCTATTTCTTTGACACCGAAAATGCATTTTACAGGATTTACGTTGACACCGTATTTAAGAAGCCTAGAGAACAGTAGATGGAGATGTTCTTTGTGCTCTTGTATTGTTTTGCTTCCTATTAAAATATCATCTAAGTAAGCGAAAGTAAAATTCAAACCTTCTAAAATTTCGTTTATAAAACGCTGGAACGTCTGAGCTCCATTTTTAACTCCAAATGGCATGCGTAGAAACTCAAACAACCCGAAGGGCGTAGTCACAGCAGTTTTATAGACGTCTTCAGGAGCGACTGGTATTTGATGATACGCTCTTATAAGATCGACTTTAGAAAATATTTGGCATTCGTGGAGGTTAATATTGAAATCGTTTATATTTGGCAAAGGATATTTGTCGAATATCGTTACAGCATTGAGTTGTCGGTAATCTCCACATGGTCTCCACTTTGATGAATCCTTTTTAGGAACCATGTGCAAAGGAGAAGCTACCGATGAAGATGAAGGGCGACAAATACCTAACTTTACCATATTTTCAAATTCTTCTTTTGCTAATTTGTACTTTTCAGGATTGAACCTTGGTGGTCGTGTAGACGGAAGAGGTCCATGCGTCATGATATGATGTACGACGTTGTGATTGACTTCTGAATTGTAATTTGGAGGTGCTTTAAGAGCAGGATAGCTGTTAATAATACAGCCGAAATCATCTTGAAAAGAATATAATTTAGGTGAAGTGAATTTTGTAAAACGAGAGATGCAGTTAACTGTTAGTGTTGTGGTTTTATCAACCAATTTTTTATCACGAAGATTAATCACTAGATTGTATTTATAAAGAAAGTCGGCGCCTAGTATGGCATGGTCAACGTCTGCCACGACGAAATTATGGTCAAAACAACGATGTAGATTGAGATCTAGTGTGAGCTGTTTGAGACCGAAAGTAGTTATACGAGAGCCACTTGCCGAAACAAGATAATGATCTGATTTATAATTATACATTGGGAATTTACATTTAGGAACAATAGAAACCTCTGCACCAGTATCTACTAAAAATTCTATGTTCGTTAACTTATCAAAAATAAATAGGCGGCGAGACACCTTTTTAACTTGCGATGCCGCTATCGAAGTTGGTGTTTCTAGTTTTTTTGTTTTCCTGAAGAACTTTTAGAACAAGGAGGTAGCTTCGTTACCAAAACGTCTATGGTACCAACATTCTATAGACTTGGATTTTGCGCGTGATTGCGACTTTGAAATATGTGATTGATCGTTATTAATATTTTTGTATTTCTGTCTATTTTGTCTTTCTTCGAACTTATTAAACCTATGAGTGAGACTTTCGACCATATGGACAATATTATTAATTTTTTCCGTAAGCGGTTGAGTTTGATTTTGCTGAACGCTAGAAATTTGTTGTGATGAAGGTGCAGAGTCATAAATTTTATCTGCTATATCAAATATTTGTTCTAGTTTGTGGCTATTCTCAATTGCAATAACACATGCTTGTATTGATGGTGGAAGTTTGTTAATCCACAATTTTTTGAGAAGCGAAGTATTAACTAATGAATTGTCCCCTGAGTGACTCCATGTGTCGATACAATTCTGAGGGTTTATAATCACCGAGTTGAATTCGATGTAACAATACATCTAATCTTGTTTCTTCAGAATCGCGACTTCGATTAACAAGAGTAGATTTTAAATTTTCGTACTTATCGTCAGCAGGTGGGTTAAGTAATATATCTGCCACCAGTTCCATTGTTTCTGGTGTCAGAGCGGCTACCAAATGATCGTATTTAGTAGCAGAAGATGTTATTCCCCTAACACGGAATAGTGATTCCACTTGTAGGAACCAAAGATCTGGACGATTGTTCCAGAATGGGGGAATCTTCAATGCTACCACCTGTTGAGGTTCTGCTGAATCTGTAGATTCTTGAGAATCACTTGATTTTAGGCTAAGTGATGGCCTAGTAACATTATCATTATTAGTATCGGTCATTATTGAAAGAATTGCAAAATCGTAACGCGTGAGTGAAAAAAAAATGATTGAGATTGCCACGTATCTATATATTACGCGTATATACTAAATTTAGTGTTATATTATACTTGTTAACTGTTACGTGCATATAATTTTTTTTTTAAATTAATTTTTTTTTTTTAATTTAATTACGATTCGTTAACTTAATTAATATTATATTCTGAAATAATATTTTAAAAGAATGAATTTAGTATTTATTATATTTATTATTTACTATAACTTAAATATTTATCCGCCTTGATGTAGATGGTGATTCAATCCGTCTGTAAATCCATGTGTTGAATATAATCCTGCATTATCTCGAATTTTAAGAAACATCCAGAAATTCTGTCTATAGAATTGTGTTATCCTTGTCGCAATACTTCGTTTGTTTGTGTTATTTTATTTTTATGACAAATTTTGTTTTAAAATTTTTAAATTTATACTCCCGCTTTACTTGTGGAAAAAACATGTGGTGCAAATGAGTTCCTCTGGATCCGTTTTTTTTGCACAGATTTTTACCGTTTTGGGTGCAGATTTATAAATTATATAATATTTATTTAAATATTAGTTAATTAATTTTCAAATATATGTATTCAATTTTAAAACAATTGTGTCTAGTCTGTTTTAACCAAAAAGCAGCATTCAACTTTTCAATGTTCAACGTGCGGGGTCACCATTTGTACACGTATGTTTTACATATACAATATATATATATATTAGTATATTCACATACATATATACATATATCACAAATTATTTAGGAATAAAATTCTATTACACCACTAATTATTTAATTAAAAGACAAATTTATTTTTTGTATAAATGTTACAATTTATTCCACTTAATTTATTTAACTATACATAAAAGAATATACTTATTAAGATTTATTTTATAATATGATAATTATTACTATTTGTAATGATTTTCTTTGATTGTGCGGATGCTGTAGAGGAACTGGAACTTGAACTTGAAAATGAGTAAAGTTGGATAACTGATAACCGATGCTAAAAATAGAATTCGTATAGTAGGTAAAAATTAATTTTTACGAATTTTAAATACAGGGTGTTCCAGTGCCGCTACAATGTGTAATGATGAAAGATTATTTGTTCGTTAGGATACAACTGTGAAGTCAACAATTCAAACTGCTGGAAATGAAAAGGTGGAGTCATTTGGTGTGGGGACTGTTATGTTAAAATTACCTAAATCTAGAGGAAATATTAAAAGTTTAACTTTAAAGAATGTAATATATGCACCGAAACTGAGACATAATTTACTGTCTGTATCAAAAGCTACTGATAATGGATATAAATTCATATTTAATAGAAACTGCTATCGTGGAAAATAGAAATGGTACTTATATATTTAATGCCAAAAAGATAGGAAGGTTATACATATTGGAGGTAGATCAAGATATTTCAATGCTTTCTGAAAATAATGTTAATTGTGATATAATGAAGTGGCATCAGAGGTTTGGACATTTGAATTTCAAAGATATCCAAAAATTGAAATCGAAGAATGCAGTTATTGGCTTAGATTATCAGTTGAAACATAATAGTGTTGGTTGTATTGTATGCAGCAAAGGAAAAATTACCCAGACTTATCACAAGAAATCTGAAAACAAAGAAAGTGAATTGTTAGAAGTCATACATTCTGATATACAGTGCTGTTCATTGTTATTTGTGCTATGCTGTTTTTAGGCTGAAGTTAAAATAAAATTTACCGTAACTTAAAAACAATACACAATTTTCATACAATTTTTTTCTACTTTATTATTAATACCTTAGACACTAAAAAAACATAACAGTAAAAAAAAATTCCTTCTTATCGCTAAAAAAAAAGTATGAATAAATGCACATTATTATTTGTGCTTCTGTTTTTTGGTTCATAATTATTTGTGCTGGTGTATAAATGTCTGCTTAAACTAACGGTTAATTTGAATTTCCTATTTTGATTGCCATTTTAAGGACGTTTGGAGCCAGATTCCGACAGAAATGTTGAGAAATCTAATAGACTCAATGCCTAGAAGACTTCAAGAAGTTATTGAAGCCAAAGGCGACAACTCATCCTATTAGGTAATAATTGAAAATCACAATTACTTTATATACAAAAATTGGTTACTAAAAATTATTACTTTTTTTCAATTTTTTTTAGAAAATTGATGCATTTTGATGCACAAGACACTGTAGCACTTAAAAAGGGACCAAAGAATTCAAAATTACATGCGAAAGGTGAAGAATATATTTTTGTAGGTTATTCGACAGAATCAAAAGGTTACAGACTTTGGGATTGTAAGTCAAAATCCATAATAACTCGATGTGATGTGAAGATTTTTGAGAAAACAAATTCAAGTAATTATTTTTGGCTGAATGATAATTTATATGATAAACGAAATGAATGTTGTAATGAAGATAATGTACTTATTAAAACGACTAATGATTTGAAAATAGAAGAAAATGACAAAATATTGCATGACGATGAACGAGACGAACGAGAAGAAAATTTTGAAACTCCAGAAAGTTCACCGAAGCAAACTTCAAATTCTGATTCATCAAGTCAGTTCGAGGGTTTCGAAGAAGACGAGATAGTTATAGACAACATCACGCCAGTGAAAAGGAAACAAGGAAGGCCAAAAATTCATAGAACTGGTGCGAGGGGAAGACCTAGAAAGATTTATTCAATGTTGGAAGAGGTAAATTTAGCTGTAAATGATATAAATAATAATCCTATTTCATTTGAGGAAGCGATGAAGCGGCATGATCATAAAAAATGGATTCAGGCTATGAAAACAGAATTAGAATCACTGGAAAGAAATAAAACATGGGAATTGGTTAATCGTCCTGAAGGGAAGAAAGTGCTGATAAATAGATGGATTTATTGCATAAAATATAAGAATGATGGTTCAGTTGATAAATACAGGGCAAGACTAGTCGCTAGAGGATGTGAGCAGTAGAATGGAATTGATTATGAAGAAGTTTTCGCCCCAGTTGCTAGATTTGAATCGTTACGTGTTTTATTTGCACTGTGTGCCGAAATGGGAATGTATATGCATCAAATGGATGTAACTAGTGCTTATGTACAAGGTGATCTCGATGATGAGATCTATATGGAGCAACCTAAATATCCTGACAGAAAATTAAACAATGATAAAGTATGCAGATTAATTAAACCATTGTACGGACTAAAACAAGCTGGAAGGCAGTGGTATAGGAAATTGAGTGAGTACCTGAAAAGAATTGGAATAAAACAGCTGACTAGCGATAATTGTTTATATGAGAAATCCGAAAAAAGCAAGAAAATCATTATTTTGGTATATGTTGATGATCTAATTTTGGCATCAAGTTGCATCAAATTATTAGAAGAAACAAAACAGATGTTATTGAAGAAATTTGAAATGAAAGATATTGGTCAAGTTAGAAACATATTAGGAATCTCTGTGAAACGTGAAACAACTACAGGTGAAATACAAATAAATCAAATTCAGTATATCCAGAAACTGCTTCAGAGATTTGGAATGGAACAAGCAAAATCTGTATCGACACCGATAGAAGTAAATCAAAAGCTATTAAAAGAAAATGATAGTACATCAGAAGAAGAATGTAAAGTGATGGAGCAACGACCATATAGAGAATTAATTGGTTCATTAATGTACTTAACTAATATAACAAGACCTGACATAGCTTTTGAACAAATATGTTAAGTAGATATTGTAAACAACCCAAAATGATGCATTGAAAAATGGCAAAGCGAATTTTAAGATATTTGAAAGGTACTATTGAGTATTCAATAATATATAGAAGAACTGGTCAAAATTTGAGATGTTATGTTGATTCTGACTGGGCGAGTGATCCAAATGATAGAAAGTCCTGTTCCGGTTATGTAATAATCCTAGGAGAAGGTCCGATGTGTTGGAAGTCAAGAAAGCAAAAATCTGTAGCCTTGTCAACTATGG
Organism: Villa cingulata; assembly: GCA_951394055.1. Lineage (NCBI taxonomy): Eukaryota > Metazoa > Arthropoda > Insecta > Diptera > Bombyliidae > Villa > Villa cingulata. The sequence continues at coordinate 22,660,184 of OX596022.1, read as the reverse complement.
AAGCGGAGTACGTGGCATTATCAGAAATAACTAAAGAAATTATATACTTGAGAAGATTATTTGATAAATTAAATTTCAAAATGTATTGTAACGAGCCTACAATAATTTTTTGCGACAACCAAAGTGCGACAAGTATTTCAAAACAAAATGTACATCATGAAAGATCGAAACATATCGACATTAGATATCACTTCTGTAGAGAAAAACAAGATGATGGTTCTATTAAAGTTACATATGTTCCAACAAGTGAGATGGTAGATGTTTTGACCAAAGGTTTATGTAAGGCAAAACATGAAATATGTACTAGATCATTAAGACTCAATAACATGAAATTGTAAAGAAATATTTTTTATTATGTAATCTTTTTTATTTCTGGCATGATTATGTAAATCACATTGATAAGGGGAGTGTTAAGTATAATGTACTGTAAATCAATGTAATTTACATAAACTATATAAGAGAAATAGAAAAAGAACAATATAATGAAATGTAAAATGATAAGAATGAAACAATGAAATAATGAACAGTTCAAATTGTATTTTACATACACTTGTAATTATATGTATGTATTATATTCATTAACTTATACTGTACATGTACTATATATAGGTTTTTACTGATTATGTTATAACTGATTAGTTAGTCTCTTCTTACACTTTGTTGAATAAATATAATTAATAAATTGTACACAAATAAAAAAAAAACATAAAAAGATATTAGTATACATATATACATAAATAACATATATGCTGTGAAAATAATATATACAATAAATTAAAAAAAAAGAAAATATAATGAAGAAAAAAAAAAGGAAAGGAAAGGAATAGAATAATGTATTGCAAAAACGACTAAATATTCATATAATATGTACTTGCATCTATATGCATTTGGCTATAGGCATAGTGACAAAGCGTAATTAATCTATACATTTATACAAATGTACACCATGCATCTGATATGTAAAATAATACTATATTATACATAATTACATTAGATATAAAACAAAATACAAAAGTAAAACAAAATATTAATTATAACGAATTCAACCACATAATTTAGTAATACATATACGATAATTGAATATAAAAAAAAAATAATATGACCTATATGGCTGAGTTTAAAGTGCATCATTTATAATACAATGTGGCATCCTCCTGTATGGCATCAATGCATATAATAAATAATAAAATTTTATTTAAGTTATGATCGTATGATCAGTCTTATATACATACATATTATGTAATATTCTGAATATTATATATGACATGATGGATACATTTTAAAAAGCTCAGCCAATATTACTTTCATAACATTGTTATTATTCATCATTGTATTATTTAAGCAGCGATTACAATGGCTTTCGATTCGATTCGACTCTGCTTCTTTCGATTCGCCAAAACGAAACGAAAACGAATGATCGATTACAATGCTTTCGTTTCGTTTTCGGCTATTTGACTTATCTTGTGCTTGTGCATGTATGTAATTCGACATTTTATTTAAAGAATAAAAGTTTATTTTGAAATATTTCAGGTGCATACTTGTTAAATTTAAAAAAAAAGTTTGGTTTTTAGTTATCTATCATTTTGACGTGTTTTTTTGTTTAAATTTAAATTCAATATATTGTGTTTAAAACATAAAAATTTGTTTTTAAATACATATACATATAATGTTCATAGAAATTTGAGGTGCATAATTGTTGAATTTAATCTAATCATGCCACTAGAAAAACTCAATAGACTTTTAAAATTATTAAAAATTACAGTGCAATTATTAACTTTATATAATATGTACAAACAAATGAAGAATAATAATCGGAGGTGGTGGGTAAGACCCATAAATCTGGAAAGAAATTATCTGGGTTATTTTGAAACTTCATTTATGAAAATGAAAGAAATAGATCCAGAACAATTCTTTATTCATACTAGGATGAAGAGGATAACTTATGATCTATTTCTTTCTTTAATGAAGGATAGCTTGACGAAACGATCAATCAGAACACCAATAAATTTTGAATGTAGAATAGCCATAACTTTATCGTAAGTTGATTGCTTATTACTTTGTGACTGGTGTTTTATATTTAATAATTCAATTTTTATTTCAGTTTTTTATCTCAGGGAGTGAGTGTTCAGTTCTTAGCATGGTCATTCAAAGTGGGAAAAACGACAATTAGAAATATTATACTTGACACTTGTGAAATTATTTGGCAGTTGTTATCACCTATATATGTCGCTCGACCAACAGAATCTGACTATATTCAAATAGGCAAAAATTTCGAACAACGTTGGAATATGCCACACTTTCTTGGTGCAATCGATGGAAAACATATACAAATAAAGGCTCCGCCAAAAAGTGGATCTCAATTTTTCAACTACAAGAAATGTTTTAGTATAGTATTGTTAGCTGCGTGTGATGGTGACTATACGTTTACGGAAATTGCCGTGGGTGCATATGGAAGTCAAAGCGACGGAGGTAAATGTGAAAAAATAGTTGGTATTAAATTCTGTAGTTTTATTAATTTTAATTTCTGTTTCAATAGGCATATTCCAAGAATCAACGTTTGGAAAAGAATTAATTTCAAAGAAATTACCAATTCCTAAGCCAAATACTCTCCCAAATTCAGACAGAGTTTTTCCTCATTATTTCGTTGCAGATGCTGCCTTTCCTTTGAAAGAAAATATCATGCGTCCCTATCCTGGAAAAAAACTTCCTGACGACAAAGATATTTTTAATTACAGGTTGTCAAGAGCACGAAGAATTATTGAAAATTCCTTCGGAATATTAGTAAGTCGATGGAGAGTTCTTCAAAATAATCTTAATATGTTTCCTGAAAATGCAGAAAAAATTGTCTTGGCAACAGTGGTTCTACATAATTTTATCAAATTAAATGATACCCAGAATAGTTATATTTCTTCGAATTATGTTGATTGGGAAGATGAAGATTATATAATTCATGAAGGCGAATGGAGACAGAACACGACAGTTTTAAATGCGTATAGACCTAGATCGCACAATGCTTCGAGAGATGCATTTATTCTACGCGATGAATTAAAAGAGTATTTCATGGAAGAAGGAGCAGTTCCATTTCAATTTAATAGGAGACATTAAAAAAATTAAACAATTAAATTTGAAAGAAAAAAATTTTTAAAATTAAAATACATTTTTTATTTATACTAATCTAATCTTAATTCTAATCTTATATATGTAAACTAAATAAATCCTAAAAAAGAAAAAACAATGTATATATTTTTATTGAATATTTTGTAGCTCTTGTATTTTTAACAAAATACTTGTTTTTAATTCTGTTTTTTGCGGTTCATCTAATTTTTTCATTTTAATATGAACAGATTTCAAGAAGTACCAATCTTCATCTTCTGCTTCAGAAGAAATGAAATTTATTTCTTCTCCAATCTTTTTTAAGCTATTAATAAATATCTCCTGAACCTCACTGTCCTTTCTCTTTTTAAAAGTGGTACTTCTTGAGCTCTGAACTGATGGAGACATCAGACATTCCTCTACTGATTCGTCTACATCTTGAAAGACGAAACTCTCTAAATTTTCAGAGCTGTTTCCAATATTTAAATTCTCAGTTTGAGTTGCACTTTTCTCATTTTCTGAGTGCGTTGCGTTGGTATATTTAAAATATCAACATTTTCCCTCATTCTGAAAATAAATATAGTAAAATTAGAAAAAAATACAAATACATTATGTGTATGTACAAAATTTTTACTTTCTGGGCTGTAAATGGTCGTCAATGTACTTCATGTGTTCATATAATGGCCATTCGTTGAACATTTTTCTTTTTGAACCGGAAGGCAATTCCCTGGCCTTTTTAACTTTACAGTAATAATCCCTTAAGTGGGTCCATTTAATTTTAGCTAAAAGAAATTGAATTGAAAATAATATGAAATACACAAAATCTATTAAAATGTTCACAAATTGTTTACCATCAAAATCATATTTTGAAGAAAGTGATTCCCACAATTTATTTTTGTGTTTTGTGTCCATATATTTTGCATTCTTTTTCGAATATAGTTCTGGAAACTCTTTAATTTCATTTATGAAAATCTCCATAATATTTAATTTAAAAAAAAATGTTATTTAACAAAATCTTAAACCAAAAACAACAGTAATAAAAAAAACTAAAACTAAATACTATTTTTAAAAAATCCACTAAAATTCCAGAGAAAATTTGTAAAATATAAATAAAATGCAGATGTCAAAATAAAGCAAGCACAATTTAGAGTATATCTATGTTTTTTGGTTATGTTGAATCGTTTCGATCCGGAAAAATTCAAAGTTCCACTGAACTCTTCGTTTCGTTTCATCTTGAATCAGCTCACTGTAATCGTTACAATTTGTTTTACTTATATTTGAATTTGACAGTTAGCTGAAAGAAGACGTATCGAATCGAATCGAAAGCCATTGTAATCGCTGCTTTAATCAGCCCTATGCTGACAGGACAGTCGTATTTATTGTCACACGAGAGGAGACTCGAAAGTTGGTATGCTGACAGTCGTATTTGAGTCGTATTTGTTCTCACACGAGACGAGACTCGAAATTGGTATGCTGACAGTCGTATTTGTTGTCGTTTTATTGTCGCTTTCGGTCGGTACATTAAAGTGAAGTGACAACAAAAATAAAAAGATGGAAAATCCAAAAGTGTAAGTAAAATTGTTATTAATATGCATAAAAATAAATTAATTTACTTATTTTGGATAATATTTAAATATTTTAGTTTTATGGTATTTATTCATATTAAATTTTTTTTTTAATTTTTAGGGTAAAAATAACAAACAAAAAACAATTTGAAACCTTGGTTCAAATGTTAGAAAAAGCTCCTAACATAGCTAGAGGACAAAGGTTTTCTGAAATGAATGGAGGGAATATTAGAGAGTTTGAAAATGTGTGGAAGGAAATATGCTCAAAATTAAATAGTTTAGGTCCACCAACAAGGGATATTGCAGGTTGGCAAAAGGTAATAATGAATTTTCACATTTTGTTTTTCGAATTTATTACAATCACATATTTTTTTAGGTCTGGAACGATTTTAAACTAAAAACAAAAAAAAAACTTGGGCATAATAAAAAAGAAATTAATGCAACCGGCGGTGGACCAAACAAATTGCATAGTTTTTCCAATGTAGAAGAAACAGTCATAAGATTGTTGTCTTTAGACAAGACTGTAAACCAAACTGGAAAGGTTTTTGGAGTTTTATCTTCAAATTTAGAAGAAAGACGTGAAGTTGGAGGTGAAGGAAATTCATCAGCTGTTGAAGATGCTCTGGAAATCAACATCACTGATTTAACAGTACCACCAGAGCAACCTCCACAAACAACATTAAAAAAAACTAAAAAAATTAATAAAAGATGATTATAGAAAAGAACTATTAAGTGAACAAATAAAAGAAAATAAACAATTAACGCGCGAAGTGAAGGACATAAAGTACAGTCTACGAGAGATTGTAAAATTAAAAAAAGAAAAAATAAAAATTTTACGTGAAAAAAGTGAAGCAGAAAAAAAAGAAATGGAGTTAAGAAATGAAATTCTTTTGTTGAAAAAGGAAAAATTAGAATTAGAAATTATTGAAAAAGAAAACAATATGTGATATACATACATCAAGTTCTTTTTTTTATTTAATTACGAGTGCCTTATAGATTTTACGTTTTTGTTATTTTTCATTTTTTTCCAACATAAATATATTTTAATTGTTTAAAAAATTTGTTTTATTTATAAAAAACACAAAGACCTACAGAATAGAATTCATTATGGATTCTCTTATCCTAGTTGCATTTTCTGTATCATCATCATATTGTTGAATATCATTTGAAATATCATCGTTATCAGTACTCACTGACTCATCATGTATTTCCTCCTCTTCTGTATAGGGTGTATTAAATTTATTTCTCAAATTGTGAAGTGCACAACAAGCATTTATAATTTTTGTTGCCTTTTCTGGTTTGTAGTGCATTTCCCTGGCACCCAACAGACATCGAAATGTAATTTTTAAGACTCCTATAGTCCTTTCTACAATATTCCTTGCTTTTGAGTGTATCTGATTAAATCTATTTTCTCTACTGCTCCCTTGTGTGTTGCTGTACATCCTAAAAGGCGTTATCAAATACGGTTTTATAGGGTATCCAGCATCACCTGAAATTAATTTGAAATAGTTATTCTCTATATTTCTTTCACGAAAATCTATAAAAAATATTTATACCTAAAAGCCAAAAATTTCTTTCGCACTATCATAATTTGATAATAATTCTTCATTCAGCCTACTCATGTTCCAAATAAAAGATGAAGCGAATCCTCATGAGAGGATTAGTAGCGTCCACATAGGTAATTTTCATTTCATGATCACAGACCTAATAATTCGTTTTTATAATATAAATGTGAAAATGTATAATAAATTATACTTACAATCATGACATTAATACTATAAAAGCCTTTTCTATTATAGTATAAATGTTTCTCATTGTTTGGAGGCGATATAATTTTAATATGCGTGCCATCTACGCACTCAATTATTCCATGGAATTGAAATTTTTCATAAAATGACAAATTTATATTATTTCTTTCATTTTCATTTGGAAATTTAATCATTTCACTTGCAACATTCTTGTTTTGGATTAAAAACTCCAAATGAATTCTCAATATGATGTTTATTAAAAACTGATTGATTATTACAAATTTGACTGCTTATATACTATTTACAATACATTAAATTAAATGTAAATTGATGATCTAAGTACATATAATAATGTATAATATAATTAAATTCATAGAATAATTATAGTAAAGGTAAAATGCAATCTAAACATTTTAATGCTAAATAAAGAAATTATGTTACTTAAGCTTAATATGAACAAAGGTTATTAACTTAATATAAGTGTTTTATGCTGTGCTTGCAGTACAGGTGATTGACATAATTAAAAATTTAAAAATTGTTTATGTTGTTTTTACAACATCTTCCCGACTCACGACAAGGTTGCGTGGAATGTCGAAGTCTGTTGGTTTAAAATTTCGTTTTGGTGGTGTCGGTTTCCATGTTTTTGTTTTGTAGCATTGGATAATTGTGATTGCTATTATGATTATTAGAACGATGTATAGCAAGCTGTAATGATGAATATGATGATAATTTAGATTGTTAGGTAATTCTTGTTGTTGTTGTTTTATATTTTGTATTGCGTAATCAAGGTCAGCTATATTTGAATGGTTAAGTAAAATTACTTTTGGACTGTCTATTGTTTCTGCCGCATATGGTGATATAAAACTTAATTGCTGTGATATGTTGATACTAGGTATGAATGATGTATTTAAAATATTATTGAAGATGTTATGTGATTGAATGGTGAGCGTTGGTTGTTTAATCATGCATGTTCCATTGATCTCTAGGATGCCTGCTCCAGATATGTGTCTTGACAAGATTTGTTTATTACAGACGATGTCTATTGTATACTCTTTATCGAAAACGTAAATCCAAGTGTTCGGAGTATGGAGTTGGATCCAGTATTGTTCAGGAAGACTTGCCTTTATTGTACAGTAAGATGATAAGTTCTTTTGGTGGTTAAGTAAGTCGATTTCACAACGACTAATTGCTGCTTCTCGATTGTAGATTGGACGTTGTTGCTGACATAAAAACTCTGTCTTCTTAATGACTTCGCAGGAAGTTAGTTCTAATTCTTGTAATGGATAATAACGATCTCTATGAAGATTTACTGCTAGAAACTTGGTTGACGGTTGGATAGTCATAAAAAGGTCTTGATGTGGTGCAGGGACTGGTATCAGATGGAACAATTGAAATTCTTCGTTGGTAAGAAGTGGTAACTTGACTGATATGATAATATATTTTTCTTGAATTCTACCCTCAGCACTCATTAACATATATGTTAGTAGAAATGTTCCGTGTTGTATTTCTACAGGAAGTCTCAGATTTGGTGGTATGTTGTCTTGAATAATGTGTTTTTGGTGTTCCAATTGTTCTGGTGTTAATAAATATGGATTCATTTTTCCATGCTGAGTATCGATTAATACTTGCAGAATGGTTGTTTGTGTATTAATGAAATTAATTAAATTAAGTGTTAATTGATTAATGATTAGAGAAAATGTCGTGAACCCTACTAGTTGGTTGGTTTGTAACGTCATGTTTTTGATTTGTGTGTAAAATGTCTCTAATTGAGTGTTCATATCTATTTGATTCTTCTTTAGTATATTTTTGGTGACTTCTGCGATTGATGTTTGATTTCTTATTAGAGATAAAAGATGTTGTTCATTAGCTTGCATTTTTTCGATTTGCTCTTGGTGTTGTTCTGCGAAGTCATTATCCAATATTCCAAACAGTTTATTGGCTACCGTTCCAACGATGTTTAACGGAGAACGTCGAAATCTAGGAGTAGATGGTATATGTTCATTATGTTGGTAGATGAATTGATTTTTATTTTTAATTGTTTGGAGAAGATAATTTAACTGATGTTCAATGTGTACACATCTTGACTGTTCAACATAAGCTTTAGTGTTGCAGAGGTGTGTGATTGATGCCACTTGTGATTCTAGTGCTTCTAATTCTGCCCAGTATGAAGTGAGATTATAATATATAATTAGTTTCCACTCTGTAGGCACTACACTACTCGTATAATATAAATATTTATTAATTTTTAAAAAAAAACACCAAGTTTTTCTGTTAGAGCACTCTTTATTAATTATATAATTACTTTACAATATACTTATACTTAATATTTTCTAATTTACGAAAACAACTTTTTTGTTATATGGTCGACCTATCGACTAACTTAACTTCTCCAATTTTTTACAATTTTCACCCAATATGACAAAAAATATAGAAATTACCTAACTGTATAAAATAATAACATTATGTACATAAGACAATAGTAGGTAAAAATTACATTTAATTAAATAAGTTAAAAAATACATTTGTTTGTTCAAACTGATAATAATACAGGGTGATTCGTTAATTAAAATAAATAATATTACAGGGTGATTCATATTTTCTAACAACATATTGTATTTTATGGATTTACAAAATTACTACAACATTCGGCCACCCTGACATGTTAATCGCCCACGATTAACTTTAATATTTTCTAACTAAACAGTTTTTTTTTTTCATTTAAAACAACAATTTTATACATTAATACAACTTTATAATGATTATACATACATTTTATCTTTACACACATTTTTACTACGGACAACTGTATGTGTGCAACATTATTCATTAATTTTCGATTTTGTACTATCGTAGTATAATTTCATATTTTCAGGACTGCAAACACCATCATAAGGAATACGAGATACTTGAAGTCCATCAACATCTTTTATGACATATCGATCATGTGGCAAAATTTTAACTATTTTGTAGGGACCTTTATACTTTTGTACTAACTTTTTATTCAAACCTGGCGTTGTTACTACATTTTTTATCAACACATAATCTCCAACTTTGTACTTATAAGGGGTTTTATGACGCTTGTCAAAGTAAGATTTGTTATAGTTTTGAACTTTCTCGATATTTTCGCTAGCTTTCTTACGTATACCTATCAAATTTCTAGAATCTTTACTACTTTTTTCTTCTCTAAGATACTCTAAAATTTTATCAATGACTTGACCTTTTTGCTCAACACCGAAAAGCAACATGCTTGGTGTATAATCCGTGCTACGATTTTTAACATTATTCATTGCATATTCTATCTTAGGTAAATATCTCGCCCAGTCTCCCATTTCAGGATCTGTTTCCTTCGACAGCATTGGTATTAATACCCTATTCACTCTCTCAACTTGTCCATTAGACTGAGGAGAAGAAGTAGCAATCTTAATGTGTTTAACACTTTCTTGCTTACAGAATGTAGCGAACTCATCTGATGTAAAGCACGTTCCCCTGTCAGAGATTATCTTACTTGGACGTGAATAATAATTAAAATAATTTTTTAGGCATTGAATTACTTCTTTTGTTTTTGTAGTCCTTACAGGGTATAGTTTGATAAACTTTGTAAAGCTATCAATTATTAAAAACACATACTTTTTCTTATTTCGATTTGACGGCAATGGCCCGAAATGGTCAATGTGAAGTATTTCAAATGGAACATTACCCTTTGGTATGCTATGAAGAATCTTTTCCTTTTTACCTGATACAGGAGAAAAATACAAACATTTCAAACAAGTTGAAATGTAATCTTTTATTTTGTCCTTCATATTAGGAAACCAGTATGCTTTTTTAAGAAAATCATGACATTTTTCTACTCCTGCGTGGCAAAGTGATTCATGATGAGTTTGAATCACGCTTCGTTCCATTTGTTGTGGAACATAAAACAATACTTCAGTACCAAGTTTTCTATACACCACCCCATTAATCATTTCGTACCACTGACTTTCTTCTTTTTCAATCTTTTCAGAGATGTTTTTTATAATAGGGTCATTATTTTGAGCAGAAATAAGAGCGTATTCGAAAGAATCTTCCTCAACGATAAGTAAATTATGACACCTACTCAATGCGTCGACGTGCGCCATCTTGGAACCAGAACGATGTTCTATGGTATAACTAAAGTCTTGCAGTTCTAGCGCCCAACGTGATATACGTGGATTAATAATCTTTTTCTTCAATGTTTGTGCTAGTGCTTGACAGTCGGTGACTATCTTAAAGTTTATACCGATTAAATAAATTCGAAATCGCCTTAAAGCATAAATTATGGCCAGTGTTTCTAGCTCATAACTATGATATCTAGATTCGGTATCTGTAGCTCTCTTGGAAAAGAAAAAGACTGGATGGAAATGCTTATCTTCTTGACGCTGTAAAAGAACTGCACCAAATCCGATGGCACTAGCGTCACAATGTAACTGTGTTTCTGCTTTCGGATTATAAATACTAAGTACTGGATTCTTCTGCAAATTCTTTTTCAAACTTTCAAATGACTCTAATTCTTCTTCACCAAATTTAAATTTGGCATCTTTCCTCAATAAACTATATAAAGGCTTTGCTATAATCGCGAAATTCTTTATGAATTTCCTAAAATAAGAACATAAACCAAGGAAAGAATGTACCTCTTTAATGTTTTTAGGATAAGGGAATTTTTCTACTGATTCCAGACCACTTTTATCAGGACGAATACCATTGAAACTAATTTCATAACCTAGGTAAGTTATACTGGTGAGCAAAAATCGACACTTATCATATCTCAGTTGAAGACCATGTGTATATACTATAGACATAACTTCTTTTAAAATATTCAAATGCTCTTCAATCGTACAACTTGCAATCATTAAATCATCTATATAAGATAATAATTTACCTTGTTTGATTAATGGTTGAAACAGATGGTTTATAAAACGCTGAAACACGGATGGGGCATTCTTGAGCCCAAATGGCATGCGTATGAATTCATACTGCCCCATCGGTGTGACGAAGGAGGTATATTTCACAGAATCAGGATCCACTTTAACATGATAGAAACCATCACGAAGGTCAAGAACCGAAAAGTACTTTTTGTTACGTAATTGATCAAGGTGATCCTCTATGAGTGGTAAAGGGTAGTTATCCTTTAAAGTTATGCGGTTTAATTCCCTGTAATCCACGCAGAGACGGAAATCGCCGGTTTTTTTTCGAACGAGTACAATAGGTGATGCATACTCGGAACTACTTTCTCTAATTATTTTCCGTTGAAGCAAGTCATCAACAATTTTTTGCAGTTCAATTTTATGCTGAAAAGGTAATCTACGAGGTGCACTACTAAATGGAACATGTTTTTCTAATTTAATTACCATTTTGAAATCGGTGTCAATTTTATCGTCTAGACTTTTACTTAATATAATTTCTTTCACCATTTTCTGCACATGATATGGTATGTCATTGTTAATAGATAAATTAATTTTTTCACTTTCGTCATTATCATTAATATCAATATTCAATAAATTTTTAGAAAAATCTAAACATTCATCAATAAAACTTAAATTTTTTTCAGAAAAATTCCGATTATCGTCCGTTTGCACACTTACAGTTTTAACATTACGACAATTAACTAACTTAAAATTACAAATTTTTAAGAAATTTCTACCTAGCACAACAGGGTATTTCATACTAAAATTATTTACAACAAGTAATTCTACTTTATAAAAAATATTGTCAAAAATAAATACATTACATGTTATTTTACCTTTTACAACTAAAGGACTATTGTTGATCCCATAAAATTTATTACTACCTGTGCTAGTATCCAGCTTCGTCATCAATTGAGGTGGCACATACTTTTCTCTTATTATGTTGATGGGGCTACCGGAATCAAGAATTGTTGTTAGCTGTATTTTCACTTGGTTTTCGAACTCGTATTTCACTAGAAATTCAAAATCATTGTTAAAATTAGAATTGTTTTTTATACCTTGTGATTCCTCATGTCCATCGTGATTAAAAGAGTTGTTGTCATTGATGACCATAACATCGGTATTGCGTTGTTGAGGGCAATTCTTCACTACGTGACCTTGCTGACCACATTTATAGCAGGTGGTTTTAACATGTCGAGGTTTTTTACAATTGTAACTTAAATGACCATAATCGTTACAGTTGAAACACTTCAGTTTTGATTCGCCTTTTTCCTTAACGTTGTTTTGATTGCCACTTTTCCCAGTGAATTTATTATTATTTGTTTGAGAAAAACGTGTTTGATTGACTGACTGATTCAGTTTCAACCTTTCGTATTTCATCAACGCCATTTTCAATTCGTTTAAATTGTTGGCACCATATAAAATCACTTTATTTGATTCACTATCTTGAATTCCTTTTATCACATATTGTACTAGATCTTCTTCAACAACATTACCTAAAATCCCAATTTCTTGCATAGATAGCACATATTGTTGAAACGTTTCTTCTCTTTTTTTCTTTCTGGTTCTTAACTGCTCGTGTATATCAGCTATCGTTACTTTTCTGGAAAATTCCATTAACAAAGCACGTTTCAATTCACTCCACGTTCTCAATAAAACGGTTCTTGTGAATAACTTAGCGGTTCCAGACAAAAGTCTTCTGCCGTACACAAATTTAATTTTTCCGTCACAATTAAAAACCTCACATGTTTGTTCAAATAGTTCTATCCAGCGTTGGATCGACAAATTATCATCGCCAGAAAATTTCGGTAGTGTCTCCTCAATGTCCTTGAAGCTGCATGATGTTGCCCTTGAATTGACCTCAATATCCAAATCGTCACTTTGTAGTGATGCAAGTTCAATTTTCAATTCACATATTTTCCGCTTTTTTTCTAGCAAATTCTGTAGTCGTTGTATATCCTGGTCTAACAGTTGTTCATCGTTTAAGTTGTCCTGTTCACTATTATCTACATCTTCGTTTTCCAAGCTGTCGTTACCACTTGATTCTTCTCGTACAAGATCTGCAATTTGTTCTGGAGTAAAATTTTCCACTGCTGTTTGCAGGCGTAGAATTAATTCGGCCTTTTTGCCGCCTACGTTCAAATGTAATTTTTTTAACACGTTTTTAAGGTCTGTTTGTGTTGCGCTAGTTATAAATTTATTCCATTCGTCCGCCATTTTATGACGATGCACTTTTCCACCTATGGAAATTTTCTTTTTTTTTTCTTTTAAAGAAAATACACACACGACGAGTAATTTATCCCACTTCTGAATTTGTTGTAGGCACTACACTACTCGTATAATATAAATATTTATTAATTTTTAAAAAAAAACACCAAGTTTTTCTGTTAGAGCACTCTTTATTAATTATATAATTACTTTACAATATACTTATACTTAATATTTTCTAATTTACGAAAACAACTTTTTTGTTATATGGTCGACCTATCGACTAACTTAACTTCTCCAATTTTTTACAATTTTCACCCAATATGACAAAAAATATAGAAATTACCTAACTGTATAAAATAATAACATTATGTACATAAGACAATAGTAGGTAAAAATTACATTTAATTAAATAAGTTAAAAAATACATTTGTTTGTTCAAACTGATAATAATACAGGGTGATTCGTTAATTAAAATAAATAATATTACAGGGTGATTCATATTTTCTAACAACATATTGTATTTTATGGATTTACAAAATTACTACAACTCATTTGTTATAAGATCTATATTACCCATTTTTTCAAAGTAGATTCCTGGGTTTGTTGTAAATGGAGTAATTTTAATATTGTGTTCTTGAGTGAAAACTAGCGGACTGAGTAGTAAAATGATGAATATAAATAGTCCAGTATTTCTTACTTTCGATGGTGTAGTGGTTGTTGAGTTACCTTCCGATGTGCGTTTCCTCGATGTATTTATTGTGTTATTTCTTTGATCTCGCTCTAAGTATTTTTTAAGTGAAGAACATGGAGGAATTTGATCAATTTTTTGTAACCAATTAGAATTGATAGGCATAATTTTAACCTTGTTTTTCTTAGATTCTGGTACAGGTAGTGTCGATGATTCTTCAGTCGTGGTAACTGCGCAGTGTACGTTAACTTCAACTTCTTTGGTTGATTCTTCTTCCTGTATTGTTGTAGTTGGTGTTGGTAAAGGGCTAATTTTAACTATTGGCCGTTTTAGAATACCCTTGCTTGTTTTGACTGTGACGACTCGTGTCATTCCATCTGTGCCTGGATGTGTTTCAATAACTCTGCCCAGTATCCACTGTGCTGGAGGTAGTTGCTCATCCTTTATTAATACGAGTTGACCTTTGCTGATATTATTTTGCTGTTTTCTCCATTTAGGTCTTTGTTGAAGTCTTGAAAGATATTCCTTGGACCATATATTCCAGAATCCCTGACTTAGTTTTTCTGTTAACTGCCATCTTGTAAGTAAATTAGGATTATGTTCCGTTAAGTCTTTGTCTGGTGGCGCCAGTAATGAGTTCCCGATCAGAAAGTGTGCTGGTGTTAACACGTTTAAGTCTTCTGGGTCGTCTGAAAGAGGACATAGTGGTCTGGAATTAAGGCAGGCTTCAATTTGTGTTAGAACAGTGGACAGCTCTTCAAAGGTTAATGTTGCGTTTCCAATCACTTTTTTCAGATGTATTTTAATTGATTTAATTCCTGCTTCCCATAGTCCACCAAAATGTGGTGTAGCAGGTGGTATGAAATGCCATTCAATGTCGTGGCGTGTTAGTAATACTGATGTTTCCTTTTCAATATCTTTGACTTGTCGTAAATAATTATCTTGTAGAATTTTGCTTGCTCCTACGAATTGTGTTCCGTTATCACTATAAATGTGTGCAACATTACCTCGTCTGCTTATAAATCTTTTAAATGCGGCTAAAAATGATGAAGCCGTTAAATCACTGACAGCTTCGATATGTACAGCCTTGGTACTAAGACAGATGAATAGTGCTACGTATCCTTTATAGCTTTTATGACCTCGACCTTTTGTTGTTCGAATACTGATTGGTCCCGCATAGTCAATTCCAGTGTGTGTGAATGGTTTTGATATGTTGACACGAGGTGTTGGTAGTATTCCCATCAGTTGATGTGAATGTGTTGAACGATATCTGTGACATGTAGTGCAATTGTGTATAATTTTCTTTACAGTTTGTCGGCCTTTAATTATCCAGAATGTTTGACGTAGATGTGCTAATGTTAGTTCTACACCTCCATGCATTGTGATTTTATGTGATTGTAATACTATAAGCGTTGTTAGATGATGATCGTGTGGTATGATCATTGGATGTCGTTGATTGTATGGAACTGCTGCGTATTGTATTCTTCCTCCAACTCTTATGATATTGTCTGCATCAATGAATGGATTTAGTGATAGCAATACACTTTTTGAAGGTACCGGTTTTCCGGTTTTTAGACTTAAAAACTCGTCCTTGAAATATGCTTGTTGTATTTGTTGAATTAACATTATTTTTGCTTGATCGCGTTCTTGTACATTAAGTTCTCCTGTTCGCCGTTCCTTCGTCCGAAGGTTGTATATAAATCGTAGACAGTATGCTGTAACATTGATTAATGTTGTGAGCGAGGAAAATTTGCATATTAGTTCATCATCTGATTTTATGATCGTAGTTGAAGTTGTAGCTTGTATGCTTTTTTGTTCTACTGTCGTTGTGTACTTTGGTTCCTTTAGAACGTTTATTATGATGGTTTTTAGAAATTCTGGACCATCCCACCATAACTGACAGTTGATTAATTCAGAAGGAAATAATCCTCTAGACGCGTAGTCCGCTGGATTTTGCTCTGATTTTATATGATACCAATGTTTTGTATTTATATTCCGGTGTATTTCGGCAACTCTATTGGCAACAAAGGTTTTCCATTTGGTAGATCGATTCTGTATCCAACTAAGTGCTATTGTTGAATCTGTCCAGCAGTATATTGTTGGTTGAGTATTTTCTGGTAACGCATCTAAAATCTTTCTAATTAATTTGGATAGTAATGTGGCTCCAAGTAATTCCATTCTTGGTAGAGTTACTGCATTACGTAATGGAGCGACTTTTGTTTTAGCGGTGAGTAACGATGTGATTGCTTTGTCATTTATAATTATTCTACTATAAATGACTGCAGCGTATGCTTTTTCTGACGCATCGCAAAATCCGTGAAGTTCGATTTGTGTGGTTGGTCTGAAATGTAACCATCGTGCAATGGTAATATTTTCAAGTAATATTAATTCTTTATGAAACTTGTTCCACTTAGTATTGATATATTGTGGTACTTCGCTGTCCCATGATATGTTTTCTTTCCATAGGTCTTGCATAATAAATTTTGCTTTGACTGTTGTTGGAGCTAGCCAGCCAAGTGGGTCAAAAAGTTTTGAAATCGCAGAGAGTATGCTGCGTTTTGTATTTGTTTCAGATTTTGATATGTTTACGTCAAACTTGAAAGAGTCTTCTTTAGGATGCCAGTAGATACCTAAAGTCTTTATAGTCTCACTCTTTTCGATCTGAAATATATCTGTACTGTTTTCCTTTATGTTGTAATGTGAGGGTACTATTTTTTTGTGTGTGACTGTAATCAGTCACACCATATTTTCATCTATTCTTAATTATGTGTACCTAACAGTACACATAATTACCTTTCAAAAGGCCCAAGTGTTGTATTGCGCTACAATACAATTATGTTCATAACACGCGCATAATTCTTCTCATTGTTCTTATGCATAATGCGCATAAGATAAGAAGAACTGCATGTATTATGCACGTGATTCAATGTATTTCCAGACCATTCCATTTTTTTATCAATTTGTTACAAATACATGGGCAAGATTAGCATTTTATTCCATTCCCCTATATATTATCTGAATTATGCCCACACATATACATATTCTATTATAAATTTTAATGGCCGCCCCCATACATGTATTCTAATATTCACATATACATGCGTATCCTACTTAAATTTTATATAAAATTTTAATGGCCGCACACGCATACATATATGTTCTCTCAATTTTTCCATTATATTTCAATATATTCCCCATGTTCTCATTAATTCCATTTTCATATTTATGTCATATTCCAGTTCATACCACAAACGTCAAAATACATGGCCACCCTAATTGGTTGTTTTCAGAGATGTGAAATTTCTATGTTTTTCTCTCAAAATTTTAAGAATTTTCAATTTATATCATAATTCCTTGTCCTTGTATAAATATTTTATAAGAATTATGATTAATTTAATGTTTAGATGATTTTGTACATCCTTTTCCATTACTTAAATGCAATTTCTTTTAATTTTTTTATTTATCCGGTTGTTGTCTACACTTAATCATTTTCCTTAATCGTCCGATAATACAGTTCAAAATCGATAGTATAGGCCCACATGAAATGAAATGGAAATGCTTATGAATTGCATCATTGCCAGTCCAAGCTTTTTTTAAAATTTTGAAAAATCTTAAATTTATTCACAAAGCCTATGTAATGAATTTTATTACATAAATTATATGTCTTAGGATTCTAAAAATTCTAAATTATCTTCCGTAAATAACCACATGTAGAAATCCCTTTTGATTTTTTTCAGAATCCTATGAAATTGTATAAAATATTTCGTACCTTACACATATATGTAAAGTTATCGTTCCAATTTTCACTTTTCTTATATGAAAACCCCCACTCATATTCTCCAATAAGAAAATGCATCTATTGTTTTGGCGGAATATAAAAAGCGCATCACGCGTTTTTAACTTTCTTCTTGGGATTTAAAAGTGTAAGGGCAACCTATGAAAAAAAAAATAATTTGTAGTTAAGTGCCGGTAGCATGTAAAATTGAATCACGTGTAGTATCTTGGCTAATTCAAAAATAATCTCATCGTTCGATATAAAAAAAAAAAAAAAAATTATTAAGAAAATTTTTTTAAAATAAAATTAAATAAAACTTAAATTATATAAATAAATTTTGTAACATTAAAGTGTAAAAAAAAAAAAAAAAAAATTATAAATAATTTTATCGAACAAAATTCGAAAATCATTAATCTATTGTTTTAATACTACTCGATTTATATCTACAAAAAAACAAAAAGGAAAAGAAAAACAAATCTGTTTTATTAATTTTATTTTTTTTTGTGGTTCTTTTTTTAAAACGAGAAAATATTTAAAATCATTTGAAAATTATTAAGTCATGTTAAAAGAGAAAATATATGAATGTGTTAATATAAATTTAAAATTTAAGTAATGAATTTTGTTTTAAAAAATTTTTAATTAAAGATCTGATAAATTATCATAAAATAATTGTGATTAACTATCAGTAATACATATATTTGAATGTAATTCATATAAAAAATTATTCAAAAGAAAATTACATATTTTTATAATAAAATATTAAATGTTTTCATATTACAATCATTAATGTTATGTGAAAATACATAGGAGTATTGTATACGAGTATATAAATGGAAAAAAATATATATAAAAAAAAAAAAAAAATTTCTAAAATGTGAGACTGTTTATTATTTACATTTAATTAATATAGGCATATATTTAAATATAAGTAAAATTATAAAATAAAGACCAAAATAACAAAAAAAAAAAAACGAAAAAAAAAAATCCTCTAATCTATAGTTTATAATTTATACAAAATGTAAAATAATACATACACACACATACACATATAATAATATATATACATAAATAATTAATAGTGTATTATCAAATTACAAAACAAAACATCAACAGCAGCAACAAGAAAATGAAAATTAAAATTAAATATAATTATGAATTTGAAAATAAATAATCAATCGCATTTGTATAATACGTTCATATAACAAATAATTAATAATAAACAACTAATAAGCAATATATACATATACGCTGAAAATAAAATTCAAATAAAAAGAAAGGGAGTAATATTGTCATCTTCATCATCGTCATCATCACCATCGATATCGCCATCATCATCTACATCATCATAGTCATCATCGTCCTAAATATAATCAGCATCATCTCCAGTGACACCAACTTTAAATCAACCAACATCATCAACTCTATCATCAAATTCATCATATAACATCCATCGATTAATACCAGTTCCAGAATCTACTTTATCAGTCTGGTGAAACATCTTCATCATTCAGCATTATAAACAACAACATTACTATATCATCACTACCAGAATCATCGGCATCATCATTATCATCGACGGGTAAGCGCGCCAACATTTTTTTTAAAAAAAAAAAAAATTTTGTTCTAATAATTACAGGGGCCCCGAAAACAAACAAAAGAATCTTTTAATTTTGTAGAAAAATAAAACAAAAGCAAATCAAAGAATTTTGTAAAAAAAAAAAAAAAAAAAAAAAAAAAAGAAAGAAAAAAAAAAAAAAGAGATAATCCATATAGAATATAAATTTTGTATTATCTAAGAACTAGAAGTAAATTTGTTAAATTAGTGTTTTCTATTAAGAAAACAAAATTTCCCTAATTTACTACAATAATTTTCCTTTTGTTACTTTCAATTTTATTATAAGTTTTTTTTTATTTGGGTGTATAGGGTTATAAGGGTTATATTTGTAATTTTTATTAAGAACAATATAAATAAGAAATTTTTTTTATAATTTATGATAATTTTTTTTCATGGTTACAAATACGCAATTTATTGTAGTATAAAATAAAATTGAAAGAAAAAAAATAATTGATTCATCACCATGAATATTGTTCAAAAAAAAAAAAAAAATATATACATATATATATGTATATATAAACAAGAAAGGGAAATTTTAATAATACATTTAGTACAAAGAAATCATAAAGTTATGTTATTTAGAATGGTTAGATATGTATAAATAAAATGGAATTGTAAGTTGAAAACATTGGCTTTTGTGTTAGACTCTACTCCTATCAGACTCCCAATTATCAGGAAATCAGTATGCAATTTTATCAAATTTTGATTTAACTTCGCTTATCACTTTTTAAGGATGGGAACATAGTTTACAGCACACTATGTTTATTTGAGGTGGGTTAGTCCCTATCATCGTTGGGCGAGGCAATTTTTCTTTACTTTATTACAGGACCAACGATGGTAGTTGCTGTTTTCTAGGCTTGAGTGGAGCCAAATTTCACTTGATAGGTACAACGGTGTGGGTGCAGTTTTTTTTTACAGTGATGTGTTACGGGAGTTTTCTAAGTAGAAAGATTTCACCACTTTCTACTGCTCCAGGCTACGGATAAACAAAAGAGAGATGGACAGTGGCATACTCACGCCCCATCCGGCGAGCTAGTACCGTGCTAGCCAACTAGCGTAGCCGCCACTTCCACCATCCATCATCTCAAGACGTAAGTATGACGTCATGTGTGTAATACTCAAATTTTACAGGTACAATCCGACCCTGTGTATAATCTTTATACACAATATACTACATTGGGTGTTATGTTGTATGCAGCGTGAGGTCAGGGTGGGCTTCCATCTCTCATTAGGATGGAAGATACTGCCATGACGTCACACAGCATATATATATCCATACATATAAACAACTATTTTTTTTGATTTGTTTAGATTTACTTTATTACAGGTTTACAGTGGTCGTAGTACTATAGTAGTACACACATAATGTGTACATACTTTACAAAATGGCGCCCAAATTTTTCGGTTTTTTGGGACACAGATCAGTAGATCTGTGTCACCTTTAGTCCTTCACGGACAACATTGGTGGTTTTTCGTACATTCGTATGAATGTACAAAATTTTCTTTTGTTGATTTTATTTCAACACTTTGTTCCTTTACGGAAAATTTTTTTTTGCACCCTTGTTAGCATAGGCTAACACTTAATGTCCTTTACGGACTATACACCGTCATTCTTTTTATCTTTTCATTCTATTTTGGAATTTTGGGTTGAGCAACTTCGAAGTTGTTTTGATTATTCATCAACCTGATTGGCTAACCACTTTGTAGTCTACGAGCTGCAATGTTGGGTACCAGGCTGATGTTTAATCAAAGCTTCTTTGAGGTCATGCAACCCAAAAGTTTCCAAGTGATGGTTGATTTGTTAGCACATTCGCGTGGCGATGTGTGATTGACAGGATTACTGTTGACTACCATTTGAATAACTTAATAGTAGATTCAATTGGGTTCCAGTAATCGTGTCAATCACATACCATCACGACGGTCACATGTCTGGATATGGAAGTTATGGGTCAATTCTGATGGGCTTACCACTTCGTGGTTTCGAACTACGATGTTGGGTACCAGAATTGAACCTCATACTTTCTGATATCCCCTCGTAAAGTTATAGACAGTGACGCATTTGTGTTACAATTCAGCCATATATTTTATCCGCTCTACATTTAACGTAGCATACCTTCTTATATAGCCTCGTTCTCTTATAAATAAAAATTTTTTTCTATAGTCTGAAGTTCTGAAGGGGGGGAGTTGAAGCAAAAGCCAATTTTATGAACTATTATTATTTTTGATTTTTCTTATTTTTTGGAAACACAATTCAATTTCGTTTATTTTTTTTTGAACTTTTTTTGAATTTTTTGGTCATCAATTTATATAAATATAATTTCGCCGAATTTTTTTTGTACATAAGGACTGTCCCAGAAAAAATTGACCCTTTTATTTTTCGACATAATTAAAAAACCCAGTTATTTTATTATTACAAAAATTTCAATATTTATTTGTCATAATTTTACAATTAAAATGCATAATAAAAAAATTCATAATTAGTTGGACATAGAAAATAATTTGACTTTTCTGTTGAGGCCCCTTAGAAGATTTCGTACAGTCGTATCCGTCACAATATCATATGTTTTTCTCCACCTATTTTTGAAGTCTACCACATTTTTGGCGTGTTTCTTTGTTTTCCGTAACTCCCTTTTAATCAAAGCCCAGTATCTCTCAATTAGTCTTAATTCTGGACAGTTTGGAGGATTTGCGTCTTTTGTGACAATATTTATGTTGTTTTCTGCATACCACGCCATCGTTGCTGACGCATAGTGACAGGTAGCTAAATCTGGCCAAAATGCTACAGTGCCTTCATGTTGACGTATAAATGGGAGCAGGCGTTTTTTCAAACACTATTCTATATAAACTCTGGAATTTATATTACCATTTGCAAGAAATTCACTACTCCGAAGACCACAAGAACAAATGGCTTGCCAGACCATAAACTGCTTCGGAAATTTAGATAT
Organism: Villa cingulata; assembly: GCA_951394055.1. Lineage (NCBI taxonomy): Eukaryota > Metazoa > Arthropoda > Insecta > Diptera > Bombyliidae > Villa > Villa cingulata. Next base: position 22,637,625 of record OX596022.1, on the reverse strand, counting down.
TTTTTTTTGCTGAATATTTTTTATCCACATCGCCCTTTTTTTTCGCTGTATAAAAGTCATGTCCAGGCAGCTGAGCAAAATCCGTCTTACAATATGTTTCATCATCCATAATGATACAGTAGAATTTGGTTAAAGAACGGTTATACAATTTCCGAGCTCTGGTTTTGCAGATTTTTTCCTTTTCTTCCGATCTATCTGCTATTTTTTGAACTTTATATGTTCTTAAGTTGCAAATTTTTTTTATTCTCTGCACCGTAGATTTCGATGTTCCAGCTACCTGCACCATATCTCTAATAGAGGTATTGGGATTATCTGAATAACGCCTTTGTACCTCTTTCACTAAATTTAAATTAGAAGGACGGGAAGGCCTACCTGATCCTTGTTGCCTTTCGATAGAGATACCTTTCTTATATTTTGAAATGGTTCTCTTTACAGTTGAAACAGACGTTTCTAAATCTTTTGCTATTTTTGAATATTTTATTGTTTTATTTTCTATAAATTTGTTCAAAATAGCACGACGCATCTCTTCTTCATTTAGACACATTGTAACTTTTTGAATTTCAAAACACGAATGAGTATTATTAATCTTGAACTTCGCTTTTTATAGCAAAAATTTGTCGAAAAAAGAACATCTTTATCATACGTTATATTACCTCAATAACTAAAAATAAAAGGGTCAATTTTTTCTGGGACAGTCCATAGGTATATTGAAAATTATATGTTCGCGTATCGAGCTTATGCAAATCTTAAGTCTACGTTGTTTCGCTATATATTTTGTCTCTTGTTAAAATTTTTTTTTGGTCAGTTGAATTTTTGCTTAAGCTTTGCGTATCAATTATAAACTTTAATTTCTGATTTGTCGTTATTTTTAACTTTGCCTTTACCTTTTCTCTGATGTTCATTTTTATATACAGTTGAGGTGCATACACATTTATAGAGCGTTGCTGCCGCGTTAATTTTATTGTAATTGAATTTTTTTTGCAACATATAATTTCTTTTGGGTAATAAACTAGTGTATGCACTCAGCATCCATCTTGATATGTCTCATGTTTTATTTACATTGTAACGTGACGCGTGCGTGAAGTTTTGCTGCTTTTACATTGTGTATACAGCAAATTCGTATTTCATATATTATATACAAGTTGAACGTAGTATATGGTGATATAGTACCCTGTCGGGACATATCGCACAGTCATCGACAAAAGTACAGGTCCACCAATTTTTAATAAAGGACACTCAAAATTTTGTTGTTTTATTTGATTTTTATATATATAAAATTTATCGTACAATTTTTTATCGCGTCAATATATTTTCAATATAAATTGTATACAAATAAATTTTCTTTTCAGCAGTGAGAATTAATAAAGTGTATAAAGTGAAATATAAATTATAGTGAATTTTTTTTTTGGGACATGTAATTTTTTTTTAATTAATACAATAAATTTTATATACGGTGCGCGACACATGAAACGATACTTCATAATTCGAAATAAATTGAAAATTTTTTTTTACACTTGCATCTATAACAATTTAATACGGGTCTTTGGTATACTGTGCCAAAAGTATCGGGACACTTCATTTTTTTTTGAAAATTTTTTTTTTTTTGGTAAAATTTTTTTTTGGACATTATTCGATATCAGTTTTTATGAAATTTTTTTTTATATTGTGCGCGTTATATGTGACAAATTTGCTTATATTAAATTGATTTTTCAAACAAATTATATTCGGACGTTTCGCTATTGAAAATTTTTTTTTTATATGTACATACAAGTTGGTTTATGTAAATAGTTCATTTCGGGTCAATTATTTTTTGGAAGTACAGTGAAACCTCTCTAAAGCGGACACTCTCGGGACCAAAAATTTTGTCCGTCTACAAGAGGTGTCCGCTTATTAGAGGTGGTCTATATTAGTCAAGTAAAAAAAGTTCACTTTTATTTCACCTTTTCCTTTATATCAACAATGCAAACACATAATTATACGCATTATTTTTTCTATATTTATTCTAAATAACAAACAAAAACAAAAAACAATTAATTTTGATATTTGATAGAAAAAAAGAAATTGAAATTTGTTTATCTTCTTAATTAAAAAACGAATCAATTCCAAACACTAGAATTCGTCTATGCAAAATACAGTTACTTGCCGCCAGTAAAAAAATATAATATGTACTACATAGTCACACGTGCATTATCTACAAATAAAATTTATACAGCCGGACTTTTTTTCGTTCTCTAGACAACGGTAAAAATCTAGAACATAAAAACATGATAACGATCCTTCTATTTGAAATTTTTGTTTTGTTTGTCTTTTGATTTTCTAGTACATAATATGTAAAAAGTGTCCGCTGAAGAGAATATTTTAGCTTAAAATAAGTAAATTTAGTGTCCGTGTCCGTTAACCAGAGGTGTCCGTCTATAAGAGGTGAAACGCCCATACATGCTATACGGTGACGGCCAAAATGTCAATTTGTGTCCGTTAGTGAGAGGTGTCCGCTAAAGAGAGGTGTCCGTTAAAAGAGGTTTCACTGTATATGCTTTTATAGTGAAGTCTATAAGTACCGGGACACATAAAATTTTTTTTTGAAAAATTTTTGTACGTATTAAAATTTTACCTTATCTTTGGATTTTTTTTATATAGTGCGCGTCATATATACCGATACTAATCATATTGAATGAACGTTGATATATATTAAAAATTACGGGATTTATTGTATCTGAAATATCTTTTTTTTGGTATCTTAAGAGTAGTGAATTTTTTATATAAACCTATTCGGGTCACATATAATTCGAATTTTTTTTTATAGTCTGCGATATAAGTAACGGGTCATCTTGATATCAAACTATCTAAAATTTTTTTTATTATTGCACAAGTAATTTCGCGAGTACATTTGTAACGGACAAATAATATAGGATTTTTTTTTTTTACCCTTTAGTTAAAAGTACCGGGACGTTTAAAAATTTTCTTTTTTTAAAATTCTTTTTTTTCGATTCTATTTCGACAGTTGGTCATATTGTGCGCGACGTATACATCGCTACATAAAAATTAAATTAGATATTTATTCCTTTGTCTTACATAGTCCATTTCGGTATTTCATGTATTAATTTTTTTTAATTTTTTTTTCAAAATTTTTTTTTTGGCAGTATAATCCGTTTCTTTATACAGTCTGCGTCATAAATAACAACCCATAATAAATTCTTTTTGTACAATTTTTTTTTCTCTAAAATTTTTTTTTTTCGTATAGTACCTATAGAAATTACGAACCTAACGTGTATCGAAATATTCTAAATAATTTATTTCACATTTCGAAATATTGCATAAATAAAATTAATTATCGCATTTTAGTGATTTTTTTTCCTTTCATATTCATACACAAGTTAGCTTGTTTCGTTTCGAGTCATATATTCATACAATTTTATAGTCAAAGTCAAAAGTATCGGGTGTTACTATTTTTTTTTTTTTTTTTACAAATTTTAATTCTATAATTTTTTATGTACATATAAATAATTACCAACTATGAATTTTTTTTTAATTAAATATAATTGTAAATTTCAAGTTATTTAAAATTTTTTTGTTAACGGACAGAATTTAAATTTTTTTGGTACGGTACATCATAAGTGATTTGTCTTTTGGAATTTTTTTTCTGAATTTTTATATATAAACCGAACGCGATTATAAATAATTTTTTTTTACAAATTTTCAAAATTACCAGACGTAGAACTAACCTTTTGTCCCAAAATATAGTGACTGTGTATTAGTGATATCATATTAAGTGAGGTGTAAAAGTGCATACTTCGATCGTAGATGTCAGTACGGACATATAATAAAAAGAAATTCAAAACATCGGGTCACAATTACAACACCAGAGGTAGAAATTTGGAATTGGAAATGGCAGTGGGAACAGTTAATAGAGATTCAAATGCAATGGAAGATGTAGCTGGAGGCGAAGAATCCTTGGCGTCCCCTATGACGACAGCACCTGCGGTTACAATAGGTCCATCACAGTCATCCGATACAACATTTAGAGGTTTTGATCAAGATTCTGGATTGATGCCGGAGATGTCAGACCCTGATATGAATTGGTTAAGGCCAGGAAGATCACGGGTCATGCATTCACCTGTTGCTGCATCCTCGAACAACATTATTGTATCCACAGGTCCAGTACAACAGCTTTCCTTACCTCTGCATACATCGTCCACAGGAGCGGTCCCGAAACACCATCAAAACATACACTCGCGTCGTCAAGTTGATTTCAATCCATCCTTAAATCCACAACAGCATATCGAACAGGACTCTGGAATATTTTCGGACATGCCAGCCACGGATAGTTGGTCATTACCGATGTCTCGTCCCGCACGTGAAATATCTATTCCTTTAACAGGAAATTATGGAACTGTTAATGCGACATCGTGTTCAACTCAACGTTCTCCCCAACCTCCGATATCCATATCTATAGGAGCAGCACATAGGAGAAATCAATATCATCCAAATACACGAGTCACATTTGCAAATCCGCATCCTGTTCAATCAATAGGTAAGCCAGCGCGACATTATGAAGAAGAAGAACATCTGAATTACACCCAGCGTCCCATACATGACCACAGAAGACAACAAATTAATCAACAATTTAGTATTCCATCGCAGAGTCAACGAAGTCAAGAAACATTCTTGTATTCACCATTGTCCCAAACAAGTCATCCATTACAAAATGTAAATTGGTCAAACAGACTTCAACAACGCCCACATGTTTTACAGAGACCAAATGTAAATCACAAGTCAGTGATGAATTCATGGACTATCTCGTATTCTGGTTTTGCAGATCCGTTGCCTTGTGAAGAGTTTTTGTTTCGAGTTGAAACATTGGCACGTAGATATGCAATTTCAGATAGAGAATTATGTACAAACATTCATGTGTTGTTGAAGGATAAAGCATCTGACTGGTACTGGACTCAGTTCTGTCGTGATGCCATCGAGTTTACATGGGATGAATTTAAACGAAGTTTTATAAATTATTATCAACGTTTAACATCTGACTTTGAGATAGTAGGAGCAATGATGAATACCAGACAAGGCCATACGAGCTTTGATGACTTTGTTCAGAAATTAATCGTGTATAGGAATCAGATGAGGAATCCAATGCCTGAAGTTGATCTTATTAATATAATAAGAGACAACATGGATACGCGATTAGCACAAATGACTTTCACTGCACCTGTTTTGACATTGCAACAGTTGAGAGAAGTCTGTAGGAGAGCTGAAAGATATTTAGCTACCCAGACAAATAGAATCCGTCAAACTTATCGTCCTCGAGTGAATGAAATCAATACTTGGAATCCTCAGGACGCGTATTACAATTTTGAAACTGATGTAGATATGATGAATGCATGTGCAACGGTACAAACAGATGCAGAATCATTACCAAATGCGATTTGTAATTATGAGGTAGAGAATGCTGAAGTAGATGAGGTTGCCAATGGTCGTTCCAGAGCGATTTGTTGGAATTGTCATCGAATGGGACATTACTTCCAAGATTGTCCTGAGAACTATCGTCGTCTATTCTGTTTTAAATGTGGATGTCCTGACACTACCTCACCTCGATGTCCAAAGTGTTCGGGAAACAGAGTTCCGAGTGGACAGCGGAACGGGACGTCCCACTCGACGATGAATCCCGTGAGTCAGGCGGATCGACCATCGAATCAACCTCCTCGACTTCAGCTGACTCCCAAATAATTAACAATACAAAACTACCTGACATGACAAACTTTAATGAACCGGATGTGACAAATATAATTGAACCTGATGTGTCCATTTTAAAACCTGACTCGTCAGTTACTAATAAAGAAAATGATGCAAAAATGTTGAATATAAATAGAAAAGAGAATGTCTTTGAGCGAAAGTTAAAACCCATTATACCCTGGCATGTTAGATGGTATAATTATCTTCAAGTTCGCGAGAAAATATTCAATGTATCAGAAATGAATTGTCATAAACGAGCTGTTAGATTGCGAAAGTTTCGTACATATAGAAGAGAAATTAGGAAGAGAAAGAAAACATGTGTGGCTGGTCTAGTACGCTATCCCTGCGACGATCGCCCTTATGCGAAAGTCAAAGTCGCAGATGTTGAAATTGTAGGTTTACTAGACAGCGGTGCCAGCATTTCTTGTTTGGGTCGACAAGCTAACAAACTGATTGAAAAATTAAATGTCGAAGTCATTTCTCTCTCTGAATCAGTAGCAACAGCTGATGGCAATAATCAACGGATTGAAGGATACATTGAAGTACCAGTGACATTTATGGGAATAACACATGTGATGAAGCTGCATATAGTTCCAACTTTACGGCAACAGATGTATTTAGGAATCGACTTCTGGAAGAGGTTCAAGATCGCACCAGATGTGATATCGGAGTTATCTTTAAAGGACATTAATCCTAAATGTGAAGTTAACATTATGCATGAGTTAACTGTTTCGCAGTCTGAAAGATTGGAAGTGGTAAAGTCTAAGTTTCCGTCCTTTGCGAAAATGGGATTGGGAAAAACCGATATGGAGGAGCATGTCATTGACACGGGAGATGCTGAGCCGATAAAGCAGAAACATTATCCGGTCTCGCCTGCCATACAAAAATTAATGTATGAAGAACTTGATCGGATGCTCTCTCTCGGTGTCATTGAAGAATCAAATAGCCCTTGGAATTCCCCAGTCGTCCTTGTACGGAAACCTGGAAAAGTACGCCTATGTTTGGACTCGCGAAAAGTTAACGAAGTTACGAAAAAGGATGCATACCCCCTACCACACATTGCAGGTTTATTAAGTCGTTTACAAGATACTCGATATATATCAAGTATTGACTTGAAAGACGCATTCTGGCAGATCCCTCTTGAAAAACAATCTCGTGAAAAGACTGCTTTTACAGTACCAGGTCGTCCTTTATACCAATTTACAGTTATGCCATTCGGGTTGTGTAATGCACCTCAACGTATGTGTCGTTTGATGGACAAAGTTATTCCAGGTCGTATACGGGAACATGTGTTCGTTTATTTAGACGATTTGTTAGTTGTATCACCTGATTTTGATACACATTTGTCTTTATTAGAAGAAGTAGCTTGGCATCTACGTAAATCGGGTTTAACCATAAATGTTGAAAAGAGTAAATTTTGTGTGAAAGAAGTTAAATACTTAGGTTACATTGTCGGTAACGGAATTTTAAAAACGGATCCTGGTAAGATTGAAGCCATTCGTGATTTTCCTTTGCCTAAAACGGCAAAACAGCTAAGAAGATTTTTGGGTATGACTGGATGGTACCAACGATTCGTCGCGAACTATGCGGGTATAGCTGCTCCGTTAACGGATGCACTAAAAACTTGTAAGACAGGATTCTGTATTTCCCCTGAAGCTGAGGACTCTTTTGAAAAGTTGAAGACAGCACTCTGCGAAGCACCAGTTTTGGCCACCCCAGAGTTTGCTCGTCATTTCTATATACAATGCGATGCCTCCACAACCGGTGTTGGTGGAGTTTTATTTCAAAAATTTGATGATGACTTGGAAAAGCCCATCGCATACTTTTCAAAGAAGTTAAATTCGGCTCAGAGGAACTACAGCATCACTGAATTAGAGTGCTATGCTGCAGTATTATGTGTTAAAAAGTTTCGGGCGTACGTTGAAGGTCATCCCTTCACAATCATTACTGATCACTCAAGTTTGAAATGGCTTATGAATCAAACCGATCTTAGTGGTAGATTAGCGCGTTGGAGTTTGAAGTTGCAGGGGTTCGACTTTTCGATTGAGCATCGCAAAGGTACTCTGAATGTGGTTCCCGATGCCCTGTCACGTATGTATTCCGACGAACTCAGTTCTGGAGTTTTGAATGGAGCTGAGGTTGATCTCAATTCTCCATATTTTTCTTCGGAAGAGTATGAAGAGTTGAAAGCAACTATCAACAGCAATCAGGATAAACTTCCAGATCTGTGTGTCGTCGATGGTTATGTGTACAGGCGCACAACGCCACGTTCAGGGGACCCAGATGCTGATGACTTAACGTGGAAATTATGGGTACCAATCGAATTGTCGAATGATATTATTGAACAACACCATTCTCCATCGAATTGTTCCCACGGAGGATTCCATAAAACATTATATCGTGTCCGACAGTATTATTATTGGCCAGGTATGGTTACCCAGATAAGAGATTATGTAGAAAATTGTCAAGTATGTAAAGAAACCAAAGATACAACTAAAGTGTTAAGACCACCTATGGGTAAACAAATCGATTCGTCTAGACCATTTCAATTCCTGTACATCGACTTCTTAGGTCCATATCCCCGTACCAAATCTGGTAATATAGCTATTCTGACAGTCCTTGATGCGTTTAGCAAGTTTGTATTTTTAGAACCTCTGAAAGCTGAAACTGCATCTAATGTTTGTAAGTTTCTTGAAGATGTAATATTTTGTACATATGGAGTGCCTGAGACAATTTTTACAGATAACGGTAAACAATTTGTATCAAAAACGTTCCAGGATCTTCTGAATGTTTATGGAATTAAACATGTTCGTACAGCAGTACATTCTCCACATCCTAATGCTGCTGAGAGAGTAAACCGATCTGTGTTATCTGCATTAAGAGCATACATAAAGGATGATCATAGCTCTTGGGATGTTTACCTTCCCAAGATAGCTTGCGCTATGCGTACTTCGATCCACCAGTCCATCGGTGTAAATCCTTATTATGTGCTCTTCGGACAACACATGGCACGACATGGATCTGTTTACCCACTCATTAAAAATTTGGGCATGGATGTAGAGGTTGTTCCTGCTGATGCTAAAATAGAATTGATCCGTAAACGAGTGTTAGAAAAATTGTCTCAAGCACACCATCGTCATACAAATATTTATAACACACGTTGTCGTCCAGTTAAATATGTCCCAGGTCAAGAAGTCTATAGAAGAATTTTCTCTCTTAGTAATATGGCCCAAGGTAGAAATGCTAAACTGGACCACAGATTTGCTAAAGCTCGCATCGTAAAAGCAATCGGTAATAGTCAATACGAATTAGAAGATATGAACGGTAAACCATTAGGGGTTTATCATGCAAAAGACATTCGCCAATGACTTAACGATTTATTATTATATACATGCGCCTTATTGGAAATTATGAGTGGTAGAAATTAATCCAGTCTATTTCTTTGTAAATACTTTTGTGTGTTTTTATTTTTGACATTGTTATTACTAATGGTTCTGGATTTTCATATAATTATTTCTTTCAGTTTGACCTAACGATTGGTGTGATCTAAACGAGTGTTCTATCGAGTGCTTCTTGCTCTATAAGTTTAGAACCGACACTAATTTCACTATGTATGTTATTTTGTCTTGTTTACTTAACAGATTACGACACATCCCATCAAGGAGACTATCTTATACCTGTGTCAACAATATAGAAACATGGCTTATTTCAGTCAAGTAACTGGAAACCGTAACTTCTCGTATTTACGCCCTGACTTAACAAAATTTAATAACAATTGCTCAGGCGAGTGTGTCTTGTCACACATCGTAGATAGACACCACAATTTGTTCTACATAACTGAACATAATAATCCACAACACATTCAATTTAATCAATGTTTAACCAATTTTGTCCAAAATAACCCTAACATATATAAAGGAGTCCCCAGGGAGGCTGAAATATTTGGCGTTCTAACAAATGGATATATATTCCGAGCCACTAAGGAAATTAATCATAATCACGAACCGTTGGTATTAGATAAAATGTTATTAATTGATATAGGGAAAATTATAAGATATAACAAAAACGAAATGATAATTTATCCGATACCGCAAGTTTTCTACTATCCGGGACAAGCTATATTGACGAGAATCCACCAGTTGGACTCAATCAAACCCTGCCACGAAGATTCGCTTTCTAGAATGCTAAATCGAAAATTTCAGTACAATGTACTCTTTTATGACGAATCAATATTGAATATTAATTTAATCTCGGGGACTAATCCGTTCTTAAACTATTTCCAAGAAAGTGGTCATTTACTCTTTGACCCATATAATCATAATCCGATCATAGACATCTATAAACAATTCAAATTGTAGTAATGTTTTTTTTTGTTAAAATGTTAACCCTTAAAATAACTTCGTTGTCAAAGTTCAATTCCTGATCCACCATATTCCTAATCTTGGATATTTAAACGACAAAGCTGGCCTAATGTATATGCGAAACTACTACATCTCATTAGTGTAACTAGCTTTCGCATGTCCATTGAGCTAGATTTGTCAGGAAATTTTCCAACCATCTAAATAATGAGAACTTGGAGGAATTTAAGGATGAAATCTTTATATATGTGTTGATCATGTAATTTTCAATTTTTTTTTCCCCTTGTTTAGCATCGATGACCATGTGATACTTGCCCTTGGAGTTCTTCACACTGGTTCGGTGGAACTACTACATCTCATTAGTGTAACTAGCTTCCACTGGCCGGGGTGTAAGAACGAAAAGTAAGCAAAGTACGAGAATCACCCATATTTCAATTTTTTTTTCAAAGCGTGTTGCGAAAATTATTTGTGTGTTGTAAGAACACACCACTTACCTTCAGTTTACGAACTTCACTTTTCCTCTTTGCGCATTGCCCGTCTAGCCCAGCTTTCCTTGTTTTCAACTGAGACTCTTAATCTCAGGGTCATGGGACTTCCCCACGTTGGGCGCTTCCTTAAATATTTCCAAACATAGCAGCCTCACCCTTTTCAGCCTCTTTCTTCAGGCAAGCCTTCTAACGAGCCTGCTATGTAATGTGAGGGTACTATTTTTTTGTGTGTGACTGTAATCAGTCACACCATATTTTCATCTATTCTTAATTATGTGTACCTAACAGTACACATAATTACCTTTCAAAAGGCCCAAGTGTTGTATTGCGCTACAATACAATTATGTTCATAACACGCGCATAATTCTTCTCATTGTTCTTATGCATAATGCGCATAAGATAAGAAGAACTGCATGTATTATGCACGTGATTCAATGTATTTCCAGACCATTCCATTTTTTTATCAATTTGTTACAAATACATGGGCAAGATTAGCATTTTATTCCATTCCCCTATATATTATCTGAATTATGCCCACACATATACATATTCTATTATAAATTTTAATGGCCGCCCCCATACATGTATTCTAATATTCACATATACATGCGTATCCTACTTAAATTTTATATAAAATTTTAATGGCCGCACACGCATACATATATGTTCTCTCAATTTTTCCATTATATTTCAATATATTCCCCATGTTCTCATTAATTCCATTTTCATATTTATGTCATATTCCAGTTCATACCACAAACGTCAAAATACATGGCCACCCTAATTGGTTGTTTTCAGAGATGTGAAATTTCTATGTTTTTCTTTCAAAATTTTAAGAATTTTCAATTTATATCATAATTCCTTGTCCTTGTATAAATATTTTATAAGAATTATGATTAATTTAATGTTTAGATGATTTTGTACATCCTTTTCCATTACTTAAATGCAATTTCTTTTAATTTTTTTATTTATCCGGTTGTTGTCTACACTTAATCATTTTCCTTAATCGTCCGATAATACAGTTCAAAATCGATAGTATAGGCCCACATGAAATGAAATGGAAATGCTTATGAATTGCATCATTGCCAGTCCAAGCTTTTTTTAAAATTTTGAAAAATCTTAAATTTATTCACAAAGCCTATGTAATGAATTTTATTACATAAATTATATGTCTTAGGATTCTAAAAATTCTAAATTATCTTCCGTAAATAACCACATGTAGAAATCCCTTTTGATTTTTTTCAGAATCCTATGAAATTGTATAAAATATTTCGTACCTTACACATATATGTAAAGTTATCGTTCCAATTTTCACTTTTCTTATATGAAAACCCCCACTCATATTCTCCAATAAGAAAATGCATCTATTGTTTTGGCGGAATATAAAAAGCGCATCACGCGTTTTTAACTTTCTTCTTGGGATTTAAAAGTGTAAGGGCAACCTATGAAAAAAAAAATAATTTGTAGTTAAGTGCCGGTAGCATGTAAAATTGAATCACGTGTAGTATCTTGGCTAATTCAAAAATAATCTCATCGTTCGATATAAAAAAAAAAAAAAAAATTATTAAGAAAATTTTTTTAAAATAAAATTAAATAAAACTTAAATTATATAAATAAATTTTGTAACATTAAAGTGTAAAAAAAAAAAAAAAAAAAATTATAAATAATTTTATCGAACAAAATTCGAAAATCATTAATCTATTGTTTTAATACTACTCGATTTATATCTACAAAAAAACAAAAAGGAAAAGAAAAAAAAATCTGTTTTATTAATTTTATTTTTTTTTGTGGTTCTTTTTTTAAAACGAGAAAATATTTAAAATCATTTGAAAATTATTAAGTCATGTTAAAAGAGAAAATATATGAATGTGTTAATATAAATTTAAAATTTAAGTAATGAATTTTGTTTTAAAAAATTTTTAATTAAAGATCTGATAAATTATCATAAAATAATTGTGATTAACTATCAGTAATACATATATTTGAATGTAATTCATATAAAAAATTATTCAAAAGAAAATTACATATTTTTATAATAAAATATTAAATGTTTTCATATTACAATCATTAATGTTATGTGAAAATACATAGGAGTATTGTATACGAGTATATAAATGGAAAAAAATATATATAAAAAAAAAAAAAAAATTTCTAAAATGTGAGACTGTTTATTATTTACATTTAATTAATATAGGCATATATTTAAATATAAGTAAAATTATAAAATAAAGACCAAAATAACAAAAAAAAAAAAACGAAAAAAAAAAATCCTCTAATCTATAGTTTATAATTTATACAAAATGTAAAATAATACATACACACACATACACATATAATAATATATATACATAAATAATTAATAGTGTATTATCAAATTACAAAACAAAACATCAACAGCAGCAACAAGAAAATGAAAATTAAAATTAAATATAATTATGAATTTGAAAATAAATAATCAATCGCATTTGTATAATACGTTCATATAACAAATAATTAATAATAAACAACTAATAAGCAATATATACATATACGCTGAAAATAAAATTCAAATAAAAAGAAAGGGAGTAATATTGTCATCTTCATCATCGTCATCATCACCATCGATATCGCCATCATCATCTACATCATCATAGTCATCATCGTCCTAAATATAATCAGCATCATCTCCAGTGACACCAACTTTAAATCAACCAACATCATCAACTCTATCATCAAATTCATCATATAACATCCATCGATTAATACCAGTTCCAGAATCTACTTTATCAGTCTGGTGAAACATCTTCATCATTCAGCATTATAAACAACAACATTACTATATCATCACTACCAGAATCATCGGCATCATCATTATCATCGACGGGTAAGCGCGCCAACATTTTTTTTAAAAAAAAAAAAAATTTTGTTCTAATAATTACAGGGGCCCCGAAAACAAACAAAAGAATCTTTTAATTTTGTAGAAAAATAAAACAAAAGCAAATCAAAGAATTTTGTAAAAAAAAAAAAAAAAAAAAAAAAAAAAAGAAAGAAAAAAAAAAAAAAGAGATAATCCATATAGAATATAAATTTTGTATTATCTAAGAACTAGAAGTAAATTTGTTAAATTAGTGTTTTCTATTAAGAAAACAAAATTTCCCTAATTTACTACAATAATTTTCCTTTTGTTACTTTCAATTTTATTATAAGTTTTTTTTTATTTGGGTGTATAGGGTTATAAGGGTTATATTTGTAATTTTTATTAAGAACAATATAAATAAGAAATTTTTTTTATAATTTATGATAATTTTTTTTCATGGTTACAAATACGCAATTTATTGTAGTATAAAATAAAATTGAAAGAAAAAAAATAATTGATTCATCACCATGAATATTGTTCAAAAAAAAAAAAAAAATATATACATATATATATGTATATATAAACAAGAAAGGGAAATTTTAATAATACATTTAGTACAAAGAAATCATAAAGTTATGTTATTTAGAATGGTTAGATATGTATAAATAAAATGGAATTGTAAGTTGAAAACATTGGCTTTTGTGTTAGACTCTACTCCTATCAGACTCCCAATTATCAGGAAATCAGTATGCAATTTTATCAAATTTTGATTTAACTTCGCTTATCACTTTTTAAGGATGGGAACATAGTTTACAGCACACTATGTTTATTTGAGGTGGGTTAGTCCCTATCATCGTTGGGCGAGGCAATTTTTCTTTACTTTATTACAGGACCAACGATGGTAGTTGCTGTTTTCTAGGCTTGAGTGGAGCCAAATTTCACTTGATAGGTACAACGGTGTGGGTGCAGTTTTTTTTTACAGTGATGTGTTACGGGAGTTTTCTAAGTAGAAAGATTTCACCACTTTCTACTGCTCCAGGCTACGGATAAACAAAAGAGAGATGGACAGTGGCATACTCACGCCCCATCCGGCGAGCTAGTACCGTGCTAGCCAACTAGCGTAGCCGCCACTTCCACCATCCATCATCTCAAGACGTAAGTATGACGTCATGTGTGTAATACTCAAATTTTACAGGTACAATCCGACCCTGTGTATAATCTTTATACACAATATACTACATTGGGTGTTATGTTGTATGCAGCGTGAGGTCAGGGTGGGCTTCCATCTCTCATTAGGATGGAAGATACTGCCATGACGTCACACAGCATATATATATCCATACATATAAACAACTATTTTTTTTGATTTGTTTAGATTTACTTTATTACAGGTTTACAGTGGTCGTAGTACTATAGTAGTACACACATAATGTGTACATACTTTACAAAATGGCGCCCAAATTTTTCGGTTTTTTGGGACACAGATCAGTAGATCTGTGTCACCTTTAGTCCTTCACGGACAACATTGGTGGTTTTTCGTACATTCGTATGAATGTACAAAATTTTCTTTTGTTGATTTTATTTCAACACTTTGTTCCTTTACGGAAAATTTTTTTTTGCACCCTTGTTAGCATAGGCTAACACTTAATGTCCTTTACGGACTATACACCGTCATTCTTTTTATCTTTTCATTCTATTTTGGAATTTTGGGTTGAGCAACTTCGAAGTTGTTTTGATTATTCATCAACCTGATTGGCTAACCACTTTGTAGTCTACGAGCTGCAATGTTGGGTACCAGGCTGATGTTTAATCAAAGCTTCTTTGAGGTCATGCAACCCAAAAGTTTCCAAGTGATGGTTGATTTGTTAGCACATTCGCGTGGCGATGTGTGATTGACAGGATTACTGTTGACTACCATTTGAATAACTTAATAGTAGATTCAATTGGGTTCCAGTAATCGTGTCAATCACATACCATCACGACGGTCACATGTCTGGATATGGAAGTTATGGGTCAATTCTGATGGGCTTACCACTTCGTGGTTTCGAACTACGATGTTGGGTACCAGAATTGAACCTCATACTTTCTGATATCCCCTCGTAAAGTTATAGACAGTGACGCATTTGTGTTACAATTCAGCCATATATTTTATCCGCTCTACATTTAACGTAGCATACCTTCTTATATAGCCTCGTTCTCTTATAAATAAAAATTTTTTTCTATAGTCTGAAGTTCTGAAGGGGGGGAGTTGAAGCAAAAGCCAATTTTATGAACTATTATTATTTTTGATTTTTCTTATTTTTTGGAAACACAATTCAATTTCGTTTATTTTTTTTTGAACTTTTTTTGAATTTTTTGGTCATCAATTTATATAAATATAATTTCGCCGAATTTTTTTTGTACATAGGTATATTGAAAATTATATGTTCGCGTATCGAGCTTATGCAAATCTTAAGTCTACGTTGTTTCGCTATATATTTTGTCTCTTGTTAAAATTTTTTTTTGGTCAGTTGAATTTTTGCTTAAGCTTTGCGTATCAATTATAAACTTTAATTTCTGATTTGTCGTTATTTTTAACTTTGCCTTTACCTTTTCTCTGATGTTCATTTTTATATACAGTTGAGGTGCATACACATTTATAGAGCGTTGCTGCCGCGTTAATTTTATTGTAATTGAATTTTTTTTGCAACATATAATTTCTTTTGGGTAATAAACTAGTGTATGCACTCAGCATCCATCTTGATATATCTCATGTTTTAGTTACATTGTAACGTGACGCGTGCGTGAAGTTTTGCTGCTTTTACATTGTGTATACAGCAAATTCGTATTTCATATATTATATACAAGTTGAACGTAGTATATGGTGATATAGTACCCTGTCGGGACATATCGCACAGTCATCGACAAAAGTACAGGTCCACCAATTTTTAATAAAGGACACTCAAAATTTTGTTGTTTTATTTGATTTTTATATATATAAAATTTATCGTACAATTTTTTATCGCGTCAATATATTTTCAATATAAATTGTATACAAATAAATTTTCTTTTCAGCAGTGAGAATTAATAAAGTGTATAAAGTGAAATATAAATTATAGTGAATTTTTTTTTGGGACATGTAATTTTTTTTTAATTAATACAATAAATTTTATATACGGTGCGCGACACATGAAACGATACTTCATAATTCGAAATAAATTGAAAATTTTTTTTTACACTTGCATCTATAACAATTTAATACGGGTCTTTGGTATACTGTGCCAAAAGTATCGGGACACTTCATTTTTTTTTGAAAATTTTTTTTTTTTTGGTAAAATTTTTTTTTGGACATTATTCGATATCAGTTTTTATGAAATTTTTTTTTATATTGTGCGCGTTATATGTGACAAATTTGCTTATATTAAATTGATTTTTCAAACAAATTATATTCGGACGTTTCGCTATTGAAAATTTTTTTTTTATATGTACATACAAGTTGGTTTATGTAAATAGTTCATTTCGGGTCAATTATTTTTTGGAAGTATATGCTTTTATAGTGAAGTCTATAAGTACCGGGACACATAAAATTTTTTTTTGAAAAATTTTTGTACGTATTAAAATTTTACCTTATCTTTGGATTTTTTTTATATAGTGCGCGTCATATATACCGATACTAATCATATTGAATGAACGTTGATATATATTAAAAATTACGGGATTTATTGTATCTGAAATATCTTTTTTTTGGTATCTTAAGAGTAGTGAATTTTTTATATAAACCTATTCGGGTCACATATAATTCGAATTTTTTTTTATAGTCTGCGATATAAGTAACGGGTCATCTTGATATCAAACTATCTAAAATTTTTTTTATTATTGCACAAGTAATTTCGCGAGTACATTTGTAACGGACAAATAATATAGGATTTTTTTTTTTTACCCTTTAGTTAAAAGTACCGGGACGTTTAAAAATTTTCTTTTTTTAAAATTCTTTTTTTTCGATTCTATTTCGACAGTTGGTCATATTGTGCGCGACGTATACATCGCTACATAAAAATTAAATTAGATATTTATTCCTTTGTCTTACATAGTCCATTTCGGTATTTCATGTATTAATTTTTTTTAATTTTTTTTTCAAAATTTTTTTTTTGGCAGTATAATCCGTTTCTTTATACAGTCTGCGTCATAAATAACAACCCATAATAAATTCTTTTTGTACAATTTTTTTTTCTCTAAAATTTTTTTTTTTCGTATAGTACCTATAGAAATTACGAACCTAACGTGTATCGAAATATTCTAAATAATTTATTTCACATTTCGAAATATTGCATAAATAAAATTAATTATCGCATTTTAGTGATTTTTTTTCCTTTCATATTCATACACAAGTTAGCTTGTTTCGTTTCGAGTCATATATTCATACAATTTTATAGTCAAAGTCAAAAGTATCGGGTGTTACTATTTTTTTTTTTTTTTTTACAAATTTTAATTCTATAATTTTTTATGTACATATAAATAATTACCAACTATGAATTTTTTTTTAATTAAATATAATTGTAAATTTCAAGTTATTTAAAATTTTTTTGTTAACGGACAGAATTTAAATTTTTTTGGTACGGTACATCATAAGTGATTTGTCTTTTGGAATTTTTTTTCTGAATTTTTATATATAAACCGAACGCGATTATAAATAATTTTTTTTTACAAATTTTCAAAATTACCAGACGTAGAACTAACCTTTTGTCCCAAAATATAGTGACTGTGTATTAGTGATATCATATTAAGTGAGGTGTAAAAGTGCATACTTCGATCGTAGATGTCAGTACGGACATATAATAAAAAGAAATTCAAAACATCGGGTCACAATTACAACACCAGAGGTAGAAATTTGGAATTGGAAATGGCAGTGGGAACAGTTAATAGAGATTCAAATGCAATGGAAGATGTAGCTGGAGGCGAAGAATCCTTGGCGTCCCCTATGACGACAGCACCTGCGGTTACAATAGGTCCATCACAGTCATCCGATACAACATTTAGAGGTTTTGATCAAGATTCTGGATTGATGCCGGAGATGTCAGACCCTGATATGAATTGGTTAAGGCCAGGAAGATCACGGGTCATGCATTCACCTGTTGCTGCATCCTCGAACAACATTATTGTATCCACAGGTCCAGTACAACAGCTTTCCTTACCTCTGCATACATCGTCCACAGGAGCGGTCCCGAAACACCATCAAAACATACACTCGCGTCGTCAAGTTGATTTCAATCCATCCTTAAATCCACAACAACATATCGAACAGGACTCTGGAATATTTTCGGACATGCCAGCCACGGATAGTTGGTCATTACCGATGTCTCGTCCCGCACGTGAAATATCTATTCCTTTAACAGGAAATTATGGAACTGTTAATGCGACATCGTGTTCAACTCAACGTTCTCCCCAACCTCCGATATCCATATCTATAGGAGCAGCACATAGGAGAAATCAATATCATCCAAATACACGAGTCACATTTGCAAATCCGCATCCTGTTCAATCAATAGGTACGCCAGCGCGACATTATGAAGAAGAAGAACATCTGAATTACACCCAGCGTCCCATACATGACCACAGAAGACAACAAATTAATCAACAATTTAGTATTCCATCGCAGAGTCAACGAAGTCAAGAAACATTCTTGTATTCACCATTGTCCCAAACAAGTCATCCATTACAAAATGTAAATTGGTCAAACAGACTTCAACAACGCCCACATGTTTTACAGAGACCAAATGTAAATCACAAGTCAGTGATGAATTCATGGACTATCTCGTATTCTGGTTTTGCAGATCCGTTGCCTTGTGAAGAGTTTTTGTTTCGAGTTGAAACATTGGCACGTAGATATGCAATTTCAGATAGAGAATTATGTACAAACATTCATGTGTTGTTGAAGGATAAAGCATCTGACTGGTACTGGACTCAGTTCTGTCGTGATGCCATCGAGTTTACATGGGATGAATTTAAACGAAGTTTTATAAATTATTATCAACGTTTAACATCTGACTTTGAGATAGTAGGAGCAATGATGAATACCAGACAAGGCCATACGAGCTTTGATGACTTTGTTCAGAAATTAATCGTGTATAGGAATCAGATGAGGAATCCAATGCCTGAAGTTGATCTTATTAATATAATAAGAGACAACATGGATACGCGATTAGCACAAATGACTTTCACTGCACCTGTTTTGACATTGCAACAGTTGAGAGAAGTCTGTAGGAGAGCTGAAAGATATTTAGCTACCCAGACAAATAGAATCCGTCAAACTTATCGTCCTCGAGTGAATGAAATCAATACTTGGAATCCTCAGGACGCGTATTACAATTTTGAAACTGATGTAGATATGATGAATGCATGTGCAACGGTACAAACAGATGCAGAATCATTACCAAATGCGATTTGTAATTATGAGGTAGAGAATGCTGAAGTAGATGAGGTTGCCAATGGTCGTTCCAGAGCGATTTGTTGGAATTGTCATCGAATGGGACATTACTTCCAAGATTGTCCTGAGAACTATCGTCGTCTATTCTGTTTTAAATGTGGATGTCCTGACACTACCTCACCTCGATGTCCAAAGTGTTCGGGAAACAGAGTTCCGAGTGGACAGCGGAACGGGACGTCCCACTCGACGATGAATCCCGTGAGTCAGGCGGATCGACCATCGAATCAACCTCCTCGACTTCAGCTGACTCCCAAATAATTAACAATACAAAACTACCTGACATGACAAACTTTAATGAACCGGATGTGACAAATATAATTGAACCTGATGTGTCCATTTTAAAACCTGACTCGTCAGTTACTAATAAAGAAAATGATGCAAAAATGTTGAATATAAATAGAAAAGAGAATGTCTTTGAGCGAAAGTTAAAACCCATTATACCCTGGCATGTTAGATGGTATAATTATCTTCAAGTTCGCGAGAAAATATTCAATGTATCAGAAATGAATTGTCATAAACGAGCTGTTAGATTGCGAAAGTTTCGTACATATAGAAGAGAAATGAGGAAGAGAAAGAAAACATGTGTGGCTGGTCTAGTACGCTATCCCTGCGACGATCGCCCTTATGCGAAAGTCAAAGTCGCAGATGTTGAAATTGTAGGTTTACTAGACAGCGGTGCCAGCATTTCTTGTTTGGGTCGACAAGCTAACAAACTGATTGAAAAATTAAATGTCGAAGTCATTTCTCTCTCTGAATCAGTAGCAACAGCTGATGGCAATAATCAACGGATTGAAGGATACATTGAAGTACCAGTGACATTTATGGGAATAACACATGTGATGAAGCTGCATATAGTTCCAACTTTACGGCAACAGATGTATTTAGGAATCGACTTCTGGAAGAGGTTCAAGATCGCACCAGATGTGATATCGGAGTTATCTTTAAAGGACATTAATCCTAAATGTGAAGTTAACATTATGCATGAGTTAACTGTTTCGCAGTCTGAAAGATTGGAAGTGGTAAAGTCTAAGTTTCCGTCCTTTGCGAAAATGGGATTGGGAAAAACCGATATGGAGGAGCATGTCATTGACACGGGAGATGCTGAGCCGATAAAGCAGAAACATTATCCGGTCTCGCCTGCCATACAAAAATTAATGTATGAAGAACTTGATCGGATGCTCTCTCTCGGTGTCATTGAAGAATCAAATAGCCCTTGGAATTCCCCAGTCGTCCTTGTACGGAAACCTGGAAAAGTACGCCTATGTTTGGACTCGCGAAAAGTTAACGAAGTTACGAAAAAGGATGCATACCCCCTACCACACATTGCAGGTTTATTAAGTCGTTTACAAGATACTCGATATATATCAAGTATTGACTTGAAAGACGCATTCTGGCAGATCCCTCTTGAAAAACAATCTCGTGAAAAGACTGCTTTTACAGTACCAGGTCGTCCTTTATACCAATTTACAGTTATGCCATTCGGGTTGTGTAATGCACCTCAACGTATGTGTCGTTTGATGGACAAAGTTATTCCAGGTCGTATACGGGAACATGTGTTCGTTTATTTAGACGATTTGTTAGTTGTATCACCTGATTTTGATACACATTTGTCTTTATTAGAAGAAGTAGCTTGGCATCTACGTAAATCGGGTTTAACCATAAATGTTGAAAAGAGTAAATTTTGTGTGAAAGAAGTTAAATACTTAGGTTACATTGTCGGTAACGGAATTTTAAAAACGGATCCTGGTAAGATTGAAGCCATTCGTGATTTTCCTTTGCCTAAAACGGCAAAACAGCTAAGAAGATTTTTGGGTATGACTGGATGGTACCAACGATTCGTCGCGAACTATGCGGGTATAGCTGCTCCGTTAACGGATGCACTAAAAACTTGTAAGACAGGATTCTGTATTTCCCCTGAAGCTGAGGACTCTTTTGAAAAGTTGAAGACAGCACTCTGCGAAGCACCAGTTTTGGCCACCCCAGAGTTTGCTCGTCATTTCTATATACAATGCGATGCCTCCACAACCGGTGTTGGTGGAGTTTTATTTCAAAAATTTGATGATGACTTGGAAAAGCCCATCGCATACTTTTCAAAGAAGTTAAATTCGGCTCAGAGGAACTACAGCATCACTGAATTAGAGTGCTATGCTGCAGTATTATGTGTTAAAAAGTTTCGGGCGTACGTTGAAGGTCATCCCTTCACAATCATTACTGATCACTCAAGTTTGAAATGGCTTATGAATCAAACCGATCTTAGTGGTAGATTAGCGCGTTGGAGTTTGAAGTTGCAGGGGTTCGACTTTTCGATTGAGCATCGCAAAGGTACTCTGAATGTGGTTCCCGATGCCCTGTCACGTATGTATTCCGACGAACTCAGTTCTGGAGTTTTGAATGGAGCTGAGGTTGATCTCAATTCTCCATATTTTTCTTCGGAAGAGTATGAAGAGTTGAAAGCAACTATCAACAGCAATCAGGATAAACTTCCAGATCTGTGTGTCGTCGATGGTTATGTGTACAGGCGCACAACGCCACGTTCAGGGGACCCAGATGCTGATGACTTAACGTGGAAATTATGGGTACCAATCGAATTGTCGAATGATATTATTGAACAACACCATTCTCCATCGAATTGTTCCCACGGAGGATTCCATAAAACATTATATCGTGTCCGACAGTATTATTATTGGCCAGGTATGGTTACCCAGATAAGAGATTATGTAGAAAATTGTCAAGTATGTAAAGAAACCAAAGATACAACTAAAGTGTTAAGACCACCTATGGGTAAACAAATCGATTCGTCTAGACCATTTCAATTCCTGTACATCGACTTCTTAGGTCCATATCCCCGTACCAAATCTGGTAATATAGCTATTCTGACAGTCCTTGATGCGTTTAGCAAGTTTGTATTTTTAGAACCTCTGAAAGCTGAAACTGCATCTAATGTTTGTAAGTTTCTTGAAGATGTAATATTTTGTACATATGGAGTGCCTGAGACAATTTTTACAGATAACGGTAAACAATTTGTATCAAAAACGTTCCAGGATCTTCTGAATGTTTATGGAATTAAACATGTTCGTACAGCAGTACATTCTCCACATCCTAATGCTGCTGAGAGAGTAAACCGATCTGTGTTATCTGCATTAAGAGCATACATAAAGGATGATCATAGCTCTTGGGATGTTTACCTTCCCAAGATAGCTTGCGCTATGCGTACTTCGATCCACCAGTCCATCGGTGTAAATCCTTATTATGTGCTCTTCGGACAACACATGGCACGACATGGATCTGTTTACCCACTCATTAAAAATTTGGGCATGGATGTAGAGGTTGTTCCTGCTGATGCTAAAATAGAATTGATCCGTAAACGAGTGTTAGAAAAATTGTCTCAAGCACACCATCGTCATACAAATATTTATAACACACGTTGTCGTCCAGTTAAATATGTCCCAGGTCAAGAAGTCTATAGAAGAATTTTCTCTCTTAGTAATATGGCCCAAGGTAGAAATGCTAAACTGGACCACAGATTTGCTAAAGCTCGCATCGTAAAAGCAATCGGTAATAGTCAATACGAATTAGAAGATATGAACGGTAAACCATTAGGGGTTTATCATGCAAAAGACATTCGCCAATGACTTAACGATTTATTATTATATACATGCGCCTTATTGGAAATTATGAGTGGTAGAAATTAATCCAGTCTATTTCTTTGTAAATACTTTTGTGTGTTTTTATTTTTGACATTGTTATTACTAATGGTTCTGGATTTTCATATAATTATTTCTTTCAGTTTGACCTAACGATTGGTGTGATCTAAACGAGTGTTCTATCGAGTGCTTCTTGCTCTATAAGTTTAGAACCGACACTAATTTCACTATGTATGTTATTTTGTCTTGTTTACTTAACAGATTACGACACATCCCATCAAGGAGACTATCTTATACCTGTGTCAACAATATAGAAACATGGCTTATTTCAGTCAAGTAACTGGAAACCGTAACTTCTCGTATTTACGCCCTGACTTAACAAAATTTAATAACAATTGCTCAGGCGAGTGTGTCTTGTCACACATCGTAGATAGACACCACAATTTGTTCTACATAACTGAACATAATAATCCACAACACATTCAATTTAATCAATGTTTAACCAATTTTGTCCAAAATAACCCTAACATATATAAAGGAGTCCCCAGGGAGGCTGAAATATTTGGCGTTCTAACAAATGGATATATATTCCGAGCCACTAAGGAAATTAATCATAATCACGAACCGTTGGTATTAGATAAAATGTTATTAATTGATATAGGGAAAATTATAAGATATAACAAAAACGAAATGATAATTTATCCGATACCGCAAGTTTTCTACTATCCGGGACAAGCTATATTGACGAGAATCCACCAGTTGGACTCAATCAAACCCTGCCACGAAGATTCGCTTTCTAGAATGCTAAATCGAAAATTTCAGTACAATGTACTCTTTTATGACGAATCAATATTGAATATTAATTTAATCTCGGGGACTAATCCGTTCTTAAACTATTTCCAAGAAAGTGGTCATTTACTCTTTGACCCATATAATCATAATCCGATCATAGACATCTATAAACAATTCAAATTGTAGTAATGTTTTTTTTTGTTAAAATGTTAACCCTTAAAATAACTTCGTTGTCAAAGTTCAATTCCTGATCCACCATATTCCTAATCTTGGATATTTAAACGACAAAGCTGGCCTAATGTATATGCGAAACTACTACATCTCATTAGTGTAACTAGCTTTCGCATGTCCATTGAGCTAGATTTGTCAGGAAATTTTCCAACCATCTAAATAATGAGAACTTGGAGGAATTTAAGGATGAAATCTTTATATATGTGTTGATCATGTAATTTTCAATTTTTTTTTCCCCTTGTTTAGCATCGATGACCATGTGATACTTGCCCTTGGAGTTCTTCACACTGGTTCGGTGGAACTACTACATCTCATTAGTGTAACTAGCTTCCACTGGCCGGGGTGTAAGAACGAAAAGTAAGCAAAGTACGAGAATCACCCATATTTCAATTTTTTTTTCAAAGCGTGTTGCGAAAATTATTTGTGTGTTGTAAGAACACACCACTTACCTTCAGTTTACGAACTTCACTTTTCCTCTTTGCGCATTGCCCGTCTAGCCCAGCTTTCCTTGTTTTCAACTGAGACTCTTAATCTCAGGGTCATGGGACTTCCCCACGTTGGGCGCTTCCTTAAATATTTCCAAACATAGCAGCCTCACCCTTTTCAGCCTCTTTCTTCAGGCAAGCCTTCTAACGAGCCTGCTATGTAATGTGAGGGTACTATTTTTTTGTGTGTGACTGTAATCAGTCACACCATATTTTCATCTATTCTTAATTATGTGTACCTAACAGTACACATAATTACCTTTCAAAAGGCCCAAGTGTTGTATTGCGCTACAATACAATTATGTTCATAACACGCGCATAATTCTTCTCATTGTTCTTATGCATAATGCGCATAAGATAAGAAGAACTGCATGTATTATGCACGTGATTCAATGTATTTCCAGACCATTCCATTTTTTTATCAATTTGTTACAAATACATGGGCAAGATTAGCATTTTATTCCATTCCCCTATATATTATCTGAATTATGCCCACACATATACATATTCTATTATAAATTTTAATGGCCGCCCCCATACATGTATTCTAATATTCACATATACATGCGTATCCTACTTAAATTTTATATAAAATTTTAATGGCCGCACACGCATACATATATGTTCTCTCAATTTTTCCATTATATTTCAATATATTCCCCATGTTCTCATTAATTCCATTTTCATATTTATGTCATATTCCAGTTCATACCACAAACGTCAAAATACATGGCCACCCTAATTGGTTGTTTTCAGAGATGTGAAATTTCTATGTTTTTCTTTCAAAATTTTAAGAATTTTCAATTTATATCATAATTCCTTGTCCTTGTATAAATATTTTATAAGAATTATGATTAATTTAATGTTTAGATGATTTTGTACATCCTTTTCCATTACTTAAATGCAATTTCTTTTAATTTTTTTATTTATCCGGTTGTTGTCTACACTTAATCATTTTCCTTAATCGTCCGATAATACAGTTCAAAATCGATAGTATAGGCCCACATGAAATGAAATGGAAATGCTTATGAATTGCATCATTGCCAGTCCAAGCTTTTTTTAAAATTTTGAAAAATCTTAAATTTATTCACAAAGCCTATGTAATGAATTTTATTACATAAATTATATGTCTTAGGATTCTAAAAATTCTAAATTATCTTCCGTAAATAACCACATGTAGAAATCCCTTTTGATTTTTTTCAGAATCCTATGAAATTGTATAAAATATTTCGTACCTTACACATATATGTAAAGTTATCGTTCCAATTTTCACTTTTCTTATATGAAAACCCCCACTCATATTCTCCAATAAGAAAATGCATCTATTGTTTTGGCGGAATATAAAAAGCGCATCACGCGTTTTTAACTTTCTTCTTGGGATTTAAAAGTGTAAGGGCAACCTATGAAAAAAAAAATAATTTGTAGTTAAGTGCCGGTAGCATGTAAAATTGAATCACGTGTAGTATCTTGGCTAATTCAAAAATAATCTCATCGTTCGATATAAAAAAAAAAAAAAAAATTATTAAGAAAATTTTTTTAAAATAAAATTAAATAAAACTTAAATTATATAAATAAATTTTGTAACATTAAAGTGTAAAAAAAAAAAAAAAAAAAATTATAAATAATTTTATCGAACAAAATTCGAAAATCATTAATCTATTGTTTTAATACTACTCGATTTATATCTACAAAAAAACAAAAAGGAAAAGAAAAAAAAATCTGTTTTATTAATTTTATTTTTTTTTGTGGTTCTTTTTTTAAAACGAGAAAATATTTAAAATCATTTGAAAATTATTAAGTCATGTTAAAAGAGAAAATATATGAATGTGTTAATATAAATTTAAAATTTAAGTAATGAATTTTGTTTTAAAAAATTTTTAATTAAAGATCTGATAAATTATCATAAAATAATTGTGATTAACTATCAGTAATACATATATTTGAATGTAATTCATATAAAAAATTATTCAAAAGAAAATTACATATTTTTATAATAAAATATTAAATGTTTTCATATTACAATCATTAATGTTATGTGAAAATACATAGGAGTATTGTATACGAGTATATAAATGGAAAAAAATATATATAAAAAAAAAAAAAAAATTTCTAAAATGTGAGACTGTTTATTATTTACATTTAATTAATATAGGCATATATTTAAATATAAGTAAAATTATAAAATAAAGACCAAAATAACAAAAAAAAAAAAAACGAAAAAAAAAAATCCTCTAATCTATAGTTTATAATTTATACAAAATGTAAAATAATACATACACACACATACACATATAATAATATATATACATAAATAATTAATAGTGTATTATCAAATTACAAAACAAAACATCAACAGCAGCAACAAGAAAATGAAAATTAAAATTAAATATAATTATGAATTTGAAAATAAATAATCAATCGCATTTGTATAATACGTTCATATAACAAATAATTAATAATAAACAACTAATAAG
Organism: Villa cingulata; assembly: GCA_951394055.1. NCBI lineage: Eukaryota > Metazoa > Arthropoda > Insecta > Diptera > Bombyliidae > Villa > Villa cingulata. Next base: position 22,610,121 of record OX596022.1, on the reverse strand, counting down.
CAATATATACATATACGCTGAAAATAAAATTCAAATAAAAAGAAAGGGAGTAATATTGTCATCTTCATCATCGTCATCATCACCATCGATATCGCCATCATCATCTACATCATCATAGTCATCATCGTCTTAAATATAATCAGCATCATCTCCAGTGACACCAACTTTAAATCAACCAACATCATCAACTCTATCATCAAATTCATCATATAACATCCATCGATTAATACCAGTTCCAGAATCTACTTTATCAGTCTGGTGAAACATCTTCATCATTCAGCATTATAAACAACAACATTACTATATCATCACTACCAGAATCATCGGCATCATCATTATCATCGACGGGTAAGCGCGCCAACAATTTTTTTTAAAAAAAAAAAAATTTTGTTCTAATAATTACAGGGGCCCCGAAAACAAACAAAAGAATCTTTTAATTTTGTAGAAAAATAAAACAAAAGCAAATCAAAGAATTTTGTAAAAAAAAAAAAAAAAAAAAAAAAAAGAAAGAAAAAAAAAAAAAGAGATAATCCATATAGAATATAAATTTTGTATTATCTAAGAACTAGAAGTAAATTTGTTAAATTAGTGTTTTCTATTAAGAAAACAAAATTTCCCTAATTTACTACAATAATTTTCCTTTTGTTACTTTCAATTTTATTATAAGTTTTTTTTTATTTGGGTGTATAGGGTTATAAGGGTTATATTTGTAATTTTTATTAAGAACAATATAAATAAGAAATTTTTTTTATAATTTATGATAATTTTTTTTCATGGTTACAAATACGCAATTTATTGTAGTATAAAATAAAATTGAAAGAAAAAAAATAATTGATTCATCACCATGAATATTGTTCAAAAAAAAAAAAAAAATATATACATATATATATGTATATATAAACAAGAAAGGGAAATTTTAATAATACATTTAGTACAAAGAAATCATAAAGTTATGTTATTTAGAATGGTTAGATATGTATAAATAAAATGGAATTGTAAGTTGAAAACATTGGCTTTTGTGTTAGACTCTACTCCTATCAGACTCCCAATTATCAGGAAATCAGTATGCAATTTTATCAAATTTTGATTTAACTTCGCTTATCACTTTTTAAGGATGGGAACATAGTTTACAGCACACTATGTTTATTTGAGGTGGGTTAGTCCCTATCATCGTTGGGCGAGGCAATTTTTCTTTACTTTATTACAGGACCAACGATGGTAGTTGCTGTTTTCTAGGCTTGAGTGGAGCCAAATTTCACTTGATAGGTACAACGGTGTGGGTGCAGTTTTTTTTTACAGTGATGTGTTACGGGAGTTTTCTAAGTAGAAAGATTTCACCACTTTCTACTGCTCCAGGCTACGGATAAACAAAAGAGAGATGGACAGTGGCATACTCACGCCCCATCCGGCGAGCTAGTACCGTGCTAGCCAACTAGCGTAGCCGCCACTTCCACCATCCATCATCTCAAGACGTAAGTATGACGTCATGTGTGTAATACTCAAATTTTACAGGTACAATCCGACCCTGTGTATAATCTTTATACACAATATACTACATTGGGTGTTATGTTGTATGCAGCGTGAGGTCAGGGTGGGCTTCCATCTCTCATTAGGATGGAAGATACTGCCATGACGTCACACAGCATATATATATCCATACATATAAACAACTATTTTTTTTGATTTGTTTAGATTTACTTTATTACAGGTTTACAGTGGTCGTAGTACTATAGTAGTACACACATAATGTGTACATACTTTACAATGTTATCAAATAAAGCGAACGTATTACTGGCCCATTTTCGTAAGTTGAATCTTCCTTTTTTCATTAATTCGTTCATTTCTTTGTGTAAATGGAGAGCTTCTTCTTTTGTATCTGCTCCTGTTATTAGATCGTCTACATAAAAATCTCGTAATGTAATTTTCGAAGCTAATGGATGTTTAGATTCTTCATCATATGCCAATTGTTGGAGCGTTCGAATCGCTAAAAATGGTGCTGCACTCGTTCCGTATGTTACAGTTGTTAATTTATAATCTTCAATTTGTTTAGTTGTTGGATTTCTCCACAGTATTCTTTGTAAATCTTGATCAGACTCTGCAACCTTGATATGTCTATACATTTTCTCGATATCAGCTGTTAGTGCTATTCGATGAAATCTCCACCTAATTAAAATTTCGAAGAGATCTTTCTGTAGTTTAGGTCCTTTTAACATTATGTCGTTGAGGCTTACTCCAGTTGTTGTTTTTGATGACGCATCAAAAACTACTCTTAATTTAGTCGTTGTACTTTCTTCTTTCATGATAGCATGATGTGGTATATAAGATATGATTGTATTATGAGATTCTGTTATTGATGGCGCTAGAACCATGTGTTGAAGTCCCTTATATTCTGCCATAAATTTCTTATATTCGTACTCATATGTTTTGTTTGTTTTAAATTTATTTTCCACATGCATCAATCTAGCCAATGCCTTTTTTCTTGAATCTCCTAGCGTATGTTCTTTCAATTTAGTGTAATCTAACGGTAATCTGACAATGTATCGTCCAGTAGGATCTCTATTAACAGTTTTCTTGTAGAATTGTTCGCATTCTTCTTCTTCTGACGTCAAATTATTGCTAGATGGTACTTCTTCTATCTTCCAGAATTGTTCTAACTGATTATCTAAATCAATTTCTGAAATTAAACTTACTACTTGTCGGTTAGCGTTCTTGTCCTTGGTAGTTATTTTGCCTGATATAATCCATCCAAGTTCAGTGTTTTGAGCTATGGGTGTTCCTTCTGGGCCTTTTATGACTCCGTCTCGTATTATTTCACTAATTATATCGACTCCTAGTATGACATCAATTTGTCCTGGTACACAATACGAAGGATCTGCTAAGATTAGATTATTTAAATGGTTCCATCTTCTTGGTACATATTCTTGACTTGGTAAGTTTCGTGTTAGTTTATTCATGACAATTGCTGTTACTGTTGTGACAAAATTAGATGCATGTTTTGGTTTTAGTTTGAACGTGACTGAATGTCTGGCATTTTGTGGATTATTGGTACCTAATCCAAACACTACTGCATTTATTTTTTGCTTTTTTAGGTTTAATTTTTGCACAGCATTTTCAGTTATAAATGATGATTGTGAACCTTGATCTAATAAGGCTCTCATACCTATTTCATAATTATTCCATTCCACTTTGATAAGTGCGGTAGCCAATAGAGAGCTGGTTTGACTTGCCGAGAAGTGATTATGAATTTTGGTAATGTTGGCTGTTGGCTGTTCTTGATTATGAGACTTAATTTTGTCCGACATATGTAAAGCTGTATGATGTCGCTTCTTGCATACTTTACATGATGATTTACTCACACATTGTAGTGTGTTATGCCCTGATAGAAGACAGTTTGTACATAATTGTAAATCTTTAATTGTATCCTTTCGTTGTTGTGGATTTAGTTTTTGAAATTTTGCACATGCATAGATGCGATGAGCTGCTTTGCATAGTGGACAATGAGCATCAATTGTTGTATGAAATGTTTTTAAAGTTGTTTGGTGTTTTGAAGTATTTTCCTTCTTCTTGAAATCTCCTGTTGCTTCTAGCGCTTGGAACTGATTTTCTAGAAATTTGAAGAATTCGTCTAGATTCGGAATTTCTTTTGGATTAGCTAATGACTCTTCATAGCTTTTTCTCGAATCTTTGTCCAGTTTTTGCAAAATTATATGAATAATTACTGGACCCCAACTTTCAGTGTCGATGTTTAAATTGTTAATTGCATGTAGGCATTCCTTCGTGGTGTCATGCAATTTTTTTATGCCATACGCTGTCTCTGTTGTTAGAGCTGATTGTGTTAAAATAGTTTGCAGCGGTGTTGCTAATAACAGACGTTTGTTCTCATATCTTTCGTTGAGTATATTCCATGCTGTTAGATAATTTTCATTGGTAATAGATAGATGTTTTACGAGATGTTGTGCCTCTCCATTTAGATGTGTTTTGAGATATTGTAGTTTTACTGCGTTGCCAATATGCTGATTTTTATGTACGAGTTCAATGAACAAATCTCGGAACGATCTCCATTGTTTATAATTTCCATTGAAGGTAGGAATTTCCACGGGTTTTAATTTAATTTTTTGAATGTTTTGTTCATTATTTTGAATTCGTTGATTTTGTTCTGCGATATTTTGATGCATTAGTTCGCTAAGTTTGATAGTTATTGTGTCATATTTATACTCTAGTTCTTCGAATGCACTTGGTTTGTTATAAATATCTTCATCATTCTTGACTCCCGATGACACAATCATTTCGTGAAGTTTAGCTATCTCTTGCCAATATTTTTGAATTGTTATCATATTTTGTTTATAATATATATCGGAATGACTTCCGTCAGTTTTTTCAATATCTCCAATCAATTGAAGAAAATGTGAAATTTTTTCTTTTTGAATTTCATACGTTTGCTTCACGTTCGTTGTTACGACTTCTCTTATTTTCTTTTCAATAGCAGTTTTTATCGTGTCGTATACGATCTTGATTTTTTCAAAATATGTTTTTTGAAAATACGCGTGATTGTCATCAGCGTCATCTCTAGTTAGAATTTCATCGTGATTCTCTTCGAATTCTTCCCAGAGATTTTCAACTTTTTGCAATTTCTTTTCAAGATATTGCTTGGTTTTTCTTTCTTCACCATCAATGTTAAAGCTTGTTTGAAGTCTTATGATGGCTTCACCAAGTTTTTTCTGTTTTGCAACCAATTTTTCAAACATTTTGATTTGAATTTTGGTCTGTAATAAACTGTGTTATTCAATTGATTCTGTTACAATAGTAAATATTCAATTGAATTTAAGTGCACACAGTGATTGGACCTGTATGATTTAAAGTTATGTTTTTAAATTAATTACCTTTCAGATTAATTTAAAATTTTTTTTTTTTTTATTTGATTGAATCTATAGATTCGTTTTTGTTAGAAAATATAGATTCTATTGAATCTGTAGTTGATTATAAAATTCAATAGAATTTTATAACTATACCAGCTATGTTTTGAACCAACGTTTTTTGGCTTTGTTTTGTTTGCTATGATTTGTTTATTGGACAGTAGTCCGTTTTTGCTCGAAGGACCAATGTTTTGGATTAAAAACTCCAAATGAATTCTCAATATGATGTTTATTGAAAACTGATTGATTATTACAAATTTGACTGCTTATATACTATTTACAATACATTAAATTAAATGTAAATTGATGATCTAAGTACATATAATAATGTATAATATAATTAAATTCATAGAATAATTATAGTAAAGGTAAAATGCAATCTAAACATTTTAATGCTAAATAAAGAAATTATGTTACTTAAGCTTAATATGAACAAAGGTTATTAACTTAATATAAGTGTTTTATGCTGTGCTTGCAGTACAGGTGATTGACATAATTAAAAATTTAAAAATTGTTTATGTTGTTTTTACAACAATTCTCTTCAATAGCAGATGTACCTTCTTCTAAAATTCTAGAAAATGTTGACTGCTGCACACCTACACAAAAATCATTCCCAATGCATTTCTGGTAGCTTCCTTCTGCGTAGAATCTTAGTGCAGCAACTAATTTTATTATTGGCGATACTGATGACGATTTAGTGGGATGCTTAATTTTCGTTTCTAATATATTCAGAAGATATACGAAAGCATCTTTAGGAAGTCGAAAAAATTTAATAAATCTGCAAATTACGCTTTCTTAGTTTAATATATATAAATATATTATACTTACTAAATTACAAAATATTTATACTTACACATTATCAGGCAATTCTAGTGGATTAGAATTGTCTCTCAACTTCCTTCTTTGAACTTTTAGTTTTTTAAGTTTTTCGTTATTCTCCTCTTCAGAGTCTGAACTGGAGAACCAAAACTCTGCTGAACTAAACATTTTTATTTTTATATTTCTTACTTTTATTTTTTATTAATTATAAATTTAGTAAAATATTTTATGCACTTTTGTTTTATTTTTGATAATTTAAGATTTTATTACAAGTTATAAATATACATGTCAATATACATACTTAGAATACTAACAAATCTATTTAACGCCATAAAATCAAATATCAATTTTCAACAATTTAAATATTCAAACAAAATGAATACAAATACAAAATGACAATTTCTTATTCGATACTCGAATAAAAACGACAAATTATTATGGTCGCATCACACGACTATCAGCATACGGAATAAAAACCGAGACGACAACGACATCGGAATGTCGTAGTCACACGACACGACTATCAGCATAGGGGTGAATGAATATTTCCATTATATTTATGTGTAATTAGTGAGTTTTTCTTAATGTCTCAACGATAACTTGTCAAAAACGTTGTTGTTATAAAAATAAGAGGTGAGTCAGATAAAATTTGGAATTTTTACGGCGTTATAACTGAAAACCTAAAAGAGGTAGCGAATTGATGTGTATAGACAAATTATTCTATAAATAGTAGGAAACATTTTAACTTTTTCCATTTGTGTCTAAAACGTTTAATAAAAAAGATGTGCAGTAAACAAGAAGAAGAAAGAAAAATTATCTTGGATAAATTTTTAGAAAATAAAAAAAATCGAAAAAGGAGATAGCTAGGGAAACAAATACTAGTGTACAAACAGTTTACAATGTTATTAACAACTACAACAGAGGTAATTCTATTGAAAGAAATCGAGGATCAGGGAGAAAGAAAGGTCCTTCTGATAGGCAGGTACTAAAAAATATTGTAAATGCCTATAAAGCTGATCCACTGAAATCAACAAGTGATGTAGCCGCTATTGCAGGTACGTCACAATCAACAGCAATGAGATATAAAAAATTTAGTGGACTAAAAACATACAAGCAACAAGCAGTACCTGATAGATCTGAGGCTAAACAACATCTGGCGAAAACACAAGCAAGAAGGTTATATGACAAATATCTAACGAAATTTTATTGTGTTATCATGGACGATGAAACATATTGCAAAGCAGATTTCAACCAGATTCCAGGAAATGTGTATTACACTGTAAAAAATAAGAAGACAGTTAATAAAACAATTTCAACAAAACAACACACAAAATTTCCTAAACAGTTCATGGTATGGCAGGCTATTTGTAATTGTGGTCTACGGAGCAGGGAATTTATCACTACGGGAACAATAAATTCAAAGATGTACATTGAAGAATGTTTAGAAAAACGATTGAAACCCTTTATAAGACAACTTCAAGGTTCAGTGATATTTTGGCCAGATTTAGCAACTAGTCACTATGCTAATACAACGAGGCAATGGTATGAACAAAATGGGGTCCATGTGGTCCCGAAAGAGGCAAATCCACCAAATTGCCCAGAACTAAGGCCAATTGAAAGATATTGGGCTAAAATGAAGTATGTATTGAAAAAAACAAAAAAAAATTGTAAGAATGATATTGATTTCAGAAATCGATGACAGAAAGCATATGAAGTGATCACAAATGAGTCTGTCCGGGTGCTAATGCAGCACCTCAAGCGAAAAGTTAAAAATTTTTGTAATAGATAATTATATTCTGCCAATATTTTGTAAAATAAAATCGTTGCAAATATAAAATAAATCAAACTTTATTTGATTGAAATCGGAGTTAAACTTTTTGATCTGTGGTAGAACGAAAATTTCAAATTTTATCTGACTCACCTCTTAGATAGAACTCTTTGATACACTCTGTCGAAAAACGCAAATAGAAAACATTATTTTTGTCGTTGAAATTTAAATAACCTTGAATTTTCAAAGCTCATGATTTTCATATCGAATCACAAATGTGAATTGGCATCAATTTTCTGTTGGAAATGAATAAAAAATTGAACTCTATTTTCGTGAAAAGTTTTCTTTTAATGGTGTATATTTGATGACAGTTTGGAAGATGTGAAATTGTTTATTTATAATTTAATAGTTGAAACACAATGACACATTAGACGCCATGTACAAAACTGATGGCACATTCATATTATGACATTACTTTTTCCTATAATAAAATATCGTGATAACATATTATATTGCTTGACGAATTATTAAACGTTAATATTAGTGGGTGAAACTAGTGGTGGTAAAGGTATAAAAGTACCACTGATATTTTACTATATTATAGTATATATATGTAACATCATTTATTATCAACTGAATGAAAATCAAAATTGTAATAAGTGAAAGATAATAGAAAATAAAAATAAAAAAAAGAGATACAATTTGTTTTTTCATATAATGTTCGTTGTATATGAAGAATAAGTTTTAAAACCATACCAAAATATAATAAACATCATTAGAGATTAACACCGATCAAATATAACAAAGGAAAAATTGTGTCCTCAACATCAACTATAGCATCATCATCATCATAGTCATCATCAGTAACATTAGCAGCACCAACATCAACGACATCGCCATCATCAACCACACCGCCATCATCAACGACATCGCCATCATCAACCACACCGCCATCATCAACGACATAAACATCATCATCACAACTATATAAATGCTAATCGCGCCACTGTATTTTTTTTTTTTAATAATTTATTTAAAAAAAAAAAAAATTCTTTATACATAGGGGCCCCTCCCAATACAGTATTCATTAAATAAACACAAAAGAAACGAAAAATTTTAAGACATATTATGTAAAAATTGAAACAAAATAAAATTTGTATATATTATACTTAGTCTCATTAGTGTGTGCATGTGTGTATATGTGTGTATATAACAAGTTAAAAATTTTGACACTATAATTATTCCTAAATAAATAGTTAGACCTAAGATCAAGAAAATTGTGTTATTATTTTGAGCACATTAATTTATTAATTAATTTTGTTATACACACATATCAACATAACGATTTGTGAAATATTGATGAGAATAGCTATACCACTCGAAATAATGTATAGAATTGATAATTAAATCATATCAAGAAATTTATATTATAAGTATACTTAATTATAGATAAAATACACATATTTTTTTGTAAAGATATTTCATACACCGTCAAATGTTTGATTATATAATTGCTATATATAACATATGCTTATATGCGTCGAACGGCAACACCGAACGACAGCGTTTCTTAATAAAAGTGGTCCTATAAATTTTTTAAAATTTTATAGTATTTTCTTTAAATTAAATTATAAAAAGTATTTAAATAATCCAATTTAAGTGCAGTGAACTTGAAAAGTTTAAAGTAACAGTTTAAATAGCTCCTTAAAAAAAATTTTTTTTTTTTCATTATTTGACAGTTCATGTAGTATATTATACGTGATTCAATTTTTACTAAAATACTTTTTATTGCATAAGTTAATGAAAGTTCTGACTATTTTTTTTATATCATTCAATAAAAATAGTGCTAATTGTTTGTATTAACAATTTAAATTTGGATAATTATTGCCTTTTTTGTGTTCTTTCATAGTTTCATCCAACCTATAACAGGGTTGCCGATAGATTTAGAATTTAATATATAAATTTTCAATCTACTACCTTTTCTTCATAGGCTGGATATATTAATCTAGCCGTTTCAAATTTAGCCTAACAACATGGTGGACCCCCCTGGGGGCCAAAATAGGTTTAGTCCTCTGATTGATGACAACTTTACCACTGTACCCCCAAAGAGACCCAGAGGCAAAAAGACATTCACTGATGTTACCAGCAGCCTGTTTCCAGCGCTTCAGGACATCACGATTACTAAAGAAGAGGCTAAGTATATTTTAATCTCAAGTAATGAGATTGATATCGAAGCAACCACCCCGAATACAACAATTTTTAAGAAGCTAGAGGATGAGAACTTATTCCAAGTTCTTGGGGCCATTTCGGCTATATCTAAGGAGATTTTGGACCTCGAATGGAGAAATGACGGGAAGATTCAACTTCTTGTCAAGAACAACAATATCGCCAAGAGGTTCTATGAAACGAAGATTCTACGCTTATCTCCAAACAAGACCTTCAACATCAAGTGCGAGAATTTTACTGCTCTTAACTCTTCAAGAGGAGTAATTTTCTCATTCTTATTAAAAAACTCGACAGAAAATGAAATTAAGGCAGACTTGGCTAATCAAGGTGTGATAGGTGTTAAACACATCGAGCGACGTGGGACCCAATACAACTCGGGTGCAGTCGTGCTCACCTTTGCCAGTTACAGGTTACCGTCCAGTATCAAACTGGCCAGTTTCCTTAAACTTAAACGTCCTCAATCCTATGAGGTGTATTCGCTGCCACGCGATTGGGCACACTAAAAACAGATGCGATCCTAGCAATGATGCCCCTTGTTCGACTTGCGGTAACCCTGTGCACGAAGGGGATTGCAGCTCTACCTTCTGTAAAAATTGTAATACTGACACCCATCCTTCGCTGAGCATGAACTGCCCCATGTTTCTTAGGGAAAAAGATATCCTTAAGATCATGACGTCTGAGAGATGTACAAAATACCAAGCGAAGAAAAGATATTTCCAACGCTTTCCGTTAAACTCTCTCAATACAAATAATAATAAGAAAAATAACAACAGCAACAGCAATAACAATAAAAAAAACAACAATAACAACAACAACAACAGCAAGAAGGACGCTCCCTACCCGCAATAGCTGAACGCGTTGGTACGGCCTCTTATCCCAAAAAAGCTGCCGAAAACATCACTGTATCTCCTACAGATACAACCAACACAAACACTACTAACTCCTCAAATACAAGAAAAACATATACGAAACAAACTAGATTATCTTTAAACAATTTAATTAACGAAACAGTTACACCCATCACTGTAACTGTTCCCAATACCATTAACAACGAAACTGCACGACCAATTTCCCCAACTGCAAAATCAAACACTACTTGTGATTTAGCATCAACTTGCCAAAATACCTTTGAGATCCCTGTTGCAAATCTCAAATATTTTGATGATTTTTCAAAAAAACTTTTTACGAAGTTCGCCAACCTACAAGGTGACAACTTCCTTAATACTGGACTGAATGTTACTGACTACGTTAAAAAACATACAACGGTTCACATCCCATTCGAACCATCTTTTACGAATAAATCCATTTCTTCCATATCTTCTTCTAATGATGTTGATATGGAAAGTTCGTCTGCTCATTAGAGCTCTCAACTTTCCATTTCATCAGTAAACCTCTGATCATGATCTAAATTATTTTGTATAACAAAATAAAAATTAGATCATTTCATGTCGAGCTTACAACCTCCATCTCGTAAGCTCTCCTGCCTGCAATGGAATATGAGAGGTTTTCGTGCTAATCAGCACAATTTGGAACTATTAATATACCAGTACAAACCTCATGTCATCCTACTACAGGAAACTATGTTATATTCACAAAATAGGCCCTTGAACTTTCGAGGTTACAGTTGTTACTTTTCTGACAGCTCTTCCTCGTCACGTTCACAGGGAGTTGCGATTTTAGTACGGTCAAGTATAAGTCACTCTCTTCTGAACATATCATCAAATCTCTTAAATGTGTCCGTCACCGTACACACTTCTCCCCCAGTGACTTTCTCCTCTTTATATATAAATAGAACCGATGTCGTTAGTTCCTCCATTCTAAATAATTTTATCAACCAACTCCCTTTTTCCTCTATAATTGGTGGCGATTTCAACGCCCATCACCACTTCTGGGGGGACCGTAGGATCGACCCCAGAGGAAATCTCTTGGCGGATTGGATCTCAAACTCTTCCTTTTCGCTTCTTAATGATGGTGCCCCTACCTTTATCTCTTCGATTCACCACACTACCTCTGCAATAGATCTCACTTTAGCCTCAAACAGTATAGCTAGCGATTTGTCCTGGGTACTCCATGACAATCCAGAGGGTAGCGAACACTTCCCGATTCTTATTTATAGTAATCAAGAGCTAGCTAAACGCAAAATTTCTCCTCGACTTGCTGAAGCTAAGGCTAACTGGGACCTTTTGTCTCGGCTAGCAATTCAACAAGATCGAGTTTTTCCACACAGCAGCAACGTCAACAAAGAAGCAGTCAGCATTAAGAAAATTGTCAGATCTGCTGCTTTCTCGTCCATACCCTTAGTTCGTACTGATATCTGTCCTGGACCTCCTTGGTTGGATAATAACATCAAAAATTTGATCAAGGAGAAAAACATAGCATGGAAGAATTACCAAAGATATCCCTCGGTAACAAACTCCATTAATCTTAAAAGACTTACCGCTCAAGTGAAACGGGCAGTCAGAGTAGCAAAAACGGCCTCTTAGCAGGCATTTGCTAGCTCCATAACCCCGTCTGACTCGCTCAGAGATGCATGGTTTAAGGTGAAACGCCTATATGGCAGACCACCTTCGTCCATTCAATCTCTTTTGACAGTTGATGGGGCTATCACCGATCCACTTGAGATTGCTGACGAATTCGCATCTTCCTGGTCTTCAGTTTCCAGCGACATGAACATACCGGAATCGGTTATTAATGCTAAGAACCTTTTCTCAATCGAAGGGTCTTATCATGTTAGATTCAATTTAGCTTATGAGGTCTCACTCAGGGAATTGGATGAGACACTGAAATCTTTCAGTGGTTCAACCACTGGGGAGGACCAAATAAGCTATCACATGTTGAGAAAATTACCGGTTGGGATCAGTGTTAGAATCGCTAATCTATATTCTAACATTCTTAGTAGTGGAAATTTCCCACAAGACTGGAAACTAGCCACCTTAATACCGATTCCTAATACCTTAATATAACATGAATAAACAACGTTTGATATAACCAAAGACCGAATATATAATGTATTAAATCATGGTATATTATATTGGTCTTTGGTATAACATTAAATGTAATGTAAAATTTCATTGTACCCATGAATAACAACATGGTGCTTGCTTATGCATAATAGATAAATAGTATATACTATATGGAATGAATGTACTGTTTATGTGATACACATGATTGTATTCATTACATTGTATTGTGGTATTTTATTAAAAACACAAAACTATTTATCAAAATTCTAAATAAAACACTTTAATTCAAAAAAATAGTTCAAAAAAAATTTTACAATACTTGCAATATTTTATAATACTATTACAAAACTCAACTACTTAAATTCTAATTACTAACGTTCTTCTTCAACGGCAACGTAAAAAGTAAAAAGTCTTTTAATAGAAATTTCTACATAATTTATTTTATCATTATACCTCCAAAATTAGACCTAACGGTATATATAAATGAATTACATTTTTATGTAATATATTAATATTTTTTATCATACTAAATTTGGAAAAAATAACTAAATCTAATGGTAAGTATATAATACAATTGTGTTGCGTACATTTTAACTACCTGCTTTAAAACAGTAAGTAATCTATTTTTGTAAGTAAGGGAAAACAATTCATTAATTCAAACAATTAATTAATACAAATTTCTCACATGTATACATCGTATATATGGTATTTTGTACACATACATACAAGTGCAATTATAAAAATAGATTGCTCAATGATATATATCAGGATCTATAATGTATATAGTATCAATGACCTATCTTAACATATTTCTTTATGAAAATATTTGTGTGTAATGTTAAATATGAACCTTTTTGTTATTCATAGATATATGAATACATAATTTGGTAATTACATATACACTTTCGCTATCAGCAGATTTTTTACTCATAAAAAATTCTAAAGTCAACCTTTTTGCTTTTTTTTAAACTTTGGTTTGATTTCGGATTTATGAATAGAATATAATAGTGGCTGTTTGATGCGGGGGAGTGGTGTGGGGGGTGTTAGGTGATTACTCATGAGTAATTTTTCATTAGTAAGATTGAAGAATTTTATGGAATGAAAAATAAAATATAAATGAAAAAAGAGAATATTGACAGGTGGGTGCGGGGGTGCTGAAAGAATATAAAAAGTGTTGTATAATTAGCGTCATTCGTTAACACTGATCAACATTTTTGAACTGAATTAAACTGATTTTTCATATGCTCTTTTAACCATCTACCACACTATCCTACGCATCAAACTGTAAATATTATATTTTTTTTATAAATCCGAAGTTAAATGTAACATTTTGAGACTAGAATCATGAATACTCATATATTTTTCGATTTTTAATTTTTAAAAAAACTAGCTGACCGCGAAAGTTTATAATTACCGAATATTTATCAATTACACTGCACTACTCTGATGGTTTTCCTCTGAAAAGAATTAAATAACAATTTTGATAGGTAACAGGCCTCAAGCAAATATCCTTTTAAGATACCACAATATAGGGTTACCATATACTCTTTTTTGAAGTGAATATACCCTCTTTTTTCTAGCTATATTTACTTTTACCTCTCTTTTCACCATTTTCTACTTTTTTTAAATCTTAAAATTGAATTTCAAAATGTAAGGTCATCTGTTTAAAAAAAACAAAATTTCTGCTGGTCGTGGCGTTAAAGTTTAACGATTTTTATCTGTTTGAATCATAATATTCACAGAAACGAATCAGATGACTGCCGATTAGAGTGTGTTCAGAGTTCTGACTATATATGCATAAATGACATGCCATGTCATCATGAAAGACAAATGTCATATTTCTATTTCATTATTTCTATAGATTGCATTAACGAATTACAGACTACAGTGTGCTAATTTTCATCTTAAAATTTGAGTGTAATTAAATAGTAGTTTATTCGTGTTATATCATATTCTTTTCTCTACAATTTACTGATAAAATATCAAGGTAATGTATTGTAATGCTATTTTTTTTTAAATTAATAAATCAAAACTCTGGTACTCTTAGAATATTTTGAGTATTATCCATCAATTGCTAATTAACTTTAAAAATACAGACTATAGTATTACTTATTTTTATTATTCATAGATATTTGTATGTTGTATGATTTAATAAATAAAATAAATAATGAAACGAGCTAATGATGACGATGGCGATAATGAAAATGATGATTGTGGCAAATCATCAGATAACAGAAATCTTAATAAATCTAAGTCTAAGATAAAAGGAGTGTGTACTTTCAATGAAAAATTACGACATAAGTACAAAATGTTTAAAAAAACAAATACACCCACAGAGGCCATCTGTAGTAATTGCAATATTAAAATCAACGTAGCACATAAAGGAAAATTTGATATTGAGCAACATTTGCAATCAAAATCACATAGACGAATAGTTGCTGCTTCGACATCAAATAAAAAAGTTACAGAATATATTTCTTCAAATTTCAACAAAGATAATTATAAACTTAAAGATGATATTTCTGCTTGTGAAGCTACTTTAGCGTACCATACGGTATATCACCACTCATCTTTTCGTTCCATGGATTGCACAAGCAAAATACAGCAAAAAATGTTTAAAGATTCAGAAGTTGCCAAAAATTTGTCAACTGCCAGAACAAAAACAGAAGCAGTGGTCAAGAACGTAATTTTTCCCTATTTGAAGGAAGAAATCAACCGAATCGCCACTGAAAATGAAATTGGGCACATAAGCGTAAGCACTGATGGAAGTAATCATGGATACACAAAAATATTTCCCGTTATGATACACTACTTTGACAAAAACGAAGGAATAGTTCAGAAGCTAATAAATTTAGATTTCTTAACTAATGAAACCGCAGAAACCATTTCTGAACTGCTAATAAAATCATTAAATGAGTTTAATCTTGCAAAAAAAATGGTGGCTTTTGGCGGTGATAACTGCAATACTAATTTTGGTGGCCGCAATAGACAAGGGAAAACAAATGTGTATCATTTTCTAAAAGTTAAAATGAACAATGAAAATATTATTGAGATAGGATGTCCAGCACATATTTTACATAATGCAGTACATCATGCAACAGATCTTTGGTCAACTGATATTGAATCCATATTAATAAAAATATATAACCATTTTTTCTATCTACACAGTTCGGGTAGAAAAGCTAAAAGAATTTTGCAACTTTGTTGAAATAGAATACGACAAACTTTTAAAGCATTCTAAAACGCGCTGGCTTTCTTTATTTCCAGTTATCGAAAGAACTTTAAAAATGTTCGATGCTTTGAAATCGTACTTTTTATCAATAGATTCTCCACCAGTACTTTTAAAGCACTTTTTTGAAAATCCTTTGAGTGAAGCTCAATTATATTTTTTGCATTCATTGATGAATATTTTCAATACACAAATTAAAAAGGTGGAAAGTGAAAAAAATTCTCTATTAGAAATAAGAAATGCTTTAAAATCTGTTCATGATGCCTTAGAAGTCAGAATTTCATCAAATTTTTTGCCGTTGGCTGTAAGAAGTATTTTAACGAAGTATGAAGACATATGTCCAGATAAGTGCCTAGTTTTTAGAACAAACGTTAAACAAACGTACTGTAATGCAAAAGCTTACTTGGAGCAATGGACAAATCAGTTTGATGAATTTAGTAAGTTTGAATGGATGACTCTTGAGAAGAAGCCTGAATGGTCACAATTAAATTCAATTCTAGAATATTGTTCAAAACATGATATTGAAATTGATGATTGTCTTCTAATAGACCAGATTCAAATTTTACAAAGATTTTATGAAAATAATGAAAATTGTGAAAATTTTAACAGGAGTATTTCCAGTGATAAATGGGTTCAATTTTTCAAATCCACGAATGATTCGCAACAGTATTCTGAACTTTTAAAACTTTGCAATTTTTTCTTCAGTATTCCAGCCCACAACGCAAGCTTAGAAAGAGTTTTCAGTTTAATAAAAAGTCAATGGACTGATGAAAGAAACAGATTGGACTTACCAATGCTTAAAAGTATAATTTTTTTAAAATTTAATCTTAAATCAGTAAGTTGTTCTGATTTTTATCAGAAAATTCGAGGAGAAACTAAACTCCTTAGTTTAGTGAGATCGTCTGAAAAATACTCGATTCAGAAATAAGAAGATTATTATCACGTTATAGAAAATGTTATTTTTTCCTCTTCTTTTCCCTCTTTTTTTAAATTTTTGTTATATTTGTCATACTTTTAGTTTGTTGTGTTAAATTGTTATGTTCTGTTATGTTTAGTTCTTTTTTCTTATTTTATTATACTTATAACCACATATATAAATACTTATTAATAAACGCTTTATGCCTTTATACACGTTTTTTAATTATTTGGTTGTGTTTTTGAGAAACCCTCTTTTTTTAAAAAAAACCCTCTTTATTTAATGTCTGCAGTTCTCTTTTGAAATTTTAAATTCTGGCCACCCTACCACAATATCTATATTTGAAGAATATATCATTCATTTACTATGTTACCACTATTATAAGTGCCAAATCCACTTTGATCGTGATCAAAAATTTTCTTCTGCTTTGCTACAACTTTCTTAGATATTTTTATACATAATTTGCATATTAATATTATACTTTATAAATCATATATAGTAATATATTTAATTTTAAAATTTTTAAATTTGAAAACTGTCTTCCAACTATAGTTAAACTAAAACTGGATGTACAGTATTGTTCACAACTACTTTTACACGGCATTTAATTTCTAATCAATTAATAATTGGATATGCATCCTCGAAACATTATAAATCCATAAATTTGTTTAGTGTATACATATATAATTATAATAATAAATAATTAAATATAATATCAACGATTAAAATATTAAAATATTGTATAATTTCAACTGTATTAAAATACGATTGATAATTCATCGCTTTTTTGTCCGAATTCATTACGTTCATTTAAATTCAAAACAAAGTTACATATATTATATTTTATAGAAAAAAACAGAATTAAAAATACATGCAATTTTAAAACTTTTGTTTAAAAAAAATGCTGTATAAAAATATTTATGACTAATACTAAATGTCAGAGGCTATTCAAATTTCTGATAATATATTCTAAAGTATAGGCAGGTCAGATTAACTTCCTATTTTTTGCCAACTCCATGACCGCACCATGCAGAACTGACCAGTTCTTGCACTTTTTAAATGAATGAATCAAATTAAAAATTTTCATTCAAAGTTATAAGTAGAAAAATGTTATAAATTTTTCAATTTTATTTTTTATTGCCGGCAATTTGGTTTAAGAATGATATTAAATAGTTGAGCTATCAATTTAATAGAAATGTTAAAATACAAAGGTAAATTTTGAATTCAAAAATCAAATAAGTAATTATAATTTACTATACGTAAACCTATTCCACGTTATTTTCAAACATAATTTTTTGAATCACTACTGAAGATATTTTGATAATACGGATCTCCAAAATATTTCTAGGACTAGAATTATAGGCCCATTCTACTTAATAATTTATTTTCAAACAAACATAAATGAAAAAAATTTGATTGTATTCAATCATAAAAATACATAAATTTACAAACAATTTATTTTCGATTTCATGACATCTTGTTTATTGTTATAATTTGTGAACAAAAATATAATATTTTTCAAGCTACAAATGATTATCAATTTTCATTGAATCTAATTAAATTTCCATCAGCGCTAGTATTTAGAATTTTTTGAGTATATACTTTATACCACACACAAAAAACATCAACGAAATAAAATTTAAAAATTTTGAAATAAATATTTTTAAGCTTTCTGTTTTTAAAAAATATTTTAAATAATTTAAAATTCATTATCCTCAAGATTTAGAAAAATATACATATGTATTTGTAAATTATGTTCCATATTAATTTGAAAATATCAATTTTTATCTAGTTAGAAAAAAAATTGACTCAGTCTATTCAGTATTCAGAAGTCCTAAGGCCCAAACATTAAAAAAGACATTCTTGAAAAATTTCAAGAAGAAATTCAATTCACGGGATATGATAATATATAATCGTATCTTGCATTCATAAGTCAATGAACTCAAAAACATAACAAAATAAAACTATAATATATCCATATGTATACATATATTATGTATAATCAAAGATACTATATACTATCGCAGAAAAGAGTATCTGATCTGTGATACTATGTAAAAACATATTTACATATATGTATTTATATAGTATCTCTGGTATAATGCTACATCAATTATAATGTATGCATACGTAAAAACCTCTGTTGCCAAATATTCTACAATGCTACATCAGAAAATAATGTAAACCTATACAAGTAATACATATAATGAAAGACCATATGAATGTATACAATACAGTACAAATGCTACAGTAACTATAATGTATGGATGGTATGGATATGTAAAAACCTCTGTTGCTAAATATTCTACAATCCTACATCAGAAAATAATGTAGATCTATACAAGTAATACATATAACCAAAGACCATATAAATGTATATATTTATATGGTATTTGATATAAATACAATTGTGTATATGTATGTATTTCAATTAGAAGTAGTAGTAGTAATTTATGTCAGATCATGTAGCACGCGACAAGGCATATTAACATAACAACACATACACACATATATAAAAATACAAGAAATATGAAATATACCTCCTTTCTCAAGTCATTCATATATTAAATACGACGATCAACTCAATACAATAAAAAAAAAATTGGAATTGTAACGCTAGATATATCGCTGAGGAGAATTTCTACCTAGCTGTAAAGAAGTTAAAATATTAATTTTGGTGCGGCATGTTAGTGCCGATATTTGCACCGATATTTGGCAAAAATGCCGAAATTTTATTTTTAATTAAACTGGCAATTAAATGCCGATTTACTGAAATAAAAATCACAGCCAATTCTTCTTGATCAGACTTAACTGTCAACTATATTTTATTCATAAAATTCTTCCCTATATATACAAAATTTCTTATAATATAATTAATAGTAATTAATATTAAGTAAACATAAATCACTTATATTACATATATGATTTGCTTAATCAAGAATTTATTGACATAATTTCAAAGTACAAATATTGGTTTTCTTTTATTCAATATACATATGCTCTTAATAATATTCTTTCTTTTTATTACTTATAACGATTTCATAATTTATATAATATTTGTAATCAACCTAATTTCAAACTTAATTCATATACCTTATTAACTAACAATACAATACAATGCTTACATATCATATTCATATGTTTACGACCTATGTTAATATTTATGACATAATTCTTAAAAGCTTAAACTGCTGTATCATGCTTATGTTAAGCAATTAATATTATATATACAATTAATGAGTAATTGCATTAATTCGACTCATATTTAAATGTTTGTTTACTATTGAGTAGATCACGTTTCTTCTACTCATGTTATGTTGTCGCGTATTATATTATATGTTATGTATATGATATGTAGTTATTATATTCATTACATCCCTCAGGGTCGGGTAAAAAAAAATTTTTTTGTTGTGAAAAGAATAAAAAAAATTTTTTTTTGTGTCTTACATTTTTGTTTACAATTTTATTATTTGTTTATAATTTTGTTGTTTGTTTATATTTTTGTTTTACATTTTTTTATTATTTGCTTACATTTTTGTTGTTTGTTTACATTTTAGTTTTACATATTTTTTTTTTTATTATTTGTTTACATTTTTGTTTACATTCTATGCTTTCTTTAATCTATTATTATGTACTTCTTTAATTGTATTACCTATCTTAATTTTAGAATTTACATTATTAGTTTCTATTACTTCGTATGGTCCCTTATATGGACTTTTAGATTTTCTTCTATTACCTACTCTTAACCATATTTTATCTCCTACTATTATATTTAAAGGATTTATTTTATTATCCAGATAGTCTTTTCTTTTGCGTTTTGCTGTATCTAATAATTGCTTAGCAGTTTCTTGTGCACGTTGTAAACGGAATTTTAATTCTTGTGCGTAGTTATCTAAATTATATATCGGTTGCGCATTTTCAGATTCAAGTTCTGATGGTATTTTTGCAATTTTTCTAAATATAAGTTCAAAAGGTGATATACCTACATATGTCTGAATGTGGTGTAATATTGTAAGAAAATGTAAAATATTGTATCCATTCATCCCAGTTATCATTTTGAGTAAATGCTAGGAAGTATTCATTTAGTACTCTATGACTTCTTTCTATCATGCCTAATGTTTCATGATGAAAAGGTGTCGATGTGACATGATTTATATTTAAATATTTACATGTGTTTTGCATGTTGTCATTAACAAATTCTGTTCCCATATCAGTTTTTAGTATTTTGAAGTGACCGTATCTTAATATAAAATTGTTTACTAAAGTTTTGGCTATCGTCTTAGCTTCTTTGTTTTCCATAGGGAACGCTTCTACATATTTTGTCAATTCACATTGGATGGTAAGTATATATCTATATTCTTTTGATTGTCTTAAAGGTCCGACAGTGTCAATTTGTACTATTTCAAAACTTGTTGAAGGTGTGTGTGTTAAAATTGTTTTTTCTTTTGTATGCCTTATTTGTTTGTTTTTTGCACATATTTCACAATTATTGACGTATTTTTTTACCATTTTGTTCAGATTTTTCCATATATATCTTTGTTTTATTTTGTTAATGGTTCTTTTAACTCCAGAATGTGCTCCTGCATGTGCTGTATTGTGATATTCACTTATGATCTTATTTTGCTTTTGTTTATCAATCACTTTTATAGGTGGTGTATATATAATTATCTTTATTTCTGCATTTCCTTATTTTATTAATTCTTGTTGCAACTCATTATATTCTTTTTTAAATTTATCGATATTTATAATATTAAATAATTCATCATCTTTTGCCATGGCTAGTTCATATATTTTATTTTTATTTAATTCGAGTGATAGTTTTTTCACAATAATCCTCAGATTCAATTGTGTTTCATCACTATACTCTATTTTTATTTCTCTTTTATTAATATGCATATTAATTATATCTTTATTATTATATTTATTATTTCTGTGTACACTTTGTATATTTACTTTCTTTATAAATTTCAATCTTCTAATATTTCTTACTTGAGAAATTGATGAACATTCCCAGATGCTGAGATGGCCAGTCTCTACCGGTTGTGTTTGATCAATCTCATTTAATGCAGTATTTTTCTGTTTTTCTTTTTCTTTAAGCATGTTGCGTGTTAACACTTTAATTTCATTTGTAGTTGGTATCATATTTTTCAGCACATTTGAGTCTAATTGTAATCGTGATAAGGCATCTGCATTGGTGTTCAATAAACCCTTTTTATATTTTATCTCGAAATCGTAATCCATTAGATTTAGTCTAATACGCGTCATTTTAGATGAAGGATTCTTATGTGTGAATATTATTTTTTATATAGTACAATACGTTTTCATTGTTGTTCCCACTGGAATCAATTTCGGATGCTGGCTTAATTGCTTCATTAAGTGTTTTTGGTTGGGCTGCAAATATTGTCATTTTCAATGGTTCTTTCAGTCCAGATTTGAATGCATTTAAAGCTAATGTATCATTTATGCTAGCGATAACTGTTTTATTTTCTTCACCTTGTTCTGATATATGTATTTCATTTAATTCAGCAATCAATGGGCCTGATCACGAATGGCGATAAAATCGCCAATCGCCTCGCCTGTCAAATTTTTGTATCACGAATGGCGATAATCATTTAAGGCGATCAAATAATTGGTATCGCCTAGCTGATATTTGAGGATACATTTTTATTTCATTAGTTGTGTTAATTTGTATTTGTGTTTCGACATCGGTGGTGAATTATAAAAAATAAAAATGTATGTATTTTTATTTATAAATTATATTTAAAATAAATATAAATTAATATAAATTATTTTTTCAAGGATTAAAGTTTCTAAAAAAGAATTAGAAAAACTCGTCGAATTTAAGATGACGAATAAAGAATTCGCAAAAGGAATTTATAAATCTGTAGGTGGAAGAGAGAAATTGAAAACTCTCACAACAAAAACATCTTTAGAAACTCTAAAATAAAAAAAAATAAAAAAAAAAAAAAAATAGTTTAAAAAAAAGTTAAATTTTTAAATTTTTAAATTTTTTTTTTTTTTAAATTTTTTTTAAAAACTAGTTTATAATAATTATGCCAAAATAAAATTTAAATCATCTTTTTGACATTATAGACAGTTCGAAACGCATAATATTACACGTTACGCATGGTAATGCTATTTAGGCGAGGCGATCGCCTTACGTGATACAAAAATTTTATTTTCTCGCCTCGCCTCAATTTTGGCGATTGGCGATTTTATCGCCATATTTCCTTGTTGAATGCGATATAAGTCATTTTGAATTTTTAATGGGTTCTTCTTTGGTTTATATATTTTTTTAAAGAGATCTTTAAATTGTTTCAATGTTGTTGGTATTTGTTCATTACTAATTTTATTACGAACTTTATCTGTTATACGAGTTTTAAATATAAATTTTATTAGTGTTTCTACTTCTGTACTATCTTTCAAAGTTTCTGATAGACATTCAGCCAAGTTGACAAAATTTGTTAGTGATTGCGGTATTATTTTAAGCGTCGTACTAATATCAAATGCTGCCATTGTTATTGTTTCCTTTCTTTCTTTTTCTGATGAATTTTGTATGCTAAGACTATCTGAATATTCTTCGCTACTAGTATTATTACTACTATCTTGATCACTATCAATATCTTCTATTTTAACTTTAGAATTTATTATATTTTGTATTTGATTATAAATTTCTAAATATTTGTTTTTATGACTTGTACAATCATATGCTTTTGATAATTGTTTTTTTTTAATTTTTTATTAAAATCTTCTTTTGAATATTCTAAATAAATATTTATCCGAAAAATTTCTATTTGGATTTTTCTTAAATATATCCAATATATTTTTTAAATCTGTTCTCAAATTTTTTAAATTATTCATAAATGATAAATTTTTAAAGATTAAAAGGGAGAGAAAAAATATATAATATGTGTATGTATATTTTCCCTTTTTTTTTTTTATTTATTTATTTAATATATATTCAAAAAATTACAATATTATTTTTTATTATATATACAGGGTGTTCCAGAATTGGTGAATAATATTTCAAGGGGTTAAAGTAGACTGCATTTGCAATTGAAAATGTTATATGACATTTTCTCGTTTGCGCTTTATTTTCGACGCTAGAGGGCGTTTAAAATTTTGAGGTTTTATCATGATCTTTCAACACAAAATCACGTGTAACTTTTTGCACACTCTACGTATCAAAATTTAGCATTCTAGCGAATGAGAGAAAACAAAATTACCTTTCTTTTGATATACTATAACAGGTAATTAAGAATTTGGACCGTAGGAAAAGAACATTCGGAAATCAAAATTCATTATGCATTTTCTAAAACCGCTTTTTTTCTAGATAGGATATCTGAAAAAAATTGCAGTACGACAAATGTCCAAAACCTGAAAAAAACTGTGAGAAAGTGTCCTCTTTCAAACAAAAAAAATTCGACGTCGATTGCATGAGCCGTTTTTGAGTTATTAAGGATCAAAGATGTGCGGAAGGGGTCAAAAATGTGCTTAAAATCACACATTATAATCTAGAAAGAGGATTTTTTATCATTACTCATATGAAATTCTTCAACAAAACATTCATTAGATCTTATGTTCCAGTTAAAAAAAATTTCTCGACTACCTGCCGGAGGAAAAATTATGCCTGTATATTGATTACTTTCGGATTTATTGAGGGAACTTTTTTATAACCCCCTAATACAGATCAATTGTGTGCTTATACCAATATAACATGTAAATACTAATGAACATTATGAAATGTAATAAAGGGAATGTGAATAAAAACCAGTTTAATTTTTAAGGTTTTATTTAAATTCTTTTAAAAAATGTTCAAAATTACCTCCTCCAGCTTCACAACATGCCCTAGCTCGCCTTAACAAAGACTGTTTTATTCGTCCAGCTGTTAGACGTGCTCTGAGTTCTTCAGACGCAGCTCTTATCTTAGATCTTAAATCATCTATATTTCTTATATCTCCTCGATAGAGCCTTGACTTTCGATATCCCGGGTACTCTTCTGTTTGGATAAATTCGTCGATATTCATTAGCAGCCAACGTAGAATTACCGTTACAGAGTCCGTAAACAAAGTGCATATCTAGATATTCGGGTAAACTATAAATATTCCTTGACATATTTAAATCAATAAAAATCAATAAAAACTAATTGAAATAAATAAAAATCATTGAAATAAAGGTGAATAAAAATATAAAAAGTTATTTAAATTAATTTAAAGTCAATAAAAACAAAAAAAATTATTCAAATTAATTTAAAGTCAATAAAAATAATAAACATTAACAATCAATGAAAATCAATAAAAATTAATAAAAGTCGTAAAGATGTTTGTAAGAATAATCGTAAGAATGTTCAAACTTCTAATAATTTTTATAAGACTAATTATTTATAAAGGTCGACTAATTTCTGGTAATTATCTAAAAAGGGCATGATGTAGGCTAAAAAAATGAAATTACTGGAAAGACGAATAAAAAAATTATAAAACATAATCATTGATTTTACCTGACATATAGGCAGATGTGAAATTAGGTAACTGAATTATTTGGCACAGAAGGTCTCACTTTCTTATTTTATAAATGAAAGTATTCAATATACAGGCATAATTTTTCTTCCGTCAAAATTTTCAATGTCAAAATTTTAAACGCCCTCTAGCGTCGAAAATAAAGCGCAAACGAGAAAATGTCATATAACATTTTCGATTGCAAATGCAGTCTACTTTAACCCCTTGAAATATTATTCACCAATTCGGGAACACCCTGTATATTTTTTTTTAATTAATTAATTAGTTTTAAACTGTATTATTACAATTATTAAAATTAGACATACAATTAAACTTATAATTATGTTTTTCGTTATTTCATATTGATAGTTGTCGTTGCTGCTGTTGTTGTTCGATGAGGGTGCATTTATTATTACTATTACTATTACTTCCTCTTTGGATTTTGCGCTGCCCATTGCTCTTTTCGAATTTCTTTTATTTTGTTTAAGAAAAAGTTCTTTTCTTCTCTAGTGATTTAGCTCCGCTATTGCTTTTCTTTCTTTGATTTTTTTTTTTTTGTTATTTTATTTATTTTATTTATTTGCATTTCGATTTTTGTTTCTCTCTATATTTCTTGAATAAATAATAAATATTTGCAGCTAGGACATTTAACCGATGTTCGCAGGGTCGCCATGTAATGCTAAGGTCATCGATGAAGAGAATTTCTACCTAGCTGTAAAGAAGTTAAAATATTAATTTTGGTGCGGCATGTTAGTGCCGATATTTGCACCGATATTTGGCAAAAATGCCGAAATTTTATTTTTAATTAAACTGGCAATTAAATGCGATTTACTGAAATAAAAATCACAGCCAATTCTTCTTGATCAGACTTAACTGTCAACTATAGTTTATTCATAAAATTCTTCCCTATATATACAAAATTTCTTATAATATAATTAATAGTAATTAATATTAAGTAAACATAAATCACTTATATTACATATATGATTTGCTTAATCAAGAATTTATTGACATAATTTCAAAGTACAAATATTGGTTTTCTTTTATTCAATATACATATGCTCTTAATAATATTCTTTCTTTTTATTACTTATAACGATTTCATAATTTATATAATATTTGTAATCAACCTAATTTCAAACTTAATTCATATACCTTATTAACTAACAATACAATACAATGCTTACATATCATATTCATATGTTTACGACCTATGTTAATATTTATGACATAATTCTTAAAAGCTTAAACTGCTGTATCATGCTTATGTTAAGCAATTAATATTATATATGCAATTACGAAATGAGTAATTGCATTAATTCGACTCATATTTAAATGTTTGTTTACTATTGAGTAGATCACGTTTCTTCTACTCATATTATGTTGTCGCGTATTATATTATATGTTATGTATATGATATGTAGTTATTATATTCATTACACAGCCCTATTGTCAATTGTTGTATTCTAAAGCATTTGCGTACAAAATATCCATTTATTGTTACTTATTCAAGTATAATATCATATCAAAGGTGCGTTCATAAACGTTACTATAGTTAACTATAGTTATCATTTGTCGTTCAAAATGATGGTGGCATAGTAAAACATAACTACCAACATAACTTTTTAGCATTCATAAACATCTGTAGTAAAGTAAATTTTTAACTATTTGATGTCAAAAATTAACCCTGCTCGAGAGCATGGTTAACGATAGTAACGATAGTAAGCCTTTAAGTGGTAATGACATTGACAATAAAAAATCGTTTGTCATTTAATTTTTTGTTGTGAATTGTGAAAATTTCAATTTAATTTATTTGAAATTAATTAATTTTGTTTTAAACTTCATTTTGAAACAATAATTAATTTTTGACAAACAAAGAATATAATAATTATAATATGTAAAAATTTTTTAAACTTGACTTGACAGCTGAATGATAATTTATTGCTACTACTATGGTAAAAATCGCGTTCAAAAACCACTTGAAGTTAACATAACTATGGCTGTAGTATAACATAACTTTGCTTAAACTATACTACACCATGACTATGGTTAAAGTAATGTTTATGAACGCACCCCAAATAGGTGATGGTACCACTCAAAACCATATAAAATTTAGTAAACCAGTCATGCAACTCACAAACTAATTCTTCTATATAAATATTCTTATTTTTCTCTCATATTTACATCCCTCCTGAATTATAAACTTTCGCTCTTTTTCGATATTGTTTCGAAAAACTTTTTCGATCTTTATTTTTGGCAAACATACAAACATTTAAATAAAAAAAATGAAATGGTTCATCTAGTAGGACTGTATTATTTTTGATTTTAAATTAAGTATTGAAGTATATGAAATATATAGTATTGGTAGTCTGTGTAGTATGGATATATGAATATATAGTGTTTTGTTGTGTTGTATTACATGTAAAGTATGGTAGTATGATTATATCACATACCATATTATTACTTGTAACCTATAGATACTATATGTATATAGGAAAATATAGGAAGAAAGCAAGGTATATAGACAACATAAGGTATGACCGATTATATATGAACAGAAAAGTTCTCTCTCGTGAGCTTTCATTATTCATCATCTGGTTGAAAATTTCATTTGGTTGAAAATTTTTATGTGAATTGTTGTTTATGTGATTAATATGAAAAATTAATAATTACGGAATTCATTAATAATTAAATTAATTATAACTATTGTTATTTTGTGAAAATATCATTTACTTATTTATATTTTTTATTTATATTTTAATTTGTGAAAAAAAATTTATGTGTATTAAAGAATTAAAACATTAGAAAAGAACAATGGTTAATTGTGCAGTTTCCAGTTGCAAAAATTACACTAATAAAAAAAATAGTGAAGCAAAAGTAAAATATTTTCGTTTTCCAGCAACGAAAGAATTGGCTGAAAAATGGTTTAATGCGTGTAAATTAAAAAAATCTATTAATATTAAATATGCTAGAATCTGTTCTGATTATTTTGTGAAAGAAAATTACTTGTTAAAAGATAAAATTCTAAGTCTGGAAAAATGTGAAGAGAAATTTTGTTGTTTCAATTTTAATAGTTATATTTTTTTTGTTTTAGGCCCAGTTTCACAAAGAATAGATAAATTATTTATTCCAAAGCTTTCGCTATCCATAGAATAAATCTCAAGTTTAAGCCTATTTTGCGTTTCACAAACGTTTGATAAGTTAATCTATAGATAAATCTATAGGTTATTTTAACTTCATGATTTCTGTAGGTTAAAATGCTTATCTATAGATAAATGGAAAGTTCAATTGGCATTTATCCACTGTACTGGTAAAAGTATATGTTTAATTATTATTGAATTGTGTTTGATCCAAGTTTTATATTAAAAAACCATTTAAATTTTAAAAATAATATATAAAAAATAAATAAAGTGTTTTTGATTGAAGTTTTATACTAAAAAACTATTTGAATTTTAAAAATAATATAATGTATACATATAAAATAAATGAAGTGTTTTTGATTGAAGTTTTATACTAAAAAACTATTTGAATTTTAAAAATAATATATATAAAATAAATAGATTGTAAACAGTGGCGGCTCGTGACCAAAATTTATGGTGGGGCTAATGATTTCAAGGGTTTCCACTCCATCCAAGAAGTAACGCTTTTAGAGGGTTAGTCCATATTAATGATACACTTCCCCAGAATATTGTTTTTTGGAAAATAAGTTATGTATTTTGGGCTTCTTTCAAAATTTACAAACTTCATAAAAATAAAACGTTAAAAATACTTAACAAAATATTTTGATAGTAATAATAAATATCTTTAAAAAAACAACTTAACAAACGTTCGTAAACTTAAAAATATGGATTTGTATCATTTCTGTATAATCTAACATTTCATTTAAAAAAATACTCAACACTTCGATCTTTCTCTTGACCAAAAACAAATTTGCTACAATTTGCAATATTATATTTATAATTTCTCTGCGTATTGAAATAACTGCAAAGGAATTTAGTCGACTTTAGACTCCCATTATATTTAATTTTAGATTTTAATACTTATTAAAGTACCAAAAACCCTTTTAGATACCAAAATGCTGATAGGATTCATTTAAATATTCTTGACAATTTTTTATTTTCATTTTCATCGTTAGAAAATTTGAAAATTTCGGAAATGGAAAAACATTTCAAAACATATTATCGCTTTAAATGGCGGTTAGTTCTTTTTTGAAATATTTCTTCAAATCGAACGGGTAAGAAACACAAAATTTTTTAAAATGTTTGGCGAAAAACCTAAAATTTAAGAAATTTGTTTGGGTCTGCAACATAAAAAGATAAATTATGAACAAAACTCCTAGAACGTTTGTGTTGTGATAATATCATAAATTAAATTCGATATAATTTATTCATTCGAATGGAACTAGCGTAAAACATTTTCAATCTTACATACCATTTACGCTGGTAACCAATTATGAAAATCGTAAAACGACAAAAATTGTTCAACTGGCTTTTCTCGTTATAAACGAAAAAACATTATTTTCATTTTTCTATGAGAGAAAAAAATTCCAGAGTTTAAAATTCAAGAGAAGTGTAATTATTTAAAATGAAATGATTTTCAGTCTCTAGGAAATTCGTGTCTTATCCAGTATGCAAAAAAATTGTTAAAACTCAAAAGCAAAAATGTTTGAATTGTAAAAATTATAAACTTGAAAAATTTTTTCTTAATTAAAAATTATATTGATCAAAAAGAGGAAAAAACGGAGTTAAGTTGAATTTGAAATAAGAAATTAAAATTATACTTAAATTATTACAATTTTTTTTAATTAAAAACACTTAAAATATGACGGTTTTTAATTTTTAACGGATATTTTATTCGACTTTTTTAAATATAAAACGAACAAATATTTAAACAAACATCCTCTGGTGGATGCATTTGCTAATACGAAAACATAAGTATACATATTATATACATAGCTATATGTATAATGTATAATATATCTATATCATTCATACTTCATACTTTGCTTTTGAACAATTTAAACCATATTCAGCATTATTCAACATAATGGACTGATGGGACTGTAAACCGATTAGCCCCATCTCATATAAATTATTTCGTGTTTGTATTAACGCAACAATAAAAAATACATAAGACTGTTGAATGAGTAATACAATCCAATATAAACTTGCCTTGTATGTTAAAAATATATATAAATATAATACATGTCAATCTTTGTATAGATCAAAGAAAAGAAAGAAATGAAGGAATAGAAGATAAGCAAAGCAGTATAAATACATACATACCACCATTTACTTTGCATTTACTTCACTATACCGCACAAACAATAGAAATTATGATCATTGTTTGTGCTGTAATACAAAAATGAAATACAATAACAATTCATATGAGAGGGCTAATTCAAAACAGCCCGGATCGAGCACATATAAATTGTTTTTGTAAAATCAAAACTGAATGAATTAAAACGAATTATTCATTCTTCTCACAGAGTTATATGGTGAGTTCATCCGGACTGGTAGTGAATTAGTCCCGATGAATAGACAGTCAGACAGTTTGAATGTTTGATTGAATGGTAATTGTTATTGCATGTATTTATGTATTTGTATTTGTGAGGTAGAAACATACATTAATACTGAGTGAAACCACTGGTGAAAGGGAAATAGAATTATATGTATGATTTATTCGAACTTATTTTTCATACATTTTTGTTGTACATATTTACAAAGATAATACAGTTTATGATGCTAAACCCTACATTATCTTCGATGTTTATAAATATTTTTAAAATTCAGACAGGCAGTTATAACGATTTTTTCTTATGCGTATTTTATGAAAAAATAATGTATTCGTTATACACACTTGAGTGATGTAAAATTAACTAAAGTTTTTACATATTTTTATTGAATGAATGATTATAAAAATATTATTGATGTGAAAAATAATTTTTAAATTTTTTTATTGGTATTTATAAGATTGAAAATACGATAATCTTGGTGGGGCTGAGCCCTCCTAGCCCTATACGAGGAGCCGCCTCTAATTGTAAAATAGAAAAAAAAGTGAAATATATATTAATGTACAAGTATAAACGAGTATATACAACGTATATAGTGTTTTGTTTGAAAAATGTCGTCAGTATCTTCAGTGAGTTCAGTATCATCTCCATCTGTTTCTACAGATATTTTTGATTCAGATACCTCACAGGATTCTAGTGAAGGTAATATTCAGTGTTCATGTAAATTTTATTCAAGATTTTTGAGAGCACGAACGGACCCATTTCAAAAATACGACAGGGGACAATTCAAAGCAAGGTTTAGATTGTCCAAACAGGCCGTACTTCTTTTATATAATAAAATTCAAATCCACCTTACACCACAAACGTTGAGGAGTTTTTCAATATCAGCGATGGATTTCCGTTCTGTGATACGATAAAATGATAACACTTTATCACGGTATCACTAAAAATGTGATTCTCGTTTAGTAAAATAGAAACAAGTCTCAAAAATTTATCATACGCGAAGAATTTTTATCACCATCTTTTTGACAGTGATAAATTTGTAAATCGAGTGATATAATGGTGAGATAATATAATTTTTTAGTAGAAATAATTTTGAAAAGAAATCAAAAATTTGTATTTTTATTAAATATTCTATATTTTTTATTGTTATTATTATTTTTTTTTTCATTTATTAATTTATTTATTATAAATAAAAAAACTAAAATTAAGTCAAATGTACATACGATAATAATATTTAAATAAAATTATAATAATTATAATATTTCAATATTTTTATTTAATTAAACTTACATTATAAACAATAAACAATTCGTCTGACTGCCAGAGAAATACAAGTATGTATTAACGTATCTTGAAATTTGAATTTTTAAATTCAAAATTTGAAAATATATATGGATTTGACATTTGTATTATGTATATAATAAGACGAATCCATCTATATTGCAGCACTGAAACTACGAAGCTTTGGTTAGTTATCTATGGATAATTTACTAGATAAATTTCATAATTTTGTTTGTGAAACAGTAGTTTTAATTTATCTCTTGAATAAATTTATCAATGAGTTAGTTATCCCTAGATTTATCTATTCTTTGTGAATCTGGGCCTTAGTAATTTTAATTACATAACTATAAGTACATATTTACTAATTCCAAGATGTATTATTATATAAAAATACGTTCGTATTATTAAAAATTATAATTATATTAAGTGCATGCAGCGAAGTAATAATAAATAAAAATTGTTTCTTATGGACTACAAAGTACATAAGTAGTATTAATACATTTAATATACAGGGTGATTCTCTATCGGATGAAAACCTTGAGACAGGTGATTGTTCGTGCCGAGAAACGAAAAAAATTGTATGGCAGGGGGGAGTCTATTCTCAAGGGGTAAGGAGTTACGGGGCTACGAAGTTTTTTTTTTAGGTCAAGTCACTTGTTCCGTATTTTTGGCCATAACTCACGAAATACTCAATACTTTTGAAAACCGTATGATGAGGAAGTCTTCTATGTGGAAATCGCTGATGATATTCTCTCCGTGCTTGCATTGAATTTCCATTGCTCAGTCCATAGCAATAAATCATATCTGCATACTCCGCGTTCGTAAATTGAGACATTTTTTTCAAAAAATACTACTAAAAATTTAAAAATACAGATAAATACTATTAAAACTAGCTGTGCTTAAAGAAAAACCGATCAATGTTGACAAGTAGGATTGTTAATTATGACTGATTAACAAAATAAAAATCCTCATGAAAGATCTTTTGACCTGCAGTAATAAAGATCCTTTTTGAATATTTTTTTTATGTATTTGCAAATCGAAATGTATGAAACAAGGTAAACCACTTTTATTTTTTTTCTCAACGAGAAATATCAACAACAACAACAGGTAACAACTTTTCGATGCAAAACCACTGTTGTACTTTATCGCAGAACTCAAGAACTACGAAAGACAATCAAATAAAATGAAAAGCAAATGAAAGGCGATGCATTGGGCTATATTTTAAGTAAAAAAAATTAAAAAAAAAATAGGGCAAAATTTTGAGATATTTGACCTTGAACTTAAAATTTTCCGATTTTTTTCATAAATTTTTGACTTTGATGAGCCGTATCTTCAGCACTGCTAGTCCAATTTAAATTATTTAGACATCAAAGTAAAGAGGCATTGATTCTCTTTCTAATGAGTGCAGGATGACTCAAAAGTATTGAGTATTTCGTGAGTTATAGCCAAAAATACGGAACAAGTGACTTGACCTAAAAAAAAAACTTCGTAGCCCCGTAACTCCTTACCCCTTGAGAATAGACCCCCCCTGCCTTACAATTTTTTTCGTTTCTCGGCACGAACAATCACCTGTCTCAAGGTTTTCATCCGATAGAGAATCACCCTGTATAAATGTAGAAAAGATACATAAGATACATTTTTCTAAACACATAAAACAACATATATACATACATATTCCTATCAATTTCTATTCAAATATTGCATATATTACATACGGTTAAATATTATTTGAAAACTACCAATTTATTCGTGGCTCAAGAACTGCAAGACATAATAATAATTATAAGTAAATATACATATATTGCACCCATGTGCAGTAAAATATATATGATACTTATTCTGTACATGATATCAAAATAACAATACGATCGATTTCATTTACAGTAATAAATTATGTCTATATAATTGCATCATTGAAATAAAATGTATTTTAAAAAAAATTCAAAGGTTCAAGTTCAATGAAGTTATTACATTTATCTATTTAATAACAAAATGATATACATATGTATATGTATGTGCATACGCAAATGCAATATATTGTTAAAAATCAAAAATTTCATTTCACTTACAATATATTCATACAATAAAATAACGATGTTATCATATTTCAAAATATAACATATATTTCAAAAGACGTATTCCTACATATACTATACTCCTTTATAGTATAAATTTATATATATATACATATATATATATATATATACTTATCTAAATTATGTATACATTTATATACAGTGAATACACATGATTGTAAGATATATGAAATGTATATGCATATGTACGTATATATATGAATGTATGCTCCAAATCTATATTGCAATGTGATAAGTGATAATCACATTGAAAAAACAAATTCATATTCATACTGTATATCCTACACCAATCCTACACAATACGAAATTTATATTATGATCCCTTCTAATATGAAAGATCATTCAAAATTTGAGAATTAATAAGTATTTTGTATATGTAAGATGAAACAATTCATACACAAAACAGGTTTAATATGAAAGCAAGTCCTTTCTTCCTATATTTTCCTATATACATGTGGTAACTCTGAAAAGTTACGAAGATAAAAAAGAAATGAAGACGACGAGGCAGTAATGACGTGAATGACGACGAAGACGGTACTAATTACGGTGACTGTGAAAATAATAATTAATTTAACTTATCTTTAAAACTGTAATAACTACTTCATTAATATTACATTTAATATAATAATTTGTATATTTATATAACAATTTATGTAACTTTGGAATAATAATAATAATAATAATAATAATAATAAAATAAAATATAAAATCATTCCCACATGGGGGCTCAACCAAAATATGGATGCCAATAAAATTTTTAAAAAAAAAAAGTTTTTAAATTATAATTTTGTGAACTATAATTTAATAAGTTGAATTCATAATTTTACATAAAACCACCTATAAATTAAAATATTTCATTTATTTCAAAATGGCTGACAATTCGGTTAAGACTACAATAATGAAGATGAAGAAAAAAGACCTAGTGCATGAATTAAAAAAAAGACATAAAAGTACAAATGGTAATAAAATGGAATTACAAACAAAATTACTAAAATTGATAGAGCAAGAACAAAAGAGACAGGAAGACGACGAAAGAAATACAAATCAAAACACTAATGAGACAACTACATCACAAAATATATATAATAAAAGAAACGACAAGTATGATAATGACGATAATGATGATATCAATGATGATAATGATGATTATGACGATGCTTGTGAAAGAATGCAAGAGAGAAACCGAAAACCGAATGATCATTGTAATATTGATAATGATAATGACGAAGATGAAGATAATGATGATGATAACGACGACAACGATAACGACGACAGCGATAGCGATTCGCTTGATGTTACCATTATCAACAAACCAGTAAAGGTACAAGCATATCCATCAAAATTAAGAACCAACGAGGTGAAG
The DNA here is from genome assembly GCA_951394055.1 of Villa cingulata. NCBI lineage: Eukaryota > Metazoa > Arthropoda > Insecta > Diptera > Bombyliidae > Villa > Villa cingulata. Next base: position 22,574,537 of record OX596022.1, on the reverse strand, counting down.
CAATACGAAAAGAAAACTTGTAATTGTGGTAATGACGATAAAAAGAAACATAATATAAATGAAGCAAAGATAAAACGAAAAAGACAAAATATATTTGAAAAGGAATATCACGAAACTGAAACGAAAAATGAAAGCAGTGATGATGAATATGAAAGTGCAGTGGCGGTTCATAAAAATTTAAACCGAACGAAAGGGCAAAATGTTTCGCGTGAAATTAGAAAATTCGTTACATTTCAAGATTTAGAAAACGCATTAGATTATTTTACCGGTAACGATAAAACAAACATTACGGTATGGACCGACGAATTCGAAAATTTCAGTTATAAATTAGCCGGTTGGACCGATATCGAAATGGTTGTTTATTGTAAGCGTATGTTGAAAGATACCGCGTTACAATTCGTGCGCATGCATAGAAACGTAGATACATGGATAAAATTAAAATTTTTACTTATAAAAGAATTTGAAAACGACATTGATAGTTCCGTGATTCATGATCAATTACGTAATCGTATAAAAAGACCGGATGAAAATTTAAAGCAATATTTCTATGAAATGCATAATATAGCATTGCAAATAGATTTGGAAATGTCGGCATTGCTCCGATACGTTGTGGACGGAATAATTGATGAGACGCCGGATAAATTAATATTAGAAGGAGTAAAATCAATAAAAGAATTGAAAGAAAAATTTATTATATACGAGAAGCTTAAGGAAAAACGTAAAATGAAACAGAATAAACATGTCAATAATACGAAATATTCAGATAGAACGAAACCAAATAAAAACTTAAAATGTTACAACTGCGGAAGTGATGGACATGAGTCAAAAGTTTGTCCTAACAAACATCGAGGACCAAAATGTTTCGAATGTAATTTATATGGGCATAAAAGTTTGACATGTCCAAAGAAAAATAAAGACGCAAATACGGCAAATGTTAATTTTATCAATAAAAAGGTAATGTATAAAACTATTAAAATAAATAATTTCGATTGTATGGCATTAATCGACACGGGGTCAGATTTAACGTTAATCAAAGTAAAAATGTTAGCTGAAATCAATATAAAACGACACAAGAGACATATACCAATTCGAATCGCTGGTGTTGGTGCTGATATTGCGACAATTGATAGTTGTCATGTCAAGATTAAATTAGACGATGTTACAATGGAACAAGTCAAAATGCATGTAGTAGACAATAACCTTATGATACCAGACATAATAATTGGAATGGACATAATTAGCCAATTCAAAGTTAATATTGATGAATACGGTGCAACGTTTACAGACAAGGATGTCGAGCAAAATAAGGAAATAGAACATTGTTTTTTATCAAACATTGAATTAACTAAAGACGATGTCAATTCTTTAGATGTCAATGAAATTAATAATGAAACAGTAAAAAAGGAAGTTCAAAACTTAATTCAAAATTATAGACCAACAGAAGTCAAGAATACAGAAATCAAAATGAAAATAATAATGAGTGATGACGAACCAGTTCAATTACCGGCTCGACGTTTACCATTACCAGAGCACAAAATAGTGGAAAATCAAATAGCTGAATGGTTAAAAAATGGTATAATACAAATGAGTACTTCTAGTTATTCAAGTCCTGTTGTATTAGTTGAAAAGAAAGATGGAAATAAACGTTTATGTATCGACTATAGGAGAGTTAATAAGAAAATTGTAAAAGACAGACACCCACTACCTCGAATTGACGACCAAATCGACAAATTACGTGGTGCAAAATATTTTACGACGCTGGATTTGGCAAATGGGTTTTTTCACGTATCAGTTGATGAAGCTAGTCAAAGATATACTGCTTTTATTACGCCAAGTGGATGCTATGAATTTCGTAAAGTACCTTTTGGACTATGCAATTCAGCTGGAGTTTTCCAAAGATATATTAATCATATTTACCGGAACGAGATTAATGAAGGGATAATGATTGTCTACGTGGATGACATAATAATACCATCAAATACGCTTGAAGAAGGTCTCAATCGTTTGAAGCAGGTGTTGAGAACAGCAGCTAACAATGGTTTACGTATTAAATGGGAAAAATGTCAATTCCTTAAACAACGAATCGAATATTTAGGGCATATAATTGAAAGTGGAAGAGTATCACCATCCGAAGCAAAAACAACAGCTGTTATCAATTTTCCAGAGCCAGATAACATTCAAAAAGTTCAATCATTTCTCGGACTAGTTGGATATTTTAGAAAATTTATCAAAAATTTTGCATTGATATCAAAACCATTATCGGATATGTTAAGAGGAAATTCAAAATTTAAATTTGATGATGAAAAACGGCAAGCATTCAATAAGTTGAAGCAGATTTTGAAAGAAAAACCAGTTTTAAATATTTTTCAATATGGCGCTACTACCGAGTTGCATACAGACGCAAGTAAAGATGGTTTGGGAGGAATACTGTTACAAGTATGTCCGGAAGATAATCATTTGCATCCTGTTTATTATTGGAGTAGAAAAACAGCTGAAGTCGAACAGAGATACTCAAGTTACGAGTTAGAAGTATTAGCAATTATCGAAGCAATTAAAAAATTTCGTGTGTATCTAATAGGACATCATTTTAAATTAGTGACTGATTGTAAAGCTTTTACACAAACGCTGCAAAAGAGAGATTTGACAACGAAGATTGCAAGATGGGCAATGATGTTGGAGGAATTTAACTATACAGTTGAGCATCGAAGTGGAAGTCAAATGAGGCATGTGGACGCTCTCAGTAGAAATCCAAGGGTTATGAAAATGTGTGAACTAGAAACAGTTACGTGTAAATTACAAAAGGCTCAAGAAAACGATGACCAGTTAGCAGCAATTATTGAAATTTTGAAATTGAGACCATATAAAGATTTTAGTGTAGAAAACGGAATTTTATGTAGAGTAATAAAAGGTCAACTGTTATTCGTCGTACCAGAATCAATGAGAGATGACATTATTAAAGAAGTACACGAAAAAGGACATTTTCATCAAAAAAAAATGATTGATTTAATAGAAAAGGAATACTATATACCAGATATACGAAAACGAATTGAAAAATGCATCCATAATTGTATCAAATGTATCCTGGCAGAGAGAAAATCGGGAAAAGTTGAAGGATTTTTGAACCCAATACCGAAGGGCAACGTTCCATTGGACACAATGCATGTTGATTTTCTAGGTCCCATGACGACGACAGGAAAAATGTATAAATATATTTTGGTAATAGTTGATGCTTTTACGAAATTTACGTGGTTATTTCCTACAAAAACGATAACAGCTGAAGAGGCATTACAGAAATTCGAAGTAATATTTAATTTATTCGGATTTCCAAGACAGTTAATTGGGGATAAAGGTGGAGCGTTCAAATCGCAGAAGCTTCAAGATTTTTGTACGGAGAAAGGTATCGTACTCCACTTAGTAACTACAGGAACACCTAGAGGAAACGGGCAGGTCGAAAGAGTGCATCAAGTAGTGATTACTTTATTAACAAAATTATCAATAGATCATGTCGAAAGGTGGTATAAGCACGTATCGAGAGTACAAAATTTCATTAATAGTACTTACCACCGTACAATTAAAACAACTCCGTTCGAATTAATGATAGGAATAAAGATGAGGAATGAACCTGACAATGAACTCCTTGAGATAATCGAGGAAGAGAAATTACAAGCATTTCAAGAAGGTCGAAATGAATCGCGTGAAGAGGCGAGAAGGGAAATTTTGAAGGTGCAACAAGAAAATAAGAAACAATATAACAAACGGCGTAAAAAACCAACAAAATATAAAGTTAATGATTTGGTGGCTATTGCTAGAACCCAATTTGGTACGGGCTTAAAGATAAAATCAAAATATTTTGGGCCATATCGAATTACAAACATTGGCAGCAATGACAGATATGATGTAATCAAAGAAGGGGAACATGAGGGACCATACAAGACGTCGACGAGCATAGACAAGATAAAAAGGTGGCCGGAGATATCATCTGGGGCAGATGACGATCAGGATGGACGAGTGTGGTAACTCTGAAAAGTTACGAAGATAAAAAAGAAATGAAGACGACGAGGCAGTAATGACGTGAATGACGACGAAGACGGTACTAATTACGGTGACTGTGAAAATAATAATTAATTTAACTTATCTTTAAAACTGTAATAACTACTTCATTAATATTACATTTAATATAATAATTTGTATATTTATATAACAATTTATGTAACTTTGGAATAATAATAATAATAATAATAATAATAATAAAATAAAATATAAAATCATTCCCACATACATATAGTATCTACAGGTTACAAGTAATAATATGGTATGTGATATAATCATACTACCATACTTTACATGTAATACAACACAACAAAACACTATATATTCATATATTCATACTACACAGACTACCAATACTATATATTTCATATATTTCAATACTTAATTTAAAATGAAAGAAAGTTCTAATATATAGCTTTTCAATTGGAATTTAACAAAATTTCATAACATAACTGACAATTCAAATTAAAAATTTCTCGGTTAGAACTTAAAATCCAACAAGAAAATTCAAGAAGAGCTGATTGCGATGCGATGGAGAAATTCAAGAAGAAGAAAACTATCCCCCTTTTTTGTACTAGTTTTCACATCTTTGTAATTTTATATGTTGTAAAAAGATTTTTCTAGTTTCTTTTCCTTAACCCCCTTTTTTTTTTGGTAAAAAGAAAAAAGAAAGGGTTAAAAAAAGAAAGAGCACTAGGAAGGATAAAAGATGAAAATTAGGGGCCGAGCGGAGCCTTGAAAAATAAAGAAAAATGTGGAATGGGAAAAAAACAAAGGAGGGAGAAATTTTGTTCTTTTAACCCTTTTATTGCAAAGGGGTTATTTGAACAAAGCAATTTTAAAAAAATAAAAGAAAAGAAAAGAGAAAAATTTCACTTACCAAAAATAAATTCACTTTTATTTAACCAAAAAGAAAATTTAACAAAACTTAGCAATTTTAATTAAAAAAAAAAACTTTACTTTAACAAACTTTACTAACAAAAAACTACTTTACTTTTTTAAAAAAAAAGAAACTTTACTTAAAAAAAAACTAATTTAAAAAAATTTACTTTACTTAAAAAAAAAAAAGACTTTACTTTAAAAAAAAAACAACGAACTCTACTTTAAACTTTTAAAAAAAACAACGAACTCCACTTTAAACTTTACTTTAAAAAACTCAATTAAAAAAAACTCTTCTGTGTTGTGACGAGCCCGTTTATATACTCCTCGTCACACACAAAAAAAAAAATAGTAAACAGTTGCATTCTGGAATTTTCTATCAATTCGCCGCCCGCTGTGACGTCAACGGATTGACAGAATATTCCAGTGGTAATGTTCGTTGTTCTTTTGCTAAATCTGTTACAATTTTTTTTAGTTATCGAAAAAAAGAAGAAGAATCGTGACAATGTCATTTTTAAAAAAAAAAAATTTAAACAAACAAGTGACAAGTAAGTATGAAAATTCCAGGTCACAGAAACATAGAGGGTAATGAGCAGGCTGACTCGTTAGCGAAACAGGGCTCAACTCTACACCTTTCGACAGCAGAACCTATAAACATCCCTATAAATAGTGTAAAGCGAGAGAACTGGCTTCACTATCTATCGGAGGCAAATAACAGATGGAAGAATTTACCCACCTGTTCTGTGTCAAGAGTAACTTGGCCGGAATTCGATAGGAAGAGAACCCTATCACTTATCGGTAGAGACCGACGAGAGATCGCTAGAATCATGGCGATTCTAACAGGTCACTGGCCTGCGGGAGAACACGCAGCCAGATTGGGTCTACCGTATAACACGCATTGTAGAAGCTGTAGGGACAATTCAGAGAAGGAAACTCTCTTACATTATCTTTGCAGGTGTCCAGCATTAGCTAAAACTAGACTAAAGGCTTTCGGTAAGCCTTTCCTCGAAGAACTCGCGGAGGTGGCCAGTCTAACAATGGGCAGTTTGGTTTACTACCTGAACAAGACGAAATGGCTATAGTCTAGAGAAAACAACCAACACCTACGAGTCTGTGGTAACAAAACGGCACACAAAGTGCTAATTGAGTCTGTTTTCGGGGGAAAACGGACTGCCACTGCAACCAACCAACCAACCAAGTATGAAAAATTTTTTAATTTTTTAATTATAATTATTTAATTAAATTTAGGAATTAATTTATTTTTTTTTTTTTAGGTTAACAACACGACCCCCCGTTTAGGAGCTGTAAGTCCCAACTGAGCGTCCAGATGTGGCTGACAGGCAGGGATTACTAGAGGAGACCTGGTGGGATCCTGAAATCCTCCAGCTGCTGCGCTTACCTGCAAAGAAAGGGAAAAAAAACAAGCTTTGCGCAGTAAATAGGTTCGGCAGAAATAAAATTAAATTAAATTAGTTAATTAAATTAAACATCTAAGCTCGTCAGAAGGGAGGAGGGAGTGAGGAGAGTAGACTGATAAAAAGTAACTGAAACATGGGGACATAAAAAAAAAATTAGGAAAGAAACGGATATGAGTAGGGGTAAAATAACGTCAGATAATTGCTGGGGCTAAACGATCGCGGTGGACGACACTTGTTCGGTTCGAAGTCTTGTGCTTGATTTTATAGACGACATCTGTGACCAATTCGATTATTTCGTACGGACCATCCCAGTCTCGTTGTAGTTTAGGGCTATAGCCTCTCTTTCTCTTGGGGTTATAAAGCCAGACAAAGTCTCCAATTTTTAAAGGGTTTGCTTTCGCAGACAAATCGTAACGGTCTTTCATTCTCCGACTAGCTTCTGTGAGCTGTGCCCGATTGAAAGAATAGACCTTCGAAAGTCTTTCCTGTAGATTTTCTACATAGGTGGGTACATCTTGTAGATGTTGATCTGGAGGCCCACCAGTTAGTAATTGGAAAGGAAGTCGAAGTTCACGTCCCAAATTTAGGAAAGCGGGAGTGTTTTGCGTGGACTTTTGAACCGAAGAGCGATAAGCAAGGAGAAGAAAAGGCAGGTAGGTGTCCTAATCTTTTTGGTGTTTGTCTACAAATTTGGAGAGGTAGTCTAAGATGGTTCTGTTGAAACGTTCGACAAGACCATCACTCTGAGGGTGTAGCGCAGTGGTTCGCGTCTTTTCGATCCGAAAACGGCGAAGAATCTCTTTAAATACCGTAGACTCAAAATTACGTCCTTGGTCAGAGTGTAATTGTTTACATAACCCGAATCTCGAAAAGACTTGGCTGACCAATACTTCTGCTACTGTTTCAGCAGTTTGGTCTGGGACCGCAAACGCTTCAGGCCACCTGGTGAAGTAGTTCATCATGACTATAATGTACTTATTGCCCTTTCCAGTTACAGGTAGTGGTCCCAGTATGTCAACAGCAACTCTCTCGAACGGGTAGCCAGAGACTCGCACCTGTAAGGGTGCCCTAGTTCGAGGAATTGGACCTTTTCTTTGCTGACATACTGTGCAGCGAAGGCAGTAGCGCTTAACACTTGCAGATAGTCCTACCCAATAGTATCTCTCGCGTACCTTCGCGAGGGTTTTCTCAATGCCAAAATGGCCACCGGCCGGACTATCATGCATGTGCTTCAGTACTTCCGCCTGCAAACACTCAGGAACAAACACCTGTAGCTGATAGGGAGAATTGGGGGAATGGCGTTAGATAACACCATCCTTAAGGACCAGGGAAGAGAACATGGACCCTTAAGATTTAAGAGCGGGGGCGGCCGAGCTCAACGATTCAGCCTCTGGTCTACCGCTAGAACTTAGCCACTGTCGAACTGCTTGCTGGTCCGGATCAGTTGCCTGAATCTGTCCCATATCCATGGCTTGTATGGCTGCAGTCTTCACCAGCAACATCTGTTTTTCGTCAAGCCTGCTACAGTAGACACAGGACGAAGACTCGCAAGGACGACGAGAGAGAGCATCCGCGTTGCCATGATTCTTCCCTGCACGGTGTTGAATCTCAAAATCAAACTCCTGTAGCCTCTCTATCCACCGTGCAACTTGTCCTTCGGGCTCTCTAAAGCTCATCAACCATCGCAGAGATGCGTGGTCGGTGCGCAATAGAAAGCGTCTTCCGAGGACATAGGGGCGAAAATGGGCTACAGCCTTCACAACCGCCAAGAGCTCCCTTCGCGTTACGCAATAATTCCTCTCGGGTCCGCTCAACGTCTTACTGTAGTATTCGACGACCTTTTCCTCGCCATGCTGGAGCTGTGACAGGACCGCCCCCCATGCAAATTGACTGGCATCAGTGTCGAGGATAAATGGGTCATGATCGTTCGGTTGTGCTAGTACAGGCGCCTGAGTCAACTTCTCCTTCAAGGTCTGAAAAGCACGGTCACACTCCGGTGTCCATTCAAACCTTGAGGCCTTCTCAGTTAGTCCAGTAAGTGGCTTACTGATTGAAGAGAAGTCTCGCACAAAACGTCTATAATACGCACACAGACCGAGAAAAGACTGGACATCTTTCTTGCTACTGGGTCTAGGCCAGTTACGCACAGACTCAATCTTTTCAGGGTCTGTAGAGAGTCCTCGCTCCGAAATCACATGCCCCAAAAATCTGACTTCTCGGCGACATAGATGGCATTTCTTGGGCGATAGTTTCAAGCCCGCTTGAGATAAGCGATGAAATACCACTCTTAAATTCTTCAATAGGATATCGAAGGATTCGGCATGTACCAGTAGGTCTTCTAGGTATCCTAGGGACATAGTGTAGGGAATATCATGGAGTACTATCTCCATCAAGCGCTGGAAAGTTGCAGGAGCATTGGTCAGACCAAAAGGCATTACATTAAATTCGTATAATCCCGAACCGATACTAAGCGCGGTTTTTTCTTTATCATCGGGATGCATTTCCACTTGGAAATATCCCGAGAGAAGATCTAAAGACGCGAACCACTTTGACTTACCCAAAGCTTCAAGAGTAAAGTCAATGCGCGGTAGGGGATAGGAGTCTTTTTTGGTAACTTCGTTTAAACGCCGATAATCGATGCAGAAACGGAGCGAACCATCTTTCTTTTTCACGAGGACTACCGGAGAACTCCAAGGGCTGGTAGAGGATTGAATGACACTTTGTTCTTTCATTTCCTTAACCATTTGTTCAGCCTCAACTCGTCTAGAGAAAGGGATGCGACGAGGAGGTTGTTTAACGGGTTGTGCGAGGCCGGTATCTATTTTGTGTCGAAGGATACTGGTTCGTCCGATGTCTTCTTTAGATTTAGAAAAGACAGATTGGAATTCAATAAGAAGATCTCTTAAAGCAGATTGTTGGACAGGTTGAAGTCCTTCACTACTAGATAGGAAGAGGTCATTCAAATGAGAAGGCAGTGTAGTAGCAATAGGAATTTGTCGAACTTCATTACACAGGATAGTCAGGTCAGTATCCAAATGGGCCACAGGTAAGCGACTAGGTAGGGTGATAGTTTGGTAGGATAGGTTAGAAATCCTAGTCCATACCTGGCCATTGGATACACGAGAAATAGAAGAAATCAGACACATCTGTTCCGGCAGCAAAGAGGAAGCTGAGAGGAGAACATCCGTGTCTGTAGGAAGAGTTGTGTAGAGGGGAATTAAAATCTCCTGAGAGGGATGAAGTTCGAGGGATTTTAAAGTTTTTGCTAGGAAGGAAGGTGAATGGTTTAAGGGCACTGCTTCTTCTTGTATATGAAGTAGATCTTTTTCCAAATCTAGGATACAGTGATGTTGCTTTAAGAAATCCATTCCCAGGATGCAATCGTCAAAGATTTCGGCAGAGTAGACCGAGTGTTTAGTAGAGAACTTACCTACCATGAAATCAACGCAAACTGTACCTTCGACTGGGATGGTTTCACCAGTAACACTTTGTATTTGTGCAAATGAAGGCATGACTTCGACCGGACAAGAGCATCTCCGCAGTACTCTATGACTTACTATAGTCCTAGTAGCACCCGTATCGACTATCATCATGACAGGGACTCCATTGACAGAGCCTAGGAGGTTAAGGTTAGGACCAGCTGTGACAACTGTGATAGGAATTAAGGATGGGGCCTCATCGTCCACTAACTTCGGCCCCCATAGGTCAGTGGAGATTAGTTTAAAGTGTTAATAAAGGTACCCGAAGGGTCATCAGAACGACATAAGGCTGGTATAATCCTAGGAGTTGCCTCCGATGAGGAGGGTTGTTTGAAAATCGAAGAAGAAGTGGAAGGTTTGGTAAAAACTGATGGATTAGACGCCGTAGATAAGTCTGTCGAGTATGTAGGTGGACTAGATTTAGGTATAGGACCATTTGTATGTCCAGAAATTGGACTGATAACCGATTGGTTACAGTGCAACGGAGGGGATGTTTCAGTCACGTCGCAAGTAGTAGTTACAGGGGATTGACTGACCAAAGGTAGGGGTGTAACATTTAGATAATTGTTTGAAGAATCCGAAAGATTGTTGGTTGTTAAATTAGGGTGAACTTTCAACGAAGAATTATGGGTGATTACAGGGCTAAGTGGAGCAGCTATGACACTATTTGAACAAGGGGTGGTAGGAATGGTGGCTGTGGGACTAACATTAGAAACGGGTGTGAGATTAGAATTAGAAGTATGTGCGGTATTGGAACCAAAATTGTTACGAAGGCTAGGGTAATTTTAATCAGAAGGAATTATAGGCTTTTGGATAGGCGTGGCTGTACCTTCAGAACTAGGGACATTAGGACGAGAGATAGCCATTGCACTGCTAGGGTATGCATTACATTTAGGATTAGAAATATTGATGTTGTTGGTACGAGGAATAGTATTAGAAGCAGTAAATGAAGTGACTGTAGGGTTTTGGGGTCTTGAATTGGTACCCAAGAGAGCTATATTGGTGGCTTGAGGAGTACGGGCACTGGAGACTACATCAAATTGGACCCTGTCACCACGCTGCAATGCTACTTTCCCCAGTGGTTTCATTGCATCGCGATGTAAAAATATTTCCTCATTGGTGTCGTCTCTCACGATAAACCCAAAATGTTTTTCAGGGTTAAAAAATTTTATTCTACCAGTCACCCCAGTCGCTAGGGTAGGACAACCAGTTGGAGTGTCTTGTATCAACTTGCACTCCTCTAAGCTGAGCTGTTGGCTTTTCCCGACTTCTTAGCTTTACCGGTTTTTCCACTGTTCTGGACGACCGCTTGATTTACCCGGATCCCTCTTCGGCTTATCCGTGTTGCATCCCTACTAGCTTCCATTCTACTAGCTAGGGCTAGGGCTTCTTCCAAGCACTCAGGGGCTGCGTCACGGACACGCTGTTGGACCTCTAAATCAAGGAGACGGTCCACAAATTGTCCTAGAGCTATCCTGTCTTTCGCTGTCTCAGGACAGTCTGGGAAAGCCAGGTACACTAGTTTTTGTACTTGCGTGGCAAATTCTGGGAGTGATTCCCTGTCCCTCTGAATTCGACCACGCAGTTGGATATGGACCACCGATTGCCTATACTGGATGCTGAACCTATTATCTAAGGCTCGATCCAATAGGTAGTAATTGTCTTGAACGGCTCTGGGTAGAGTCTCGAAAAATGCTAGGGCCGTTCCCGTTAAATGAGGTGCCAAACCAAGGGCCTTGAATTCGTCAGGCCAACCATTTGCCCTCGCTACCGCGTCGAAGTGTGACCTATAATTTTGCCATGGCTCTCTACCATTGTTATAAAACGCTTTACTTAATTATTACAACTACATATATTTGATTTTAATAATCAACTACATATTTGATATTTATATATTATTGTAATTATATAATACTTATATCTTGTATACATTGTACACAATTTCACTTCTCGATCACATGATTCTACCTACTTATATAATTGATTTACTCTCTTTTTTTTGATACCGTTTTGTGTGTAACAATAATCACTACCTAATGATATGTACATATTTTAATTGCATTGATACAGTACAGCTTCACTTTCAGTTGGACCATGGATCGAAACAGTGAATTTGTTTTTGCAACAAACATAATATATTTTAATTTTTTTGTTATAATAAATTGTAAAAATCATTTGAGAACTTAAAATATTATAAAGTGTAAATTTGTTAAAAACATAAAAATAGTAGTTTCTATCTATTTTAAACCATCAACTTTCTGGTCCTTCGAGCCGGATCCTTCATATAGAAGGATAATATTTAAAATTTCTTATAATCATTGGTGCAGCACGTGGTTGAAATCACTACAATGGATACCATATCATGTTCAGGGAAGTATACCTTGAATTATAATTAATTCCAACAATTTAATTATTTATTTGTGCTAATTATAAATAATTATAATAAAATAACTATAAATAAAAATTACATATCATAAATTTTTTCATTTTTGTAAAATATCGGACATAACCCATGTATTGCTATATTAAGTGAACAATGATAATCAAGCAGTGTAATACATGTACATTTCTCTTTTCTTTTTTTTGTTTTTTTTGAATTTTTTAATAAACTTATTCAACCATAGTGTGCGCGTGTTATTTGTCTTTTCATTACTTGTATAGACATATAATTAATATATTGAATTCAATAATGAATATAATCGCAGTACAGTTACTGAATAAATTTTAAATAATAATAATCATATTATAATAACGCATCTATATATGTATATATATGTGTATTTAATATATGTATATGTATGTATAATTGTAATATATTTGGTTTATTATTACATTATCATTGCAATTCACATAAAGTGAAATTCACAATATATGTAACGGTCACATATCATTAGATTATTGTTACAATATATATACATATGTACGTGTATTAAACGTTCGTTTTGTGATTGATTCTTTCTACGGGACATGTAATTATTTTTCACAATTTGAGTTGGAACGGACATTTTCTTTCTTAATATAATTAAATTAAATCGATTAAAATTGTGCAAATTTTTGATATACTATTATTTAAATGGAGGTTATTAAAACCAAACGTGGTTATGTCAAGGCTAGTGTTACACGCATATGTACCTACTGTTCAAATATCACAGCGGAAACCACCACTGAGGCATTACAAACACGACTTGATAGATTGAATGAAGCATGGAGTGAATTTAAATCCTACCAAAATCAGATATATGAGTTCGCCGGAGATTCAAATTTCGAAGATCAAGAACAAGAAGAAGCCGAATTTGAAACAAAATACTTTACTGCCAAAGCAATACTTAGTAAAGCTATTAAGGATCGTTCAGTTATCACTCCACCCAATATTGATTCAAGTTCTAATGATATTTTCGCTCGTCTTGCTGATCAACAAACTAGTTTCCTCGAACGTTTCTCAAGTACATGCGTTGCACAGTCTTGCTATTCCAACAATTCGATCCAAACCAAACTTCCAAAATTAAATATTCCAACATTTTCTGGGAATTACAATGAATGGATTTCGTTTCGCGATTTATTTACTGATTCAATTCATAACAACCCAAGATTAACTGATACTCAGCGATTTCAATACCTGAAAGGTTTTTTAACTGGTGATGCAGAAGCATTGTTGCGACACATTCCAGTAACTGATAAAATTATGCTGAAGCTTGGGCACGTCTAAAAAACCGATATGAAAAAACGGGTCATATTATAAAATCATTTATACAATCCTTTTTAAATTTGCCATCCGTTACAACTGCTTCGGCGGTGTCATTGAGACGTCTTTCAGATGGTTCAGACGAAGTCATTCGTGGACTACATGCCTTAGGTGATGCTGCTGAGACTCGCGATCCATGGTTAATTTATCTGCTGATAAACAAAACTGATCCAGATACTCGACAAGAATGGGCAGAACATATTGTTAATATTGAATTTCCTACAATTGAACAATTGTTAAAATTTATCGACAAACGTTGTACAACTTTAGAAAGTTCACAAATATCGAACCGTTCATCACAAGTTACTACAAAGAGTAACAAACCATCAACTGTAATTAAAACCTTTCATTCAATTAATTCCAATTTTAACACATCGCAATCGGAATATAATCAATCAATCACATGTCCCTTATGTGGTCGTAATCATCTATTGTTTTCGTGTTCAGAATTTAAGTCGTTGGGTATTATATCTCGTCGCGCGTTTGTAAATGAGAAGAAACTTTGTTTTAACTGTCTACGAAGTGGTCATACCTCCTCAAATTGCAAATCACGTCATACGTGCAATCAATGCAATCGACGTCATCACACATTGGTACATCTACTATCAAATACTCAGCCTAGTAGCAACAGTCAACTCAATACCACAGTTACGTCTTCGACATCACCGAATGTAACATCTAATCCAATTCGTTCGTCCTCATCAACAAATCAATCGAATGTTAATCCACATAATCAATCTATCATAAACACTCACTCTACATCTCGTTTGTTACAAACTCATTCGCTTTTGCCTACTGCTATAGCACATGTTATTGATACTAACGGTAATAAAATTGACTGCCGTATACTACTTGACTCCGGATCACAGGTGTCCTTCATCACTGATTCATTCGTACAAAAACTCGGTTTGAAACGTAATCACGCTAGAATCCCTGTAACCGGACTTTCATCCATAGGAGCTGGAATCACTAAAGTAGTGGTCAGTCTAGTACTTCATTCTCGATATACATCACAATCTATCGCAATCGATGCATATATCCTCAACAAAATTACTTCTTTAATACCCAACTCTACAGTTGAACTTCCATCTATCGATATGTTGTCTACACTGCAACTAGCTGATCCTTCATTTAATCTTCCTGCATCCGTTGATATTTTAATTGGTGCTCACAAAATGTTTGAAATTTTACAAGAAGGTTTCATTCAAGGAAGCAAGGACACTCCTTCTGCACAGCGTACTCTGTTCGGCTGGATAATCGTTGGAGAAGTGATAAATAATTGCACAAAAATCAATTCATTACAAGGTTCACTTGTGTCATTAGTATCGAATATGGACATCGATCGTTCATTGCAAACATTTTGGGAGTTGGAAAATGTTGATTTCTATCAATCAACTCATTCTCCAGAAGAACAAATTGCAGAACAACATTTTTGTAAAACTCATTCTCGTACTGAACAAGGAAGATATATCGTAGAGCTTCCTTTCAAACACTCATCTATTGATCTTGGTAATAGTTATTTTGTTGCCCTTAACCGCTTAAAATCAATGGAACGACGATTTGCGCATGACATTAAATTTAAGGAAAAATATCATTCTTTCATCAATGAATATATTCATTTGGGTCACATGGAGAAAATACCAAGCAATGAAATTGAATGTAAACAAGCCTTCTATCTACCGCATCATGCTGTCTGTAAACCTGATAGCAGTACAACAAAATTACGCGTGGTTTTCGACGGATCGGCGAAATCATCAAACGGCACTTCTTTAAATGACGCTTTATTAGTGGGACCGTCGATTCAAAGGGATTTATTTTCAGTATGTTTACGTTTTCGAAGACATAAATACGTATTTACAGCCGACATCGAAAAAATGTATAGGCAGATTTTGGTATCTAAAGTTCATTGTGATTTTCAACGTATTCTATGGCGCGAATCTCCATCACAACAGATTGAACATTATCGACTTCTCACAGTAACTTATGGTATATCGTCCGCACCATTTCTCGCTATTCGAATGCTGAAACAATTGGCTATAGATTCGGAAAAGCAATATCCAGATGCGTCGAAAGTTATTCGTGACGACTTTTATGTTGATGATGTTATGACGGGTGCTGCGTCAGTAAACGAACTTATGCATTTGAAAAACGATCTTGTTCATGTTTTGCATTCTGCCGGGTTCACTCTTAGAAAATTCTGTAGTAATTGTTGGCCATTACTGAAATCTGTTCCTGAATCGGATTGTGAACTCTCTGAAATTGAAATAGTCAATGATTCAAGGTCTATTAAAACTCTTGGATTACATTGGCATCCGTCTCTGGATGCATTCTCATACAAGATAACACAGCCAATTGATAATGCAATCACTAAAAGAAGAATATTATCCGAAGCTTCTAAAATATTCGATCCTCTAGGGTTCTTGACACCTGCAATAGTCATGATTAAAATTCTATTTCAACAGTTGTGGTTATTGGATTTGAAATGGGATGATCCAGTTCCAAATAATATATCGAAACAATGGTGTCTTATTCGCAATGAATTCAAGCATTTAGAACAACTTCGTATTCCTCGAAATCTATGTTTACAAACGACACGATATCAATTGCATGGATTTTCAGATGCCTCTCAATCTGCGTATTCTGCAGCAGTATATTGCCGAACCGTAAACGCTGATAATAATATCAATATCCACCTTATCGCCGCTAAAGGTAAGGTTGCACCATTAAAACAAATATCTATACCAAAACTAGAACTTTGTGGTGCTCTATTGCTAACTCGTTTGTTACAAAAGATTTGTAAAACATTAGAATTAACACCTGGTAATATCTTTGCATGGACTGATTCACAAATTGTTTTGCATTGGTTATCATCCATACCTCGTAGATGGAATACATTTGTCGCGAATCGTACATCTAGCATCTTAGATATAATACCTCGTTCTCAGTGGCGTTACGTCGAATCAAAAGACAATCCCGCTGATTGTGCTTCTCGCGGAATTCTATCCTCCGATCTCATCACACACGAACTATGGTGGAAAGGCCCACAATGGTTAATACTAGATGAGTCAATATGGCCCTGCAGTTCACCATCAATAGACAGTCAAATTGATATTCCGGAAGAAAGAAAAGTATCATCTGTCCTAACCCTTACAGCTACTACACCATCTCATATATTTGATGACTTGCTATTAAAAATATCCAGTTGGAAAAAACTCATACGGATAATTGCGTACTGCTTCAGATTCTCTAACCGCTGTTTACATAAATTTCAAAATATATATACACAATCACTTCAACATGATGAGATTAGTAATGCAAAGGTAGCACTGATTGTATATGCTCAACAACAAGAATTCGAACAAGAATATACAGCTCTATCTAATGCTAAATTACTCTCATCGCCTAGTAAATTAGTTAAACTAACTCCATTTATTGATGAAAAGGGTGTATTTCGTGTTGGCGGAAGAATTATTCACTCATCGTTATCATATTCATCAAAACATCCAATCATCCTTCCAAAGGGACATCGTGTAACTCGATTAATAATAGAGGACGCGCATCTAACACATCTTCATGCTGGTATATCAACATTGTTTTCAATTCTGCGACAAGAATATTGGATAATAGGCTGTCGAAATATGTTGAGAAAAATAGTTCATGACTGCATTACTTGTTTCAAGCAACGACGAAGCATAAATAATCAAATAATGGGAAATTTACCTGCACATCGAGTAACATATTCTAGACCATTTCTCAATGTTGGTTGTGATTATGCTGGTCCTTTTTCATTGCGTACTCACCGTGGTCGGAACCCGCGATATACAAAAGGATATTTAGTTTTATTTATATGTTTCTCAACCAAGGCCTTTCATTTAGAGCTGGCTAGCGATTTAACTACTGATGCATTCATAGCAGCATTAAAGAGATTTTTTGCACGACGTGGAAAATGTCAGCGTATTTTTTCTGACAATGGCACGAATTTCAAGGGCGCTCATCATATGCTATCTGAATTAGATTCGTTAATGAATTCGTCATCTCACAATAATGCAGTACAGAACTATCTCTCCATTAATGGTATTCAGTGGTCATTCATTCCTCCAGGTGCACCACATTTTGGTGGTCTATGGGAAGCTGGGGTTAAAAATGTTAAAGGTCATCTTAAACGTGTTATCGGCAATCAAATTTTAACCTTTGAAGAAATGTATACCGTACTAACCCAAATTGAAGCATTATTAAATTCGAAACCTTTGTGTTCTGCTTCTGATCTTGATATCGATGTACTTACCCCAGCTCATTTTCTAATTGGTCATTCTTATGTTACACTTCCAGAGATTGATTATACAAAAACATCTCCATCACGATTAACGAATTGGCAGCTACTACAGAATATGGTACAAGGATTCTGGAAACGCTGGCATAATGACTATTTGACGTCACTACAACAACGGCCAAAATGGTTATTGCCACAACCAGACATCAAACCTGATGCGCTTGTTCTATTAAAGGAACCAAATACACCGCCGTCAAAATGGCATTTGGCACGAGTTATTGAAGTCCATCCTGGTCAAGACGATCATGTGCGAGTTGTTACTGTTCGCTCCACAAAGGGCACATTTCGACGCCCAATTACAAAAATTGTTCCACTACCTACTTCTTAAACTGGATTCTCCAGCGGGGGCCGGGATGTTATAAAACGCTTTACTTAATTATTACAACTACATATATTTGATTTTAATAATCAACTACATATTTGATATTTATATATTATTGTAATTATATAATACTTATATCTTGTATACATTGTACACAATTTCACTTCTCGATCACATGATTCTACCTACTTATATAATTGATTTACTCTCTTTTTTTTGATACCGTTTTGTGTGTAACAATAATCACTACCTAATGATATGTACATATTTTAATTGCATTGATACAGTACAGCTTCACTTTCAGTTGGACCATGGATCGAAACAGTGAATTTGTTTTTGCAACAAACATAATATATTTTAATTTTTTTGTTATAATAAATTGTAAAAATCATTTGAGAACTTAAAATATTATAAAGTGTAAATTTGTTAAAAACATAAAAATAGTAGTTTCTATCTATTTTAAACCAACCATCGTATTCCCTAGGGTTGATCTTCATGAAGGGATGGCCACCAGACACAATACTCCTGCCACTATTAGTATGGGAACCGTTAAAATGCACATTGGGTCGATTCCGACTATGCATTGGCTCGTACGAACTGTTATAGATCCGATGGCTGGAAGTAGGAGGGTCTACATTTGTCAGGAAGCAGGATTCTAGCTGTCTAGCGTACGTGTCTGACTGATGACCTATGGTAGAAAGCCTAGGTTCCACATTGGTCTCATGTGCTAGGTAAGTCTGATCCATGTTCAGACGCGAGGAGGCCAAAGCAATTTCTGTCTCAACGGAAGGTCTGGTAAAAACTGTATGACTTGTCATTTGGTTAGGGCCTTGGGTAGAGAACTCATTAATTGAGTTTCGTTGGGTAGAAGTAGGTAGGTTGGTAATAGAGGAGAGGACTGGAGAGGGTTCTGTAAGAATCTGTGTAGCTACAGAGGTAGGTTGGACACCAATAGAAGTACCCAGGGTCTCAGATAAAGGCATTTGCCTTAAAAGGCAGTTTATTTGAGTGTCTCTACTCAAAACGGGAACTGTAGGTGCAGATCTGACGACCTCTGGAGTAGGTATCTCTGTAGAATGGGCCAATGTATCTGTTCGGGCTGAGTTGAGTACCCTATGATTACTCTCTATCTGCTCAACTCTCTGTGATAGACCTCTGAGGGCATTAGTCACTTCAGAAACCATCTGGACCTGTAATGTCATCTGTCGGGCGATATCTAATAAAGTGGATTCAGTCAAATTGTTTGGTGTGGAAACTCGACTCTCTCCACCCTCTGGTGTCGTTGATTTATCAGTATCAGACATGATAACTCAGAAAACAAATGAAAAGAAAGATAGACAGAAATGGAATATGAAAATGGAAAATGTACCCAAATGAAAAAAAATGTACCCAAATTCGGGAAACGAATGGACTGAATGCAAAAGAAAGGAATTACAAAGTTCAACTTAAAAGGAAAGTCAAAGATGCAACAAGAAAACAAAAAGTTCGAGACACCCTGTAAAATTGATAAACTTATGTACTGCACTGATATCTTAACCTGTTGCCCACACAGCTGAAATAAAATAAAAATGTGTAAAAAAAATGAAAAATGAACTGTCTGTATATAGAACAACGCTGAACGAATAAATGTATTCCACACTATATACCAGCAGTGTAGAATACCCAACAGAAAATTATGTAATTAAAAACAAAATTGGTATATCTCCCCCACGCGCAAAAGGAAACGGAGAGAAAAGAAAAGAACCACCCTGTAAAAATAAATGTTTAACGAAAAGAAAAATCTTTGTTTGGTACGAAAAAAAAAATAAGAGAAAGAGGAGAACCACCCTATAAAAAAATGATTTAAAAAAAATGTTTGTATTTTATAACCACAAGAAGAAAAATGACTACCCTATAAAAATAGATAATTCAAAAATATTTGTATTTTTAACCACAAAAGAGGAAAAAATGACTACCCTGTAAAAAAAAATACTTGTAAAATGCGAAAAAAAGGAAAAAAAATGATCAACCTGTAACCCTATGGTAAAGATAAAATCAAGAAAATTTGTATATAAAAAAAAAAATTTGTATACAATTATGAAAACAAGAACAAAAAAAAACAATCACCCTGTAGGAATAAATAGAGAAATTTTCTTTGTTTGTTTGCCTTATATTTCAAACAAAGAAAATTATCACAAAGACGATGTATTACGCGTGTATGACGGCGGAAAATACGCGCGAGTTACGGCTACAGTCCATATCCACACCTAGTATATTTTACAATACATAACAATAATGTAAATTAATATGTATTATCATTTATGTAATTATCAAATATTCATAGTTAGCATTTTTTATTATATAAGTTAACAAGTTAACACAAGTCAATAAAATTTAATTCATGTAATTTCCAAAAAACTATAATTCTCACGATCATCGATTCACGTGGCATTGCAACGCGACTATAGAAATGCTGAGCTAATGTCTATTAGATAGAAATTTAAAGAATAATTTTTTTTATAATTTTTTTAAAAAGGTTTCGTTAACTGGCGCCCGAACAGGGACCGGTCGCGGTAGAATATAATTTAGATTATAAAAGTAAAATCTAAATTGATCACTTTCAAGTAACAATTAAAAGAGTGGACACCAAGCCACTATCAATAAATTTTTTTTTTCTCTACATAATTTTCTTAAAAAAGAAAAAGTTTTTGAAGTGGACATCAAGCCACTAAAGTAAAGAAAAAAAGTAGTGAAAGTGAAAGTGTAAATCAGTGAGCGTAACCATAGCTACTTACTACACATAGGTAACAATATCCAGGAACGAGGCCCCTGAGTAAACTGTTAGCAGATAAAAAGGAGCAGACAATAAACTGCAGCCGCCAGGATTTGTACCACCGCACCGGTTTCCAAAGAAAAATTTGTCAACGAAATGTTCAAAATTTTATCTTTACTGTAAGTTACAAAATTTCGATATAATTAATTAGAAAAGAGATACATTCTTTCCTTTAAACAAAAAATTTTTTAAGAAAATAAAGTTAAATTTTGAAAAAAAAAAAACAAAAAAAAAAAAAGAAAAAAGAAAAAAAATGAAAAAAAAAAGAAAAGAAAGTAAAATTACAAATACTACGAAAGCAGAAAAGTTATGAATTAAAAATAAATTTCTTTTTAAATGAATTATTTATAGTTAAAGAAAAATTTAAAAGTTTTTTTTTATATAAAAAATATAATTCGAATATTAAATAGTAAAAATTTTAAGAAAATAAAATATAAACATAAATATTATGAAAAGTGAAAACTAGTTAAACATAAAATAAAAATTGAAGAAATACATATTTACATTTTATTTATTTAAATGAGAATAAATTAAATAAAATTAAGAGAAAATAATTTTTAAAGAAAAAAATAAATAAAAATAATATTGAATCTATTTTATATTTTATTTTATAATTTTATAATTTGTAAGAAACATAACTCTATACGTAATATTGAGATTAATCCGAAATCGTTCTATTTTTATCTTGAAGTGTTATTAATATTAAATTTTGTATGAAATCATAGTAATTTCTTTTTATGTGAATTTTTCTGGTGTAAGAAGGAAAACGAAAAACTTGAAATTCTCAAATCGATAGTTTTTACAATTTTTTTTTTTTTTTAACTTAATCCTCGTATATTGTTGATCTATTGATAAGAAAAATATTATAAAATCAAAATGGCAAATAATAATAATATAATTAGGCCACCTATTCTCGCTAATCAAGAAATACCCAATGCAGCAGCTATAACAGAATTGGTAACTAGACTTGTGACGGAAACTTTGAGAAGAGAGGGTAGACAGATCATTACTTCAATTCTTAATCCACCTGTAGATGATAGTAACGACATTGATCAAAATATTCTCGCCAACCATGCTCAAAATCTGTCTGACATGGACAAAATTCCCGACGTTGTAAAGAGTTTACGGGAATTCTCTGGCCAAGCTAGAGAATTTAGTTCTTGGCGCAAAAGCGTCGAACGTATTTTAACAATTTATGAACCATTAAAAGGTACCCCTAAATACTATGGAATTTTAAGTGTAGTTCGTAATAAAATTATAGGGAATGCAGACGTTGTTTTAGAATCATACAACACCCCGCTGAACTGGAACAGAATCTGTAAGTGTCTTTCCTTACACTATGCCGACAAACGAGATTTAGGTACCCTAGAGTACCAAATTTATTTATTTATTTATTTATTTATTATGGGTGTGAGGTCAGTAAAACTGCCTCACCCCCGCCCACACCATGACCCACCAGGGCCTTTTGGCGATCATTTTTACAGTGTACTTACTAGCTATTTACATTTTGTTGCTGTGGTACTATTTATGTTTGGCGCGTGACCACACTATCCCCTTCACCACTTGTGTGGTACAAAGACGATAGCGGCTTCACCTGCTCACATCGATAGTACCCAGTTTCTTATTTCTATTAGTTAGTGGTGAAGTCTTATTACTAATGTTAGTACTTATGGCCTAGGCCTCTTCGAAGAAGAGGTCCAAATTCTTATATCTAGGGGGAATTTTGTACAGAGTTCGGCCTCGTCACCACTCCGTCCATTCTTACGTGAGAAGAGTGGTGTCGGCTCCTCTGTTCTATACAAAATTGCCCATTTGAGCCTTTATCTTATTCTATTTTTACAAAAGAATTTTTTTTTTGGGCACGATGTCATGGTTTGTATTTATATTTTGTTCGTCAGTCTGTAATATGTGAGTAAAGTAAATAACGTCGAGTTACCCTCCTGTGTTGGATTCAGCAACTTCTCTCTACTTGTGTCTTGTTGTCCCAGGGCTGTCAGTCTGGATCTGACAGCCGGACAGTCCGTTAGCAGTCTTGTAGCGTTGGTATGTAGAGTGTTTCTACAGCAAGGGCAGAATGACCCCTCCTCTCTGGTTGTTGAGAAAGGATGGGTCAATTTCGTATGCCCTGTCCGCAATCTTAAAAGGGAGGTCTGTTGAGCCCTGCCCAACCCAGGGTTGTATTTTGGAGCCCTGAGATCTCTGTTGATCTCCCAGTAATCCCGAGCAGTGTCTGATCCAATATCTTGGAATCTGGCTATTCTTCGAACATTCAATTGTACCAGACCGATCCTGAATATGGCATTCGGGCTTGGCGGAATGAGCAGGTTCGACTCATCTACTACACCAATGGCTGCTTTGGCAGCCTGGTCAGCCCGCTCATTACCGTCAATGCCCACGTGCCCCGGTATCCAAACTATCCGTGTGTCATGCTGGGAGATTAGTGCTCTGATTCTGGAGACTAGGTGGTCCACATTTCCAGGGTTTTTTAGAGCCTGGACGACTGACAGGGAGTCTGTGAAGATCACCGAAGCTCTGTTATTTTCTGCCCTCATGGCTGCAGCGATCCACACTGCCGTCAATTCGGCGTCAAATACCTGAGCTTCCATTGGTAATCTCCGCTGAATCACTGTCCTCCATCCAGTCGAGCCGCATTTGCTGACCACTGCTAGACCGACGCCAGGACTGGTGTCTTCCTTGCGGTAAAAACTTAAGTCGTGTCGTATGTATTGTCTGATGTCTCTGTCTGAGAGTGCGTTTTGGGGAATTGAGATTGGTAGGGGTTTTTGTGGGAATCTGCCATTCAGACGGGGGATCGTCATAACAGATCTTCGCAAGGAGGATGATCTGATCCGACTCTCCCTCTCTAAGAAGTCCCAAACAATTCCAAACAGGGGAGACCTGGGGTCCCCTACCTGCCTGGAAGCAAACCTCAGTCTTAACTTCATTACACGGTCCTCCAGACCCCACACTCCACATTCTACCAGTAGAATGGTGATAGGGGTTGATCGGTACGCCCCTGAGGCAACCCGAAGGACCTTATTAATTGCTATCTGTATTGATTTTTTGTACGTTGGTGAACAGTCAGCAAAGAGGGTCAGACCATACCCTGTTATGCCGTTTACTAATACATTAGCAATGTGAATGAGTGCCGATGGTGGGGCACCCATTCTGCCTGCTGCCAGCATCTTTATAAGGTTGTGAACCTTGTGGAGTTTATTCACCACTACTTGCACATGATCTTGCCATGTGGCTCGCTTATTGAAGTGGATTCCTAAAATCTTCATGCTAGATGACGGACTAATTACGCGTGAAGCGATTCGTATTTGGTTTACGGTGCAGTTCCTTTTCCTGCAAATATGGAGGAATTCCACTTTTTCAAGTGGAATTTTTCCTCCATTATCTCGCGCCCACTTCAAGGTCAACTCTGAGGCTCCTCGAAGTTCACTCATTGTGTCTGGTGTACATAATGTGTCACTAAGCAAGATATTGTCAGCATATGCCAGCACTTTGATGTTAGGATATCTTGTTAGTTCGATTAGCAACGAGTCCAAGAACACAATGAGTAGCGTTGTTGACAAGGGAGATCCTTGTGGGGTACCGTTATCCAGTTTATAACGGTTTGAGATGTAGCCATTTGTAAGGACCTTGATCTGCCTGTTAGACATGAAACTATAGATTGTTTTGGTAAATCTTGGGTCCACACCCCAAGAGGTCAATTTCTGGCATACGAAACAGGCTGGAATTCTGTCGTATGCCTTTTCAAGGTCTAGTGAAAGGACACTAGAATGACCTCTCGCTGCCAAAGAAGAAGCCAGCCCTTCTTCCAGGTCGTGTAGGAGAGTGATTGTACCTCTCCTAGGGCGGAAACCATGCTGACCAGAGTTAATCAGTTCCTCAGTCACTATCTGGAGTCTTTTCCCAAAAATCTTCTCCAATGTTTTGGATAAACATGGGAGGAGGGATATGGGTCTGTAATCCAGTGCGCGCTTTGCAGTTGAAGTTTTCTTCGGAATCGGTATCAGTGTGGCTAGTTTCCAGTCGTGAGGGAAAGTTCCGCACACCAGAATGTTGGAGTACAACTCTGCAATTCTTATCTTCATTTCTCTCGGTAGTCGTCTCAACATGCGATAGCTTATTTGGTCTTCCCCCGGTGTGGAACCACCAAAGGAATCCAATGTATTTTCCAATTCACTGAGAGGAATCGGACCAGCTAGATGGTATTTTACATGTTGAGGTTGGTCCACCGAGTATGCAGCTTTCTGGTCGATAACCGATTCCGGGAGGCCAAGGTCACTAGAAACTGAGGCCCATGATGATGCAAACTCTTCTGCGATACCAAGTGAGTCGGTGACCGTCCCAACAACTGTCATAAGAGATAGTACGGCTGAAGGAGGTTTGCCATAAAGACGTTTCACCTTCATCCATGCATCCCTCAGCGAGTGAAATGGGATAATCGAGTTGGCAAATGCCTGCCAATAGGCCTTTTTCGCCGTTTTCACCGCCCGCTTCACTTGTGCAGTTAATCTTTTGAAGTTGGTCGAGTTTGCGCTGGTAGGGTTTCTTTGGAACCTCTTCCAAGCAACATTCTTTTTCTTAATAGTTTTCTTAATATCTCTGGTTAACCAAGGTGGCTCAAAGCATATCTTTGGACGTACAGAAGGCATAGACAAGGCTGCAGCAGATCTTATTATTCTTTTAATACTGGCTGCCTCTTTATTTATGTTGCTGCTTTGGGGATGGTCTCGGTTTAGTCTCAAAGCAGCCTGGACGAATAAGTCCCAGTCAGCTTTGTCTTCAACTAAACGCGAGGAAATTTTTTGGGTTGCTAGCCTGTTAACGCTACTGATGATGATTGGGAAGTGATCGCTTCCCTCTGGATTATCATGGAGTGCCCATGAGAAATTGCCAGCTATGTGGCTTGAAGCCAAGGTAATGTCAATTGCGGAGCTAGTATGGTGTGTCGATGACACAAAAGTGTGGGCTCCGTCATTTAGTAGCATGTGATGGGATTCGAGTATCCAGTCTGCAATAATTGTACCTCTAGGGTCAGATCTGTGATCCCCCCAGAAGTGGTGATGGGCGTTGAAATCGCCACCAATTATTGAAGCGGTTGGGAGTTGGTTTATAAAATTAACTAGGGTTGGGGTGTCGATAAGATCGGTTCTGGTAATATATACCGATGAAAAAGTCATTGGAGGTGATGTGTGTACGGTGACAGACACATTCAGGAAGTTCGACGTTACGTCGAGAAGTGAATGACTTATACTGGACCGTACAAGTATACCAACTCCTCGTGAACGAGCCGAGGAATCACTGTCTGAGAAATGACAAGTGTAACCTCGAAAGTTCGAGGGTCCATTATTTGAATAGAATAAAGTCTCCTGTAGGAGAATAATGTGCGGTTTGTACCGATTTATGAGTATTTCAAGATTGTGCTGGTTGGCACGAAAACCTCTTATATTCCACGGGATGCAGGTGAGCTCCCGTGATGTTATTTGTGAGCTCGTAGTGAAATATGTCATCATTTGGTTTTATGTAAAACCTAAGGGCAGACTAGGATTGAGGTTCGCTGAGGGGTGAAGGACCCTGAGGGGCTTATAGCTCCTCGGGAACATCCATGTCCTCATTGTCTGAGAGTTGGATTATGTATTCGTCAGTCAGCTTAGGTTGAAATGGAATTTCAACCTTTGCATACTGATTAATGAGTTTTGAGAAGTGTTGTTTGCTGCCCAGGTAGTTGTTACCTTGGGCTACAATAATTTTTTCTAACATTTCACTGGAGGACGCCTCTAATCGGCAGATTTCCTCCTTTGAAATGAAAAATCTATTATTTGTTGTGTTGTTGTTGTCTATGAATGCGTTGTTTTGTGTTGTAGGTTGTGTAATTGTATTTGTTGTATTATTTGTTGTACTAGTACTTTGTTTTGGGCTCTTTTTTGTGTTGGTATTGATTTGTGTTGTTGGTTGTTTGTTTGTGTTTGTTTTCTTGTCTGTTGTATTCAGTTTTTGTGCTGGAGAGTTGTTTGCTGAGTTGGTTGTCACGCTGGATTCGAGATTGTCATGTGTATTAACTGTCTGGTTTGGACTTTGTTTGATGGCGGTTCTTTGTCCCGTCTTGTTGTTGCTACTGTTAGTATTATGACTGTGGTTACCGTTTTTGATCGTCGTTGAGTTATATGAGTTTGAACCTGCTGCCGTTTGGGCATATGACTTCGTGCCCAATCGATTTGCTAGGTTGCTGTTGGTTGGTGGTGTCTGCATATCATTCCCGGCAGATGAGGTGGGATTACGTTCGAAGTACTTCCTCCTAGCCTGGTACTTCGTGCAACGTTCGCTACTCATGATTTTTAGAATTTCTTTTTCGCGTTGATATGATGGGCACCTTGCGTCCGCTGCCCCATGATCCCTGGTTCTGCAATTAATACAATATATTGTACTACAAACCTCCTCATGTTCAGCCTTCTCTGATCCGCATGTAGCACATCTCTCTTGACCCCTACATCTATTTTTTGTGTGACCCAAAAGCTGGCACTTGTGACACCTCATTGGGTTCATCACGTATTCCCTTACTGGAATACGCATGACCCCACATGCTTTTACAAACTGGGGTGGTTTGTATGACTCAAAGGTCAACACAATCGTACCAGTTGGGGTTGCTTCTGTCGGGGACTCTGCCTGTCTTCTGGTAATGTGGCGGGCTGCAATAACCCCTTGGCCCTGGAAGTCCTCGAGAATATCCGCTTCCGTCACATACTTGAGTTGTTGGCATCTGATTACTCCCTTTGAGGTATTCAGCCCAGCTACATATTCAATTTTAACTGGGATGCAAATATCTTTAGACAAGGTAAGCTTATTTGTCTTAACAAACTTATCAGCTGTCGCTTTGTTTTTGATAAGGAGTTGGACCCTCCCATCATTACGCCATTCAACTTCGAGAATATCTTTGGAAATCCCTTGAAGAGATTTTAGGACCATAAAGACATTAAACTTCTCAAGATTGTGGTATATAGAGTTGTCATTCTGGGGTTTAGCTTCATCGATAACCAGACTTTGCACTATGATAAACTTAGTCTCGTTATCGGTGCTATGTTTTGTAGGTAGGTCCGGGAATACCGATGAATGAAAGGAGATCAGCGGTTGTTTGTTTCTTTTCAGCCTCTTACAACTTGGTGGTTCTGAGGTTGAGTCATGAGCTAACAGAGCGAATGAGTTTGAGTTCCCCCCTGGGGGCTGCCCCATTTTGCTTTATTAACTTTTCTCTACTGTTGTAAATGCACCTTTTTTGTAACTTGTCACTGCTATTATAGTTTTTATTATTTCTTTTATTTTAACTTTTATTATCTTCACTTTCTTTACACTTTTTCTAGCCTGTTATTAATGATATCTTTATTTTATTTTTATTTTATTTCTTTATTATTACTATTTTATTTTTTAATTTAATTTTTTAATTAATTTTTTAATTTTTTTTTTTTTTAAACTTTTTTATTTTTATTTTGGGTCACCCTGTATACCATTAACACATGGGATTGGGTCACCCTGTCTTCAAGTTTTCAATTTGTAGATGGCTTTGGAACACCCTGTATTTTGGGTTTGATGAGATTTGTCAAAAAAATTTTATATTATTTCTAATTTGTGTTTTTAAACACAACACTATGGCGTCCTTTTTTATATATATTTTGAAACTATATAAATGGAGTCCTTTTTTCCGTCAAATTATTTAATCTATATCACTTTTTTTAAAAACTGCACTATGGCGTCCTTTTTTATATATATTTTGAAATTATAAAAATGGAGTCCTTTTTTCCATCAAATTATTTAATCTATATCACTTATATTATAATTATAAATATATTTATAATTATTTAAATTTATTTTTATAAAAATTGAAAACACACAATTTCTTTAATACTATTTATATTTAATTACAATTGATTAACACGATCTAACTTATAACACGTCTGTTCTCGACCGATGTTCCATGCGGAATGTAGAGTACCAAATGACTACTCTTGTTCAAGGGAATCTTTCAGTTTCCGAATTCTATCAACAGGTATACCATCACTTATCTTTGATTTTAAATAAATTATCTTCATTGGAAATGAGTACTGAAAGCATGAACAACCTGACCAAAACATACAGAGACAAAGCGCTTGACACATTTGTCAGAGGATTAAAAGGCGATCTTCCACGCCTACTGAGCATAAAAGAACCTACAGATCTACCTCAAGCTCTTCATCTATGTCTTAAACTTCAAAACGTCAATTTTCGTACTCAATATGCTAACAATAGTAATGCTTTTAATCGTAAACATAACACTCAGGTTCCACCACTTCCACCCAAACGTGACTTACACCAAGTTGCTCAACATAGACCAGTGTTTCACAGAAATTTTCACCCAGAATTATATCACAACCCTTCTGGCCAGCAACAGAATTTTCAATACCAACAACGACAATTTCAGGGTAACTCTAGGCCTTTACCTCCTAAACCCCTACCTAAACCAGAACCAATGGACATAGACCCATCTATACACTCAAAAGACGCAGATTATCAAACTCGCTTTAAATTACAGTCTGTTCCGCAAAAGAGAACTCCGCCACAAGCATCCAAGCAAATGCATAAACCAAATAAGTATCAAAGAATATTCAATACCGTACAACAGGATTCCGTAGAAAACGAAGACAATAATTACAGTACAGATCAATACACTTACCAAATTTCACAGGAAGAATTAGATTACGACCAGACTTTGACAGACTATTTGGACAACATAGACAACCCACAGGATCAAGCAGAAATATTAGACGATATTAATTTTTTAGAATAAAGGGTTCTTCATTACCCTACGTCGAAAAGGTGATGAAGAACGGAGAAATATTAAAATTTTTAATCGACACAGGTTCTAATAAAAATTATATTCAACCCAATTTAGTAAGATATCCCATTCCTAACCAAAAATCCTTTTTTGCAAGCTCTGTTGCCGGAAAAATCAAAATCACGCATCATGCCCTCATAAATTTTTTTGGACCAAACATAGGTAAAATAAAGTTCTTCATATTGCCCAGTCTAACTTCATTTAATGGAATTATAGGAAATGACACACTGAAAAGTCTAAACGCCGTCATTCATACACAAAATAACTATATGACAATAGATTCTGGAATTAAAATTCCTTTAAAACAATATTTATCTCAATCAATAAATTTTACTAACATAAGGACCGACCATCTTACAGACGAACAGTCGCAAAGGTTGAAAGAAATAATCAAAACAAATCCCAACCTTTTTTCGGATCCTGATGAAAAACTTACTTACACTTCGGTAATTAAAGGCGAAATTCGCACAGTATCAAATTCTCCAGTATACTCAAAATCATACCCATATCCTATGGCACTCAAGAATGAAGTAGACAAACAAATAAGAAAACTACTTGAAGATGGCATTATTCGTCCTTCTAAATCTCCATATAATTCACCGGTATGGATTGTTCCAAAGAAGATGGATGCTTCAGGAGAAAAGAAATATCGTCTCGTTATTGACTATCGGAAACTCAATTCTATCACCGTACCGGACAAATATCCGATACCAGAAATCACAGACGTTCTCGCAAACTTGGGTAAAAATAAAATATTCAGTATAATAGACTTTAAAAGTGGCTTCCACCAAATTCCTTTAAGAGAATCAGACATGGAGAAAACAGCATTTTCCGTGAATAACGGAAAATATGAGTTCACCAGATTACCTTTTGGTCTGAAAAATGCACCCTCGATTTTCCAAAGGACATTGGACGATATCCTCAGAGAACATATTGGGATAAGATGTTATGTCTACATCGACGATATCATTATTTTTGGAAAAGATGAGGAAGAACATCTAAAAAATCTAGAAATCGTTTTCAAGACCCTCGAAAAAGCGAACATGAAAGTACAAATTGATAAATGCGAATTTCTAAAAAAAGAAATTGAATTTTTAGGATTTATAGTTTCTATTGATGGAATCAAAACCAATCCTAAAAAAGTGGAGGCTATCGCAAACCTGCCACCACCTAAAACACTCAAAGACCTCAGATCCTTCTTAGGTATGTCAGGTTATTATAGAAGGTTTATCTGCGATTATGCTAAAATAGCAAAACCCCTGACATCCCTTTTACGAGGGGAGGATGGACGAATATCGAAAAACCTTTCTAAAACTAAAATAATTACATTAGACTCTGAAGCTCTAAAAGCATTTGAGAAAATCAAGAGCATGCTCATATCCAGAGACGTCCTATTAGTACATCCTGATTTTAACAAAACGTTTGAACTGACCACAGATGCTTCAGATCACGCGATTGGAGCTGTTTTGTCGCAAGATAACAGACCAATAACATTCATTTCAAGAACGCTTAGTAAGACCGAAGAAAATTATGCGACAAACGAAAAAGAAATGCTCGCAATCATCTGGGCACTAAATTCACTACGAAACTTTCTTTATGGTTCAAGAAAGGTAATCATCTACACGGATCACCAACCAATAACGTACGCGTTAAGTAATAAAAACAATAACGCAAAAATGAAGAGATGGAAATCAATTCTTGAAGAATATAATCATGAAATCCAATATAAACCGGGTAGGACAAACATAGTTGCAGACGGCTTGTCCAGACTTCCAACAAATTCAGAAGTCAATTCGATGACGACAACATTACATAGTGATGATAGTTCATCACACTACTTAATACCAAGTGTAGAAGTCCCTATAAACGTATTCCGAAATCAAATTATTTTAAAAATTGGAAACGAAGATTCACACCAAATTCAAAATCCTTTTGACAATTACAGAAGACACATTTTCATCAAACAAAAAAGACATCATCGGAAAAAGACATCATCGACGTATTTAAAAGATGTTTGAATCCTAACACGATTAATGGACTTTCAGCAGAAGAAAGCGTTATGGGTTTGGTACAAAATGTATACCCGATTAATTTCAAAAATTATAAGGTCAGACGAACTCAAACAATGGTGGAAGATGTACCAAATGAAGTCGAACAAGAAGAAAGGATTTTAGCGGTACATAGAAGAGCACACAGGAGCGCTGAGGAAAATAGATTACAACTTTTAGAGAACTTCTATTTTCCTAAAATGAGTTCCAAAATAAAAAAGTTAATAAAAAACTGTAATACTTGTAAAACCAACAAATACGACAGGCATCCAAATCATCCTTTCATAAATCCTACACCAATACCTAATTATCCAGGACATACCGTTCACATTGACATATTCTCTACAGAAAAATCATTGGTCTTAACTGCAATAGACAAATTCACCAAGTATGCTAAAACAAAAATCATCGAATCCCGATCGGTCGAAGACATCCGAAGACCTTTAAGAGATATTTTGTTCTTCTTTTCTGTCCCAGAAATCGTTGTCATCGACAATGAAAAATCTCTGAATTCTGCAAGCATTACATCTATGATGGAAGACGAACTCAGCATACGGGTAGTAAAGACCCCACCATATAAAAGTGAGGTAAACGGACAAATCGAAAGATTCCACTCTACTCTCGTAGAAATAATGAGATGCTTGAAATCAGATGGCATACAACGTTCATTTGAAGATTTACTAGAAAGAGCTACACACGAGTACAATTGTACCATTCACTCGGTAACTGGCAAAAAACCAGTGGAACTTTTCTTTGGAAGATCACCCAGAATTCCACCCGAAGATTTCGAAAAGGTTAGATTAGACAATATAGAAAAATTAAAACTCAAACAAGAAAAAGACGTTAGATACCACAACAAAAAAAGAAAACCTCTTAAAAACTATCAAGTAGGAGATGTCATATTCGTAAAATACAATAAAAGATTAGGTTCCAAACTTACCACTAGATACGTTAGCGAAATAGTGAAAGAGAATAGAAATACCACCGTTATCACAGAATCAGGTAGAACAGTACACAAAAGTAATATTAGAAACTGATATTTTTTTTACAGATTGTTTTTTACTTTGGGAAATGCCGAAGTCCAAATCCTGGACTACACAAACTCGCAGTTAGTAGCAGTAAATTGTGGACCAGCTAAATTACAAATAGGAAACTTTAAAATTATTCATGACATAGACTTAAAACAGTACGAACAAGCGACAAACAAAATTGCCGACTCTCTAAGACATGACGTATCGACCGGAAATCCTCTCTATCCTTACCTTGAACACGAACTATCTCAAATTCAGGAGTTACTAGACAATTTAAAACCTAAAATTGTAAAAAGGTCCTTAGATTTCATTGGCTCTGCTTGGAAGTGGATCGCCGGTAACCCTGACCATGAAGATTTCATAACAATCCAGGAAAAAATGAATAATGTTCTTGAAAATAACAACAAACAGGTCATCATAAATAAGATTCTTACTGATAGACTGAATAATATCACGAGGGCGACAAATAGAATCCAAAAACTTTTTGACGAAGATACAAGGTTTAAATATGAAATAATAGCTAGTCTACAATATAAAATGAGATTAATTAAAGAAGAACTAACCAAAATTAATCACGCAATAAATTTCGCGAAAACAAAAACTGTAAATTCAATAATGCTCTCAAAAAAAGAAATAGAACTAGCAATTAGTATTCTAGACAAAGAAAGACTTCCTTATGTTACACCAGAAGAAGCCTTAGAATTCGCTAATGTAAAAATAATAACAAACAATGTATCAATTCTTTATATAATCAATGTACCGATCACTATGTACGAACATTTTGAAAAATTAATTGTGAAACCTGTTAAACAAAAAAATGTAATTGTAGAATTAGATGATAATATTTTGTTAAAAAATGAAGAAAAAATTTATTCTGTTCAAAAAGATTGTAAAATTTATAATAAGTTATCTATTTGTAATCAGATGAATACAATAGACATTAGCAATACTTCTTGCATCCCAAATCTACTCCGGAGCTCACCTTCAATATGTAACAAAGTTAGTGGACAGCATATTCCTACATTAGAAGAAATAGCACCAGGAATATTATTACTTAATGATTTTAAAGGAATTATCAACATTAATAAGACGAATCACGAACTTAAGGGCACATTCCTAATAAGATTTAGTAACACCAGCATTACAGTCAACAGCAAAATATTCATATCCACAGAAATCACCAGTTTTAATGCATTACCTGCTATCTTGCAGCCTACTCCTCAAGAAAACCAGTACAGGGAAATTTTATCACTAGAAACCATGAAAGAATTGCATCTTAACAACACCAATCAAATCCAGCTTCTAAAAACAGAAAGAACAATCGAAAAATGGACCAATTATGGATTTTCAACATTAGTTCTCATTATATTGGCAGTCATCATAACACAAAAACTCAAGATAAGAAGAAAAATAAAAATAGTAATGAATGGACAAAAAAATGAATTAACCACAAAAGACGAAAGACATATTATTGATCTATCAACGCAAAGTTCACCCTGTATACCGACCTTTTTTGAAAACACACAACAAGCTAATTTGTAAACTGATGAGGACATCAGAATTTCAGCATGGAGGAGTTAACAAGTTAACACAAGTCATCAAAATTTAATTCATGTAATTTCCAAAAAACTATAATTCTCACGATCATCGATTCACGTGGCGTTGCAACGCGACTATAGAAATGCTGAGCTAATGTCTATTAGATAGAAATTTTGTATGTAACATAGAAATTAAGTTAATTAAGAAATTTTTGTAGTTCAGTTCTTATTTAGAAATAAAGTAATCAACATCAAAAATTTAAAGAATAATTTTTTTTATAATTTTTTTAAAAAGGTTTCGTTAACTTATATAAACAATAACAACATTTTAATTTTATTATATCTCATATATTATTTGTAATTTAAATAAAGCATTATAAAACATTGTATTCTCCAATTTCTATGCATAGTAACTTCCTGTAAATCTGCTAATTAAGCATTTCATTTATATAATAATAAGATACTGTATAACATGATTAATATGATATGTACTTTTGATACCATATATTATGTCTTATAAAATAAATTTTAAGTAGTCAGTCTAAGTTCAGTCTTTGTAACAGTAACAAGAAAATAAAGAAATTTTTAAAATTAAATTTTTATTTTTTTTTTGTGTGTTAATTTTAATTAACATAACTGGCGCAGTTGGTAGGATAGTTAAACTATCCCCGGAAAATTTTGTCTTCTTTAAAATAAAAGAACAACGGATTATTGTTCAATTATTTTTATTATATCGAAAGAATATCGGTGTAAGTGACAAAGTTCCCGAAATTAATATCGAACACAAGTACGTATCAGTGAAATAATACGAAGGTTTATCGTACACACTGTAACAAAACGTCCATTGGCGAGTTTCAACTCCTTAGTTCGTGAACCTGCGTGAAGGAACTTAACAGCGAAGGATTATCGCATCTAAAATACACCAGACTCAATACATCAACAATAAAATTCAGTTCAGCGAGGGAATATCGCTTCACAGAATTTCTACATCCAGGAAATTAATATAACCATTTATAACAACGAATCATTCATCATTTCATTGACTTCAAACTTTAAATTATATGGAAAAATTATTCTTTTTATTAATCACGTAAGTCAAATTTATATTTTCCTAAATTTTTCCCATATTTTATTTCCAAATTTATAAAAAATAAAATATATAAAATTTTTTTTTATGACGAATGCCTTTTAATATTAAATTTAGTAGTAAGAGTAGACCAAGAAATAAACCTTATTATAATATTAGTGAAATTGAACATCCAAAAAGAGATCATTCAAGTGAATTAAGTGATAGTGAAATTAAATTTGATTCAATCGGGTTAAATGATATAAAATTTAATTTAGAAAATTTTCAATTAAAAGATAATTTCAACAAAATGACGAATAATACCGGTACAATCGAAAATAACACATCTAATATAACGCCGACAGAAATCTTTAATAATCTCAGAGTGCCTGATGTAATTAAAGATTTGCCCAAGTTTAGTGGTAATCCCAGACTTCTTTTTGACTTCATAAGTAATGTTGAAGAAATTCTATCAATGGTGGTATCAATCGATGGAACCCCATACAGTAGAATTCTATTACGAGCCATAAGAAATAAAATTGAAGGTCCAGCCAACGAAGTGCTTGACATGTATGGGACACCCCTTGATTGGGATTCTATCAAGAATAACCTAATTTTACATTATTCTGATAAACGAAATGAAACTTCACTTATAAGAGATCTTCACTCCTTGAGACAAAACTCGAAAACAATTGAACAGTTTTACAGTGAAGTGATTGAAATTTTTTCCACCATAAGTAACCACTTACGAATTCACGAAAAAGATAATAATGTAATTAAGGCAAAAAATTTATTGTACTCAGAAATGTGTTTAAACGTATTTCTGACTGGGTTAAAAGAACCCCTAGGGTCCACAATAAGAGCAATGAAGCCGTCTTCATTAGCTGAAGCATTTTCATCTGCATCAAAGAACAGAATATATTCTACTTGAAACCCCATACGCAAATTGAAAACAATGGTAATACAAACAAACCAACCAATTTACCTAAACCTTCCGGACCAATGTTTGTACAACCGACAACTAATTTTCGTCTTCACAATAACCCTTTTCAAAGTCATAGATCACAGTTTTTTATTCAACAACCTAATCGTCCTACTAATCTTTCTAATCAACAGATTAGAGCTCATACTCCATATCAAATGAATTCTTCTTTTAACCAAAATAGGTCATCGTATCCTATTCAACAATCATTTTCTCGAAAATGAAAACAAAAAACAAAATAAAAACAAAATAGGCTCCCTCCTCCACAGCCTATGGATATCGATTCAGGATACTCTCATTTAAAATCCAGAACAAATAATTTCTTCAGAGCAACAGACCCAAACCATCCCAAAAAAGAATTATATAACATTTCTGAACAGGAACTTTGCGAACAACAACTAAATAATCCCGAAATTCACCATAATGATGATGAATTCTCTGAACAACAATTTTCTCAAAATCAGTACCAACAACTGGATCAATATTATGAATTTAATCACGACAATAATTTGAATCATTTTGAAATCGATGATGAAAATTTTCCCATCGTTGCCTCGGAGAACAAATTGGATATATAGACGTTAACAAACACGGATTTATTCTTCCATACATCCATATATCTTCACCTTTTGGCCGACCACTGAAATTTTTAATTGACACAGGAGCCTCGTCCTCGTTTATTAATCCAGAATACATTCATAAAAAAGATATTAAAGAAATAAACCCAACTTTTATTACAACGATTTCAAACACCCATAAAATAGATATGGAAGTTACCTTACCTAATTTTGTCGAGTTTAATGATCCCAAACAAATCCGATTCCTAGTTTTCAAATTTCACGGTTATTTCGACGGATTATTAGGATTAGATATTCTCTCTACAAACGGAGCAAAAATTGATTTAGAAAGTAAAACATTGATAACAAAGAACTCAGTAATTCCTCTTCATTTTAAACCAAATTTTTCATCAAGCAAATATACAATACCTGGTAATTCAAAATTTGTAGCAAAACTACCAGTAGATATTCAAAATGGGGATATTTACATACGAAAAACTGAAATTAATTCTAATTTATTCATACCAGAAGGAATTTATAAAGCAAAAGATTGGTATAGTACGGTTGAAATAGTCAATAAATCTGATTACGAAGAAAATTTATTTCTGGACCAACCTTTAAAAGTAGAATCATATACTAATCAAAATTTCTGTGAACTAAACAATTTTAATATTTGTTATGACAATTCTGAACCAGTAAACTCATGTGATATTACTAACCTCATAAGAATATCCCATCTTAATGATGAAGAAAGGGAAGCTATCCTCAAAATTTGTAAACAATATGAAGACATATTTTTCAAAGAAGGTCAAGACTTGAGCTTTACGAATGCTATTAAACACCATATACGAACAATAGATGATGCACCCATCTACACTAAATCTTATAGGTACCCATACATACACAAAACTGAAGTTCGATCACAGATCCAAAATCTACTAGATCAAAAAATAATAAGACCAAGTTATTCGCCTTGGAGCTCTCCAATTTGGATTGTTCCGAAGAAAAAAGACGCTAGTGGAAAGCAAAAATGGCGTCTAGTTATAGATTATCGCAAATTGAACGAAAAAACCATTAGCGACAAATATCCAATACCTAATATTAATGAAATCTTAGACAATCTTGGCAAGTGTATGTATTTCTCCACCCTTGACCTAGCAAGTGGTTTTCATCAGATTGAGATGGATCCCCGTGACATTGAGAAAACAGCATTCACAGTGGAAGGCGGACATTATGAATACATCCGTATGCCTTTTGGGTTAAAGAATGCTCCATCCACCTTCCAAAGGGTAATGGACAGCGTTTTGAAAGATATACAGGGTAAAATTTGTTTAGTTTATCTTGATGACATCATAGTTTTCTCCACGTCATTGCAAGAGCACATTGAAAATCTCAGCAAGGTATTCAATAGATTAAGGGAAGCTAACCTAAAAGTTCAACTAGATAAGTCAGAATTTCTCCATAGAGAAATTGCCTTCCTAGTGCACATTGTAACAAATCACGGTGTAAAACCAAACCCAGAAAAGATAAGGGCTATTAAAGAATACCCAATTCCTAAAACACAGAAAGAAATTAAGGCGTTTCTAGGACTTCTCGGTTATTACCGCAAATTCATCAAAGACTTTGCCCAACTTACAAAACCCTTAACTGAATGTCTCAAAAAGAACCGTAAGATTATTCTAAGTGATAGCTATATCAGAACTTTCGAAATGTGTAAAAATATATTAACTAATGAACCTATTTTACAGTATCCAGATTTTTCCAAACCCTTTGTGCTAACTACAGATGCGAGTAACCTCGACATAGGAGCCGTTTTATCACAAGGACCTATTGGTAATGATTAACCTATCTGCTACGCCAGCCGGACGCTCACAGATTCAGAAATAAATTATTCCACTTCGGAGAAAGAACTGTTAGCAATCGTTTGGGCAACTAAATACTTTCGTCCGTATTTATTTGGTCGAAATTTTCAAATTGTAACGGACCATAAACCCCTTCTGTGGCTAATGAGCCTTAAAGATCCAAATTCGAGACTAATACGTTGGTGACTCAAACTCGCAGAATTTGAGTACGAAGTAGTCCATAAAAAAGGGAAATTAAATGCTAACGCGGACGCTCTAAGCCGTATAAAGCTCGAAAACTCTAAAAATATAGAGATTAACCTGAATGAAAATATCTCCAATAATCTGGATATAATCTCAAATGGTGCCACAATACATTCAGGGATAGAAAATTTAAATGACCTTATTTATATATCAGAACGCCCATTAAATGAATTTCAATTACAACTTATCCTTGAACAATCTGAAAGATCTCCTTCGACTTCAGTTGAAATATTATTCAAGAATAAACAACGTCGCATTATTCGAATGCAAAACTTTTCTGAGGAAAATATTACAGAAATATTTAAAAAATTTCTGGCACCAAACAAAACTACAGCCATCTTTACAGATGACCAAATTTTCAAAACTGTTCAATCGGTTTATACCAAATTCTTCTCAAGAAGCAAAATCTTCAAATTAATTCGTTGTATGGAATTATTAACCGATATAAAAAGCAATGATGAGCAAGACAACATTGTCAGGAATTATCATATTAAAAACAATCATAGAGGAATCAATGAAACCTTATCTCATATAAAAAGAACTTACTATTTCCCTTTTATGAAAAACAAAATTTCACAAACAATTAATAACTGTGAGAAATGTCAAACATTGAAATATGACAGAAACCCACCCAAGTTACATTTTGAGAAGCCAGAAACTCCATGTAAACCTTTAGATATCCTCCATATAGATATTTATTCAATAAATCATAAACAAATACTTACAATAATCGACAAGTTCTCAAAATTTGCAGCTGCTTATACCCTACAAGCTCGTACTAGTTTGAGTATAATAGAATCTATTAGACACTTTATGAGTTTACACGGAATTCCAAAAACTATAGTCTCTGACCAAGCATTAGAGTTTAATTCTAATTTGTTCAAAGACTTCTGCAACCAATATGATATCAACCTACACATAACCTCATTTCAACAAAGCAGCAGCAATGCTCCGGTAGAGCGATTACATTCGACCCTCACAGAAATATATAGGATAATTTATGAAAAACAAAAGGACAGGAATCATGAAGACATCCTAAATGAAACAATAATCACTTACAATAACGCTATTCATTCGGCTACCAATTTAACTCCTTACGAACTTTTCTCTGGTAAAACTTATAAATTTCTTGATAAAATAAAATTTAATGACGAACACGAGTTCTTACAAAAATTAAACGAATTTCAAGCTAAACTTTACCCACTCATAAAGGAAAAAATTCAAAAAACTGTAGACAAAAATATAGATAAATTAAATAAAAAAAGAGAAATTCCCCCATCTCTTGCAGAAAACGAAGTTATTTTTAGAAAAGAAAATAGACGAAATAAATTAACACCTCGTTTTAGCATCCATAAGGTTAAAGAAAATAATAAAGTAACTGTAATTACCCATAGAAATCAAAAAATACATAAATCTAAAATAAAGAAAAAACGTAAATTACAGGTTAACCACAATTCTCGCTCAGAGAATGGAAGTCCGCGATCTGAACCATCATCACGGGTTACTCCCAATGAAACTAGGGAAGGCCAGGATAATTCAAACTCACAAGAAACTGGTACACATAATTAAACTTACAGACTACAAAGACAGTATAAATAAAATAAAAGACTCCTTAGACATGATTGACAATGACGAATTCACGAATTTTGTTGAAACTATCAAGTTAAAACTTAAAGAATCGGAAAGAAAACTTGAAACTCTTTTACCTAAAAGAAGGAATAAAAGAGGAGCAATAAATATTTTAGGCTCGTTGGTAAAAGCTATATTAGGAAATATGGATAACGAAGATGCTACACGAATAAATGACGAAATTGAAAAACTCTCTCTGAATCAACATGATATACAGAATGAAATACATAATCAAATACAAATTAATAACCAAATGATCGAAAGGTTCCGTAACATTACGATCCATATCAATAAACAGCAAGAATTTATAGAATCATATTTAAATAAATACAATAAAGCGATAAATAATAAAATTAGAATGGAAAATGAAGCTGTTAAACTTTCACAATATATGAATCAAATTAATTTCAATATAGATTTACTTAATAATCATTTAATTAACATAGCAGAAGCAGTCGTATTAGCTAAACTAAATATTATCTCGAAACAAATCCTTAGTCCACTTGAATTAGGGTGACCAGACGTCCTCTTTTAAGAGGACATGTCCTCTTTTCAAGTCGAAAAAATCTGTCCGGTCTCTTTTTTACAAATATTGAATTTTGTCCTCTTTTTAGGTTTTTGGATTACTTTTTAAATTTTTCGACTCGAAATTAATAACAATTTTGTTATAACGAATAGAAATTATATTATATATAAGAAAATTATATTATAACGAATACATAAACACAACAAGATTTTCCTGGCAATACCATAGATAAACGAAATTAGTGCAAAACAAAAAATACATTAAATATTTGAAAAAAAATTCATTCCTTTGAAAGTGAAGGAAATTTTGAAAAAAAGTGAAAGAAATGGCTTACAACAAGAAGTTAAAGCTATGGAAAATAATTTACTGCAAATATATGTTAGATGCTTGGACTACCTGGAAAAATGGTCACAGTCTCTTCGAGAATTTGAATGCTTCCAATGGATGAGTTTTAAAAACATTCCAAATTGGCGTGACCTAGAAATGAGTTTGCGAGATTTGCAAAATAAAGAAGTAAAATTCAACGAATCAAAACTGTTTGATCAGTTTTGTAATTTTAAAAAGTTTGCGGAAGAATATATAGAAAAAGAAGAATTCAAAAAGCTAACACTTCATGAAAAATGGATATCTTATTTTAAAAAACAACACCTGATTGAAATGCACAGTGAATTGCTTATAATCGCTCAGTTTTTCTTCGCAATTCCTGCTCATAACGCGAGTGTTGAAAGAATTTTTTCTTTAATTGTGAGCCAATGGACTGAGGAAAGAAACAGACTAAGTGTGGATAGTATTAGTGTACTGTCACATGAGACTGATTCTGAATCTGAAAAATTCCGAAAATTTCAGAATCACAATCAAATACATTGTAGTATATGTGACCTGTTACATGGCTCTGAAAAATTCATCTGCTGAATAAATTCCGGTTTGTATTTCCGTTTTGTAATCTGATTATTTTCAGAATAGAAAATGAAACATGCTGACAATAAATGTAACATGTCACATGTACCTGAAATCTGAATCTGAATTCATAGCTAAACCACTCAATAAATTGACATACTTGTTTATATACAACTTGAAGATCATAAGATAGAAGACAGAAGACAGAAGATTAACTTTATTTCACCCTCCATTGAAAAGTGCGTCTTACCAACGTACTCGCCACTCATAGTAGTTATCGTTCGATGGTTTAATGTTCACTCGATAAGTAAAGTGTTTTATAACAATAACAAATTTAAAGAAAAATATTGAAAAGGAGTTTTCAGATTCAGAATCAGAATGAACAAAAAGTGAATTCTGAATCTGAAATTTTACGTTTCAGATTCAGAATCAGAATAATGTGACAGTACACTTAGAGGCATCATAATGTGCAAATTTAACTTTAAGCAATATAATTGTAATCAATTTTATGATTATTTATTAAGAAAATCCAATATTTTACGAAAAATATCATCTAATGCGAAATACTAAATATTGTGTTAAATGTGAATGCTTGTGTTAAATAGCTTCATGCAACATTTTGCTTGTTTTGTTTATATTTTATTTTATTTCATTTGTTTATTTTTGTTATTGGTTTTTTATAATAATAATGAATTTTATAATAATAAATGCATATATCACTCCTATTATAACTATTATGCTTACTTTGCTTATTTTTCAAGTGTCCTCTATTTCAATTGTCCCAATCTGGGAACCCTAACTTGAATTAAATCAGATATACGAAAATTTCCAAAGTCAAAATGTAAAAATAGAATCCGATGAACAGATTTATGAATTTCTTGGACTGCAAGCTTATTACAATGCTACGAACATAATTTTTAATATCCAAATACCCATATTCTCAAACCAGACATATTTCTTTTTCCACTTAATACCTTTACCGATTAATAAAACCTTATCCATAATTACCAAACCATACATAGCATACAATGAATTTGACATACAATATTTTGAACAAAGTTGTATTTTTATTGAGAAAATCTATTATTGTAAAAAATCTATGAAAAATCTAAAAGTCAATGAAGATGAATGTATTAAAAATATAATTAAAAACATCCCGGCCAATTGTAAATTATCGGATGGAATTGAAACTAGTACAATCTACCAACCTGAACCAAACTACATCCTTTGCATAAACATACCAGAGACGAACATAACTTCAACTTGTAATGCTCCAAGAAGTCTGATAAAAGGGACATCTCTAATCCATTTCGAAAATTGCAGTATTGAAATTAATGAAGTAACATACGAAAGTACCACAAACGTTTTTTGGGACAATGTAATAATACACCCAACATTGTCCAAGAAAATTAATTCCTCAGAAACAATAGTAAATATCAGTTTGGAAAAACTAAAATCTTACAATTTCAAAAATTTGGATGAAATTAATCTTTTAAAAGTAAAAACTACACAAATAGACTATGCTACATTTGGCATAATATTCCTCCTGTTCATACTGACTGTATACATGTTTTTTAAATACGTTAAAAGATCATCAAATCAGCAATACATTCTCTCTGGACAATAAGACAGAATTCCAGCAACAACTTCACATGATATACCAAAGATGCAACTCCTTTGGTCGTCGCTTCATCCAAGGGGAGAGGAGTTACGGCTACAGTCCATATCCACACCTAGTATATTTTACAATACATAACAACAATGTAAATTAATATGTATTATCATTTATGTAATTATCAAATATTCATAGTTAGCATTTTTTATTATATATAAACAGTAACAACATTTTAATTTTATTATATCTCATATATTATTTGTAATTTAAATAAACCATTATACAACATTGTATTCTCCAATTTCCATGCATAGTAACTTCCTGTAAATCTGCTAATTAAGCATTTCATTTATATAAAGATAAGATACTGTATAACATGATTAATATGATATGTACTTTTGATATGTACTTATGTCTTATAAAATAAATTTTAAGTAGTCAGTCTAAGTTCAGTCTTTGTAACAGTAACAAGAAAATAAAGAAATTTTTAAAATTAAATTTTTATTTTTTTTGTGTGTTAATTTTAATTAACATAACTCGCGTAAAGATTATGATTCTAATTTCAAACACCGTTTTTCAAAATAAAAAAAAAAAAACTAAGGGCACAATAAAACACTTTTTTTTTCTATGTTAAAAAAACTATTTTTTATTTTTCCCAAGAAAAACATGATTTTTTCTTTGTTTTTTTTTTTTTTATTTTACAATTTTTTCTTTTTTTTTTTGTTCTTTATTTTTTCCCTGTAAAAATCACAAAAAATAAGAAAAACGACAATTTTTTCTAAAAAATTTTTATTTTCTATAAAAAAGAGAAAGAAAAAAAATTATGTAGGTAGTGTCGATACTACACCTTGGTTATACTTTGTACACACAGTACAAAGTAGATGAAAATAGAAAAATAAATGCTGCTTTAAATACAATGCAACAGCAACGCGTCGTCAAA
Organism: Villa cingulata; assembly: GCA_951394055.1. NCBI lineage: Eukaryota > Metazoa > Arthropoda > Insecta > Diptera > Bombyliidae > Villa > Villa cingulata. The sequence goes on along the minus strand of OX596022.1, from coordinate 22,529,696 downwards.
AAAAATTATTTTTCTTTTTCTTTTCTTTTGAAGAAAAAGAATAAACAATCCTGAAAAAGGATAATAGAAGTAAAAAAAATGTAAAAAAAAAAATGAGGTGGTAAGATCTTATTTCTAAGATCGTTCGAAACGATACCACCCCACATCTGACACCAATGTTGTAAAAAGATTTTTCTAGTTTCTTTTCCTTAACCCCTTTTTTTTTTGGTAAAAAGAAAAAAGAAAGGGTTAAAAAAAGAAAGAGCACTAGGAAGGATAAAAGATGAAAATTAGGGGCCGAGCGGAGCCTTGAAAAATAAAGAAAAATGTGGAATGGGAAAAAAAACAAAGGAGGGAGAAATTTTGTTCTTTTAACCCTTTTATTGCAAAGGGGTTATTTGAACAAAGCAATTTTAAAAAAATAAAAGAAAAGAAATAAGAAAAATTTCACTTAACAAAAACAAAGTCACTTTTATTTTCCAAAAAGAAAATTTAACAAAACTTAGCAATTTTAATTAAAAAAAAAAAACTTTACTAACAAAAAACTACTTTACTTTTTTAAAAAAAAAGAAACTTTACTTAAAAAAAAACTAATTTAAAAAAAACTACTTTACTTAAAAAAAAAAAAAGACTTTACTTTAAAAAAAAAACAACGAACTCTACTTTAAACTTTTAAAAAAAACAACGAACTCTACTTTAAACTTTACTTTAAAAAACTCAATTAAAAAAAACTCTTCTGTGTTGTGACGAGCCCGTTTATATACTCCTCGTCACACACAAAAAAAAAATAGTAAACAGTTGCATTCTGGAATTTTCTATCAATTCGCTGCCCGCTGTAACGTCAACGGATTGACAGAAAATTCCAGTGGTAATGTTCGTTGTTCTTTTGCTGAATCTGTTACAATTTTTTTTAGTTATCGAAAAAAAGAAGAAGAATCGTGACAATTTCATTTAAAAAAAAAAAAAATGTAAACAAACAAGTGACAAGTAAGTAAGTATGAAAAATTTTTTAATTTTTTAATTATAATTATTTAATTAAATTTAGGAATTAATTTATTTTTTTTTGTTAGGTTTACAACAGTATCTTTGCTAAAACAAGCATGCAACCGTTTTGTAAAAGAAATCTTTTTATATAAGATGAATTTTAAGAAGCATTCCGTAAGGAACAACGAAACAATGAGGACGTGTTTTTTACATGCTCGTGGTAGAATTAAAAGTAAAATTATTGGAGTGATAAAGTGTAGTAAAATTAAGAAATATATTAAGTAGTTTAATAAATATTAAGGAATAAAATAGAATACTGTTTGAAAAAAAAAGTGAACTTTAATGAATAATTTAGTGGATGAGAAGTACAAAGAACATAATTGTACAATATATAGGGAGAAAAGACTTCATTAGATATAAGACATTGGAAAACATTATACCTGCGTTCGCGTTACACATGAAAAGTGTGGAGGCGAATCACCACATAATTGTTTTCGACAAAACAATTTGTTGAATGTATATACACGTGCCGGGATAGTGAAAATACAGGGTGCGTAATTTAGTTCCGAGTGACAATACAAGCGAGTCACAGGGTGACCAAAAAACGTTAAGGCGCAGGGTGGCCAAAAAAAAAATTTCTTGAGTACAAGGTGACCAAAAAAAAAAAAAACTTTTTTGATGAAAAATAAATAATAGTTAAAAAAAATAAATTTTTGTTTTCTTTTTAAAGAAAAGAGAAAATCACAAAAGTAGAAAAATAAAACAGCAGTCAAACAACCTACATAGAGTAGAGTAACTAAGATGGGGCAGCCCCCAGGGGGTAACACCAACTCCCTCGCCCTGCTGGCGGCTAAAGAGTCGAACAGCAGGAAAAGAGCGAAGTTGAGTAATCAACATACGACCATACCAATGAACAGCACCGAATACCCGGAACTGACCTCGCGCAAGGTAGCCGACGAGGAAACAAAGTACATCATGGTTCAGAGCCAAGTTATAGACCCGGACAGGTCTTCCGAGACAATGAAACAATTTAAAAAATTAGAAACCTTCAACGCGTTCATGGTTCTTAAAGCACTGCAGGGAATATCGTCAGAAATCATCGAGGTGGACTGGAGGAATGACGGGAGAATCCAGCTCCTCATAAAGAATAGGATCTATGCAGAAAAGATCATCCATTCGAAAGAACTGGTCTTGGGCAAAAATAACATTATCCCCATCAAAGTTGAGTACGTAGCGGGACTCAACACGTCGAAAGGGGTAATCTGGTGCCCCCAGTTTAAATACGTGTCAGAGGCTGAAATCCTCGAAAATTTTCCGATCAAGGCGTTATGGCGGTAAGGCATGTGCTGAGAAGGAAGAATGGCTCAACCGAACCATCACCCTCCGGCACCATCATATTAACGTTCGACTCGCACAAGACACCGCAATATGTGAAAGCGTGTGGAGTCATGCGTATTCCAGTCAGGGAATACAAAATGACCCCTATGCGCTGCCACAATTGCCAGATCATGGGCCATACGAAGAACAGATGCGGGGGACAAGCACGATGTGCTGATTGCGGGGTAGAGAAGGCTAACCATGGTACAGAATGCACCACCTCCTTCTGTGTCAACTGTAAAATTACAGGGCATGGAGCAGCAGCCACGAGCTGCCCCAGTTTCATCCAAGAAAAGCAGATTTTAGCCATTATGGCGAACGAGAGGTGTACCAAGTTCCACGCAAGGAAGAGGTACTTTGAGAGGAACCAGCCTAGCAGTTTTCATCTAGGGTCAACCAGCAGCAATTTGGCGAGCAGAATTTGCACGGTATCGTACGCCCAAGCAGCTACAATAGGTAAGGCAAGTACAAGTACTAACGACACGAGAACGCAAAAAACGACAACCAACAACAGCACGACCACAAAGACACTGATTACAAACAACAACTCAATCACTACGAATTTCCTGAATGTGTCTGTCACCGTACACACATCACCCCCAATGGCTTTTTCATCGGTATATACTACCGGAACCGACGTCATCGACACCTCCACTCTGGAAAACTTTGTTAAACCAACTCCTATCAGCTTCAATAATTGGCGGTGATTTCAACGCCCATCACCACTTCTGGGGGGATCACAGCTCTGACCCTAGGGGTACGATTATTGCTGACTGATACTCGAATCTGACTACATGCTCTTAAATGACGGAGCCCACACCTTCGTGGCGCCGACACACCTTACTAGCTCCGCAATTGATCTCACCATGGCGTCTTGCCACTTAGCCAGCAACTTCTCATGGACAATCCATGAAAACCCAGAGGGAAGCGACCACTTCCCAATCATAATAAACGCGTTAACAGGCTAGCCGTTCAAAAAATTTCCACGCGGTTTGCTGAAGAGAAAGCTGACTGGGAACTCTTAATAATAGCAACATTAATAAAGAGGCAGCCAGCATCAAAAGAATAATTAGATCTGCTGCAGCCTTGTCTATGCCATCCGTACGACCGTCGGTCTGCTCTCAGCCTTGCTGGCTCAACAGCCAAATTAAAAACATGATTCGACAGAAGAAGGCGGCTTGGAAGAGATTCCAAAGAAATCCCACCATCGCAAACTCAACGACATTCAAACGACTAACTGCGCAAGTGAAGAGGGAGGTGAAGAAAGCGAAAAAGGCCTCATGGCAGGCATTCGCTATCTCGATAGCTCCATCCGACTCGCTGAGAGATGCATGGATGAAGGTGAAGCGCCTATATGGCAAACTACCCTCAGCCGTACTATCTCTCATGACAGTTGATGGAACGGTCACCGACTCACTTGGTATTGCAGAAGAGTTTGCATCCTCTTGGTCCTCAGTCTCGAGCGACCTTCGCTTATCGGAATCGGTTATCGACCAGAAATCTGCCTAATCGGTTGACACATCCTATCATGTGAGCCACCATCTGTCTTATCCGATCACTCTTGGGGAACTGGAGCACACACTGAAATCCTTCGTTGGCTCCACCCCGGGTGCGGATCGAATAAGCTACCGCATGATGACACGCCTCCCGAACGAAGTAAAAATCAGAATAGCAGACTTGTTTTCGAACAATCTGGCGTGTGGAACTTTCCCACATGACTGGAAAATAGCCACACTGATACCGATCCCGAAGAAAATCTCAACTGCAAAGCGCGCACTGGACTACAGACCCATATCCTTTCTCCCATGTTTATCCAAAACATTGGAGAAGATTATGGGAAAAAGACTTCAGTTAGTGACTGAGTACCTGACGATGGCTGGTCAGCGCGGTTTCCGCCCGAGAAGAGGTACCATTACAATCCTACACGACCTTGAAGAAGGGCTGGCTTCTTCCTTGGCAGCGAGAGGTCATTCTAGTGTTGTATCATTAGACCTTAATAAGGCATACGACAGAATTCCAGCCTGTTTCGTTTGCCAAAAACTGACCTCTTGGGGCGTGGACCCGAACTTCATAAAGGCAATCTACAGTTTCATGTCTCATAGACAGATCCAAGTTCGTACGAATGGCTACCTCTCAAACCGTTATAAACTGGATAACGGCACCCCACAAGGATCCCCCTTGTCCACAACGCTACTAGTTGTTTATTTGGATTCGCTGCTGTGGAGCTAACAAGATATCCCAATATAAAAGTGCTGGCATATGCCGACAATATCTTGCTTAGTGACACCTCGTGCACTCCAGAAACAACCAACGAACTTCACGGAGCCTCAGAACTGTCCCTTAAGTGGGCTCAAGATAATGGAGGAAGTATCCCTCTTGAAAAAGCGGAATTCCTTCATATTTGCAGAAAAAGAAACTGCACCATAAACAAGATAACAATCGCTACACGCGAAATTACGCAAGGTCCCCCCTGTTTGATACAGTCTGGAGCTTCCTAGAGGGGGAGAGTCGGAATAGATACTCGTCACTACGAAGATCTGTGATGACGATTCCCCGTCTGGGGGGCTCGTTCCCCTCGAAACCTCCTCCAATCCCAATCATCCAAGACCCACAAGCATCCCTAGACACAAGACTATAAGTACATACGAGATGAACTTAGCTCCTACAAGAAAGAAGACACCAGCCCCGAGGTCTACCGGGCGCTGCACGCGCAGATATGTGAGGAGTTCTGTGGCAGGCGGCTACTGTACACCGATGCCAGTAAGTCCGCTTCTGGCGTCGGCTTAGCAGTAGTCAGCAAGCGCAGGCAGTCCGGATGGAAGACGGTGACTCAGAGGAGGCTACCAGTGGAAGCTCAGGTATTTGACGCAGAATTGACTGCAGTGTGGATCGCTGCAGCCATAAGGGCGGAAAATAACAGAGCTTCGGTAATCTTCACTGACTCCCTATCGGTCGTCCAAGCTTTAAAGAATCCAGGAAACCCAGACCACTTGGTTGCCAGGATCAGGGCATACATCTCCCGGTTAGACACACGCGTGGTATGGATCCCGTGGCACGTCGGTATAGTGGGTAACGAGAAGGCGGACCAGGCAGCCAAAGCAGCCATTGGCGTGGTAGAAGAGTCAGACCTTCTCGTCCCGCCTGACCCGAGCGCTATATTTGGGATCGGTCTGAACCAATTGCACAAGCGAAGATTGGCTAGGTTCCAAGACATTGGTTCGGACACCACGACCACGATTGGAGATTAACCACGACCTCAGGGCTCCAAGATTCAACCCTGCGTTGAGCAGGGCCCGGCAGATTTCACTCTTGAGATTACGAACTGGACATACGAGGCTGACCTATCCCTTCTCTTCGAACAGAGGGGAGAGGTCAACCTGCCCTTGTTGCAGGAGCACAATACATACTAACGCTACGAAACTACTGACAGACTGCACGGCTATTACAGATATAATGACAAGACTCGGATAGCAAGTCGTGAATAGAGAGGAGGTACTGGATCCGACTCAGGACATGAACTCCCCCCTATTCACGGTTTTGACACAACTGAGACTAGCGGACAAGTTGTGATGGGGGAAGCGACAAACACCCATCCCAAATAACTGAGCTAAAATAAAAGAATTAAAAGAAGAATGCTTCAACTTATAAGAAATTATACTCAAACAGAAAGGTGTGAGGCAACCCACTGTCCTCACACCAAAAATAACAAATAATAATAATAATAAATCGAAGTACCAAAAATACTGAAAGGAGTCAAGCCCGTAAGGACAGGTTGTGTGGGGTATTGGAGCCGGCTTCACCGTTTCCACAACATGTGTGGACGGAGTGAAAATGTGGCTGATCTCCCACTCAATGACCCATTTAGAGTTAAGTGTGCTAGTCCCCTTCTCGAAGGGGCTCAGTAGTAGATTAAGTTTTAAAATAACATTAGATTAAGACTTGAATACTAACAATAGAGTTAAACATCTGTGGACTAATCATGGGAGCTAGTGGTACTGGTACCCCCTCTTCAACCAAATTGGCGGAGAAGTGGGGATAGCGTGGCCAAGCTAATATCATAATTAGTGACACAGAATAGTATGTAAGTAGCTCATAAGTAAACTCTAGATGTAAATGATCGCCAAAAGGCCCTGGTGGGTCATGGTGAGGGCGGGGGTGGGGCAGTTTACTGACCCCACACCCATTACAAAAAAAAAAACAAAAAAAAAATTTAAGAACATATATAAACCAAATTTATAGTTAATGGATTTTAGTGAATAAAGAAAAGAAAAATGTATATATAAGAATAGAAACATTGGTTTTTGCTCATCTAATCCTGACAGACCTATATCCCTATTAGTTCACTCTAAATTTGGTGTTTTAATTGTTTTCAGCATTTCAAGGATGGGAACATAGTTTTTTAACAGCGAACTATGTTTATTGAGGTGGGTTAGTCCCTAATATCGTTGGGCGAGGCAATTCTTTTTTTTTTATTTCAGGACCAACGATGGTAGTTGCTGTTTTTAAGGCTTGAGCGGGGCCATAGTTTACAGTTTCTTCAGGTGGGGTATTCTTTTTGAAGCATTCTTGGTAGAAGGATACCACAACCTTCTAGCGCTTCAGGCTACGAAAATCAAAAGAGAGATGGATAGTGGCAAACTCACGCCCCATCCGGCGAGCTAGTACCGTGCTAACCAACTAACGTAGCCGCCACTACCACCATCCATCATCTCAAGATGTAAGTATGATGTAATGAGTGTTGATACTTAATATCAACAACAATAGCCGGCCCTGTACAACATAGGTAATACCTGTTGTACCTAATATTAATAGTATGTGTTATGTATTATCGTTATATCTGTTTGTGCCGTGTGATTTTACAGCGGGCTTCCATCTCTTATTAGGATGGAAGATACTGCTGTGACGTCACGCGACTTATTCATATATAAATAAAGCGAACATTTTATGTTTATTTTTGTAATTTTCAGCATTTATTTACAGACCAACAATATGTCGTTATGTTGACTGTACACGGAAAAAAATGATTTTTCCCCCGTTGTAATACAGAAATGCAAAAGTATTATAACATCATTTGTCACAAAAAATTGCAAAAAGCATTTAACGCACATCTTAATTTGATTGTCACATGACAGACATAGAAAACAATTTTGCTCCAATAATTAAATTATTTTATATATTCATATTAAATATGAATATTCAATATAATTATAAAAAAAGAAAGGGATTATGTATATGCAAGTACATAATTTTTATTAAAAAAATATATAAAGACACTGTAAAATGAATTATATTTGTTCCCAAAAATATTTTTACTTTACACCACATTTAATAATAATATATTTAATTTACAATATATTATATGATGTAATGAGTGTTGGTACTAAATATCAACAACAAAAATGTTGTACATTGGATGACACGCTTGGATGTACAGTGGCAGAGGGCAGACATTTTTTTTTATTTTAAAATTTGATACAAGAATTTTTTTTAAGAAGTAAAGTGAAAATTTTATAATTGATTTAATATTTAAAAGTAGATAAATTTTGATTTTAAAAATAATTTGTGAGTGTAAAATCCAAAGACAAATTAATAGAATTGATAAAATTGATAGATTTGGTGAAGTAAATTTATTAGGATACCGGATATTTTTTTAGTTTTTTAAACAGCTAGTTTTTTTAAACATGAAAAATCGAAAAATATATGAATCTTCATGATTCTAGTCTCAAAATGTTCAATTTAACTTCGGGTTTATGAAAAAAATATAATATTTACAGCTTGATGCGTAGGATAGTGTGGTAGATAGTTAAAAGAGCATATGAAAAAATCAGTTTAATTCAGTTAAAAAGTGTTGATCAGTGTTAACGAATGAAGCTAATTATAGGCCTTTTCGTAAATTCAGTTCTAAGTTAGATCTTTTTTGCAGTTCGTTCGAAAACTATAAAATGCAAAACATACCTGGAAGATTTTAACACAAATAAGCAGCGTGAGTTGAAACACTGCATATATGCTACTGACAAGTGTACTGTCGAAGTTATCTACCACTTCATTCTTTACAACAGCTATTTTTTAAAATAATAAAAATATAATTTTGGGATTTCGAACTTGTTGTATTAATTGTATTAATTGGTTTTAAAAGTTTTATTCTTTATAATGTCAGATTCAAGTGAAGATATTGAAAAATTACTTAAGTATATTAAAATTGAGGTTAAAATTTATATTTTCAATAAATAAAATTGTACAATACACATCGAACACATTATTTTTCAATATTATAATTATTGTTGATTACCACTTATCACTAAATTTTTCGTTCGAAAATGCAAAATGTCAGAAGTGAAAACTCTTAACCATTGCATTTGCAGCGCTGCTTTATTCCTGCAGACTGCACATTACTGTTCTAGTACTATTTTTAAGATAAGAAAGAATACACAGTGCAACCTGCATTTTCGAAAAAGCCTTATACAACACTTTTCATACTCTTTTAGCACCCCCGCACCCACCTGCCAATATTCTCTTTTTTTCATTTATATTTTATTTTTCATTCTATAAAATTCTTCAATCTTACTAATGAAAAATTGCTCATGAGTAATCACCACCCACCACACCACTCCCCCGCATTAGACAGCCACTATTATATTCTATTCATAAATCCGAAATCAAAACAAAGTTGGAAAAAAAATTGTTGACTTTTCAATTTTTTGAGTAAAAAACCAGCTGATAGCGGAAGTATATATGTAATTACCAAATATGTATTCATATGTATGTATAATATAAAATGAATTGATACCACTTTTAAAGAAAATAGTTTAAATAATCCCTGTATAATGAATAACAAAGAGGTTCATATTTAACATTACACACAAATATTTTCATAAAGAAATATGTTAATATAGGTCATGGATACTATATACATTATAGATCCTGATATATATCATTGAAAAATATATTTTTATAATTATACTTGTATGTATGTGTACAAAATACCATATATACGATGAATACATACAATCATGTACATATATCACCACAGACAAATATACAGACCATATTGGAACCAAAAATCCGTCATCATATAAAATGAAAAAATCGTGTGTCTCCATCTACTTTACATAAATCAAAATGCTTTAATTTAGTTTAGTTTCGAATCCATAAAAATAATATTCAAATAATACCAAACTTTGAATTTGAAACAAACTTTAAATGAATGTTAATGTATAGTACAATACATATTCATTTTTACACATTTAATACATATGTTCATAAGTTTGTACAACCAGTACAACTAACAAAGCGTATAGCACATAGCACCCATTCACCAGGAAACAATATAAATTTGGTACTGTATTGAATTTATCAGTGTATTTACATACGCATTTACGCACATATTTTAACATTTGACAGTATATGTAGTAGTGTCGAATGTCTGCTTTGCCAGTGCTTTAATAATTATACGCAAACGTATTTGCAATAGACAGAGTAAATTTGTTTTTGTACATTTCAATCTATGTGCTATCGCAGACAATATAATACATACATACATATATATATATTATTTGTGGTGCTAAGTGCTCTACGCTATACGAATACTTCAGGTTTATTTTTTTCATCCTTTTGAAGTGAAAACTTCTTTAGCATCGTTGTGATTTGAAAATTTATGAAACGAAAAGGCGAAAGTAAAAAGAGCAAAATAAATCGAGGCAGTCTGGTGGCGATTTAATATTGTCAAATAAAAATATTAAATCGAATCATTCTGAATAAAATATTAGAAGAGAATAATTGTGAAGATTTTTAATTAAAAGTTAATAATTATAATTAAATAATTTATATAAATTTTATAATAATAATTTTTTTATAATTTATAATAAATATATTTTATATTTAATTAATAGTGAAGATTTAATTAATATTAAATTATATTTAATTATTATTAATTTTGTTTTAAATTATTTATAAATGTAATGTGTGTGCAATTCAAAGATTTTTAAAATTTAATAATTATAATTAAATAATTTATATAAATTTTATAATAATTTATATAATTTAAATTTTATAATAATAATTTTTTTATAATTTATAATAAATATATTTTATATTTAATTAATAGTGAAGATTTAATTAATATTAAATTATATTTAATTATTATTAATTTTGTTTTAAATTATTTTTAAATATAATGTGTGTAATTCTTCAAATATTCCGAAAACGAATGCAGAATATTGCCGCGATTATCGAAAAAAAAGAAGAGAAAACAAGATTAAAAAGATAGCAAAAACTTCAACGGAACGTGTTCGTGAATTTCGTGAAAAATTATTAAATTATAAAGAAATTATTATTATAAAATTTAAATTATATAAATTATTATAAAATTTATATAAATTATTTAATTATAATTATTAAATTTTAAAAATCTTCACAATTATTCTCTTCTAATATTTTATTCAGAATGATTCGATTTAATATTGTTATTATTATTATTATTATTATTATTTATTAATTATATAAATTAATTTACATAAATAAAATTAAGCAAGGAAGCGCTGGTAGCTGAGACCTTCGGCTTCTTACAATATTAGTTTAAATTGCTTAATATGTATCTATATTATGTATGTATACAATAATTATCTATAATATGTACGTATAATATATGTATATATATATTATATATTTTTTTTTTTTTTTTTTGCATCTGATTACTTATCTTATTGTTAGTTAATTATTGGGAAAAAGAAAAAGAAAAAAGTTACATTTTTACTTATTTTTAAATGTGTTTGTAAAGTTTGGATAATTTAAGGAAGGTGATTAGGTTTTGAAGATTATGTATATTAGTATCTATAAATGTAGGTTTTTTATTATTATCTAAAATAATATTTCTTAAATTATTATACTTCGTGCAGTTAAATAGTATATGTGGTATATCTAATTTGGAGTTACAATGCGTACATTTTGGAGGAAGGGATTTGTTGATTAGGTGTTGATGTGTCATTAGACTATGACCTAATCTAATGCGGCAGATTTTTATGAAGTGTAATCGAGAGAGAACAGGCGGATAATTAGAATTGAGTGTGTTAGTCTTAATATATTTGAAATAGAAGTTATTGTGCTTCAAACGGTTGGCGTGTTGTTTTTCTATAATAGCTTTAGATGTATGAAGGTTGAGGTCTTTTGAGGATTTATTTTTCTTAAAGAGAAGGGGGAATTGGTTTGAACGTGAAGCTGTTAAGTCTGCAAAATGGTTACCTCGAATGCCTATATGGCTAGGAACCCAGATCATTTAATTTGTTTGTAATGGGCGATCATTTTGTCTCTTATTTGATTAATTAAAATTGAGTTGTGATTTATATTAGAAATTGCTTTGAGAGCAGATAGGCTATCTGTAAAAATAGCTGATTGTGATTTTGTATTTATGGTATGGTCTATGGCTGTGAGAATTGCAGTGGTTTCGGCGGTAAAAATTGAAGAATAATTGGGTAGGTTTGCATTGGCAATTAATATTGTTAGTTGACAATATAAAATGTATTTTATATTTAATTAATAGTGAAGATTTAATTAATATTAAATTATATTTAATTATTATTAATTTTGTGTAATTCTTCAAATATGCCGAAAACGAATGCAGAATATTGTCGCGATTATCGAAAAAAAAGAAGAGAAAACAAGATTAAAAAGATAGCAAAAACTTCAACGGAACGTGTTCGTGAATTTCGTGCACGCCGAAAAGCGTTATTGAATGTGGTAAATGATAGTTCTATTACGTATAATGATGATTTTACTGTTAAAAATAGTGAAAGTGATCATAGTAAGTACTCAAATATTTTCTAATAAACAAATTTTGTCCTAATACGCACTACTTGTACGTCAGATGAATAATCACCGTACATGATGTTTATAACCTAATTCGTTAATTTTTTCAGATGATATTCCCATGGATATTTCAAATGTGCAAGGTGATGCATTAATTGAAAATGATATTGTGAATAATGATTGTGAGTAATTGTATTTAAATTTTCATAAACTTTAAATTTGTGTGTATTTGATTATTTTCTGAATTAAAAAAAACATAGATGTGCAAAAAAATTAAATAAGAGATTAATTTATTAATAATAGATAATTTTAGATTTAGATAATTTTTTAATAATTATTTTAGTTTTTATCAAAATTAAAAATTGACATTACGCAGTATTCCAAAGATATATTGACCATATTAAGACCGAAGTATTTATTTCATACTTTAGTTACGATAAGCCTCTTGTATCATTTATCGAAAATGTAAGCTCTGAGTCTGAATAAATTATGTAATATATACGAATAAAATGTAAAATAATTATCAAATTTTGTATCACTATGATCATTACTAAAACCTACAATTATCCTCTTACCGAAATTTTACATTCGTCTCATTATCTTGAAGCAAAAATTTTTGAAGGTTTCACTTCTACAACGTGTGAATTGCACACACATTATATTTTTTTTCTTTTTGATGTTGCGTTTGCTACGCCACTATCTTGACACACAATTACATACGTAGTAAGGTCCAAGTATTCTCAGCCTAACATAGAAGAAAGTGTCAGAAGAAAAAAACATATATATTATTTCTCAATATAGTCTCATCCCTTCATTTGAATACATTTTTCACATCTCTTAACTAGTGCCTCTATACCAGTATAAAAGTAGGTTGAATCCTTGGTTTCAAAATGGGCATTTACAGCTTGCTTAATTTCATCATCGTCATTAAATTTTTTTTCCCCTGAGCTCGGACTTTAATTTTGAAAATAAAAAATAATCGCTAGGGGCCAAATCGGGACTGTAGGGCGGATGGTCCAGTTCCATAAGGCCGCATTCTTGTATAGTGGCCTTTGAAATTGCAGCCGTGTGAACTGGAGCATTATCGTGTAATAGCCGGACTCCTCTACTATTCTTCCCTCGTCGTTTTTCAATGATTTTTTGTCGCAATTACCGTAATAAATCGCAGTAATAGCTGGCGTTGACGACTGTTTCTCTCCTTAAAATAAATTAATAAGATCCCTTCGCAATCCCAAAAAATTGTAGCCATTACTTTTTTTGTACTTTGTGAGACCTTTGCTTTTTTTGGCGCTGGTTCTCCCTTACGATGCCACTCCATGGAATCCCTTCTGGACGTTGGATCATAATAAAGGACAATAGCTTCATCGCCCGTCACAATCGATTCTATAACTTTCTTCTGGTCTTCACGACAAAGCTCTAAAAACTATTTGCAACATTCAACACGTCGCTGTTTTTGAACAGCACTCAGAAGTTTTGGCACCCACCTTGCACTAACTTTTGACATACCCAAATATTCGTGAAGGATGCGCAAAACACTTGTTTTAGAAATGCCAGTTTGTGCGGCAATTTCTTTTGTTTTGAGTCGCCGATCACTTAGAACAATTTGTTCTACAAAGTCAATATTTTCAGCCGTAGTCACCGTTGTGAGCCCTCTAACACGTGGGTCATCTTCTAATGATTCTCTTCCCCAGCGAAACAACTTCGACCAGTATTTTATGGTGGCAAATGATGGACAAGAGTCTCCATATACAGCACGCATTCTTTCATTTATTTGTGTTGGTGTTAACCCTTCTTTTGTTAAAAATTTTATAACCGCAACGGTATTCAATATTGGATATTTTCAAAATTTATTGAAACTCACCTTCTCTCTAAGCTTGTTAAAATTAAACGGATAATCCTAAACGGCTACAAATTTGCATATTACCTGCTAAGGGTACCTTCTTTTCAACACCTAAAATAAACGATAAAACGAAAAAGGATAAACGAGTTTTTATGTATGAGGCTGAGAATACCTGGACCTTACTACGTATATATGTGCAGTATGTATGTAGTACGTACACTATTGTGTACCAGGATAGAAAAATTATTTCAGGCTTTGTTATAATTTTTGAACAATTTTTGACTTGAACATTTAGAATATTATTTTCTAAAAACGGACAAATAAAAAGGGTATTCACGGTTTGGTCTTGTATCATTGTAAACGATGTAAACTCGTACAATCCTACACCTATTGTAAACATCTTCAATGTAATTTTTACCTACACTGCTTGTAAAAATTTACAATGCTGAAACCGGTGTATATTACTATTGTTTACTATTGTATATGCCATTCTGACATTAAATGCTAAAATAATTTGATTAAATTTATTTTTATAATATTTCAGCTGACATATGTTATTAATTTGCTTGATTTCAATACAAAGTTTGAGTTCACGATATAGTGTAATGTTTAAGATTTGGGTGTATGTCACACTTTTTAACATTATAAGCATTTAGACTGGCCTGAGCTAGCCTGTGCAGTGATAATTTTTATATTTCCTTCTGTATGGTACACGTACACTATATCACAAACAATAAACATTTTCATTAAAGGGTGTTTTATGTATACAAATTTGTTTTTATTTATACAACTTGTTATACGCATACACATCATTATAAATCATTATGGTGTACTATCCTTACTGTGGCTATACTATACGTGACTATACGTATGCACATTGTGTGTATACAAAAACCAGTGTAGGTATATACATATTTTTTTTCACACAAAAAAAGGAAAAAAATGAAAGAATAACTAGCGATACATATTCCTTCAAAATTTAATGTAATGCAAACATTTAATAGGGTTCAATGTCCAATATTATTGTTATATATACCACATAAGTATAATCCTTATATGTGTTTGTACATAAGGACTGGAACGAAAAGAATTGACCTCAAGTAATAATATAGATTATAGTCTCTTGTAAAAACAATTTTTTTTATTTAACTTAATTTACATTTATTTAACACAAAAAATTTAAAATACAATAATTTTTTGTCTATATTTTATTTTTTCTACTAAATCTTCTGACTTTTGACTTGATGCCGCGCATAAGATTTTGCACAGTTGAGTTTTCTATGGTTTTCGATATTTTTTTCCACTTCCTACTGAAATCTTTTAATGATGATGCCGGTTTACGTTCATCTCTAAGTTTTCTTTTCATAATTGCCCAAAATCTTTCGATTGGACGAAGCTGAGGGCAATTAGGCGGGTTCATATCCTTTGGCACAAAACGTATTTGATTGAGATGAAAAAAGTCTATTGTTTTTTGTGAATGCGAGGTTGCTAAATCCGGCCAAAATAATGTAGAAACAGTGTGTTACCTCAAAAAAGGCAGTAATCTTTTCTTCAAGCACTCTTCAATGTAGATTTCAGTATTTATTGTACCTTCTGTAACGAAGGGAGTGCATTTTTCATCGCACTGGCAAATGGCTTGCCATACGAGGAATTTTTCCCAAATTTTTCGACAGGAATCTATCTTAATTCATCACTAGCACGTTCTTTCTTCTTTTTAGTATAAAATTGTGGACCAGGTAAAGTTTTAAAGTCCGCTTTCACGTAGGTTTCATCGTCCATGACAATACATCCTTCAAATCCAATCAAAATTTGGAAATAAAATTTACGGCTTCTTTGCAAAGCACGTTTCTCTTGTTTTTCTATTCTTTTTGGGACTTTTTGTTTTTTATACGTCTGGAAATTGTGAAATTTCTTTATTCTCTGCACTGTAGAATGTGATGTACCTGCTGCTTTCGCTATATCTCGAATTGACCTGGTCGGTGCATTTTGCAGCTGACGTAAAACCTTCCTTTCAACTTTTTTATCTGCAGGACATTTTGGCCGACCAATCTTGGGTTTTTCCGCTGTTGTTCCCTCCTCTTTGAATCTTTTTATTGTCCTACGTACTGTCCGCACAGATGTTCCGACTGATTCTGCTAATTTTTTTATGGCGATGTTCTTATTTTTAATATTCTCATATTGATATTCTTATATTGGGCGACAATTTTTTTTCTAATATTTTCGCGTGAATTTTCCATACTTAAACTGTTTTAAAGGCTTCAAAAAACTGATTAAAACTGATAATTAGACTCTTTGAGACACTTGAATTTATATGTCTTGTTTCCTTAGGAGTTACCATTAATTAGTAATAAGATTGTAGAGAGGGGACAGTTCTTTTCGTTCCAGTCCTTAGGACTAAATGATACCTGCAAGACAACATGTACTATGGTAGCATACCATCAGCAATAATATTATCATATACAGTAGCGAGCATGTTAAAGTATCCACTTCAGGTTATACCAAATTCTTGTTTTCAAAATTATGTTAAATGAAACTGTTTACAGGTAGTGATTTTTTCTAACATCTGTCTTTTATTTTACACCTTTATAATTTAGAAAAAACAATTTTTCTCCGGGATAATTTGAATTTAAAGGGTAAATATTGTTTAGGTAGATGAAAGGTAGGTTTTTACCTTTTTCGAAAAAAAACTGGTTTGTATTTTTATGACAATTTTTTTTTTTAAAACATAAATTTCACATTGTGAAACGTTTTTTTTTTTAGTTTTATAAAAACTAAAAACTGATTAAAAATTTAAAACTTAGTATTTTGTTGGGCCCCCTTTGGATTTTATCACAGCGGCTATCCTGTGTGGCATTGAAAGTACTAAATTTTGAATATCATCTTTTATCTCCTCAAACCAAATTTTTTCAATATTTTTCTGGAGCTCCTTCAAATTTTTTGTTTTGTGCTTCCTTAATTTTATCTTTATTACTCTCCAAAGGTTTTCAATGGGATTTAAATCTGGGCTATTTCCAGGCCATTTCAGCGTTTTGATCCCTAAATTTTGTAAATAATCGCAAACCTGAAATAAAATCGATAAATTTAGAGTTGGTTTTTCATTTAGAGACTTAAAATAATTAATTTAATTTAATTTAAATAAGTAATTTAAAAAAAACCTACAGTTTGAGCCCTGTGACACGGGGCTGAATCATCTTGAAAAATAATGTCACTGGTTTTTGAAAGATGATACTCCATAGATGGAATCATATACTCGCCCAGTATATTTTTATAGGTAATTGCATTTACCGTTCCACTTATGAAGCACAGTAGCCCCAATCCATGATAGGAAAAGCAGCCCAAACCATTTGGCTCTGGGTATAACGCACTGTTGGTTTGGTACATTCAGTCCGGTACCTTTCACCTTTTTTTCGGCGAATGTAATCCATACCATCTGAACCCCTCAAATTGAATTTGGATTCGTCGGACCACAAAACGTTTTTCCAATCATCCACCGTCCAATTTGCGTGCTCTTTGGCCCATCTTAGACGGTCGCGTAACATTTTTTTGGTAAGAAGTGGTTTTTTAGCAGGCCTTCTTGCATGTAAACCAGCTTCTCGAAGCCTTGTACGGATGGTATGTACTTCTACGTTCAAATTTTCTGACTCCAAGAGCTCCTGTTTTATATCTTCCGCTGTCAGAGAACGATCTCTTAAACTTCTGAGGACAATAAGACGGTCCGTTGTTGAAGTTGTTTTCCTCTTCCAATTTGTCCGAGCTTTACGATCTACTGACCCCATAGTTCTGTGCCGTTGTACCCATTTTCTAACTGTAGCATGACAACATCATAATTTTCTACTTATCTCTCTCACTCCAAAACCTGCTTCAGCCAAAGCAACAATTTGTGCTTTTTTTTCTATCGACAACTGACCAGGCATACTTAATGATTTGTTAAATTTTTTACTCACTTTTGTTATATTTAGAAATAAATGTTCACACTTCACTGAAAATAACGCAAGAATGATTAATAGTCAATCATAACTAGCTAGTCGAACCTCTAAATATATCCTTTTGTTGATTAACTCAGGTTAATAATATACCTCTTTCCTTAAAGATGGAAAAACCCTTATTTTGTAAGTGGATACTTTTACGTGCTCGCTACTGTACATATATAAATTGTAATGTGAGGGTATCATTTTTTGTGTGACTGTATTCAGTCACACCATATTTTCCTTTATTCTAATTATGTGTACCTAACAGTACACGTAATCGCATTTCAAAGGCCCAAGTGTTAATAAACGTA
Source organism: Villa cingulata (assembly GCA_951394055.1). Classification (NCBI taxonomy): domain Eukaryota; kingdom Metazoa; phylum Arthropoda; class Insecta; order Diptera; family Bombyliidae; genus Villa; species Villa cingulata. The sequence goes on along the minus strand of OX596022.1, from coordinate 22,511,436 downwards.
TTGTATTGCGTCTTTTACAATTGTACAATTGTTTCTTGGGTTTTACACGCGCCTATTTTCTCTTTTGTTTCTTATGCATAATACGCACCAAATAAAATCGAACACATGCCTTATGCACGTGATTCCAATGATTCCAGATCATTCCATTCCATATATTTTATCAATACAATACACATGCATGGTCACTGATAGTAGATTATTCCATTCCCCTCCCTATATAATATATGAATTACACACACACCCACATTTCCATTTATAAATTTTAATGGCCGCCTCTTTTTCACTTATTACATTGCACGCACTATATATGCATACATGCGCATTTTATTTCAAATTTTAATGGTCGCGCACGCATACATATGTATCCTCTCAATTTTTCCATTAGTTCCCCATGTTCTCATCAATCCCATTTTCATATTTATTTCACATTTCATTTTGTACCTCAAACGTCAAAATTTGTATGACCACCCTAATTGGTTAATTTCTAAATTTTAAAATTATACGTTTTATTTCAAGATTCAAAAATTTTCAAAAAATTATATTATAATTCCTTGTCCTTATCATATGTGTTTTCCAGGGATTATTATTAATTTAATAATTATGTGATCCTGTACATCTTTCTTCCATTATATAGGTACATTTTTCTAAATTTTATTCCATATCCGTTTCTGACTTCACTTCCTTACCTTTTAAATCACTCGATAATATAGTTTAAAGTCGGTTATATAGACCCAATATGAAATAAAATGGAAAATGTTTTCAAATACAGCATTGCCTAATCCTATTTTTTTTTTCAAATTTTGAAAATTTAAAATTTATCCATAAATTCTGTTTAAAGAATTTTGATACTAAAATTATATTTCTTAAAATTCTAAAAATCCTAAATATTAATTTTGTAAATAATCATGTGTGAAAATTTCTTTTAGATTTTTGCATATTCTTTCAAAATATGATAAAATATTCTTCACTTTACACATACATGTAAAGTTATTATTTCAAATTTCACATTTTCACATAGAAAATCCCCACTCATCTTTGCAATGAGAGCAACACATCTTTTGTTTTGGTGCAATATAAAAGTGCACCCATCGTACACTAACTCACAATGTACGGACACAACTCGATTCAGCGTATATAAATTCAAAAAATAATGTAAAAAAACAGTACAAATATATAATGTTAACAAAAATAAAATAAAAAAATCAATTCAGTAAAAAATTCAGCCCTTTATCTAAAAGGGACCATATTTTATGACCAATTTCTTTATAAAAAATATGCAGGTGTTAAAACAAGATAGAAAACACACACCAACAACTTCATTTCACTGACATAATTTCTTCAATGCATTGCGTTTTTTTTCTACATAGATTTAGATAGTAAGACACTTTTATTTTTTCTTTTTGTTTTTTCCATTACTTCTTTTATTCACATACAGAGGATATTTCGTTTTAACTTGTATATAACTTCTCTTACTAACGCATGTTAAAGATGGCCGGTCACTTTTTTGTCTGTTACATTTTACACGTGTTTTTACACCATGTGCTCAGTTTTAACCAGATGTTATGACATCATTCCTGGTAGTTTATGGCAAAGTAGAGATAAAGGAATATTAAATGTAAAATAATTTTACACTGTGAAGTGAAATTAATTGAAAGTGAAGTGAAATACTTCTAATTTGGTGTTTTAAAATTAAAATAATTTCATTATATATTAAAAATCTAATAATATTTAAAAACAATGAAAAAAAAAATTATTAAAAAAAAACTTTTTATTGGTGAAAAATAAATATTAAATATAAATACATAAATAATATAAATTATTTATGTATTTCATAATTCATAATTTAATTTCATAATTTTATTAATTTCTGTATATTTTTTTATGCATGAAATATTATATCTTGAGCTATTGAATCGCATTGATATACGAGTATACTGTCAATTTTATTAGCCCCATTTACCCTATAGCAAGCTATATAAAAAATACATTAAAATTGGGGAAGCTTACACATACTAATAAAATTTTATTTCTCTTTCTAACTAATTTTTAGGCCTAATTTGGATTTTCTTTCTACTTTTAGCAAACTGTCATTATATTTGTGAGAAAAATTTTGAAAATTGAAAAATAATTTATATGAACTGTCTTTTCTTTATGTCTATATTCTATGGTGCATCACGCGTTTAATTCCGGCTTCTTGTGATTCATAAAGTGTAAGGGCAACTTATGCTCTAAAATAAATTTAAGTGTCGGTATTTTTTTTTTGCTATAAAATAGGGTAGTATCTACGGGAGTTTTTTTTTTTTGGTTAAAGTTCGGGCATGGTCTTAAGAAAGATTTATAACAGGAATCGTACGGGAGTTACATTGTGTTACTGTAATTGAAAGAAAAAAAAAGGTGATAAAATATATTTTTTAATTATTCTCATTATAAAGTGAGATTAATAATAATAATAAAACCGAATAAGATCTTTCAATTAAAATACAAAAAAATGATGAAGATATAATGAGATCTTTACAAAATTGTACATAAAAAAATAAAAAAATGTTTTATGAAAAAAAAAAGAAAAAAAAAATTTTTTTTGTTGAAATGAGACATAAATTAGAAGAAAAATGTGTACCAAGTAAAAAACATAAATGAAACCGATGATTTTTATTTTTGAATAGATTAATTTTTAAGAAAAAATTTTCCCGTTAATTATTACTAGTATATGTAATAACAAATAATAATTATAAAATATTGAAAGTTAATCAATTACATTATATACTACTATTAATTAATTAATTAATATAATAATTAAGTGAACATGTGTAAGAAATTTATATATTATTTATTACGAAAAATGAAATATTTTCAGTATCAAAATTATACATTAAATTATAAAAATAATAAAAATAAACATTAATTACATCTTTTTCGGAATAAAAGCCACTTTACATTACATGTTTTTTCATATGCTTTTTGTTATGTCTGGCAAGTCTTATAGTGTAAATTCGTTCATATCTGTCCTGTGTCAGTCATATGACGGAATCATATGCTTTTTTGGAAATAGAACAAATTCTAACCTGTATGTCAAAAGCATATGCTATTTCAATTCAGTTGAAACATTATTTGTGAAAATTTGTGTATAATATAAAAAAGAAATAGTAAAATATGAGTGAAAAAATGTTTTTAAAAAAGGTAAGATTATTTTTTAGATAAGTATAATAATACTAACATGGATATATAATATTTTTTCAATTATTTCCAGTTTGAGTGGACTAGAGAAAATACCTTACATCTAATTGAAATCTGGGAACAATTTCCTATATTATACGACAGCAGAAATAGACTGTACCACAATAAACATGCAAGATATGACGCCTTGTCCAAAATAACAGAGGCAATGGCACCACAAATTAAAGATGTAAATATAGAGGAAATAAAATCAAAGTTATCAAATTTAAGGTATATAAATATTTCGTTTTTCGCTGAATATTTGCAATTGAATTTTAAATTAAACATTGTTTTATAATAATTGTAGAAGTCAATACAATCATGAACTTCAGAAACAAAGAAAGGGTGGTAGAAGTGGTGCTGGTGCTGATGAAGTATTCGAAACCATATATTGGTTTGAAAAAATGAATTTCATAAAAAAATTTATCAAACCAAGGAAAGGCAAATCAAATACTGAAGAAGTAAATAGAATATATTTCCCACATTTTACACAATTTGTTAATTAATTTTCCTTTTTTTCTTTTGCATTAAAACTAGGAATTAACACAAGCAATGGAAAATGACGGAATAGATTCAGGCGATTGTACAGAAAATTCAATATTGATGTCTCCTCCAAAGAAAATTAAAAGGATAGAGGAAGTGAAGGAGAAACCATCGGCATCATCACAGCCACAAACAACCAAAGAAGACAGCATTCTTTTTGAGGCGTCGGAAGCAATTAAAATTGTGTCCGCCAGCATGCAAAATAAAAACATATATACTCAGGATGTCGAAACATTCGGAGAGTATATTAAAGCAGAATTAAATAAAATAAAAAGTGAGGAAGTCAAAAATGACGCAAAAATAGAACTAATAAATGTTCTTCACAAATATATAAAAATATCACACAAATCTAATTGATATGTACGCATAATATTAATATGTATTAAGTTTTTTTTTCCAAAAATAAAATAATTTTTTAAATTTTCTAAAATTTTATTTCATTAAGTCAGACATTAATCATATTCAAATTATATTAATTTGAATACTAAAAAACTTGTTTAAATTATAATTTTGAAGTTATCAAAACTTTTTAAAAAAAATATTAAAATAAAGTATGAAAAATTAATTAAAAATTGAATTTTTTGACGGCCTCCCACTGCCATGGGACAAAACCAATTGTGTTAAAATAATTTGAAAATCTGTTTCGAATTTCCAGTGCAGTATCTGATGATCTATTTCCTGTAGGCCTTTGCAAATTAGTCACAAATATTTCATTTCGCCATCCTGCTAGATTACAAGTAATTTCATTTGTATTTTCCTTATCTACATCATCAATATATCTAGCTCCATCCTCTTTTCGAATAAAATTATGTAGAACACAAGTTGATAGGGCAATCAGTTCTACTTTTGCCACATCAAGATTTATTTCCTTTTGGAGAATTCGAAATTTGTTAGCCATTATGCCAAAAGCATTTTCAACAACCCTTCGAGCCCTACTCAATCTGTAATTAAATATTTTACTTTCAGTCCTAGAACGCTGACTGTATGGTTTAATGATTGTTGTAGTGAGCCTAAAAGCTTCATCTCCAACTATAACATATGGCAATTTGGTACTAGTTTCAGGAAGTTCTTCTTCTTCAGGAAAATCAAAATAATTCTTCTGAATTCCATCACATAATGTGGAATTGGAATATACACCAGCATCATGAACGCGTCCATTACATCCCACGTCCACATACAAAAAACAATAGTTAGCATCTACCAAAGCTAACAAAATGATGCTGTGAAATCCTTTGTAATTATAGTAAAAGGAACCATCGCCTTTTCGTGCATTAAAAGCAATATGTTTACCATCTGCAAATGAAAATAATATGAATAAATTTACTACATTACAAGCAGAAATTATTGACCTAGAGCTCCCAAACAGTGTGGAAAATTCCATTGTTGTTGGAATCCTCTAGCAATGGCTTTCCATTCTTCCTTACAGGCCGGCATCTGCAGTACATAAAAAAACGATCAATTTATTTAATATATAAATAATTATTTTTTTATGTGCATATTACTTTCAAATATTCACTTTGTAGCGAACTGTAAATTGCTTTTAATGTTTCAGGGACTATTATTGAAATTGCTGGAACAGAAATTCTAAAGCTATATGAGAGTTCTCTATATGTATTTCCTGTGGCTAAAAATCGAAGTGTGAGAAGTAATCTGTAGAAATTCGTATCACAAAATAAAAATTTTTTTTAATTATAAAAATAAATAAATGAAAAAGCTATTTCAATTTACCTTGTTGATGCTGGTATTGATTCGCGTAAAATTGTATCCTGTTTCCTAATTTTAGATTCAATTTTGTGCAGTAGTTTATAAAAAGTTTCCTTTCGCATTCTTGTATAATTATTAAAAGATGAAGGATCCTCAAACTGCAGTTCATTGAATACAAATGATACTATATCCTTACCACATCCTCTTCTCAAAAGCCATTTTCTTGACCAAATTGATCTCTTTTCATGTTTCTTTTTTTTTGTTTTATTTTTATTTTTTTTATAAACTAACAACATCATTACAACGTTTAAAAGTACAAAAAGTTCTTCTTTACTATCCATTTTCACAATTATAGAATCAAATCATACAAAATGTCAAATAGGTGTAAACAAGCAAATATTAAACGCCATGATTTTTCACACATATGAAATGTCATATGAAATTTGTATGCCTAAAGCATATGCAAAAAACATGTAATGTAAAGTGGCTTTAAATGTAAAATTAAATAAAATTTTTTAATCAACAATAGAATTCATATTAAACGTTTTTTTTTTGTGTATTTAAATAAAACAAAATAGAATTGTAATTGTAATTTATTATTACTCTAAAAAATGTCGAATACTCTTAAAAAAACAAAAATTAAAAATAAGACATGAAATATATAATTAAAATAATAAAAAGAAAAAGTTGTACATAAATGAAATTTAAATATATTATACATACATATATGTATATTATAAAATTGTATTCAACAGATAAACAAAACAAAAAAAAAAAAAATTAAAACTACTTATCAGTCTAAAATATATAGGAAAGATGAAAATTTATGAAAAGAAACAAATTGAAATGCAATTTTGATTTTAATGTTAGATTATTATTAGAATAATTGGCAACACTAATTTATATTTTATGTATAATTAATATGGTAGCACTAATTGTAATTATATATGTATAAGTATAAGCACAACATGCATATGATATCATATAGATGTACATGTATATACTTGACATTTGATAAAATGAAAACACTATAACCTTAGTCTTTTTTAATCGTTTGTGCAGCCAATATTAAATAATAATAAAGTTATTATATTATAAGGTTAATTTCAACATAGGTTATGGGCCCAGTCTACGCATTGTGATTATAATAAAATAAAATCCGGAAAAATCATCAAAAATAAAAAACATCGAAATTTAAAATATTTCATAAAACAGTGATTTTATTTTGGTGTAATCGAAATTAAATTAATTTCGTGAATTTTTCTTGTAGGAAAATGTTGCAAAATAGTATAAATATAGAGCCTTTAAATAGAGAAAACTATAGCACATGGAAGATTCTGGCACAGTCATTGTTAATAAAAAACGATTATTGGGAATACGTTTCTGGAACTAAAATAGAAACAAAAGAAAATCACCAATCATGGAAAAAAGAAGACTCAAAGGCGAAGGCAGAATTATTTCTTATAATAAGTCCACCTTTATTAAAAGATGTAAAGGACTGTGAAACATCTAGTGAAGTATGGAAAAAACTAAAAGAAACCTTTCGACTCTGATACACCGGCAAGAAAAGCCACATTATTAAAAAACCTAATACTAAATAAAGCATCAAGTGAAAATATAATTGATCATATATCACAGTTCTTTGATACAGTAGAAAAAATAAATTCAATTGGAGTGAATATTGATAAAGACTTATTGTCCATTTTGTTGTTGTATAGTCTTCCTGATGAATAAGAAAACTTCCGAATAGCAGTTGAAACGAGAGATACTTTACCAGATTTATCGATTTTAAAAGTGAAAATTATACAAGAATTTCGTGCAAGATCATCTTCATCAAATGCTGATGCCATGTACATAAGAAATGATACAAATAAAAGTTCACAGGAAAATACGACATTTAGTAAAAAATACTTTGACAAAAGAAAAATTACTTGTTACAATTTTGGTAAACGTGGCCACAAGGCTGCACAATGTAATATGAAAAACAAAAAAAGGGATAAAACCTTGATGATATATGAAGCAAATACTTTGTACACGCTTAGAGATGAAAGTAATTTCAGGTGGATATTAGACAGTGGTGCAACATCCCACATGTCAAAGAATTTAGAAAAATTCCAAAATTATAATAAAAAAGGTGACATTGAGTTAAATTTAGCAAATTATAATACAGCAAGTGTAAAAGGAAACGGAAAAGTTAAAATTGCATTAAAAGAATGTAATATAAATTTAGAAAATGTTTTACATGTGCCAGACTTGAGAACGAATCTATTATCAGTGAGCAAAATCACAGAACGTGGTCTAAATGTAATATTTTTTAAAGATAAAACGAAACGGTTTATATGAAGTAAAAGAATGTGAAACTCATTATGGAAATATTGTAGAACAAAATCATAGTTTAAATACCTGGCACAGTCGTTATGGTCATTTAAATTTTAAAACATTATCTGAAATGATAAAAAATAAGAAAATACAAGGCGTAAGTGTGAAAGATAATCATAATTATAATCATATCTGTGAGATATGTGTTCAATCAAAACAAACACGACGTCCATTTGAAAATAAAAAGAAAAGATATGAAAAACTTCTCGAATTGGTACATAGTGACCTTTGTGGTCCAATGCGAACGAAATCATCGGGTGGTGCACGTTACTACATTACATTCATTGATGATGCAAGTAGATGGGTCGAAGTATATTTTTTGAAAAATAAAAATGAAGCCTTACATGCATTCAAAACTTATAAGGCCAAAGTTGAGACTTTCACTAGTTCAAAGATAAAAAGATTACGATCAGACAATGGTAAGGAATATATTAATAATGAATTCAAAAATTTTTTAGAATCTATGGGTATACAGCATCAGACGACAACTGAATATACACCGCAACAAAATGGGGTTGCTGAACAGATGAATCGCTCGTTGACCGAAATGGCAAGATGTATGTTAACAGAATCTCAACTACCTGCAAATTTGTGGGCGGAAGCGGTAAACACAGCCAGTTACATTAGAAATCGATCAGCATCTACAACTTTAAAAGGAGAAACACCATATAAGTTATGGAAAAAACGAATACCTTACGTCAAATATTTCAGAACATTCGGAAGTTCAGCATATGTATTACAAAAGGGTCCTAATAAACGTGGAAAATTTGCACCGAAATCAAAAATACATTACCTAGTTAGATATTGCGAAAATTCTAAGGCATATAGATTATTAGACGAAGAGACTGGAAAAATAATAAAAAGCAGAGATGTTGTGTTTATAAATGAAACCTTAATAATCGAAAATAATGAAAATAGAAAAGACTTCATAGAAATTGAAATGACAAATAAAAGAAATGATGTGAATCATGATAATGAAGAAAATGTAGAAGATAAACATGAGAGTATGGATGAAGAAAATGAACCACAAAATATTAATAAAGAAACTGGAAACGAAAAAAGAAAGAGAGTGTGGCGGTACATCAGGTATGGTCACCCTGTTTTTCTAATATGTAAAGAATAACATTACGATAACATTGCACTATGTAATTACATTGCATTATGAATAACCTTGTAATTACATTTCTCTATACTCTTTATCTCTTTACAATGCATACAAAAAATACGAACAAATAATAGAGATTGGAATTATACCTGATGTACCAAAATATGATTTTTTGACTCTCCTTCTCTTCTTTTCTAGTTTTTCATGGAGTACGGAAGTATTTTTCTTTTTTAAAATAAAGTATTTTTTAAAGTTAAAAAGTTTCGTTTTTTTTATTAAGAAAATGTGCATATATACGCACATAATGGTGACCCCGAAATTAAAATTTTAAATTTAAATATAATTTTTCAAGAAATAAAAATAAAACTAAATACCAAAGTGTATTAATTTTCTTGAAATTAATAATTACAAACTTAAATAAAAACAAAAAAAATAAAAAACGAAAGAATAGCTAGACTATTAAAAACTTGAGGGCACGTGTTTATGGTGTGAAAAACATAATATGAAAAATAAATTTTAACACAAAACCAGAAAGAATAAAATAGTGGAATAAAACATTATGTTTTAAAAAAAATTAAGGCTGTACTCTACAAAAGCAGTAACATCATCTTATTTTATAAAATATTTTTACACGATCTAAATTTTCGTCATGAGATATAATTGGATTTGATCATCGAGGGATCACGTGGATTTCATACATCAGCAGACCACCACCGAAGGAAGAAAATTTTCTTAGTTATCATAATCGTTTTTATTATTATTATTAAATTATTTATCATAATTAAATCATACTTCTTTTGTAAATAAAAAACAGTGAATTATACATATACATGCTCATATATACGTGATTTACAATCTATCACTACATACATAACACACACAAGTAAATTACTTAATTCCTCATTATCAGAAAACATTTTTTTTATATAACACAAAAACAAAAAGTAAAAAACCGTAAGTATTTTTTAAAGTAAATTTCATTAAAATCAAATTTTTTTTTAATTATGTATATAATATAATATATAATATACATATATATGTTCATATACATACATATATATGTGTATATATATATATATATATATATATATATATATATCACACAGGTATAGCACCAATTGAAAGAATTATACAGGGTGTTATATTATTAATTTCACTTATTTGCATACAATTTAAAATATTTTACCTATTTTGTGGATTTTGGTTAAAATTATGTTTTACATTGGTTAATTCAAAATTTTTCGAATGTATATATAAAATACAATTTACCATAACATTCCATACGAGTTACGTTTCGGCCTTAAACTTCAATACACACTATTCTCTCGTGGTTTAACGTTTTCTATTGTACAAAGTGCTTTAAATAATTATATTATAGATTATAGTGACAATAAAAAGTGATAATTGAAAATTATACTTTACTATAAAATAAATTATTGATCGATAAGTAAACTTTTTCTGTACTTACTGGCTATTCACAAAAGGTAGCAATATATAACCCGGTAATAATTTTGTGACCTTTTTGTTTTCTTTCCCATTTCTCTTATTTGCACTAAAACAATATTGACCACTATGTCAAACGATGATAATAAAACTGGCGCAACCTCACCAATTAACGAGAGTAACATCGACGAGGAAAATGAATGTAGGCAAGTCTCTTTTTTAAAGATTCCTCCCTTCTGGAACAACCGACCCGACTTATGGTTCCTCCAAGTGGAATCCCAATTCAGAGTCAAAAATATTACGGCATCAAGTACAAAATATGATTATCTTCTAGCTTCGTTATCACCCGAAGCCATGGAAACGGTTGCAGACATTCTTTTGAATCCCCCTACTTCAAATAAATACGAAGTACTCAAAGAATCACTGCTTTCAAGAAGTAGAGATTCTGAAGGTCGTAGACTTGATGCCATCCTTCACAAGGTTGAACTAGGAGATTCTAAACCATCAGATCTCTACAGACAGATGGAATCACTCGCGTCAGGAAATACCCTTGTAAACGATCCTCTACATAAAAAAATTTGGATAAATAAATTGCCAGCTAATATTCAGGCCTATCTAATAGCAATTGAAAATTCCCATTCTAAGGAAGAACTTTTTAAAATCGCAGATAAAATCCATGACTCAACTTCTACTCCTTCTTGGCAAGCTTGTGCTATAAAACATACACCTTCAGAAACTTTAAATGTCGCAAATGCTATTCAAAAATTAGAAGAACGTCTTAAGAAGTTGGAGATTGGTGGATCTAGATCTAGAAGTAGAAGCCGATCTACTCCAAGAAACTTTAGAAGAAGACCTACTCCCGGAAAATTTTGTTGGTATCATAGAAAATTTAAAAAGGATGCCAAAAAGTGTATTAAGCCCTGCAACTGGGTTAGTAAAACAGATAACACAGATCAACAGGAAAGTACAAAAAACTAATAACTTCAACTTCGTACGCGGCTACGGAGTTGTGTAGAAAGTATTGCCGCTTATTCATAGTTGATCCGTTGACGAAAATAAAATTTTTAATCGATACTGGGGCTGAAGTATCAATTTTACCTAAAAAATGTTATCCTTTTTTCAATCAAACTACTGATATGCATCTCATTGCGGCTAACGGTGCTACCATTGCTACTTTCTGATACAAGGCAATAACACTTTCTTTAGGACTTCCACGTAATTTTGACCATTTATTTATAATAGCTTCAGTGGACAACGCCATACTCGGTGCGGATTTTTTATATAAACACCATCTGTTAGTAGATATCTATAATAAAAATTTTACTTTCACCTCGATTATATTCAATCACGGATGAATACGGTTTAATCTTAAAGGAATTCCCAAATCTCATCAAACCTCCTGATTTCAACACTAAAGTAAATCACAATGTCGTTCACCGCATTATCACTCAGGGCAGTCTGCCTTCAGCTAGAGTTCGACGTTTAGATCCAAAAAATATAAGATTGCAAAGACTGAATTTGATACGATGGTAAGACTTGGAATTTGCAGACCGTCGTCATCATCCGTAGCGTCACCTCTTCACATGGTGCCAAAGAAAACTTCAAACGAGTGGAGACCTTGTGGCGATTATAGACAGTTAAATGCCTCGACAGTGTTTGATAAATATCCACTCCCTAACATTCAAGACTGCAATCTTCATTTACACAATTGCAAAATTTTTTCTAAAATTGATCTAGTTCGGGCTTATCATCAAATTCCTATGGCCGAAGAAGACATTTATAAGACGGCTGTAGTTACTCCCTTTGGACTGTATGAATTTCTCAGGATGCCATTTGGGGTCAAAAATGGGGCCCAAACTTTTCAACGTTTTATAAATGAAGTTCTTTCTGGTCTTAGTTTCACTTTCGCTTATCTTGATGATATTCTTATAGCTAGTGATTCCGTCGAGCTACATAAAAAACATCTACGTATCCTTTTTGATAGACTTCAAAAATATGGAATCAATATAAACCCTAATAAATGCATTTTTGGAGTACAACAGGTTGAATTTTTAGGACATGTAATTTCAGCACGTGGCATTGAACCGTCCGAAGAAAGAATTCAAGCGTTGAAAGATTTTCCTCCACCGTCTACTATTAAAAAACTCCAACGTTTTTTAGGCATGGTGAACTTTTATCACCGTTTTATACCAAACCTTGCCGAATTTGCAGCACCATTGTATAATCTTTTAAAAGGCTGCAATAATAGAAAATACCATAAGAAAGAGTTTGTATGGGGGGAAGAACATGAAGCTGCTTTCAAAAGTGTTAAAAATGCACTTCAAAACTATACCCTTTTAGTACATCCTAACCCTAACGCCAAAATCAGCCTGTGTGTAGATGCTTCTAGTATAGCTGTAGGAGGAGTTTTACAGCAACAAAATAAGAGTAAATGGAAACCTATTAGTTTCTTTTCAAAAAAACTAAAACCGTCCGAACTAAAGTATTCAACTTTCGACCGAGAGTTATTAGCTATGTATCTCGCCATTAAACATTTTCGACACCTAATTGAAGCCAGGGATCTTACTATATTTACAGATCACAAGCAGTGGCGTAGCTACCTAGGGGCTAGGCGGGGCAGTGCCCCGGGGCCCTCAAGCTCAGGGGGCCCTCGAATCCTTACCAGAAATTCGATCGAACTGAACTTTTGGAAATTTCTCCCATTTTCAAAATAAATATGACAGGTTGCAACCCTACTTTAATCATGACAACTAGGTTGAGAGAAATTCAAAAGTTATGCCTAGGGAATTCCCCTAAATTCTTTCTGTAGGTTGGCAGTGTTGTCAATTTGACGGATAGTGATATGTGCGTTTTATTATTCATCGATGTGCGTTTTTTTGTGAATTCGAGTTAAGATTTGTTTTTCGAAAACGGTTAAAAAATTAATGCTGTATCAGGAGTAAGTAAGCTAATGTCAATAAACTTTGTTGTACTGGTCAATATAGTGGTTCAATTTTATTTGATTTTACCACTCATATTGATGTCCGTTAAGTCAATAAATCGTGTCAAATCTATAGATTTCGGCTACAGCTCATTGTATAACGCGAAATATCGTGAAAAAAATGCAAGTCACCTGCAGTAGGTATATTACAACAATATTGTATTGTTTAAATTGTAGTAAGCAAAATTGTAACACGTGTGTAACTGTATAAAATATACTGTACTTATTAAAACTGTACAAAATATATTGTATTTGAACACCTGCAAAAGTTAAAAGGAAAATAGTAAATAGGAAAAGGAAAAGAAAAGAAAAGAATAAAGAAGAATTATAGATACATAGAAATTAGAAGATTAAGCATAAGCATTTGATTATTACTGTATAATTTAATTTTTAGTATTATTATCATTTAGTTATTGCTTATTGGCGACTCGGCAAACTAAGTAGTTAAATAAAATTTGTTAGAAAAGTAATTTGTGTTTTATTTTATATATATTAGAAAAAAATTTTAGAATTATTTATATTAGAAAATTATGGATAAAAAGAAGAAACCTAGTGGTGCATTTAAACGCAAACAACGCCAAGAAAGAGAAGATAGTAAACAAAAATTTCCCAAAATTGACAAGTTTTTTAGTCAGCCTTCTGCAAGTACATCTAATAGCTAATAGCAATTTAAAACAAAACCGCATCAAGCCTGGATTTAAATGAAGTCATTGATACTTTTGCGAAAACTAAAGCTAGGAAAAAATTGTAAATATAATTGTTATTTAATAATAAATATAATTGTTATATAATAAACCCTTGAATCTTCTCTATTTCGTTTTATTAGCCAAGCCTACACCAAGTATTAATTGTAATTTATGTTGTTACTGTTTAATATTTTTATTACCTGCCCTGCAGTGCACAAAAAAAAGCTTAAGTAGCTTAGCATTTTTAAAGTATTTGTATATTTCATATTTTTATTTGATAAAACCTAATCAGTTTACATAGCAGTGGGGCCCCATTTTTTAATTTGCCCCAGGGCCCTTGGTTACCTAGCTACGCAACTGATCACAAGCCCCTTGTGAAAGCATTGTTTTCGAAAACTGAGAAATCACCTCGCCAATCGCGACATTTAGATTATATTTCTCAGTTTACAAATGATATTAGATATATTCAAGGAGTTAAAAACATAGTAGCAGATACTTTTTCAAGAGCTTCATTGGACATGATAACCGATGAAACTGAACTCAATTTTCAAAGTTTAATCCTAGAGCAAGAGCGAGATTCTGAACTTAAACAGTTAGTTGAAAATAAAGACAAAAGTAAAAACAGTAAATCCTTTACTCTATCTAAAATCTTCATACCTATAGAGGACAAGGAATTATGGTGTGAAACCTCTACTGGGTATAATAGACCTTTTGTTCCTGAGAAATTACGAAGACCAATATTTAATAAAATACATAATTTGTCACACCCCGGTATTCGTACCTCAAGAAAATTAATCTCGTCAAAATATTTCTGGCCTGAAATGAATAAGCAAATCAACCTTTGGTCAAAAACTTGTATTCAGTGCCAAAAGGCTAAAATTTCACGGCATACAAATAGTCCACATGGCATATTTAAAACCCCTACTGGAAGGTTTGAACACATTCATATAGATATAGTTGCTCCTTTACCACCATCCAATGGATATACATATATACTAACAATTAAAGACCGTTTTTCACATTGGCCTGAAGCTATTCCTTTGAAAAATATATCTGCTGAAAACATCGCATCATCTTTTTTACAATCTTGGATCTCTCGTTACGGTGTACCTCGTTTTATAACTACCGATCAAGGTACGCAATTCGAGTCTTCAGTTTTTCGCGAATTATCCTTTATTCTTGGCAATCATCGTATTCGTACAACAACATATCACCCGCAAGCCAATGGGTTTGTCGAAAGATTTCACCGCCATCTGAAAACAGCTATTCGTGCATCTAGCGACCCAAAAAAATGGTATTTCTCCCTACCTTGGATTCTTTTGGGTATTAGATCTGCACTCCTAGAAGATTTTGACGTATCTCCTGCGCAACTCTTGTACGGTCAATCATTAAGACTACCAGGTGAATTCATAGCCAGTCAGACAGTTGATGTGAAAAATATAAATTCAAAAATGGCTAAAGATTTATATGAAACCATAAATGACATAAAACCAAATCCACAAAGACAACGTAAACAACATAATATTTTTGTACCCAAAAATTTAAAAGATTGTTCACATGTGTTCATAAAGCAATCTGTATACAAAGGTACCTTAAATACACCGTATGCAGGACCTTATAAACTATAAAGTGATATCCAAACATGAAAAATTTTTTAAAGTACTTACGGAAAATAAAAAAGAAGAAATAATATCAATTGATAGAATTAAACCGGCATATGTCTTAAATCCAAACATTCTTCCAGATTCGAATACTATGTCGACAAGAAATAATTATAAAAAAAGAGTTATGTTTCATTTATAAATATCACATTTTTTTTTTGATATCTTTACTTGTGTAAAAATAGAATACTTAAATATAACTCATAAATTACAAAAATTTAAAGTATAAAACTGAGTATTTATATGTATAATTATGCCCAACTGAAATTAAATGAATATTATAAATATTATAAATTATTTGGACTATTGATGTATTTTAGTAATTGATTAATTAATTTAAATAAATGACACAAGAAACGAATTGATAATAATGGATAATATTGTGTTTTAGATTTTTTTTAATTTCTTAATTTCTTTTAAAATTATCAGATATATAATTTAAAATTTTTCCTCATTTTATATAAATACAATTATTAAGGAATTATTGTAAATATAAATATGTACACATAAGTATATTAATTTAATTGAATTTTAGAAAGAATTTTATTGTATACACTATTAAAATTTTTTTTACTTAGTTATAACTTTCAATAAGGGGGGAGTGATGTGGCGGTACATCAGGTATGGTCACCCTGTTTTTCTAATATGTAAAGAATAACATTACGATAACATTGCACTATGTAATTACATTGCATTATGAATAACCTTGTAATTACATTTCTCTATACTCTTTATCTCTTTACAATGCATACAAAAAATACGAACAAATAATAGAGATTGGAATTATACCTGATGTACCAAAATATGATTTTTTGACTCTCCTTCTATTCTTTTCTAGTTTTTCATGGAGTACGGAAGTATTTTTCTTTTTTAAAATAAAGTATTTTTTAAAGTTAAAAAGTTTCGTTTTTTTTATTAAGAAAGTGTGCATATATACGCACAGAGAGGTAGACCACAACTATTGCGTACTGGGCATAGAGGTCGTCCAAGAAAATTATTTGGAACATATGAAACAGAAGAAAGTAAAAATCCTGTAGAAAATGAAAAAATAGAAAATAATGAAGACTCACCTGAAAATAACAATTTGAACGAGAATTCCAAATCTGATAGTTCGGATTATGAAGATTCATCAGCAGAATTCTATGGTTTCATGGCTCATGACAACTCACCGTTTTCATTAGAAGATAAAAACATCGACATATGGAAACATGCCATTAAGGCGGAATTCGATACACATGACAAAAATCAAACATGGCAAATTGTTGAAAAACCCAAAAATGTAAGAGTTATTGGTGGCAGGTGGGTATATACCACGAAAACTGATAATCATGGACAAATCATTAAGAACAAAGCACGTTTAGTGGCGAAGGGATATGCACAAAAATACGGAATTGACTTTAACGAAACTTATGCACCAGTGGCAAGACAAAGGACAATAAGAATCATAATGGCGATAGCTGCGAAATATAATCTGTTATTGCATCAATTTGACGTTACTACAGCATATAATCTGTTATTTCATCAATTTGACGTTACTACAGCATATCTTAATGGCGATATAGACAAAGAAATTTATATGCATATTCCAGAACATTATGAAATGTTTTATAAAGAAAACGTACAAAATAAAGTTTGTAAACTGAATAAAGCAATATATGGACTCAAACAAAGTAGTAAAATATGGTACGAAAAACTTGATAAATATTTATGTGAAATAGGTTTCAGACGACTTGATTATGAACCGTGCGTATATATGTAAGAATATAAAAATCAAACTACAATAGTAGCAATTTACGTCGATGATATTATAGTAGCCACTAAAAGTGAGAAATTCATAACTTGGTTCGAAGAAAAAATGACTACCAAATTTGAAATAAAAAATTTAGGCAAACTTAAAAATTTCCTTGGTATTGATTTTGATATATGCAAAAATGGTGATATAACAATGACACAGACAAAATTTATTGAAAGATTACTTGAAAAATTCGAGATGAGTGATTGCAATCCAGTAAAAACACCTGTAGATCCAAGTATAAAATTCTCCAAGAATATGAACACTGAATCAAAACATAATGAACGTATGAGCAAAATACCATATCAGGAATTAATCGGTTCTTTATTATACATCTCAATAACGACGCGGCCAGATATATCATTTGCAGTGAACATGTTAAGCCAATACAATCATTGTTATAAATGGTCACACTGGATGGCAGCTAAACGCATATTAAGGTATTTAAAACGAACATCTAATTATGGTTTAATTTATAGAAACTCGAACGAAGATTTAAGAGGATTTAAGAAGCAGACTGGGCAAATTCAGTAGACGACAGGAAATCATATTCCGGTTACTTCTTCAAGTTATTCAATGGAATAATATCATGGGAAGTGAAAAAACAGAGAACAGTTGCTCTCTCTAGTGCAGAAGCTGAGTATATATCATTAACAGAAGCTGCAAAAGATGGTATCTATCTAAGAAATTTACTAAGTGAAATGAATATTAGAGGTGATATACCAGTCATTATCTACAACGACAGCAAAAGTGATCAAGCAATAGCTTCGAATGTCTCTATCAACAACAGAAGCAAACATATAGATATGAGGGTACATTTCATTAAAGATGTAGTTCAGCAAGGACTAATAAACCTAAAATTTTTAAAATCATCAATGATGCCAGCTGATATTTTAACAAAAGCGTTATATAGAATTAAATATGAAAATTGTTTAAAAGAAATGTCAATGAAATTTAGATGAATATAAATTAGCGTTGAGGCGGAATATGTTAGATTATTATTAGAATAAATGGCAACACTAATTTATATTTTATGTATAATTAATATGGTAACACTAATTGTAATTATATATAAGTATAAGCACAACATGCATATGATATCATATAGATGTACATGTATATACTTGACATTTGATAAAATGAAAACACTATA
This sequence comes from Villa cingulata, assembly GCA_951394055.1. Classification (NCBI taxonomy): domain Eukaryota; kingdom Metazoa; phylum Arthropoda; class Insecta; order Diptera; family Bombyliidae; genus Villa; species Villa cingulata. Next base: position 22,492,777 of record OX596022.1, on the reverse strand, counting down.
ACCACAGACCTAAATAACGATACACAGATAGGCCAATATCGCAAAGCTCATTTTAAAAAATTTCAAGTTTGCATTTTCATCTATAAAACTTTTGATTTGAAACTTAAAATTCGTAAATTGTGAGAATAATTCTCTCCCAGAAAAGAAATGTTTTTTTTTACTTTTTTTTATTCATACATACTGCTACCTGCTACCCTTTTTAATTTTTTTTTCCATACCACAATAGCTAGATATACATGTATGTAAATGTACAGACAGGTTTTATCATTACACATAAGTTGCGTTCCTTTTGACCAAGTAAAGAACTTTCAAGTACTCGGGAGTATATTGTAAATGGAACGCAATTTTTTTACTTGGAAGTAAAGAGTAACCTCAAATTTGAAAGCATACACATTTTTAAGGCAATGTAAATATTGGAGTGACAGTTGGCCATGCTCCAATTTTAGCTGTCATGTATTTCAAATTTGTTTTGCTTTGATTTTAGATGTTTCATAACATTAAACAATAAAAAGCCACCTATTGAATAAAACGTGTATTAAAAATATTATAGACTTAAACCTATTTCTTTAATCTCTAACGATTAAAACACAAACACCTCTGACGGCGAATTTTGGCGTAACTAACCATGCAACTGTCAAGTAAATTACTCGAATACAAGAGGTGGTGTAGATGATCACGACTACAAGTACTTGCGAGTACTTTACTTGGTCAAAAGGAACGCAACTATATTGTCACTTCGTATACAAGGAGGCTTGGTTGTCTTTTCTTTATTTTGACTTACATCATCAAATACCGGATTTTATAGTTGATAGTTGGTAGATGTTAGATCTTAGATTCTGTTTATATGAAGAAATTGATAGGTATGTACAGTGATCACAAAAATTATTGGTGCTACTTGTGCACAACAAACTTCAAATTTTTACTAAATAATTCAATTTTCCTTGGCATTTTTCTTGAAAGTCAAAATTAAATCAATTATTTTCATTTTAATATTCATAATAATTTTTGCGATAGAATTAATGCAGGAATAATTTTTGGAATAATTCAAATAATATATTTGTTCTAAGAATAATTATGGTTTTTTTTAAGAAATTGTATTTATTAAAGTTTGAAAAAATAAATATAAAAATTTAAAAGTATTACAAGTGTCTAAATCCAAATTACGATACTTTAATTATGCAGAAATAATTTTTGCGATTACTGTACATGTGTATACAATGTGTATACACATATAATGTAGAAGCAGCATAATTTGTAAGATGCATATTAACTTGAAAAAATGAAATCATAATCGAACAAACATGAATTTAGGGTCGAAAATAACAATGAAATAGTAACGAAGGGTCGAAAACAAAAACAAACCAAAACAAACTATAATGTGCGTATATATATATACATATACACTCGTAGATATACATAAATATATTATATCTAACATTATGGTACAAAACAGTATATATTCTAGTATCATACATATTCTATATACTTATGTACATACATACATATTTCTATTGCCCAATACAAAATATGTACGCAAACAAGAAATAAAATTGGTTCCTTTTTGTACATTACCTTACGTGTATGTAAGAATGTATATTTGAAACTGTGTTGTTTTGTTTTGTTTTATTTATATTTTCTACTCTCAATTTTCAAAATGTACTCATTTTATAAGAGAAGCTTTGAGAGAGGTGGATTTTCGCTAAATCCACTTCCAAAATTAGCTCGGCAATTGAAAGGATTGTATTGCACACTCTGTATATAGTTATTTTACTCTGTGCTATAACCTTAGTCTTTTTTAATCGTTTGTGCAGCCAATATTAAATAATAATAAAGTTATTATATTATAAGGTTAATTTCAACATTTAAGTATAAGACCTGGTACTCAGTTCCCGTGAAATTTTTCGCTTGCAATTGCATATATATTTCTACAAGCTAAAAATTGTGGAAGGAAACGTGTGTAGAGTACGTAGAGTTTTGAAATTTTTTGAAAAAAATCGCGAAGGCTATGAAATTCAATTAATTAAAAATAAATAAATAAATATTTATTTGTCAAAATATATGACTTGTCAATATTTCGCAATATATTCTCGACCATATAAAATGATTGTGAAAAATGAGTTCCACAACTCTCCACTATTAAGTTCCACCGAAATAATTTAGTTTGGAAGTGAGTACCAGTAAGCGAAATTTGAAACTAAAAATTTAGCTAACAATTTAGCTACATTTTTTTTACATAGACCTGGTACTCAGTTCCCGTGAAATTTTTCGCTTGCAATTGCATATATAATTCTACAAGCTAAAAATTGTGGAAGGAAATGTGTGTAGAGTACATAGAGTTTTGAAATTTTTTGAAAAAAAATCGCGGAGGCTGTGAAATTAAATTAATTAAAAATAATTAAATAAATATTTATTAGTCAAAATATATGAGTTGTCAATATTTCGCTTGCCTTTTATATGCTCGACCATATAAAATGATCGTGAAAAATGAGTTCCACAACTCTCCACTATTAAGTTCCACCGTGATAATTTAGTTTGGAAGTCAGTACCAGTAAGCGAAATTTGAAACTAAAAATTTAGCTAACAATTTAGCGACATTTTTTTTACATAGGTTTTATATGGAGAAAAATTTAGCTTTCGATGTGAGTACCGGCCCTAAAGGAAAGTATTTTATTAATTATTTAAGAATTAGAAAAAAAAAAGTAAAAAAACCAATAACGACTATACTTTGTTCATAAAATTCGTTCAGTACACGGCTTATGGAAGAGCTCATTTTTGGACAGTGGCGTTACTTTTAAGAGGAATATATCAAATTATTCATACCCCCATCTATTTTATATATAATGAGACGCTGTAAAAGAGAAAAAAACAACAGCACCAGTCAATTTCATATTACCATCACCGCAACCATACGGTGACTGATTATTATTTCTTGTCGTCCATTATTCATCAATCATATTCACTGGATTGCACAAACAAAAACTATAAATGGAAAAAAATTGATCATATGCGAAGAAAACGAAGTATGACGAAGGAATTCATATGCGCACACGATTGTCGCTTAATGAGGAAAAAGTTGCTTGATTCGGCTAATCGAGATGTGGAAGAACAATAGATTGAATAACAGAATAATGATGAATTAGTGCTGCCGTGTAGTCATAATACTCATATTAAGTATTGCCGTTTTTGAAAATCAAAAATTTTCATTTATATGAATTTTTGTCATATATTATTATTAATTATATATTACATATATTCTATGATGCATTTTATTTATATATTATTATTAATTAATAGATATGTATAGTAAATATATATTCTATAATAAATATTTATGTCATGAAAAAAAATGTTTGCTTTTACGTTGTGTTGTAAATGTATTACTGTTGCAGAACAGTTAGTTTTTCGTTACATTTTTTGTTGCATGAAAATAGAGATTATTTTCGTTCTTTAGTTGATATTTGCTGTGATTTGTGAAGTGAAGATTGCTGATAAAAAAATAGAAAAAAAATTTTTTTGCAAAATATAAAATAGTATATGTTTTGAAAATCAAGGTAAAACGGCAGCACTTATAAAAACTTCATCCGATTTTACATAGAAAATTTGAATTAAAGGGGCAACACTTTCAGAGGTGTTAAACAGAAACACATTTATACGAATTTACCAAGTTAGAATAGAGAAAATATATCCCGATAAGCCTCCGAACTGAATAAACTTTATGAACAAAGTATAGATATATAAATTGTAAACAAAATAAAGTATAAAATATATGAAAAACATACGAAAATTAAATAGCAAAAAAATAAAAATAAAAAATAAAATTATATAAAAACCAAAATAATAATTAGAAGTTTTCTCAATAAAAAGAAAAATAAATAAGCGACTTGACTTATTTTCATATAAAACCTGAAAAAAAATTAAATTAAATTAATGTAGAATAAATAAATGGAGTAAAATTTTTAGTTATTATCTGATGTCAGAAAATATAAATATTAGAAAAATTAAATAAACAAACAAAAAAAAAATTCAAATTTAAAGCTTTTGCGCCTAACACCAAAAATTGAAAAAAGTTAATTATCAACAACAGCAGCAACATACTTCAACATCAACCTCAACAAAGACAGCACCAAATTCTACAGTCTCAACAAAACCCCCTCATTTACAACATCATCATCATAGACACCATCAGCAACTTTAACAGCAACAACAACGACATCGCCACCATTATCGACAACATCACCATCTTACAGTACCTACAACAAGCGCGCCAACGTATATATTTATAGGGGCCCAGGTAATTAAGAAATATGTAAAATTGAATGTATATATTTTTTTTGTAGGATATACATAGTCCTGCCATAAGTTCTGTCCACCAATTAGAAAGGTCTTGTTGATATGGAAAATGAAACAGTGTTTAAATTTTATATACATTTTATTTATTACTTTATAATATATTACAAAAAACCAAAAATCTATTCAAAATGACCACCTTTCGCCTTCACACATTTCTTTAAACGCTCCGGCCACTCATATATCGCTGCACACACGACCTCAATTGGAATTTCTGCTGCTGTCTTCACTAAATCTGCTTTTAATGTTTCAATATTTCGATGAGGTTTAGCGCACGCTTTCTCCTCTAAAATGTTCCAAAGACGGTAGTCTAGTGGATTCAAATCTGGGCTTCCTGATGGCCATTCTTCTGCACGGATGAACTCAGGTAGATTATTCTCACACCATCGCTGCGTTGTTTTAGCCTTGTGTGCTGGTGCTGAATCCTGATGAAATATCCAATGCTTTCCAGCGAACAAAGCATTAATTAAGGGCTTGACAACTTGCTCCAGGATGTCGCTTTGATAGTTTTTAGTTGACGTTTTGACACCTTTTTCACAAAAATGGAGCCTGGTTACACCCTCATAGGAAACCCCCCACCAAACCATTACCGTGGTGGGGTGGTGACCTCTTTCTACTCGTGGAATTTTTTCCAGTTTCTTTGGAACTGTGAGCTAACACCCTGTCATTTTGTTTATTGAATTTTTCCTCTACAGTAAAGATTTTTTCATCCGAAAAAAGAATCTGACGGTGTTTGTTATTCGCGTGCCGCTGTAACAGAACTTTCGCTCTGGTCTCACGAATATCCCTGAGAGCAGTTGTAAGCCGCTGGCCAGTACTTCTGCGGTAAGCAGCAAGTCCCAGGTCTTGTTTAATAATGCGGGACATTGTCCTAGTAGGGATATTCATCTCACGAGCCATAATTTTCTGCTTACAAAGTGGATTTCTGCGAACCCTTTCCTTTACGGCTTTAATAGCTGCTGCCGTCCTGCTTGTACGAGGACGACCACTTCGTGGCCTGCCGTCGGTAGAGGACGTTTCGTTGTACCTCTTAATAGCTCGCTGAATGAACTTGCTCGAAATTTTCAGCGGCTTTAGCAAATTGAAAATCTCCTTCGGTTTCTTTCCACACTTGTGTAAAGCAATCACTGCAATTCTGTTTTCTTTTATTCCCCACTCCATCTTAACTATTCAAATGTTTAACAAATACTGTTAATTTTTACATTGTTCCCACCCTATTTATACTTCTACAAAACATAGCGATGTAATTTTCAGGACATGAACAAAATAACGATTGTTTTATTTTAGTGGACAGAACTTATGGCAGGACTGTGTATATACAAAGAAAAAAGAAAATAGTAATGTATATACAAGAAAAGAAAAAAGGAAAAAAAATATTACTAATAGAATTAATAAAATATAAACTCATGTACATAGTTTAAGTCTAGTATCAAGAAGCCATAACTAAAAGGTTTATTCATATTGTAAAGATAATTTGTTATATTACCTAGCATGCAAGATTAAATAAATAAAAACATGTTGTTGTAAGAAAAACAAAGGCTTCTGCTCATCTCCCTCCCTTCACATAGACCCAACCTTTTCAACATGACCTAATTCTAACTACTTACGATAAAATTTTAGCTTATATATAAAGGATGGGAACTTAGTTTATTTTAAAGCCTGATTCATAATGTAATGCTAAGAGAAAGTGAAATTTCATGAAAAAGCACACTGTTCACAATGCAAAGTGAGCTTTGAAATTCAAAAATTTGACACTTCAATAATTATTGAAATTTGACTTTGATTAAAAAAAAAAAAAAAAAAAATTTTATTTAAATTGACATATGAAATTCAAATTTTCAAATTCTCAACTGAATTTCTCCATTTTTAAGTGGGAATTTAAAGGAATTTTTAGGGGAATTCTTGCATTTTTTGGAAGTCTCCATCTGTTGGTCAATTTCCTAATAACATTTTTGTAATTAGATTTATAGCTTTTCTTAAGTGAAATTGAAATTAGGAATAGAACCTAATTTCACTTTACGTTGGCAATTTCAATTTCAATTATAGAGTGACGCAGACATATAATGTCGTGTAAGAAAATAAGGAACAAAAGACATATAAATTTCACTTTGACTTAGCGTTGCACTGTGCACAAAACATAACAGCTAACTAAGTTTTATTGAGGAGGGTTAGCCCCTATCATCGTTGGGCGAGGCGTTCTTTTGTTAATTGTTTTTACAGGACCAACGATGGTAGAAGCTGTTTTCAGGGCCAGAGCGGGGCCAAAATTTTAATTTACAGGTCTACGGTGTGGGTGATTTCATTTTTGTATTTTTTTTAAGCATTCATTGTAGAAGGATTTTACAACCTTCTACCGATTCAAGGCTACGATAAACAAAAGAGAGATGGATAGTGGCAAACTCACGCCCCATCCGGCGAGCTAGTACCGTGCTAGCTAACTAGCGTAGCCGCCACTACCACCCTCCATCATCTAGAAACGTAAGTATGACGTCATGTGTGTGATACTAAATTTTCACAGGTACAATCCGGCTTTGTGTATAACTATCATTATACACAGTACATATTACATCTGGTGTGGCATATTGTATGCAGTGTGGGGTGAGGGTGGGCTTCCATCTCTCATTAGGATGGAAGATACTGCCATGACGTCACCCAGCATATATATATATATAAATAAACATTTTGATTTTTTTTGTAGTTTTTTTTATTATAGATTTACAGTAGCCGAATTACAACAGTATGTGCACACATTACTGTACATACATTACGAAATGTTTATGATATTATATACATATGCTGCCAAATTGCTACAAATAAATCGTATATTTTATATTATGTAAATATACGAATAAAGCTAAACACACTCAAATCAGATTGTTTATATGTTTGCGTATATAATTTTATGAACCATATTTTAAAACTTTTATCGAATGCAAGAACAATCGAATATTAACGTACATTTTGAATTTAAATATATCCAAGACTCGAATCTGGACCTAACAATAGGTCCATATGAATTTGATTTCGTTACATATTTGAATATATGCAGAGAAACATCTGTATATTTGTCTGTGATATCACATACATAATACATTCATTCCATATAGTATTTACTATTTATCTATTATGCATAAGCAATCAGCATGTTGTTATTCATGTCTACAATTTATTATGTAAGCCGGCCGGTTACTCTAATTTTTAAAATTGTATTAGAATGAATTTTTACATCGCATTTAATGTTATACCAAAGACCAATATAATATACCATGATATAATCTTATAAATAAATTTGTTGCGTCTGTCTGTCTGTCTGTCTGTAAGTATGTTCCGGGTAATCTCGAAAACGGCTGAACCAATCTTAATGGAATTTTTTTTATCTGAAAGAGCAATTCCTCCCACAAATAATAGGCTACTTTTTTTTCCAAAATTTATTATTTAAAACAATAAAAATTTGATTTAAACAGATGAAGGTATGAAAAAAATCTATAAAATGTATGAAAAGCTTTTTCTTCTAAATGAACTGATAATCGTGGTTGATCGTTGTTAAATCCACCAAAAAAATATAATATAAAAATATTTTTCAATTTAACATTAATTAAAAAAGGTGCCGGTTCAAAATGTTTAATAAAATAAAAACACAATGTTTTTCAATTTACGTTATAAAAATTTTATTTTAAAAATATTCTCTTAAGTCTAACAATTCAATATCTTAAACTAAATTACAAGCAATTATAAACTATTTAAAATAATATGTATTTCTAAATAAATTTAATTCAATTTATAAAAAGAAATTCAATATTTTTAATTATAATAATATTTCGATTAACCGGAAATAGTTATGCAATAAATTTTAATTATACAAACAAATTTGAATCTATAAAATTTACTTTAATTTAAAAATTTGTATATGTACAATATTTCAGTTAAACCGGAAATAACTATGCAAATGAATTTACCAAAATTGAAATAAAATCATGAATTTATACAAATGAAATCTATCAAATTTACTTTAATTATGAATTTGCATATGTTCTTAACTACTAAGAGCTAATTAACTAATTATTCGTTGGCATAGGTCGACCTACACGAATAGATGGCGTTGTAGACACTATGTTGATTGAAGAACGATGATGAGACCAATTTAACGATGACTGTTCGAATTTTCAAACTTTCAAAAAAATCGTTATGTAAAATTAACTGAAGATTGCCGACGGGAATTGACGATTGTCGAGATGAAATATTTTTTTACTGTCTCGATGAATTTTCTATTTTCCAGAATAATTCAATTTTCTGATGATACTTTCAGCGATGAAACTTTAGAAAATTTCTAAGTCCTAGAAATTTTCTAAGTGTTTAGCGATGTTGAATTTCTGCTCGAAGTATTAGAAAATTTTATAAAAAATTTTCTAAGTCTTTAACGATGATGAATTTGTTCCAAGTATTAGAAAATTTTGTAAAAAAATTTTCTAAGTCTTTTTTAAAAAATCAACTTTAACAATTTCCGATGATCCGGCCCGAAGTATTAGAAAATTTTGTAAGAAAAAATTTTCTAAGTACTTTTTTTGATGATTAATTTCGGCTCTAAGTGTTAGAAAATTTCTGTGTAAAAAATTTTCTAAGTATTTTTTCGACGATGATTTAATTCGACGTTTCCCTATTTTCTGTAAAAATTCTAAGTATTTTTACAGAAATTCCTAACTTTTCCCTAATTACTAGCTTAATACGCTAGATTTTTTTAGGACTCAATACGTCCCGGCTGATGAGGTGGCCTTTTGGTTTCCTTGCTTCAGTCTCAATACGACAGTATACACAAGTAATTGCAAAAGACAAATTTTTCTGCGAATCGCAACCCTTTATATACCAAATTTTCGCGGTTCTGGAATTTTCTTTTTCTCCGTTGTTGAAATGTTTTACTATTTATCTCATATTCTCGTCTTTTTTATAAAACCGTTTTTTTCAAATTGTGTCTGGTGGTTCGGATGATAACTTATGGTAATTGAGAATAACTCTATTGGTATTTATTTAACTGGTACCTTTTTGACAATTTGACAGTACTGACATGGTCATATAATATACAGGGTGGCGCAAAATTAACGTTGTGGTTTGATTTCTTTATAACTTTTTTATTTTTTATTCTTTTTAAATTTTTTTTTCAGTATTTTGTAAAGAAGACTTGGAGAATTTTATATGGAGCAATACATGATCGAGCAACGAACCAAAATTGTTGAGCTCTATTTTGAAAATCAGCGATCCATTGTTTTGACTCAGCGTGCATATCGTCGATATTTTAATGTGCGGATGAGCCCCTCACAGCCAACAATAAACCGTCTGATATCAAATTTTCGTCGGGAAGGGACAGTGCGGAACCTGTCTGGTGCTGGAAGACCACGTACAATGCACACGGATGAAAATATTGAACTTGTACGGGAGAGTGTACAGGAAAGCCCAGAAACATCAACAAGAACGCGTTCGACTCAACTCGGGCTTTCACGAAGGTCACTTCAGAGAATTTTGGGCACATTGCGCATGTTCCCATACAAAGTCCAACTTGTGCAGGAATTGAAGACGACCGATTACCAGCAGCGACTTGATTATGCCATTATTTTCCAGCAAAAAGCAGAACAAAATCCTGATTTTATTCACAATTTGATAATGAGCGATGAAGCTCATTTCCACTTAAATGGCTTTGTGAACAAGCAGAATTGCAGAATATGGGCTACGGAGAATCCAAGAGCAGTTCATCAGCGACAATTACAGCCACTTAAATGTACTGTTTGGTGTGGTGTATCATCTGAAAGAATTATTGGCCCATATTTCTTTGAAAATGAAAATGGTGTTGCAATAACCATCAATAGTGCTCAATATCAGACGATGTTAGAAAATTTTGTAAGGCCAGCTGTGGAAAACCATCCAAACTTGTGGTTCCAACAAGATGGGGCTACACCTCACACTCAGCGGGACTCAATGGCTCTTTTAAGGGATATCTTTGGCGTACAGATTATTTCACGCGGAAGCGATTTTAGTTGGCCTCCGCGTTCACCGGATTTATCCGCTCCTGACTGCTTCCTTTGGGGATACTTGAAAGAAAGAGTGTACGTTAATAAGCCAAGAACCATCCTCCAATTAAAAACCAACATCCGAAATGAAATCAGAGTCATAACACCCGAAATTTTGCGGAAGGTTATGGAAAATGTCTTGGAAAGAGCGCGAATGTGCGAAGCAGAAAATGGCCACCACTTGCGAGATATCATTTTTCACAAATAACCGAAAAATTTTTCCCATTTATATACTACATTAAAAAAAGATAATAATAAGAATAATTGCTTGAATAAAAAAGTTATAAAGAATTAAAATCAAAACGTTCATTTTGCGCCACCCTGTATATGTGAATATTATATTATGCATATATGTTTAAATGGTTTTATTTTTGTTAATGTTCATTGTTTATGTTATGCAATTAAATATTTTGTGTGTTATGTGGATTGTTTTGTTTTTGTTTGTATGCTATGTTTATAAACATTTTTATGTTACCTGCTTGTGCATATTCATGTTATATGTTCCATATTATTGCATATATTTCTGTGTTATATGTTTGATTACGTTGATTGGTTTACATTTTTTGTACGAAATATTATATGATCGCATTGTTTGTCTTGAAGTGTTTGTAACCTTTTTTTTTTATTATACATATTTTTAAACACTGCCCCCTTTTTTTTGATTATTAAAAATGTTGAATGACGATTGAATTACAAACTCGATAGAAATGACGTAAAAACATAAAGCTTTACAAAGAGCTTCTTCGCTCGGGCTTTCATTATTCTCTTATTCTGTACATCGTGGATTGTTTTATTGCTCTATGACAATGCGGACGAAGTCGCAGGCACACACTAGTATATTATATATTCGTTGTATGATTATATGATGTATGTATGTATGATCCTTACATATCCTTATGCAAAAGCATAAACCATACATGGAAAATAAATATATATGATCAAATTTCTCAAAAATGTTCATATTTATATATGTTCCAGCCAATGATAATAATTTATTCTATTTTCAATAGGGATGTAAATATGAGAGAAACATAGGAATATTTATATAGAAGAATTAGTTTGTGAGTTGCATGACTGGTTTATTAAATTTTATATGGTTTTGAGTAGTACCATCACTTATTTGGGGTGCGTTCATGAACATTACTTTAACCATAGTCATGGTATAGTATAGTTTAAGCAAAGTTATGTTATACTACAGCCATAGTTATGTTAACTTCAAGTAGTTTTTGAACGCGATTTTTACCATAGTAGTAGTAATAAATTGTAATTAAGCTGTCAAGTCAAGTTTAAAAAATTTTCAAAAAAATTTTTATATAATTATTATATTTTTTGTTTGTCAAAAATTAATTAATTTTTAAAAATTAATTTTTAAACAAAATTAATTAATACTACTACTTTTTCCAAATAGATAAAATTGAAATTTTCACAATTCACAACACAAAATTATATGACAAACGATTTTTTTATTGTCAATGTGACAATGTCATTACCACTTAAAGGCTTACTATCGTTACTATCGTTAACCATGCTCTCGAGCAGGGTTAATTTTTGACATCAAATAGTTAAAAATTTACTTTAGTACAGATGTTTATGAACGCTAAAAAGTTATGTTGGTAGTTATGTTTTACTATACCACTACCATTCTGAACGACAAATGATAACAATAGTCAACTATAGTAACGTTTATGAACGCACCCTTGAAATGATATTATACTTGAATAAGTAAAAATAAATGGATATTTTGTACGCAAATGCTTTATGAATACAACAATTGACAAGAGGGCTGGTTTCCAAAATTTTTTTTATTGTATTGAGTTGGTCGTCGTATTTAATATATGAATGACTTGAGAAAGGAGGTATTTCATATTTCATGTATTTTTATATATGTATGTATGTGTTGTTTTGTTAATGTGCCTTGTCGCGTGCTATATGCTCTGATATAAATTACTACTATTCTTCTAATTGAAATACATATATACAATTGTATTTATATCAAAGAACATATAAATATATACATTTATATGGTGTTTGGTTATATGTATTACTTGTATAGATCTACATTATTTTCTGATGTAGGATTGTAGAATATTTAGCAACAGAGGTTTTTACGTATATATATATTATAATTACTGTAGCATTTGTACTGTACTGTATACATTTATATGGTCTTTGATTATATGTATTACTTGCATAGATCTACATTATTTTCTGATGTAGGATTGTAGAATATTTGGCAACAGAGGTTTTTACATAAGCATTTACATAAATTATACACATTATACAATACAATATACAATATTGTACATCATAATAGCAGGTGTCTTCTTTCAATGCTTTGCTATGCTGGCTAGGTCATGTTCTTTTTTTTTGTTTGTTTTTTTATTTTTTTTTTCTTCTGTTTTCGGTGATCGTATTATAACAATTGGAAGCATTTTTTTCTTATTTATTGAATATATGTACCACTCACACATATATAATATTTTTATTCATATAAAATGAATAAGCGTATCGGTGAAAAATTGATATATTTAGACCCGAAAGTTATGCAAAATATACATTATTATCTATGACAAAATTTTTGTAAAAAATAGGAATTTTATATTACTAATAATTCTAAAATAATGTAAAAACTTTTATTTTTCTATTTCGAAATCGAAAAAAGAACATTCAAATTACCTTACATGGAAATTTCAGTATGATACGCAATCATCTACCAATGAAAAATTACATTTAAAATCTATACATTTTTTGTAAAAATCCTTCTTTCTTCAAAGCGTTATAAAGGACTAATAAGGACAAAAATTACTAAAGTGCTCCGCTCATTGCACCCTACACCCTTTGAATGATGTATGACAAAAATTTTAGAAAAATACATGGTGTAGTTACTGAGAAAAGGTGTACCATAGCACGTTGAAATTTGAAGAAAGCCTCGTCCTATTTGTCCTGTACAGGAAAAACTAAAACCTTTTTAAAAAATTTGTCCCGCTCATTGCACTCTAGACCCTTTGAGATTTCATTTAAAACATATTTCATTAAAATTGGATAAACAATGGCTGAGAAAAAGTGTACCCAAATTACCCAAAATCAGTAAAATCACTACAACATCCTCTTAAAGTATAAAAATAATCCTGCTAATGAAATCATTGCTTGATAGTCCTTAACGAATGTATAAAAGCATTTGCTAAAAAAAATCTGTTCCATTTTTCAAGAAATTCGTTTACTTTGACTCGATGTTCAGAAAGTGTTTTTTTTTTTTTTGAATATTGTGATCCTTTTAATATAATAATCAAATCAATTATACCATGTTCGGTAATGGGAGTCCGAATCATCAATGATCCTATCCATTTTTATTAGGCTTAAATGTACTGGTGCTTTGAATTTTTTTCTCATTACTGAAAATAATTTGGTTTCAGACAGCGTTTCATGATATATATTTTATGATTTTCAGATAAAGTTAGTTTAGTCCAAGTTTTCTTATGTTTTATGTAACGATTGTGCATAATTTAGGACTGCGCTAAAATCTAATTCAGAATATGCAAGTACATATTCGATAAATTTACAAGAATCGCTTTTTTGTCTATATTTGATAATTTTAAATATTAAATTAATTTCACTTTTACATAATTTTCTTTGCATGTATTTAAAATTATATAAAAATATTGATGGTCTTAGAACTCTTCCTTATAATTTGAGTAATAATCTATTTCGATTCGTCATCTTTTATCAATGTTTTGTACGTAGATATTATGTGATGAGACTATATTTTGAGACGGACTATATGTACTTTTAAATGAGTCAACACAAAACAAAGCTTGGAAGAAGCTGGCTTTATTTTATTTTCAAAATCTTAAAAAAAACTACCTTCGAAGCCAGCTTTCAACATAGCTTTGATCTGTCTCAGTTTTAAATTAATTTTCAAATGCTACTAAATTCATATTTGTGTTCAATTTGTATTATTTGCGTTTTTTGGCTAATTTTTTTTTTTTCTTATAATAAAAATACATACATAATGTATACAGGCAATAAAACATAATAAGTATATAACTCAAAGATGAGATTTATTCCTAGAAAGATAAAAAAAGCAGAAAAAAAGAGGCACAACATGCATATAAGCATTTAGAAAAATAATTCTTTTCTAATTTTTTTCTAAGTTTAAAAGTTCTAAAAAAATTTTTGGTTTTTTATATTCATATTTACTTGTTATAATAGTCATTTAGACGTTTTGCTTCACGCCAACCAGTTTCAATAGCACCATGAACTGTTGAAAAATAATGATCATGTGTTGCTTCACCAGCAAATTGTAATAATAATTTTCCATTATGTTGATCATCTGTTAAAGGATATGCTAAATCACTGGCACCTGTATTTAATTTATCAGCATTCACTGAATGATATGAATATGATCCACGAAAATTTTGATTTATATACCAAGTTGATCTAAAGATAAGGATAAAAAGAAAATTATAAATCGATAAAAATCGCATAAAAATACGAAAACTTTGTTTATTATGTAAATTTTATTAATTAAGGTGAAGGTAAGTTTAAGTACAATTACAGAAATCATTCCATAGAAGTAATAGAGTCATTCAGAATCAGATAAGCAATAAATTATCATAATAGATTTAGTATGTACGGATGAATTCCTGAAACGTCAATTTGTTTTGCATTGAGACTGTACTTACTGTCTACTTTACTGAAAAAATTTTAATTTTCGTTGCATCATAATTATTCACGATGCACTTGCTTTACAAGACATTTTGAAACGATATAGTATTGTTGTTAATTACCATGTATAGTTTACGATTTGATTACATACATATATTATTTATAATGTTTATGATATGATATGTATATAAAAATCATTGCACATATATTTTGTTGCTGGTTTTTGAAACTGAACGATTTTCAATATTTTAACTGCAGATAAATTTGTAAACAACAACAACATTTCAATATTATAATAATGAGATATATTTTTTCAAAATTATGTATTTGTATACCATCAATCAGCAAAAATACAATTATGAAGGTTAGAATTTTTAATTTTGGATGAACTTCCAAATTGTAACAGACAGCTTTTGAAATTTTTTAAAATTTATTATTCTAAAATGTATGAAAAATGTGTATTTTTCACATATTTTTGTATATTTGTACATTTATTTTTTTTTATACCTTTTTGTATACAGAAATGTGATATCATTGAAAAAAGGACAAAAAAACCTTTCAAATGATATAATAAAATATATATGTTATCCTTCAAGTTTAGAAGTTATACCGTTATCAAAAGAAGTTGGAAAAGTGATTTATAAAAAACACGAAATTTTTACTTATATGTAATATCTCTTGAACCGCTAATCAAATCAAAATAAAATATCGTATATCGACTAATGAAATCCAGGATACAAAAAAAAAACTGTTTTTGTATAGCACGCCAATTTGAACTAACAACTTTTAAGGTCCCTTGCGCCCTTAAAATGAATTTGCGCAAATAAATACATGTATCATATTAAAGAGGACATTCCATAGTAGATATCATTATCCTAAGGTTTCGTTTCAAAAGCCGGCGGTTCCAATTCGGAAGTTCAGCCAAAATTAAATTTCTTTATTCTTTTGGATGGATGAAGCCTTTTATTTTTCTTACATGATACAACTTCGCATTTAGCGCCCAAATCATTTTTTTCTTTATTATTGACATAACGTCCATAAAAATTATTCAAAGTAATTGTATAAATTCAAAAAAAAGCAAATTACTTGTGATAAATAGTGAAAACTAATACAAAATTCTAAGTAGGTACTTCAAGTCTGTATTTTCTCTAAAAAAAAATGTCAAATCACCATATTCTGAATATATTCAAATCACACAATAACTATTGTATTGGGGGCTTGAATAGCTCGATGGTTGGGTGTCGGTCTTGTGATCTTGAGATCACGGTTCGAACCCCAGCCAGAGTGCTGCTCTTGCCCAAGTCGATCATTAATTTCCCATCAGCAATGTACACCAGTAACTGATTACTGATGATAAACTGGATGATATATCTGACAGAAATTACTGATCGGCGGTGCCGTAATGGACTGAGTATCCGCGTGCACTTAATATATACTGGGCCTGATCACGAATGGCGATAAAATCGCCAATCGCCAAAATTGAGGCGAGGCGAGAAAATAAAATTTTTGTATCACGTAAGGCGATCGTCTCGCCTAAATAGCATTACCATGCGTAACGTGTAATATTATGCGTTTCGAACTGTCATTAATGTCAAAAAGATGATTTAAATTTTATTTTGGCATAATTTTGGCATAAAACTAGTTTTTAAAAAAAAATTTTAAAAAAAAAAAATTTAAAAATTTAAAAATTTAACTTTTTTTTAAATTTTTTTTTTTTTTTTTTTTTGTTGTGAGAGTTTTCCATTTCTCTCTTCCACCTGCAGATTTATAAATTCCTTTTGCGAATTCTTTATTCGTCATCTTAAATTCGACGAGTTTTTCTAATTCTTTTTTAGAAACTTTAATCCTTGAAAAAATAATTTATATTAATTTATATTTATTTTAAATATAATTTATAAATAAAAATACATACATTTTTATTTTTTATAATTCACCACCGATGTCGAAACACAAACAATACAAATTAACACAACTAATGAAATAAAAATGTATCCTCAAATATCAGCTAGGCGATAGCAATTATTTGATCGCCTTATATAGGCGATAAAATCGCCTAAAATGAACGATTATCGCCATTCGTGATACAAAAATTTGACAGGCAAGGCGATTGGCGATTTTATCGCCATTCGTGATCAGGGCTACTATATACATTGTATGTATATATGTATATTTGAAAAAAAAAAAAAAAAAAAAAAAAAACTATTTTATGGAAAGATGTTGATGAGCAAGTGAGGTGTCATCAGAAAAAGGGGGAAGTTTCCTATAGATTTCTCGTGGACTACTTTCTTCTAGCCGTTACACCGTAGTTGTTATAAGGTGTTTCGTAGAATAAGTGCGAAAAATTTTCATCGTATTTGTCATTATTATAATATTGAAATGTTGTTGTTGTTTACAAATTTACCTGCAGTTAAAATTTTGAAAGCAGAAATTATCATAAAAGTCGTTCAGTTTCAAAAACCAGTAACAAAATATAAACACAAGGTGCAATGATTTTTATATACATATCACACCATAAACATTATAAATAATATATGTATGTATATACATTACAAATAATTTTGCAGCAAAATATCAACATAAAAAAAAACAAAAGAAAAATAATAAAGAAAAAATAATTCATACAATTATACAAATTTATATTTATATCAACATATAATATTATCCAGCGACTATCATATAGCATATAACAAGTTATATATATGAAGATCTTTATCTCTTTATAAAGACTACATAATGTGCACAATTTATATATTTGCTGTGTTTCTTTCACATGAGCAAAGTACTTGAAAATCAATTTGGTTTAATACTTCACTAAATTTTTATGTGTGAACTGCTCAAACAATTTTTTAGAAGTAGTTCACTCACTTTGTAAGTAGTTACGTTATTTCTTTCTACCAGGGGGTCAATTCTGGTTCCGTGCAGTGAAAAAATGAAAAGAGTTTACACGCTTACACCATTGTTTGTGATTCTAATACCGTGTAAACATGATAACAAATGTCAAAAATTTTTCATATGTAAAACTTTTTTACACCGTGTTAAAT
This sequence comes from Villa cingulata, assembly GCA_951394055.1. Classification (NCBI taxonomy): domain Eukaryota; kingdom Metazoa; phylum Arthropoda; class Insecta; order Diptera; family Bombyliidae; genus Villa; species Villa cingulata. Next base: position 22,474,668 of record OX596022.1, on the reverse strand, counting down.
GTCTGTGCAAAGCATGGTGCAAAGCTGTGTAAAGTGATTTTAATCGTTAGAATTTAAATTTTTTTTATGTAAGTATTTATAAATAAAACATTTTGTGTCTTTTAGCATGTTTTGTATAATAATACAATTAATATAATTTAATAATTTTAGAAAAAAAAAACAGTTTAGAATAGTGTGCGAAAGTTAATTTTATCGTATCGAATTTAAATTTTGTTTAAAAGCTTTAAAATTCAATTCCGCCATTCATTCAGCATCTAATTTACACGAAGCGAACCAGAATCGCTTTTTCTGACACTTTTTTTTTTGTTGCACACACTTTTTTCACTTTTACACTTCACTGTGTCAGAAAAAGCGATTCTGGCTCGCTTGGTGTAAACTAGATGCTGAATGAATGTCGGAATTGAATTTTAAAGCTTTTAAACAAAATTTAAATTCGATACGATAAAATTAACTTTCGCACACTATTCTAAACTGTTTTTTTTTTTCTAAAATTATTAAATTATATTAATTGTATTTTTATACAAAACATGCTAAAAGACACAAAATGTTTTATTTATAAATACTTACATAGAAAAAAAATTTAAATTCTAACGATTAAAATCACTTTACACAGCTTTGCACCATACTTTGCACGGACATTTAACACGGTGTAAACTAATTTTACATATGCAAAATTTTTGACATTTGTTATCATGTTTACACGGTACTAGAATCGCAAACAGTGGTGTAAGCGTGTAAACTCCTTTCACTTTTTCACTGCACCGAACCAGAATTGACCCCCAGATGTCTTTTTAGTTTCACGTTATCCAACAAATGGAAATTGACTTTTTAAGTTAGATTTCTTGGTATAAACAAATATCATATGGAGTGTTTCATATAAATTTTTCAAATTTAAAGTGAAATAATTTTAAACTGTTTTTTTTTGCTTCACTTGTCGAATTTATTTATGTTTCTTTGAATAGTTTGAGTCATTGCTAAAATAATTGCTCGCAAGTACTTCGCACACGTGAAAGAAACACAGCAATTATGTCGTCTTTTCACCACCTAGAAAAGAAAAAATATTCAACAATTTATTTCGTCTCAAAACCAATAATAATTTTCGTGGTGAAACTTCGCTTATGTGGGTGCGAGAATGAATTGCTTCAAAACGAAAAGTGTTCCATTTAAAATACACTAGGTAAAATATCTATGTATATTATTAGTCAATGATGATAATTTGATGTTCAGGAATTCATCGTATAACTAAATCCTATTTTTTACCTTATAAAATTTTTCGGTTCTGATATATCCCATTTTAAAAATTTTTTCAATAGAAACATTAATCCATTAAGAACATCATCATCTGATTGAATTTCCATTCGTCTACCATTCACACCAACAATCCATCCACATAAAATATTTGGTTGATAATCGACTGGAAAGAAACCGAATACATCTTCGATCCAATTATCATTACGTTCACGTATCATTTTTAAATCATCGTCTTCCCATAATATACACATTCCAGGCCAATTATTTGGCCAAAATTTTGATGAAAATTCTATGAACATTTTATCAACATTCCCAATACCTAAACTCTCTATTGCACGTACTTTTAATTGCGGTAACGGTGGATTAAAAAGTGTTAAATGTCTGTGAAGAAGACGAAACATTTATTTTTTAAAAAAATTTATCTTGTTTTTAATTTACTTTTCTTTAAGCACACCCAATGAAACTGTGCAAATTAAATGATCAGCTTCAATTTTGTCACCATCAGTGCATCGTATATAAATTTTTCCTTGTTCATCGTCATCTTTCCAATGAATTTCTTCAACTTTTTTATTTAGTAAAATTTTCTTATCTAGCTTTCCATATGGTTTATCATCAGATGAATTCTAAAATTTTTAATGAATTTAAATACACATAAACAACAAAAATTATAAATTTATAAAGAAGAAGAATCAAACCACTCCCGATCAAGTTTGTTCCTTGAGTTCGTCGATTCTTTCTTCTTCATTCGTTTTTTAAAATTTAAGAACATGTAAAAGGATCTATCAAGATGTTATTTTGAACAAAGAATATAGATTTACAACAAGAATGGTAACTCATTTCCCCTTAAAAATTTATTTTTTTCATGATTTTCAAACAACAACAATCAATGAACAAGAAAAGTTAAACAAGAGTTTTTAATTACTAAAATGCAGAAGTTAGAGAGAGTACGTACTATGTGTTCTTTTGCATGCATTTTAAATGTTTTAAATTGCGACTCAGCATGTACATTTTGTTGGTTTCCCAGTTTCATATATATTCCAGGTCGCGTACAAAATAATGTGAAGAAAAGGAAAATGAAATGCTACTACCACAACTTTAAACCAAATATGTATTCATACTTATATTTTTTTTGCACTGGTTTATCTCGTATATAAAAAATGCGACCCACCGTAAATACGTGTATTTGTGTGCCGGTTTTATTATTATTTGTACGTAAATAAAGGGTGATCAGGTAGGTATAGAGAAATATTTTTATGCATATAATCAAAAGTGGCGGGTACGCGAATAATTTTGAATTTTTATTATTAGTTAAAAAATATTTACGATAATAAGTTTGAAGTGATTTTTGAATACCGAAAATAGAATAGTGGCTTTTTTTAAAATTTAAAAAATCCGTGTTGAATTAAAAGAAAAAATTATAATTGTCATAATTTTCATAATGGGTGAATATTATTTAAAGTGTTTAGGTTGTCAAATTAAGAGAAAAAAAAGTGATAAAACTGAAAACAAGGTGAGATTTTTCAAATTGCCTACTGATAATATGAAGTAAGTAAACAATTTAATTTTTGTTTTAAATAAAATTAATTAATTTTTGCTATTTTGATTTTTTAGAAAAGAAATTTGGTTAAAAAGTCTAAAAAAGACCAGTTTAATAAACACTAAAATTCCACAAGATTTTCGAGTATGTGAAATTCATTTTAATGATGACATGTTTGGCAAATCAGGAAGATATTTAAAGAAAAGTGCTGTGCCAGTTAAACATCTCCCGAAAATTGAAATTTTGGAACAAATTATCATTCCACGTGATAGAGAAGGTAGACTATTTTGTAAATATTATATATGTATACCATTTACTTTGTAAAAATGTTAAATTACCTTTAAATATTGGCCCCATTATCAGTGATGATAATCGTAGTCTTTTTCTTGCAAAAGGTTTATTATTTTATCAATATATGTGTTGCTAAAATCGACTACGATTACCGACAATCATGATCAAGGCTGTTATTTTTTGCATTTAACACAATATTGAAGTTTTTCATATCTTATTATAGTTACAGCATTGACTGTTGAACAACAGGATGAAAATTTCTTCGGAGAACCATCAAATAATATGGCAACTGAAGAAGGTAAATATCATTTTTTTTCACCTATTTACCGTTTATCTATGTTATAAGCGCGTCTTCTTCAACTTTTTTTTATTTAATTTAGAATTTATTTTGTGAAATGTATGAAAATGAATACGCTATCTAGTACTACTAATCATTGTATCTATTTATTTATTTATTTGTTTTTATCTTTTTTTCAGAAATAGCAGAAATTGGATCAGAACCGACATTTCGATCAACGCACAAAGCACCACAAACTCGTCCTTAATCCAAGCTGTTAAGAACGATTCCCAGCATACAGGCAACCAGAAAGGAAACTTCTGTAACTGCACAGCAAGATTCAATGGAACACGTGAATTCAACATTGTTGATGAATTCATAAACAAAGTCAACATATACAAAACGATTGGAAAAATCTCAGATCAGGACGCAATCAATGGTCTACAACTCATACTTACAGATACAGCTGCATTATGATGGAAGGGTGTAAAGCAAGGAGTTACAGTATGGAATGACGCCGTCGCACTATTAAGAGCTGCATTTGCCCCAGCCAAGGCTCATTATCAAGTCTACACAGAACTATTTTCAGAAGCACAAGATACCAGTACAACTACTGATGACTTCATATGTAGAAAACGCGCCATACTAGCACAACTTCTTGAGAATAGACATGATGAAACAACACAAATTGATTTAGTTTACGGTCTGCTAAATTTAAAGATACGAGAAAAATTACAAAGACCAGCAATTAAAACATTTAACGATTTGCTAGAAAAGGCAAGACACGTGGAATCACTTGCAACTGAAGCAAGAAATGCTAATAAAACTCACAACAATGGTAACGCTGAAAATAAACGAAAAATTCGCTGCAAATACTGTAACAACAGAGGACACACATACGACGAATGTCGAAAAAGACTATCCAAGTCAGACCAAAGACACAACAAAGAAAATCAGGCATCAACTTTACAGGCCAAAGAGAACGCCGAAAAAGAATATAAAGTAACATGCTATGGGTGCGGTACGCCAGGTGTTTACCGAAGTAATTGCACAAAGTGTAGAAATACAAAACCTGATTCACCAACTACTGCCAATTTCTATGCAGTCAACGCACTCATAAAAATGGGAAAAGTCCACCAACAATTCCTATTAAAATCGCTGGAATCCCCGGTGTCGCACACATAGACACTGCAGCCAGAACTAGTGTTGCAGGAAGAAAATTAGTAAACCTGATGCGACAGCATCATATTTGCTTCTCATCCGTCGATGTCAATGTAACCCTTGCGGATGGAAGTAAATCAGAACAAAGATGCCTAAACACGAAAGCTGACATCGAATTAGGAGAACGTTCACTAATAATTGATCTTCTCGCTTTGGAAACAACTGAAGATAATCGTACCCTACTCGGAATTGACTTCCTGGAAAAAGCATCAATCATTTTAAATTTACCACAGTGAGCTTGGTGTTTTGCGGATGAACCAAATAAATGGCACGCCTTTCTTGAACAAGAAGAAACTGAACAAATCAAAAGTAAAATCCAAATTCGTCGATTTTGCTGCTGAATTGCAACCAATTAACTTATCAGATGATGATAGCACCACTGACGAAAACAAAGAAAATGAAATACCCTGGAAACTGATTCCATTCCAAACACCACCAAAAGTTGAGACAACACAAGGCAGAGTGGATTGTTCATATTCACCAAATCAAATCAATGAAATTTTCCAAGATACTGTTCCAAACTTGATGACACCGCCTCGTAATCCACGCAATGAAAATCTGTTCCACATCAAACGCATGAAAAACATCGACATAAGCAGTCTATAAGTGTCCCTGAGGACCAACGAAGGTTGTCAACTGATCAAGAAAGAAAGGGAAAAACTTAGTAAACTATTAGAATTAAATACAAACATTTTTGTAAGTAATAAAGAACCAACACCATAAAACCACCCATACAGTGTTATGTTCCCATACACCAACTTTACATTTCCGTTCCCACATATTTTCTGCTTAATATTAATTTTTACTTAAATAACATAAATCATCATATTTCGATGCGCGTGTGGCTAAATAATGGTATTATACCTATCTACATTATGTGTATGTAAATTCCATAATCATCAAATTTCAATTCACATACATTTAAGAATTTGTGCATGCATTTTTATAATTCTAGTAATTACGTGTAAATTAAAACTGCTGATTAAGGTTGACTGAATTCCGTTTTCTTATTTTCGAAGTTTCTTTTATTATTTTAATAAAATTAAAATTAGAATTTTTGCAGATTTCAAGTTGTTCGGTACTTTAGTAATTTTCGAATTTTCGGTTGTCATAAAATAAATTCTCGATTGTAATTAAATAAATTAAACTTAATTTGTTTATAATAAATATATAATAATAAAATTAGTTATTATAATCAATTTATAAATAATTATAAATCTACATATAATTGTAAAGAAAATAGTTTCATAAATAAAATTATTAAAGCCAGTAAAGTGTTTTATTTATAAGACAGTGCAAGCATCAAAGGGGAACTTAACATAAAAAATTGGTGTCAGAAGTGGGATGCTTGCATACATCTTTGTCGCAAATAAATTTATTTATAAAAAAAAAATAATAAATAAAACAACAACTGGTGTGTGTGAATAAATTGTGAAATATTTTACAATTCATCAAATTTTCTACATAATCTGCATATTCTCAACTCACATCTCTACAAGAGTCTTCATAAACCGATTTCATCAGCCGATTCTATCAATCATACATTCACCTATAACCGACTCTCAACTAATTCAGTTTTCATCGCCATCAACATCTATCAACAATCAAGACATGATCTTCAAGACAGCAACTGCCATTCTACTTAATATACTGTGTAATGTGAGGGTCTAATTTTTTTTCGAGTGACTGTTATCAGTCACTCCATACGCTCATGTTTCTTCTGAAATAAATTTACCTAACGTCAAGTTCAATGTCATACATAATATACTTACCCTATTTTTTTACTTTGTATTGTAATGTCATGATCAAAGCATTACAATACACTATTTATTTTCATTAACACGCGCATATATTTTGTATAGTACTTTTCTATACACCGTTAGGTCATTTCATTTATATAATGCATTTTTGTTCCTTTTGTTTCTTAAATTACGCATGTTGGAAAGTTCCAGATACATGCATTTCAAATTGGAAAATTCCGCCTCACATATACATAAACATACATATTTCCAAGTTTCATTCATCACTAAATTTCCTTGTTCGCTTTCATTTCATATTCCTTTCATTCCTTATGTCACATTCCACTTTTATCTACTATATTATTATTTTCAAGTTCGGTTTACTTGATTTGGTTGATTTGAATTTTTTTTTGAATTCTATTTCCGGAAAAAGAATGAACTTTTCAAAATTTAAATAGTTTCATGTCCGTATATTGCAGCTATATATATTTTAAATTAATTGAATATCTAAATTATAGATATTTTTACCAATTCAATGCATGTAACATATTATTTTTCACAATTTTATAATCAAAACCCAACTGACGGAAGTATTATGTTGTAGCTTAATTAGGCTACCCTGGTTAAATGTGGAATGAAATGACAAATTATGTTAAACTATCCAGACTTGCCATATGACAAATTTTCTTAAATTTTTTTTGAAACTTTAATTAATCTACAAAAATTATTTACATTCTGTACAGGATAAATATGTATCTCACATGTTATAAAAAAATATAAATTAATTTTATTATATAATTAAAACCCTGAAATAATGCCTGAATATCTAAATTCTATAAATTTTAACATAAAAATTCTACTACTCTACACATAGAGATTTCGTTTCATTTTCGTCATAATACATGTCACCACATTCGAACTTTGCAATGGAAATGGAATTTTAATAGAATTGAAAATCACGCGCATTTTTGCGCCACATTCTGGATAAAGTTTTGACGACGCAAGTTTAGTTTCCTTACTTCTGGTTAAAAAAAAAATTTTTTCTTTCTAATATAAAAGATAGTAATTTTGTTTTTTTTTTGGGTGGAAAAATTAATAAATTTTGGGTGCAATTAATAACATAAATATAATTGGTTTTTTTTTTGAAATAATTTCTACCAGAGTCAAAATACATACAAAAAAAAAGTTCGTATTTAGATGTAAAAATCATATAATTGATTAATGTTAAACTAAAGTAATATTGGTACTTAAAATTTAATTTTTCGAAATAATAAGTAATAAATAAAGAAAATAGAAAAAAAAAGGAAAAGAAAAAGAAATGTAGAAAAAAAAGAATAAATAATCAGTGAGTAAAATCTAAATTAAAATTACAAAAAAAAAAAGAAAAAAAAATAGGAGGGTTCTAGAAATCATTGTATCAAGGCATAAAATGCCAAATATTTGTTAAGTTCTAACATTGCACAAAATTATAACAGAAAAGCTATAGAAGTTTAATACAAATATGTATGTTATATGTGTAAAAATAAAAAGAAGTAATTAAGTAGTAAAATTTTTATAAATAAAAAAACAAAAAAAAAAGAAAACAGGCACCAATTGTATCATCCACATCATGCACACCATTCAGATATAATCCAACCAACATATAGCAACAAACACTGCAACAACCTACATCACAACAATTCATCAATAATTCAGCAACAAATTGTTAAAATATTCACAACATATTTCCTCGTCACAACAAGGAGTTCTTTTTTTAAAAGGCACCCTTAATCACCAGCATACACATACATCAATGCAACCTCTAATCCATAGGCTACACTCATCTATAACACAGCATCAACAGTAGAAAACAACAAAAAGCAAACGTAACATCATCATCAACACACATATTGCCCAGCAAAATCTTCAGCATCAAGGGCCCCACCGCTTTTTTTTGTACTGAGCTCAGGTAAATTTAATTAAACATGTGAAACCTAACGATTAGGTAGGATTAATATTTTGATAATGTCTTTGGTAAATTAATTTATATTGTTCAAAACAATCAGATTTAAAACAAACAAAATATTTACATTTAAACACAAGAAAATAAATAAAGAAAAAAAGATATAATAAAATTAAATGAATTAAAAATTAAGTTATCACTATATACATACTTTATATTTATATACAATATATTCATATATACTATATTATATACAACTATAATTATTACTACTACTACTATTATTATTATTATTATTATTATTATCATTATTCTTCACAATTATTAAGCTAATTTCATACTAATATATATATACATATATACATATATAACAAAATAATATAAGATAATATACAATTTAAGAGTTACAACGGCAACGCCGAGCGACAATCGTATATTGAAATAAGTGGTCTGTTAATTTTTCTAAATTTAAAATATTTATTTGATTTTATAATTATAAAAAATCATTAAATAAACTAAATTCAGTGTTATTAATTAGGATAAATTGAAGTTTGTTCCATAAAACAGTTATTATAAACATTAAAAGTGTTTTTTAAAAAATTTTCACTAAATTTGACAGTTCGTCGAAATTAATACATGTGTTCTGTGTATTGATAAGTATTCAGATTAAATGGCTATATAAAGACAATAAATATTTAGACAATAAACTTTTAGTGTTAAAATTTATTTTAAACTTTATTATAAATAATTCCGAACTATCCTTAACCCTTTCTTTTGGGTGTTTTTTATTTTAGAAAATTCTATAACAGAGTTGCCTGATAGACTTAACTAAATAGTTCAATCCAAATATTTTCTTTGTTTACAATCTTTCATATATAGGCTGGATATATTACACTAACCTCCTTTATTGATTTATCATCATGTTGGACCCCCCTGGGGGCCAAAATAGGTTTAGTCTTCTTAATGATGACGGCTTCACCACTGTTCCCCCAAAGAGACCTAGAGGCAAAAAGACTTATACGGATGTTACCAGCAGTCTTTTCCCAGCGCTTCAGGATTTAAATATTTCTAAAGAAGAGGCTAAGTACATTTTGATCTCCAGTAACGAGATCGATAACAAAGCCACTACCCCGACTACAACAATTTACAGAAAACTAGAGGATGAGAACTTGTTCCAAGTTCTTGGGGCCATTTCGGCCATCTCTAGGGAAATTTTGGACCTGGAATGGAGAAATGACGGGAAGATCCAACTTCTCGTCAAGAACAACAATATTGCTAAGAGGTTTTATGACACGAAGGCTCTACGCCTATCACCTAATAAAACCTTCAATGTTAAATGCGAGAATTTTACTGCCCTAAACTCTTCAAGGGGGGTAATTTTCTCATTCCTTTTGAAAAACTCATCTGAAGAGGAAATCAAAGCAGACTTGGCTAGCCAAGGAGTAATAGGTGCTAAACACATCAAGCGACGTGGGACCCAATACAACTCAGGTGCAGTCATTCTCACGTTTGACAGTTACAGGCTACTGTCCAGCATTAAATTGGCCAGTTTTTTGAAATTATCAGTACGGGAATACGTCCTCAATCCTATGAGGTGTATTCGCTGTCACGCAATTGGGCACACCAAAAACAGATGCGATCCCAGCAATGATGCTCCTTGTGCTACTTGCGGTAATCCGGTACACGAAGGGGATTGCAAATCTACTTTTTGCAAAAATTGCAACACTGATACTCATCCCTCGCTGAGTATGAACTGTCCCATGTTCCTTAGGGAAAAAGACATCCTTAAGATCATGACGTCTGAGAGATGCACGAAATATCAAGCGAAGAAAAAATATTTCCAACGTTTTCCGCTAAACTCGCTCAATAAGAACAGCAACAATAAGAAGAATAACAACAGCAACAACAACAACAACAACAAAAACAACAACAACAGCAAGAAGGACGCCTCCCTACCCGCAATGGCCGAACGCGTTGGTACGGCCTCTTATGCCTTTAAAGCTGCTCAAAACACCACTGTATCTCCTACAGATTTAACTAATACAAATACAACCAACTTTTCAAATACAAAAAAAACACACACTAAACAGACTAGAGTACTTCCAAACAATTCAATTAACGAAACAGTTACACCTATCACTGTAACTGTTCCCAATACTAACAGCAATGAAACTGCAAAACCAAATTCCCCAATTATGAAACTAAATACTAAATCTGGCAGCAATGTAGAAGGCCAAACCATAGCCTCTACATCTACCACCAAAAATACCACAGACACAATTACAACACCTCAAAAAACATTTGAGGTATTTGTAAATAATTTACCACACTATAACATTCCATCCACAACATCTTTAAACCCAGATGATGTTGATATGGAGAGTTCGTCTGCTCATTAAGAGCTCTCAACTTTCCATTTCATCAGTAAACCTCTGATTATGATCTAAATTATTTTGTATATCAAAATAAAAATTAGATCATTTCATGTCGAGCTTACAACCTCCATCTCGTAAGCTCTCCTGCTTGCAATGGAATATGAGAGGTTTTCGTGCTAATCAGCACAATCTGGAACTTTTAATACACCAGTACAAACCTCATATCATCCTACTACAGGAAACTATGTTATATTCACAAAATGGGCCCTTGAACTTTCGAGGTTACAGTTGTTACTTTTCTGACAGCTCTACCTCGTCACGTTCACAGGGAGTTGCAATTTTAGTACGGTCAAGTATAAGTCACTCTCTTCTAAACATATCATCAAATCTCTTAAATGTGTCCGTCACCGTACACACTTCTCCCCCAGTGACTTTTTCTTCTTTATATATAAATAGAACCGATGTCGTTAGTTCCTCCATTCTAAATAATTTTATCAATCAACTCCCTTTTTCCTCTATAATTGGTGGCGATTTCAACGCCCATCACCACTTCTGGGGGGACCGTAGGATCGACCCCAGAGGAACTCTCTTGGTGGATTGGATTTCAAACTCGTCCTTTTCGCTCCTTAATGATGGTGCCCCTACCTTCGTCTCTTCGATTCATCACACTACCTCTGCAATAGATCTCACTTTAGCCTCAAACAATATAGCTAGCGATTTGTCCTGGATACTCCATGACAATCCAGAGGGTAGCGACCACTTCCCGATTCTTATCTACAGTAATCATGAGCTAGCTAAACGCAAAATTTCTCCTCGACTTGCTGAAGCTAAGGCTAACTGGGACCTTTTCTCTCGGCTAGCAATTCAGCAAGATCGAGTTTTTCCACACAGCAGCAACGTCAACAAAGAAGCAGTCAGCATTAAGAAAATTATCAGATCTGCTGCTTTCTCGTCCATACCCTTAGTTCGTACTGATATCTGTCCTGGACCTCCTTGGTTGGATAATAACATCAAAAATCTGATCAAGGAGAAAAACATAGCATGGAAGAATTACCAAAGATATCCCTCGGTAACAAACTCCATTAATCTTAAAAGACTTACCGCTCAAGTGAAACGGGCAGTCAGAGTAGCAAAAAAGGCCTCTTGGCAGGCATTTGCTAGCTCCATAACCCCGTCTGACTCGCTAAGAGATGCATGGTTTAAGGTGAAACGCCTATATGGCAGACCACCTTCGTCCATTCAATCTCTTTTGACAGTTGATGGGGCTATCACCGATCCACTTGAGATTGCGGACGAATTCGCATCTTCCTGGTCTTCAGTTTCCAGCGACATGAACATACCGGAATCGGTTATTAACGCTAAGAACCTTTTCTCAATCGAAGCGTCTTATCATGTGAGGTTCAATTTAGCTTACGAGGTCTCACTCAGGGAATTGGATGAAACACTGAAATCTTTCAGTGGTTCAACCCCTGGGGAGGATCAAATAAGCTACTGCATGTTAAGAAAATTACCGGTTGGGATTAGGATTAGAATCGCTAATCTTTATTCTAACATTCTTAGTAGTGGAACTTTCCCACAAGACTGGAAACTAGCCACCTTAATACCGATCCCCAAGAGAACCTCCAGTTCCAAGCGCGCCCTGGATTTCCGTCCTATTTCTCTTCTCCCTTGTTTATCAAAAACTTTGGAGAGGATTATGGGATGTCGGATCCGGAGGGTGACTGAAGATCTTTTACATCATGGACAGCATGGTTTTCGTCCCCGCAGAGGGACCATTACACTCCTTCATGACCTAGAGGAGGGGCTGGCCTCTTCTTTGTCAGTTAGAGATCATGCTAGTGTCATATCTCTTGACCTAGAGAAGGCATACGACAAGATACCAGCTGTATTCGTATGTCGCAAGCTGATCTCTTGGGGTGTTGACCCATGTTATGTTAAAACTGTGTATAGTTTTATGACTAATAGACAAATTAAAGTTAGAACTAATGGTTACTATTCTAGTCGCTATTGTCTGGATAATGGGATACCACAAGGATCCCCTCTCTCTACCACGTTACTATTAGTTTTTTTGGATTCGTTACTAGTGGCACTAGCAAGATATCCAAGAGTTAAGGTCTTGGTATATGCTGACAATATCTTGCTAAGTGTTATGGATAGTGACCCTGAGACTATGGTCGAGCTTCGCAGAGCTTCAGAGTTCTCCATATGTTGGGCTGAGGAGCACGGTGGGAGAATTCCACTTGAAAAAGTGGAATTCATTCACATGTGTAGAAAAAGGAACTGCAACATACATCATATTCAATTGTTCACACGTGTGATAACCCCCGTTAGGGATTTGAAAATTCTTGGTATCCATTTCAACAAGAGACTCAACTGGTTAGGCCATGTTAATGTTGTGGTGACTAAACTCAAAAAGGTTCTCAACCTCATAAAATCGCTTGCGGCAGGTAGAATGGGTGCATCCCCTAGCGCACTCATTCATATTGCAAATACCCTAATCAATGGGATTGTAGGTTATGGCCTATCTCTTTTCGGTGATATCTCACCTTCTTCTAAAAAGAAGATACAAATTGCAATAAATTCTATCCTAAGGGTTGCGTCTGGTGCCTTTCGTTCCACCCCAATACCCATTCTCTTAGCAGAGTGTGGCTGTTGGGGAATCGAGGATAGAATCATGAAATCCAGACTGAGGTTTACTGCCAAACAGATGGCTGATCCCAGATCTCCCCTGTTTGGCATCGTTTGGAATTTCCTAGATAATGACTACCGTAATAGATTCTCCACCCTACGTAGAACAGTAATGTCTGTTCCACGTATCGTGGGATCACTTCCGTCCCGTCCTATCCTTCCTCCCTTTGTCAAAACTTTTTTCCCTGATCCTAACCACATACAAAATTACATTACGGACGACTTGAGCAGATTTAGTAGGGATGCTTACAGTCCTGAGGTCTTCCGTGCTCTGCATGCTGAGCATTGTGAGGAGTTTAGTGATAGTTTGCAGCTCTATACTGACGCCAGTAAAACAGCTGCTGGCGTTGGTATAGCTGTTATCCGTAAACATGGTTCGCATGGATGGAAGACGGTGATAAGTAAGGCCTTACCAAAAGATATGCAAGTCTTTGATGCTGAACTGGTTGCAGTGTGGTTTGCTGCAGCCAGGAAAGCAAAAAATGGCCGAAATCTGGTGATATTTACTGACTCTCTGTCTGTCATCCATGCGCTAAAAAATCTCGGAAATGATGACTACTTATTACATTTAGTAAGAGGTATCATTTGCCAGTATAAGATTCGTGTTTGTTGGGTGCCTGGGCATATGGGTATTGTAGGTAATGAAATGGCAGACCAGGCCGCCAAAGCAGCCATTGGTGTGAATATCGAGTCTGCCCTTTTCATTCTTCCTAGCCCTAATGCTATCTACAGGTTGGGTCTGGACCAGTTGAAGAAGAAAAGACTGGCTGTCTCCCTTGAGATTGGTTCGAATACAACACGTGAATACTGGGAGATTAACCGGGATCTCTCTGCTCCAAAATTCAGTCCTCTGTTAGGTAGAGTTCGACAGACCTCACTGATAAGATTAAGAACTGGACATACGAGGTTGACTCATTTCCGCTCATCTAACGGCGGAATTGGTTCAACCTGCCCCTGCTGTAACCTCTCAAAACACAAGAACGCGACTACCCTGCTACTTGACTGTCCTACTATTAGAAACAGACTAGCAGCATTAGGGATCTCGACTGTGTGTAGAGAAGAGCTTTTGGACCCTTCCCAGGACCAAAACTCTCCTCTATTCAACCTACTGACGGACCTGAACTTATACAGATACTTGTAGTTTAATTGAGTCCGTACCAGTGCCAGCATAGTTTAAGTTTGTCTTCTGATTGTATATGCCGTCCTACTGACTTTATGTGACATGACTGATTGTACTTATTGTAAAGTTTATTGTAGGTATCTGGATTGCAAATCCTACATCATCTTACCTACAGCTGTGGGTGGGGTGGTGTGGGATTTGTAATCTGGATACCCATTATTCCTTAACTATAGTTAGTTTGTAATTTAGGCCTTAAGCCATAAGTTGCATCTTAGTTTTAAAATTTGGGTTAAATTAAGTAAGGTATAAGGGTAGTCTCTAAGCTTATGCCTTAAGCACTAAGTCTTTTTAGCTAATAATTATAATTAATCTGTAAGGTGTAGGGTTAGCGGTAGGCATAGATGTAAGCATATGCCTTATGCAATAAGTTTTTTTATAAATTAAGTTATCTTTGTTAGTATTTTAAGTTAATTGTAGTAAGAGACCGCCAAAAGGCCCTGGAGGGTCGTGGTGTGGGCAGTAGGGAGGCAGTTTACTGACCTCTCTTCTTAATAAATAATAATAATAATAATAATATACAATTTAATTATTATACAAAAAAAATTCAATCAATAATAATAGTAATAATAATAAAAGTACACAATATAAAAATTCCTAATCTTATAAATAAATTTGTTGCGTCTGTCTGTCTGTCTGTCTGTATATATGTTCCGGGTAATCTCGAAAACGGCTGAACCAATCTTGATTGGAATTTTTTTTATCTTAAAGAGTGATTCCTCCCACAAATAATAGGCTACTTTTTTTTTCAAATTTAATTATTTAAAACAATAAAAATTTGGATCAAACAGATGAAGGTCTGAAAAAAATCTATAAAATGTATGAAAAGCTTTTTCTTCCAAATGAACTGATAATCGTGGTTGATCGTGGCAATCGTGGTAATTGAATTACAAACTCAATAGAAATGACGTAATAACATAAAGCTTTACAAAGAGCTTCTTCGCTCGGGATCACCTTATTCTGTATATCGTGGTTCGTTTTATAGCTCTATGACAATGCGGACGAAGTCGCAGGCACACTCTAGTTAAATAATAAATACATAAAAAATTAGAAAAATGACAAAATGAAATTATGAGCAAACTAAGATATATTAATATAGCATATAGTAAAAAGATATAACAAAAGCAGTAGAATAAAATAAAAAAAAAGAAGAATATTTGGTTTAAAATAAGATAGGAAGTCTGTATACGAATATTGATTTTGGAGAAAGAAAAAAAACGAAACATGTATATATATAAATCTAAAAGTTCGCCTAATAACGTAGATTAGAGATTTCAATTTTAAATAAAATGTATTGATAAACTACATGAATGCTGGCTTTTATTTCATACCCCCGACAGCACTAATTCATTAATGTGATTTTTTTTCTTGTTCTTCGCTATTGCATAATATAAAGGATGGGAACATAGTTTTTTCTTGTAAACAGCAAACTATGTTTATTTGAGGTGGGTTAGTCCCTATCTTCGTTGGGCGAGGCTTTCTTTTGTTAATTTTTTTTCAGGACCAACGATGGTAGAAGCTGTTTTTCTGGGCCAGAGCGGGGCCATATTAATTTACAGGTCTACGGTGTGGGTGATTTCATTTTGTATATTTTTTTTTTTGAAGCATTCTAGGTAGAAGGATTCTACAACCTTCTACCGCTTCAGGCTACGAAAACAAAAAGAGATATGGAGCAGTGGCAAACTCACACCCCATCCGGCGAGCTAGTTCCGCGCTAGCCAGCAAACGTAGCCGCCACTACCACCCTCCATCATCTCAAGAAGTAAGTATGTCGTTATGTGTGTTCATACTTTAATTTTTCTACGACTAGTATAGACACACATATGATTAACTTTATACATATACCATACCCTGTACAACATACAGTGTTCATATAAATAAAACTTTTTTTTGAATTTTGTTTCTTCTAGTTTATTGCAGATTTCAATATAATGTGAAAGTACATTGTTTGGTCGACAGCATGACACACACACAGTACATACTTTACAACTGTAAGTACAATTTTTATTTCTATAAACTGTGTCAGTGAAATCATCGCAAAAGGCAAAATAATATTTCTTGGTGGAGATATCTTACTGAAATTAATAAAATCTGAACTTATTGGATATTATTGAATCTTATTGGATGAACAGTGATACCTTGGAAAATTATACAATAGATTATATTTATAGATTACTATAAAATAACTAGAATACAATTTTTTTTTATGAAATAAAATTAACTAAATTAAAATCAAATAATCAAAAAAAAAAAAAAAAAACCATCTAGTTTTCTTTAAATAAATAAAATAGAAATATAATTACATATATACTAGTTACCAAAAATTTTAAATTTTTTTGTTTAAATTACAATTAAATTATAAAAATCTAAGAATCTTAAAATACAATGTAAAAGTTGGGCAAGGCCTTACAGGGTAGGTACTTCTAGTACTGCAACTGTAAGCACCTGTCAATGGGTACTTACTATACCTCCTCGTGGTGGTCCCTGGGTAGTTTTGGTCTGTGATGTTATATGCTGTAGGTGGGTGGATGTGATATCACAGACCGAAACGAGCTAAATAGTAAGCGCCAAAATATAAAACCATGGGGGACAAGGCAGGGACTTGCTCTCCAAGAGGTAAGAAGGAAACTTCGAATCCACCTGTCATTTCGATGGCAGCAGAGGCAAGGATTTTGGAGGCCTCAGAACTCATGAATCAATTTCCACTGGTTAATCCAGTGAGTACGTTTGATGAGGTGGCAATCGACGACAATTCGCTCGTTGACGAAATTTCCTCCATTTGCAAATTAGTGCCAAATATGAGCGACGTGGAAAGTACCTGTACTGGTTCACTAGCTGACCCCTCCTCATCGGCCGTAACTAATGTCACAGTAGATGAGTTGAGCAAGTCTCAAAAGAGGAGGAGGAAGAAAGCTGCGGCCAGAACCAGGAAAGCACTAGAGGGAATGAAAATCTTACCAAAAGCCTTCGAGTGCCAGTGGCAAAAGATCAGGATCTGCTGAGGACCTGTCCTTACCGGATCAGTCTGCTGGTACTGACGCGCCTCCACTCTCTTCTGAGACATCAGAAAGAAGGAAAAAGAGAAGGAAGACGACTGTGCCTGGCAATGCGACGAATGCACAAACTGAAAAAGGGAGCGCAACCGATGCAAAGCAAGGTGGCAGTTGTCTTCCAACTCCTTCCCTGAAGAACGAGACTAAAGCGGTTGACCCCTCGGGGAATGCTACCTCGGTCTCTGATTCGGTTCGAGGACCTGGCCAAAAGAGAGGCAAGCGGAAGGGAGCAGCAGCGGACAGACAAGTACCTGGTACAAGTCAATCTGCTAATGCTACTTCTGCAGCTACTCCAAAAGCTAGAACCTCGAAATCTTCCGACCAGCCAAAAGCCGTTGTTAAAAGTGGCAAGAGCTACTCCAATGTGGCTGCTGCTGCCTTAACAGTGGCTATAACGGCTGATTCACAGGAAATCTTTCAAAAGACTAGATTTCCTTCCTGGTTGATCACTTATGGAAGCTACTGGGAGAGACGAAAGAATCTCCCAGATTCGAGGGGATGCTTGAAAGAAATGGCGGACTTTTAGTACGCTATTCTAATGAGCAGAGCCTCGAATGGCTCATCCAAAAGGTAATCAACATACCAGCTTGGAAGGGCACGAAATTTGTCGCGGCAAAAAGTAGTGACATTCCAAAGTTGGTGCGAGCAACTTGCTGGATCCCTGGTAAACCCAGAAAGATCGGCGAGTTGCAAGCAGCGATCAGTAAGCAGAACCCAGGGCTTAACACTAAAATCTGGAGAGTCTATGCTTACGGTCCCAAGAAGAGTACCCAGAATGAATCTGAAGGTGCTCTACTTGTGGCCGGCATAGATGAAGATAGTGTTAAGGTCCTGAGATCTACTTATGATCTTCGTCCTTACCTTTTCCTTGGCAGGGTGAAATTCAACATTCACCGCTGAGAGGGTAAGGTCTATACGGGTCTATACGCATATGAAGATAGTATTTACCCAGATTAACTTGCAAAAAAGCAAAGCCGCTACTGCTCTTCTAAGTAAGCGACTGGCTTCATTGCACACAACACCACACATAACACTAATACAGGAACCGTGGGTGCGATTAGGACGCATCTGTGGCCTGAGAGGTGTACGTGGTGCAAAGATCTTTTATGACAAAAGATCAGATAGACCGCGTAGCTGTCTTGTGGTATCTAATTGCCTCGAGATGGCTATGCTGAGACAATTCTGTTGCCAAGATGTGGTAGCAGTTAAAATCACATACCGGACCCCGGAAGGTTGGCGGGACATCCTTGTGGCCTCTGCCTACCATACTGCCTCCTCCCTCCAAGGAGATAGTGGAATTGGTCCGGTATGCTGAGTCTTTAAAGCTGGACCTCATCTTAGGTTGCGACGCAAACGCCCACCACATCGCGTGGGGCAGCACGGACTGCAACCGAAGAGGCGAAGATTTGTTAGACTTCATTCTGTCTAATGGGCTGGTTATTAAAAATGTGGGCACTAAGCCAACATTTGTTACCAGCAGAAGACAAGAAGTAATTGATCTCACTTTGACGACAATCAATGTTGCAAGATCAATTACAGACTGGAGAGTATCGAGTGAAGATTCTCTCTCAGATCATAGATATCTGGAGTTCTCCTGGATGGCTGACGCAGTCAAGCGATAAGCTTTCAGGAACCCCAGAAATACAGACTGGATCAAGTTTGCCCAGATGCTTCAACATAATGTAAAAGCGTCTACCAAACTACGCACTGTTAAAATTCTTGAGAAAGCAGTTCAAGTTATGAACTGCAATCTTTTAGACAGCTATGCGGCTTCCTGTCCGATTACCACGAGTCCGGGCAGCAAAAACGTTCCATGGTGGAACAAAGAACTGCAGAGACTCAGAATAATCTCCAGAGAACTTCTTAATAAGGCTCTTAAAACCAAAAAAGAAGTGGACTGGGAAACATATCGCTCCACACAGAGGGACTATAAGAGGCTGATAAGAAACTCCAAACTAGTCTCTTTTAGAACCTACTGTGAAAGAGTAGAAAATACTAGAGATGCAGCGAGGCTCAAAATCGTTCTGCAAAGAGACCCGAGAGCCAAGCTTGACTCTCTTAGATTGCCGGACGGGAGAAGTGCCGACTCTATGTCAGAATCAATTAAGATCCTGCTGGAGACGCACTTCACTGGCAATCCGGTTTCTTATGATGAACCAAGATGTCAACCCATTATCTCCAATGGGAAAGCATTTAGATATAGATGGTTTATCGCATCCAGGGTGGTTGACGAACGAAAGATAAGGTGGGCTTTATCTTCGTTCAGTAACTTTAAATCACCTGGCGACGACGGGATCTACCGATTATGCTAAGGGAAGGAGTGGATGCGCTAGTGAGGAACATAAAACACATTTTTATGACAAGCCTCGCGTTGGGCCACTTCCTGGCGACCAGTGAGAGTAAGCTTCATTCCCAAACCGGGCAAGGAAGACTACTCCACTCCGAAAAGCTTCAGACCTATCAGCCTAACATCGTTTATGCTGAAATGTCTGGAATGACTGGTTGACAGTCACATTAGATCTGAGGTGCTGAGAGAACGACCTTTAAGTGTCGATCAGCACGCTTACCAGTGAGGAAAATTTTGCGAAACGGCACTGCACGCCTTAGTTTCTAAGGTGGAAAGTGCACTTCACAGGAAAGAGTACGCGCTGGGCGTGTTCATTGACATTGAAAGTGCCTTCGACAGCCCAACTCATGAGTCGATATGTGACGCAATCAGGAACTTCGGTGTTAACGAAGTCATAGTTAAATGGATAGAGGCCATGTTAACTAATAGAATCCCCTTCGCTATAACTGAGAGCGGAAGATGTGTCGTAACCAAGGCGACCAGAGGATGTCCACAAGGAGGCGTCCTCTCACCGCTATCATGGTGCATCTTTATTAACTCTCTATTGCTAGAGCTGGGGGAGTCTGATTCTCATCCGCAGGCTTATGCGGATGATTTGTCCATGCTGGCCACTGGCAGCTCACTTAGGGATGTCTGCAACAAGATACAGACATCCCTGAATACTGTTAGTCACTGGTGTGATAGACACGGTCTCTCGGTAAACTCGAGCAAGATTTTATTTATTTATTTATTTATTAAGGAAAGAGGTCAGTAAACTGCCTCTCTCCTGCCCACACCACGACCCTCCAGGGCCTTTTGGCGGTCCCACTACTATAAACTTAAAAGCTGACAATTCAAATATATCTTAGAAGTTAGTTATACTATATACTATAAGAAGAAAAGAAATTACTAACTTAAACTACCTAGTCTAACGTACACCGTCTTAAACTAACTTATATAATATTTATACTACTATGATTGGTTCACAAAACCATCACTCCTTCTTTCGCATTATATACTATGAGAGAAACAATGATAGTTTTACGGACCAATATAATTACGAGCTAACAGAATAGTTCTGAAATTAAAGGATTGAAGATACTTAATCTAATGTTAGTATTTAATTTAACTAACCTTAACTAATCCTACCCAAAAGAAATTAAGAAATTAAACTTATAATAAAATAGTGATTAGTGCGTTAGTAAGATACGCTTAATTAATTCAAAACAGGCATACAATATAAATAATAAAAAACATAAACGTTGGCATTGGCACGAATCCTTTGTATTATAAACTACTATATAGGTCTAGGTGCGTCAATAGTCTGAATAGGGGAGAATTCTGATCTTGTGACGGATCCAGAAGCTCTCTCCTATTCATTGTTGCTGAGCCTAAAGCTGCCAATCTATTTCGTATTGTCGTACAGTCTAGTAGCAGTCTAGTCGCGTTGCTATGTCTGCGTTGGTTACAGCAGGGGCAGGTTAACCTCACCCTGCGGTTAAGTGGGAAGGGATGAGTTAACCTCGTATGCCCAGTTCTCAATCTAATCAGTGAGATCTGTCGCACTCTACACAATGAAGGACTGAATTTCGGAGCCCCGAGATCATGGTTAATCTCCAAGTACTCACGTGTTGTGTTCGAACCAATGTCAAGAAAAGCAGCCAGCCTTCGTTCTCTTAATTGATCCAGACCTGCCCTATAAATAGCAGCTGGGCATGGAGGAATGAACAAATCAGACTCGTGTATTATACCAATGGCTGCTTTGGCGGCCTGGTCTGCATGTTCATTTCCTGCAATCCCAACATGCCCCGGAATCCAATAAACACGTATATTGTACAGGCGGATGACACTCCTTATAAGTTTCACCAAATAGTCATCATTTTCGAGATTTTTAATCGCACGGATAACGGACAAGGAGTCAGAGAAGATTATCAGTCTCTTTCCATCTTTTGCTTTCATGGAAACAGCAATCCACACTGCAACCAATTCAGCATCGAAAATCGAAGATCCTGCAGGTAATCTTTTCCGAATCAAGGTCCTCCATTCTTGCGGACCAAGTTTACATACAATTGCTAAACTGACACCAGTAGTGGTTTTACTAGCGTCAGTATACAATTCCAGCCTATCTCTGAACTCGTAACAAATACTCAAGTGTAGTGCACAAAAGACCTCTGGACTGGTGGCATCCCTGCTGTAAGCACTCAGATCGTCTGACACGTAACTGTCTATTAGTCTAAAGTCAGTGATTGATGGTAGAGGAGCAGGCCGGTAAGGGAAAGATCCTCCAAGACGAGGGGTAACCATCACCGACCTACGCAGTGTAGAGTATCTATTGTTTTGTTCATTTATTAAGAAGTTCCAAATGATATCAAACAAAGGAGACCTAGGGTCACTTAGTTGCTTGGAAGCAAACCTCAACCTCAACTTCATGATTCTATCCTCAATACTCCAACAACCAGATTCTGCTAGCAGAATAGGTATCGGAGTTGATTTATAAGCTCCAGAAGCTACTCTGAGGATAGAATTCATTGCAGTCTGGATTTTTTTCAAAGTAGATGGTGAACTGTCACCAAAAAGGGACAGGCCATACCCTGTGATACCATTGATTAGGGTGTTTGCAATGTGGATAAGAACCGATGGAGGGGCTCCCATCCTGCCTGCAGCCAGTATTTTCATGAGATTCAGAACTTTGCGGAGTTTATTCACCACATCATAGACATGGTCAACCCAGTTGAGTCTCTTATTAAAACGGATTCCTAAAATTTTCAAGTTTTGAGAAGGAAGCACTACACGTGTGTTTAATTGGATGTGTCTAATAAGACAGTTCCTTTTCCTGCAAACGTGAAGGAATTCCACTTTATCAACCGGAATTCTGCCTCCTCTGTCTTCAGCCCATTTCAGGGTGAATTCTGAAGCTCCTCGAAGTTCGACCATAGTCTCAGGAGTACAATTCGTGGTACTGAGTAAGATGTTGTCAGCATAAACAAGAACTTTAATATTCGGAAATCTTGTCAATGCCACTAATAACGAATCCAGAAAGACTAGGAGTAGCGTAGTAGACAAGGGTGACCCTTGTGGAGTGCCATTATCCAGAGAATAGCGACTAGAGAAATAGCCATTGGTTCTTACTTTTATCTGTCTGTTAGACATAAAACTGAAAATAGTTTTTACGAAGCATGGGTCGACACCCCAGGAGGTCAATTGTTGGCATACGAACATGGCTGGAATCTTATCATACGCCTTTTCAAGGTCGAGTGCTACGACACTTGAATGACCTCCCGCTGACAGAGAAGAGGCCAGCCCCTCCTCTAAGTCATGAAGGAGTGTAATTGTCCCTCTCCGAGGACGAAATCCATGCTGACCAGTATGTAATAAGTCTTCGGTTACCCTTTGGATTCTTTTTCCCATAATCTTCTCCAGAGTTTTTGATAAACAGGGGAGTAGGGATATAGGCCGGTAGTCCAGAGCGTGTTTTGAACTTGAGGTTTTCTTCGGAATCGGGACTAAAGTGGCTAATTTCTTGTCTTGTGGGAAAGTACCACTGCAAAGAATGTTCGAATAAAGTCTCGCAATTCTCAATCTTAATTCAACTGGTAGATTTCTCATCATGCGGTAGCTTATTTGGTCTTCACCAGGAGTAGAACCACTGAAGGATTTCAGTGTATTGTCCACTTCCAATAGTGAGACCTCATAAGCAAGTTGGTATCTCACATGATGTGTCTCTACTAACGAGAAAGCATTCTTGAGGTTAATCACCGATTCCGGCATGTTCATGTCACTAGCAACCGAAGACCAAGACATGGCAAATTCGTCTGCAATCTCAAGTGGATCGGTGATTGTCCCATCAACCGACAATAATGATAATATGGAGGAAGTTGGTTTGCCATATAGACGTTTCACCTTCCTCCATGCATCACTAAGCGAGTCAGATGGAACAATAGATCTAGCAAATGCCTGCCAAGAGGCCTTTTTTGCTGATTTGACAGCCCGTTTCACTTGAGCGGTGAGTCTTTTAAAAAGAACGGAATTAGTTACCGTGGGACATCTTTGATATCTCTTCCACGCTAAGTTCTTCTCTTTAATTAGTTTTCTAATATTATCGTCCAACCATGGTGGGAGTGGACTAGCAGTGGAAAGCAGCAGATCTAATTATTTTTTTAATGCTGACCGCTTCTTTGTTTGCATTGCTGCTTTGAGGGAATAAACGAGCAAGTCTAAGCGTAGATTGGGAGAAAGCGTCCCAGTCAGCCTTCGCTTCAACTAGTCGAGGAATAATTTTTTGTAATGCTAGCTCATTGTCGCTACGTATTATGATGGGAATGTGGTCACTACCTTCTGGATTGTCATGGAGGTTCCATGACAAGTTGCTAGCTAAATTGTTCGAAGCCAAAGTGAGATCGATTGCGGAGCTAGTGTGGAATGTCGAAGACATGAAGGTATGGGCGCCGTCGTTTAGTAAAGTAAAACTTGAATTCGAAATCCAATTAGCCAAGATAATTCCCCTAGGGTCAATCCTATGGTCCCCCCAGAAGTGGTGATGGGCGTTAAAATCACCACCAATAATAGCAGAAAAGGGGAGTTGACTAATAAAATTTGTTAGGGAAGGAGGACTAATGAAATCAGTTCTGTTTAAATAAATAGAAGAAAAAGTCACTGGAGGAGAAGTGTGTACGGTGACGGACACATTAAGGAAATTTGTTGTAACGTTTAAAAGAGAGTGACTTAGATTAGACCGTACTAAAATAGCAACTCCACGTGAACGTGAAGAGGTACCACTGTCTGAAAAGTAACAGCGATAACCTCGAAAGTTCAAGGGCCCGTTATGGGAAAAAAGGAGAGTTTCCTGTAAAAGGAAAATATGCGGTTTGTACCGATTAATTAAAATTTCAATGTTGTGCTGGTTAGCTCGAAAACCTCTCATGTTCCACTGTATACAGGTGAGCCTACGAGTTGTTGGTAGTAAGCTCATCATGAAGTGACCTTAAGTTATATTTTGATAGGCAAAATAAACCAAGTCCCAGAGGCGAGAGGCTTACAAATGAGGTGATAAGTTTCATAGGATCTTATTGATCCTCCGAAACTTCCATCTCATTATCATCATTCTCATTATCTTTAAATGTGGGTTCAAAGGGAATGTTTAAAATTTTATTATTTTTAATATAATTCTGAAAACTCAGCCCAGAACCAAGGAAATCATTTTCCTGGAGTTGAGCTAGGTTTTTAAGAAGGGTTTTTGATTTTTGATCTAGATTACTAATATTATTACTATCTAATGTATATGTTTTGTGGGAATAGATGTTATTATTGTTAGTGTTGTTAGTGTTGTTAATGTTTGAGTTAGCAATTGTGTTTGAAGCCTGTTCAGAAAGAGAAGGCTTCAATGTAGTTTCATTATTAACCAAGTCAACAGTTATTACTGTACTTGTTTGATTGTTATTGATAATATGTGAAGTACTGTTTTGTGGAGTATTGTTTGTGTTCATTGTTTTGTTTGTTTTTTTTGACGAGTTTTGATTTGTGTTATTCGAGATATTGTTATTGTTATTATTTTTTTTTAAATTTGTTATTACTGTAGAGATGTTAGTAGTACTATCAGTCGAATTTAAAGCTTTCATAGAAGCAGCTTTCTCAGCAAAAGACGACGTGCCAATGCGTTCGGCTACTTTAATTAATTGCTGGCTCGTCTTCGTCTTAGGTGTTGTTGCAGCAGGATTCCGTTGGAAGTACCTTTTCTTTGCCTGGTACTTCGTACATCTTTCGGCAGTCATAATATGTAAAATGTCCTTTTCCCTGATGTAGCATGGACATTTTTTATTTGATGATGCATGATCTGAGGTCTGACAGTTTACACAATAAAGAGTGACGCAAACGTCATTGTGAGAATCTTTACCGCATTTTCCGCATCTCGTAGGATTATTTGGGTTACATCTGTTTTTAGTGTGCCCAATCGTCTGGCATCTAGTGCATCTCATAGTGTTTAAAACATATTCTCTCACATTAGCTTTAAGGAAACCTCCCAATTTCACCACAGCGGGGACCCTAAAACTATCAAAGGTTAAAATGATAGCTCCAGAATTTTGGTTTGAATCGCGTCTTTTAATGTGCTTAGCAGCAATTACTCCCTGCTTATCAAGGTCTGCTACTATTTCTCTTTCATCAGAATTTTTCAATTGGTGGCATACAATCACACCACGAGAAGAGTTTAGTGCTGCAAAATTTTCAGCTAGAATGTCGATAGATTTCGTCTGGGTTAATTGGAGTTTCTTAGTCTTATAAAATTTTTCAGCTACAGTTTTGTTTTTGGCGAGTATCTGAATTTTTCCATCGTTCCTCCATTCTAAATCTAGTATATCGTTTGAAATACTGCGAATCGCACCAAGAACTTGAAAAAAGTTTTCTTCATCTAGCTTCTTAAAAACCGGGAACGCGTCAGGTAGTGTATTTGGCACTTTCTCCCTACTTGAGATGATGACATATTTCGCCTCGTCTCTACATACATTTATATCCGGAAGGGCAGGAAAGATGGAGTCGTTAATGTTTGTAAACTCTTTGCGGGTCTTAGCCTTCTTCCTAGTTACAGGTACAAAATCCTCATTAGCGAGAAGGCTAAATTGGTTGGTAGAAGCCCCAGGGGGCTCGTTCAAGATTTTTCAACTTCTATACTACTATTGATGTAAATATCAAGATAACTAAAAAGATAAAAAAAAGTAGTAGAAGAAAAAACAAAGTAGTATACTTTAAGACTATGTGGCAACTCTTATTGTTTTTTGTTTTTTAACTTAAGAATTTATGTAGAAAAATTAGCTATTTAAAAGTAAAAACAAGTTAGTGAACATAAACAAGAGGGCACTATTAATATCCTTCACTATTTATTTAACAAAAATTCTCTTTAAACCAGTTTAATTATTGAAATTTAAAATCTCTTTGTATTGAGTGTATGAAGTGTCACTATCACATTATAAATTGAAAAAACACTTAATAAGTCATAAATCACTTTTATCTTGTTAAATTTTACTAATTTAATCCACTAAATTACTTATTTAATCAAATAAACTATTATTTAAATTTTAAAATTAAGAAATTAAATTAAATTTTGATAAATTTGTAGACCAGAGAATTTTACAGAGTGTTATCGCTCGGAGTTGCCGTTCGGCATGTCGAGCAAGATCACTCTCGTTCTATTTACTAGAAAAAGAAGGATCGAGGGTCTTGTGTTACCAGAGATGAAGGATGTCAAAATACAACTCTCCACAGAGGTTAAATATCTGGGTGTAATCTTGGATAAAAAACTACTCTGGAAGACTCATGTCGAATACAAGGTGAAGAAAGCATTGACTTTATATAATCAATGCCGAGTAATCTTTGGAAAGACGTGGGGTCTTGGCCCTAAGCGGACATTGTGGCTGTACACGGCAATTATAAGACCCATCTTAAGTTACGCATGTGTAGTTTGGTGGACCAAGACAGACTGTAAATGGGTTATGTCTAGTCTCGCCATATTACAGCGAAAAATTTGCATCGGCGTCACAGGTGCCTTTAGTACCACTCCTGGTGCTGCGCTAGATGCTATTCTAAACTTGCCTCCTTTGCATTTATTTATACAAAGTGAAGCAATGAAAGCCGCCTATAGACTTAAATGTTTAGCTTTAGGTCTATGGAAGTTTTCTGATATGGTCGGACATGATTCTGTCTTGGCTGAAGGAGGAATTTCGACTCTCTCTCAGATGCCTACAGATAGCACCATCCCTCAGACCATATTCCGACAAAGATATCGTATAATGTGCCCACACAGGAGTTTGTGGAACAACACGCTCCAACTTGACGGCTGTACATATACGGATGTCTTTTATACAGACGGCTCAAGAACAGGCGATAGCTCTGGAGCCGGCTGGTGCCTGGAATCTTCCGATTCTAGACATGCGTACCCACTTGGATCGCATACCTCTGTCTTTCAGGCGGAGATATATGCGATTCTTAAAGCAACTCATTGGATAATTGAAAGAGGATGGAAGGGCAGGTCCATTTGTATTTACAGCGACAGTCAAGCTGCGCTGGAAGCATTGAGCAGTCCAATCGTCTCCTCCAAAATTGTTCTCGAATGCAGATCTAGGTTGAATTATGTTGCAAGACATAACTCCGTGGATCTCATTTGGATACCAGGACATCAGGGCTTTGAAGGCAATGAGGCTGCCGATAGCATTGCTAAAGAAGGCGCCGAAACGCGTTTCATAGGCCCTGAACCAGTAATTGGCGTGCCCACACGGTGGTGTAAAATGCTGTAGATGCACTCACAGGTAATCTGCATGAGAGTCTATGGCAAAATCTCCTAATGTGCAGGCAAACCAAGCGCTTTATCAAAAAGCCAAATCGGGCTCTAGCGGCTTTCCTACTCAAACAGGGAAGGAAAGATTGCAGAGCTATGGTCAACGCTCTTACAGGGCATAATTCCCGTGGAAAGCATCTCGCTACCATAGGAATCTTCAATGATGCACTGTGTGCTTCTTGTGGAGAGGAGGAGGATACCACGGAACACTTCTTGTGTGAGTGCTTGGCCTTCTCCGCTATTAGAATGCGCATTTTCGGCACTGATGTCATTAGACCCGAACAAATTGGGCCTGAAAGTCGAGTGGAACTTCTTCGTTATCTGAGAGCAACGAAGAAGTTTGACTAGACGGGGGCTTCGAGTACAATGGACAGCGTTATGTCTGAGTGCTCTGGTTTCATACCTCCCCCCTAACAAACAACAACAACAACTATAAAATAACTAGAATACATTTTTTTTTTATGAAATAAAAATTAACCAAATTAAAATCAAATAATCAAAAAAAAAACATCTAGTTTTCTTTAAATAAATAAAATAGAAATATAATTATATACTAATTACCAAAAATTTTAATTTTTTTTGTTTAAATTACAATTAAATTATAAAAATCTAAGAATCTTAAAATACAATATAAAAGTTTTACACATATTTGTACATAACATACATATATAAATTAAAATGCCTACAACTAGAACTCAAACACAAAGAACAGAAGAGAAAGTTGAAGTACCAGGCAATTTAGTAACGGGTGGTCAAGATAATCCTCTTAATGTTAACCCTGTGTTGAGTGATCCAGGTACAGCTTTTGGTAGTGCTAGTGCAGCAGTTTCAGATGTGTTTCGAAGTTTCAACCCTTTAGATATAAATACACTATTCAAGTTTATTAAACCTTTCCATGGAGATCGTGACAAGGTAGTGCCTTTCTTGAACAATTGTGACTCTGCGTTTTCTCTTGATAATGAAGATCAGCAACTTATTCTGCTCGCTTATACTAAAGCCCAATTAATAGGTAAAGCGGAAGCTGTCTGTGCAAATCATGTTTTCCGCTCATGGGATTCTCTTAAAGAATATTTAAAAAGTATGTACATAGATAAAAAACATTATGGTCATCTTCTTATGGATTTATTAAGCTGTAAGCAGGCAAATAATGAAACAATTTCGCAATTTATGTTTCGTATCGAAAGTTCATTAAAAAGAGTTTTAACTTCAGTTCAACAAAGTAATCATCCTAAGGAAGAATTATCTGGTCGATTAGCTGCAATGAATGACCTCGCTTTACATACTTTTGTACTAAATGTACGTTCTGAAATTAGCCAAATGCTTCGTGCTAGGGACATCAAGTCACTTAATGAAGCCTAAACATAGCGGTAGAGGAAGAAAAGGTCTTACTTTTGATGAATAAACAAAAATCCAATAATAAATTCTGCCAACATTGTAAAAAATCTGGTCACAATTCGCAAAACTGTTTCAAAAGGCCAAATCAAATTACTCCAAATAAAAATACTGATTCTAAGGTCGTTCTTAATTCTACAGGCACAAAATTTTGTAATTACTGCAAAAACAAAGGGCATGACATTTCCGAATGTAGGAAAAGAATGCGTGCCAATCAACACAAAAATCAAAAGTTAAATCAAAATCTAAATTCCAATCAGACGCAACCTTCCAAACAGGGAAACATTCGATCTCTCGAGGCACCAGCAGCAGTCCCACGGGAGTTAAACCATTTTGCTGCAGTCAACATACATTAATATTTAATAACTCTTGCACAATCTTCACTAAGTTAATCTGTCCTAAATCTAAAATTAATTGCTTAACTCTGTTGATAGATAGTGGAGCCAACATCTCGATAATCAAGTCTTCTTCCTTAAATCCAAAAACAAAATATTTTGACGATCAAATTTTAACGCGGAATAGATGAAAGCGTTAATCCAATTAAGACAATTGGTTATTCCAATCTAAATATTTTAATCAACAATAAACAAACGACTCATACATTTCACATCATTGCTTCAGAATCAAACATTCCATATGATGGAATTCTTGGAAACGACTTCCTTAGTATTTACAAAGCCGTATTAAATTACGAATCTCGCGAGATGGTTTTAAAATTAAATAATGATAATCTGACATCTGTTCCTTTTTTCTTAAATAATAACTCTGAACAAACGATTTTACAAGCCAGATCTGAAACGTTAATTGAAGTAGAAGTCCTAAATCCTGAAATTAAGGAAGGAATTCTATCATAATTACAAATTCTAGATGGAGTCTACTTAAGCAGAGCTATCACTTCCGTTAATTCTAATAACAAAGCTTTTGCCACCATAATAAATACATGTGAAAATAAAGTTCTCATCACATCAGCAAAAGTATCTCTTCAACCAGTTCCTCAAGAAATATTTCAATTCAAAACAAATTCTGATTTTACTTTAAATCGAAATGAAATTCTGCAGTCACAAATCCGAATGGATCATTTAAATTCAAAAGAAAAAGAAAGCTTAATCAAGATCTGTAGCAAATTTAATAAACTATTTTTCCTAGAAGGAGATATACTTACCTCAACTTCTGTTTTAAAACATTCTATCAACACCGGCAATACGCCACCAATCGCAAGCAAAACGTATCGTTTTCCTGAATGTTATAAAGAAGAAGTCAATAGACAAATTGATCAAATGTTAGATCAAAACATAATTAAATTATCCACTTCACCGTGGTCGTCTCCTTTATGGGTAGTTCCTAAGAAAACTGATGCTTCTGGAAAGCAAAAGTGGCGGATAGTCATTGACTACCGGAAGTTAAACAACGTAACAGTTGGTGATTCATTTCCACTTCCAAACATAACTGGAATTCTTGACCAACTTGGTCACAGCAAATACTTTACTACGTTAGACCTCGCATCTGGATTCCACCAGATAGAAATGGTCGAAGAAGACAAATGCAAAACTGCATTTTCAACCCCCAGTGGTCATTATGAGTATAACAAGATGCCTTTTGGCTTAAAGAACGCTCCTGCAACCTTTCAGAGACTGATGAACTCAGTTCTTTCGGGTCTAACCTCCACTCATTGTTTCGTGTATCTTGACGATGTTGTTGTTTATTCGTTCTCTCTTTAAAAATTAACGAAAGTATTTGAACGTCTTGAGGCCAGTAATCTAAAACTCCAACCCGATAAATGTGAATTTCTAAGAAAAGAAGTCGCATAGTTGGGTCACATCATTTCAAGTGAAGGTGTTAAGCCCAATCATGACAAAATTCAAATAATAAAAGATTTTCCTCGTCCTACCTCTGCAAAAGAAATAAAGTCTTTCCTTGAACTTGTAGGATATTATAGAGGGTTCATACAAGACTTCAGTAAAATCTCCAAACCGTTAACCTCTTTACTTAAAAGGGGAACAAAATTCGTATGGAATTTCGAACAAGAGGAATCATTTAATACACTTCGCAAAAAATTAATGGAAGATCCTATTCTAATATACCCAGATTTTACAAAGGAATTTTTGATAACTACTGACGCTTCAAGTGTAGCAATTGGAGCCGTCCTTTCTCCCCATAGCATTCACTTCACGAACTTTGAATAGGGCTGAATCTAATTATAGCACAACTGAGAGAGAGTTGCTTGCTATCATATGGGCAGTGAATCATTTTCGTCCATACATTTATGGTCGCAAGTTTAAACTTATAACTGATCACAGACCTCTGGTTTGGTTGTTCAATTGCAAGGATCCTGGTTCAAAATTAGTACGATGGAGATTAAAATTAGAGGAATACGATTACGAGATTGTTTATAAACAAGGAAAAATTAATTCCAATGCTGATTGCCTTTCTAGGATATCCTCCACAAATATCAATACTCTAAACGTTTCAGAAGATACCTACGATGATTATATCAAATTCTATTATAATTCTCTCACTCCTAATATTCATGATTTTGTAGAAGATGATTCTCATCTGATAAAATCTCATAATAATATTGCATATATAACCAGTGTCGATCTTCATGAAACAAATAAGTTCTGTCTTCAATTCTTAAACTTGTATGTTAACAAAGAAAGTCTTTTGAATTCTTCACACGAAATCTATTCTGTCTACAAATCAATCAACAAAGTTACACAAAAAGCAATATTTCACTGTTTTATAAAACAGAATTATTGGGAAAAAGCAGCTTATAAAGATTTATTCTATACGTTGCGAAATTTGAAAAATCAATTGATTCAAGACAAAATCGATTGTATTTCAATGCCGAATTTTGAAGATATGGTAAATCAGTTAAACTATAATAAACTGAAAAGCATGATTCAATTCATATTTAGGAATACAAAAATCAAAATTATTGTTCACTTTGGCAAAATTATTACACCATCTAATGATGATATACCTCAAATTCTCAAAGAAAATCATGACGATCCTCTTTCTGGGCATAAAGGCTTTTACAAAACGTATAACAGAATTAAATCCATGTATTTCTGGCCTAAGATGAAGAAACAAATTAAGAAATACATTAAGACCTGTGAATCTTGCCAAAAAAACAAAACATTGAGGAAAACTTTCAGAGCACCTATGGAGATTACTTCAACCTCTTCTACACCATTTAAAAAATTGTGTCTGGATGTAGTGGGTCCTTTGCCAATTACCGAAAAAGGTAATCGTTTCTTAATCACAATGCAAGATGATGAAGGGTGTTCCTATTTTCACAAAATGTGAAAGTGAAAGTAAATTTCCATTCCATGTGAATTTGAAATAAGTGTTCTGTATTTCACTTAGTTTCACTAATTTTCGAATTTTCTTTTCGAAAATATTTCAAATGTCAAACAAGTGATTTTGTTGAGGTTACGTATTTATTTTAATAATACTTACGTTTATATTGAAAGTTAAATCGTAAAATAATTAATTAATTGGTTAATTACTTGAAAATTTAAATTTATGTGTATTGGTGGAAATTATAATTATAAAAAATGCACTCTACAGCGCTATTGGCTTTAAGAAGAAGAAATAGAATTAACTTTAGAAGAGAAGAATTATTAAAGCAAAGAAGAATAAACAGAAGAATAAGGGATGCATCCAATCCTCTTGAAGTACCAGATGAAAAGTAAGTATGTATTTATTTTTATAAAAATAAACAAATACTTCAAAACAAGATTCAATTGTAGATTTAAAAAATATTTTCGTCTGAACAAAGATGCATTTGTGCATGTTCTAGACGAAATAGAACCAAGCATTAACAAAGACTCAGTACCTTGCATACTGAAGTTTGCAGCGACGTTAAGATTCTTGGCAGAAGGAGGATATCAAACGTCAGTTGGCAAGGATTTTAATATTGGGTTGGCAAGGACAAGCTTTTCCAAAATTTTTAAAAATATGTGCGATGTTTTAGAACAGAAACTTTGCCCAATTTGGATTAAATTAGAAATGAACGATGAAGAAATAACTAAATCAAAATTACATTTCTACGAAAAATACAATTTCCCTGGTGTTATTGGGTGTATCGACGGTACTCATGTGAGTATTATAAAGCCATCTGAAAACCCACATTTATACTATAACAGAAAAGGCTACTACAGCATAAATGCCATGATTGTAAGTATTTTATTTTACTTTGTTTCACATGATAAATGTACATACAAACACATACCGATTTTTACTCATAGATTTGTGACTATCAGATGAAAATTAGAGCAATTGATGCGACACACAGTGGTTTCAGTCATGATGCATTAATATGGAACATCAGTGAAGCTAGGTCATATATTCAAAGAAGAGGCGATAATTCATGGCTACTAGGAGATGCTGGATATCCACTGGAACCAATATTGATGACACCATATCGGAATCCTGATATTCGCAGTGCGCAGAGTAGATACAACAATAAACATGCTGCAGCCCGTAATATTGTTGAAAGGACAATAGGGGTTTTAAAAAGTAGATTTAGGTGTCTACTCAAAGCAAGACAGTTGTACTACACTCCACTTAAGTGCACAAAAATTATTAATATTTGCTGTGCTCTTCATAATGTTTGTAGATATTTTAAAATTGGAGAAAAAGAGCTTATATTAGAAAATGATGAGAGCCAAATAGAAACAGATGACGACATCCATCCAACTACCGACGAAAATGACATTCCAGCATTTAGAATAAGAGAAAATATTACAAATAATTTTTTATAATAAATTTATTTTGCACGCATGTTAATAATAAAATAAAAATTATAATATAAAAAAACTAAACTGTAACACTTAATACTTCAATATAGTTCTTTGTAATTAAATAAAATAAAATAGTTAA
Source organism: Villa cingulata (assembly GCA_951394055.1). Taxonomy (NCBI): domain Eukaryota; kingdom Metazoa; phylum Arthropoda; class Insecta; order Diptera; family Bombyliidae; genus Villa; species Villa cingulata. The sequence goes on along the minus strand of OX596022.1, from coordinate 22,440,192 downwards.
TAATAAAAATTAAGAATTTTAAATTGCCGCACATCACAAATTTTCACAATTTTTTTTGATTTTTGGCTTGAAATTTCAGTTCTTCTATTTCTAATTTTCTTTTTTTTAAATTAATTTCTTCCAATCTTTTTTCCCGCATGAACTTATTGTGATTTTCTATTTCTTTTAATTTTTTCCTTTCTACGTCCACTAAATTTTCTAAGGCTCGATATGTCCTTTTAAGTGATGCTCTTTTTTTACTCTCTATTTCTAATAATTTTGTATTTTGAGACAAAATACGATTTTCAAAATCGATGTCGTCTATAACTGTTTTCCTGGATCTTGCTCGTTTTGATGAACAAGGCTGCTCAACGGCAGATGCAGGCTGGTCTGATGATGGCTTTTCAAAATGATTTTCTGATGGTGCAGTATTTTCTGATTGCCTACTGCATCCAAAAGTAACTGATCCAATTATTCCATCGATAGAATAGTACAGTCCAGTTAATTTAGCTATTTGATCTTCATATGCGCTTACTGGTAGCATATTATTGGGCCCACCACCAGTTGCTCTGGTTTCATTTTTATTATGGGCCAGCTTTCTTCTAATATTAATCTTCAAATATAGCCAAACCTAAAAGAACAATTTGTATCAAATAAATTAAATTGTCAAACACCTTTTTCCATGCATTTACATCTTTGCATGGTGGCCCCACACTATTGAGTTCTTCAGTTAATTTTTTCCATAAATAATCGTTATTATTTTTTTGATTACCACTTTTGGTTCCAGTAGCAATATCTGGATATTTTTCCATAAATGATAGCATAATTCTATCTTGCTGTTGGTTTTTATGTTTTCCCCTAAAAATTAATTGCTTTTAGTATTCTTTTTTAACAATTATTTATAATATTATTACTTACATTGTTTTCAAATTAAAAAGCTAAAATAAATAATTTTGAATTAAAATTGAAATAAATTAATTAGCACAGTAATTAAAAAATAAAACCACTAATCAATTTTACGAATTTATTAATTCACCATTAACAATGACAGTGTTTTCTTTTCACTAAAATTTAGTGGAAAATGAAACTCAGAACACCTATTTCGTTTTCGAAAATCAAAATTCACAAAAGTGAAAATCAGAACATCGAAATCCATTTTCACCTAAAAATTTCACAAAAAGTGGAAACCAGAACACCCACCGATTTAACAAAATTTTCACTCGCTTATCCCGTACCTAATCATGAAGCTACAACAATAGCTGAAGTAATACTTTTATTTGTTAGTCATTTTGGAATTCCTAATTCAATACTCACAGATCAAGGTTCCGATTTTACTTCTAATCTGATGAAGGAGTTTTCAAAATTATTACACGTAAAACATCTTCAAACGACTGCATTTCATCCTCAGAGTAACGGAGCTCTTGAGAGGTCACATTCACTCTTAAAGATTATTTAAAACATTATTTAAATCAAAATTTGTAGAACGACAACACTAAGTATGACTATTGTATTCCTGTCGCCACTCAAAATACAGCACAGCTCAGCACAGCACAGCACAGCACAGCACAGCACAGCACAGCTCAGCACAGCACAGCACAGCACAGCACAGCAAGAATACAACATACAGCACCATAGATACGCTTACATCAACATATAACATTCAGCATCGGATATACAACACTACAACATAAACATATAGCACCCCACCCTATAATTTATATTTTTGTACCTCGGAAAATAGCTATAAAAACCGAGCAAAATCTTATGTAAAATCACTTGTAACAATAAAGCCAAACTAATCACATTACAATTCAAAACAGTTTTCTTTATTTCATCACTTACATTGGCACCCAACTAGTGGCTCGAATTCTACAAACATACTTACATACACACATATACATACATTTATAATATATACGATACATACGCTACTCAGTGGCTGTGATTGTCTATATATTATAATAGTACAGACAACGTATCTACTTACATACATATACGTACATTCGTACATTTATGGTATATACGATACACACGCTACTCAGTGGCTGTGATTGTCTATATATTATAATAGTACAGACAACGTACTTACATACACACATATACATACATTTATGGTATATACGATACACACGCTACTCAGTGGCTGTGATTGTCTATATATTATAATAGTACAGACAACGTACTTACATACACACATATACATACATTTATGGTATATACGATACACACGCTACTCAGTGGCTGTGATTGTCTATATATTATAATAGTACAGACAACGTACTTACATACACACATATACATACATTTATGGTATATACGATACACACGCTACTCAGTGGCTGTGATTGTCTATATATTATAATAGTACAGACAACGTATCTACTTACATACATATACGTACATTCATACATTTATGGTATATACGATACACACGGTACTCAGTGGCTGTGATTGTCTATATATTATAACAGAGCGGACAGCATACATACTTACATACGTACGCATTAATAAAGTTAGTAGTCGCTGCATACAATCAACATTAATCGCAGCAAGAAGTCGTCAATTCCATTACGCCGAAGTCCTCGTTACACCACAATGACAACACTCCAAATGTCAGAGGAGCAATTTTCCAAGCTAATTGAGAAAATCCAAGCATCAGGTGGTAGCAGTAACCAGTCGGGACGTATTGGTAACTTCAGTAATTGCCCTGCACGATTTAGTGGTAAAAGAGATCATGAGGAAGTTGAAGAATTTATCAACAAAATCAACATCTATAAAACAATTGAAAACATTCCCGATGCAGATGCCATCAGCGGCTTACCCCTACTTTTATCAGACACTGCCGCTGTATGGTGGCAAGGAATTAAAGACACCGCACATAATTGGACAGATGTCATCAAGCTAATAAGATCATCATTTGCACCAGTAAAATCAAACTATCAAATATATGTAGAGTTGTTCCAAGAAAGACAGGATGACAGAACAAAAACCGATGATTTCATATGCAAGAAACGCGCACTCCTTGCACAGCTGCCTGCCGATAGACACACCGAAGAAACGCAATTAGATTTGGTCTATGGATTACTAAATCTCCACATACGCAAAAGGGTAGACAGAACTTCTATACAAACATTCAAAGACTTGCTAGACAAGGCAAGATACGTCGAATCTTTAGCAGCCGAGGAAAAACAAGATGTTGACGCCGCGTCAAAAGTAGTAACATCTAAAAGGCAACTACGATGTAACTACTGCTCAATTAGGGGTCACACGTATGAAAACTGCAGGAAAAGATTAGGAAAAAATGAAGAAGCCAAAAGGCAAAACAACGCAGCTTCATCAACACCAACAACACCCGCATTAACAACAAATTCACTGACAAAAACAACAAATGCAAGCCAGGTATCCTGCTACGGCTGTGGCACTAAAGGCTATTATCGTAGCAATTGCCCAACATGTAAGAAAAGTAAAACACAATCTCCAGAACCATCAAACGTTAATTTTTATGCAGTAACTACCACTCACAAACTGGGTCAGAATCCACCAACAGTAGCTATAAAAATCGCTGGCGCTGAAGGTTTAGCGTATTTTGATACCGCTGCAAGAACAAGTATCGCTGGAAAAAGTTGGATTAAGATACTGCAACGAAGGGGAGTCTTGTTTTCTACAATAGAAGCAGGCGTTACCTTGGCGGATGGCTCAAAAAGAAATCAAACGTGTTTAACAGCAACTCTTGACGTCGAATTAGGTAATCGTGTGGTATCAACTGAATTTTTGGCCTTAATAAATGCAGAAGACAACAGAACGCTTTTGGGAATTGATTTCCTGGAAAAAGCGTCTATTCTATTGAACCTGCCACAAAGAGCATGGTGTTTTGCTGACGATTCAAGCACTTGGCATGCTTTTCTATCAACTGACATGGTTGAACCCATCGAAACAGAAATCATCCCTGAAAAGAAGTTAAAGGCAAAATCCATCTTCATTGATTTTTGCAAAGAAGAAAAAGAAAATATAGACGAAAGCGTACCAATGGCATGGAAACTAAATCCTCTGTTAACACCACCGAGAAAGAAACCAATAAAACCAGAGGAATCAGATTATTCGCCAGGAAAGATTCAGGCTATATTCAAGGACTCTATACCAGATACAATGGTTACTCCACCTCGAGACCCACGTACAAGATATGGCCTGTATGTGACAAAGATTGAAGATATGGAAGTAAACAGTGTGGAAGTAACCCTCAAAGAAGAAGCAGTTGCAATGACTACTAAAGAAAGAACGATTTTAAATAATGTATTAATTAACAATAAAGATGTATTCTTGAAAAATAAAGAACCTTCACCATATATAGAGCATTGTATCAATTTATATAAAAATGACCCAATTGCGGTACCCCCTTACAGAATGTCCCCTCAAAAACGAGCCCAACTGCGTGTAGAACTGGATGAAATGTTAGAGGATGATATCATTGAAGAATGTGAGACAGCATGGGCTGCCCCGGTTGTTTTAATTCCTAAGAAAGATGGAAAAATCCGAGTCTGTATTGATTACCGTCAGTTGAATTCAGTTACCATACCTGATAGATACCCTTTACCTAGGATGGACGATCTACTACAGATTGCCAAAAGCACAACATTTATGTCTACTCTAGATCTGAAATCAAGGTATTGGCAAGTAAGTGTTCGCGAGCAGGATAGAGACAAAACATCATTTATCACACCATTTGGCACCTTCCGGTTTAAAAGAATGCCATTTGGCTTAAGGAATGCTCCATCAACATTTCAACGTTTGATTGACAGATTTCGAGCAGGATTGAGTTCAGTTTGTATCCTAGCATATCTAGATGATTTAATAATAATTTCAAACAGCTATACTCAACATGTAGAAGATCTTGAGAAAGTATTCAACAGACTTCGTTTATTTAAACTTCATCTTAACAGAGAAAAATGCAATTTATGTTGCAGTAAGGTGAAATATCTAGGTCACATAATAACTGTTAATGGCATCACTCCTGATCCAGATAAAGTCCAAGTCATCAAAAGTTGGCCAAAACCAGGAAACACGAAACAACTTATGTCGTTCCTGCAAACTTGTTCGTGGTACCGACGATTTATACCAAACTTTGCCGATATAGCACGACCATTATCTAATTTAATGAAGAAAAACGCAGCTTGGAAGTGGGAGAAAGAACAACATGAAGCATATGAATCTTTGAAAACAGCCATGATAACTGCGCCAGTTTTACAACAAGCGGATGAAAACTCTCCTTTTATTATAAAAACAGACGCCAGCAGCTACGCTTTGGGAGCAGTTCTGGTCCAGGGGGAGTCTGAAAACGAACATCCAATTGAATATGCAAGCAGATTGCTTACTACTGCAGAGCAAAATTATTCAACTACTGAACGTGAAGCTTTAGCAATCTTTTGGGCAGTATGCCGCTTTAGAGGATATATCGAAGATGCTCCCGTCATCGTTATTACAGATCATCAACCACTCAAATGGCTAATGTCACTAAAAACTCCAACAGGACGATTGGCTCGATGGGCACTAACACTTCAGGCGTATAATTTAAAAATTATGTATACACCTGGCAGAACAAACGTAGTTGCTGATTATTTATCAAGGCCAATTTGCAACGAACATGACACTCCCACTTGTGAGGTATGCAGTACGCAAATAGATCTGCCACGAAAGAACGCCGAAGATGTAAGGCTAAAACAATTAGAAGACCCTCAGTTGCGAGTTATAATTGAAGGTATTGAAAACCGGGACTTACAAGAAGAATATATGAGATGGAGTAACAGGGGATATGTAATGGCTCACGGAGTGCTCTATAAATACATGCCGGAGATTGATAATGAAGATGGTCTACTTGTAATTCCTAAAAATGAGCAAGAAGAACTCTTAAAAGAGTACCATAGTACTCCCATGTCTGGACATTATGGCGTTGACAGGACGTATCAACGAATAGCTCACCGATATTATTGGCCAGGCATGCGCCAAGACGTCATTAAATTCATAGCGAAATGTATAGAATGCCAGAGATACAAAGACAGTAACTGCAAACCAGCTGGACTTTTCCAAACAACAGCAAGTAAACAACGGTTCGAAATAATTGCGGTTGATTTATTCGGACCTTTGCCACTATCAACAGATAACAAACGCTGGATTTTGATTGTAGAGGACACTGCGAGTAGGTGGGTAGAACTATTTGCCCTGGAGGAAGCAACTGCAGAAAGATGTGCTACTATCCTTTTACATGAAGTCTTTTTACGCTATGGCATTCCTCGCCGAATAATAAGTGACAATGGAACGCAGTTCATTTCTGCTGTCATGCAACATTTGACTTTTTGTTTAGGTATAAAACAATGCTTCACACCTGTTTATCATCCGTCTGCAAACCCAGTTGAGAGAAAAAACCGTGATCTCAAAACACGATTGGCAATACTTGTTGGAGACACACATATTAATTGGTCAGACAAGATAGCTGCAGTAAGGTTCTCAATGAACACAAGTCGATGTAAAAGCACTGGATATTCGGCAGCATACTTAACTTTTGGTAGAGAACTCAGAACAGCAGATGACGTGGATCGTGACCTGAGAACAATTGTTGAAGCCGAAAACTTTGTACCACAGATGACACCAAAAATACTTCAGTTGGCAGACATCCTACAAGAAGCAACTGACCTTACCCAGAAAATGCAAATCCGTAACCAACAATATACAGACACCAAGCGGCGTCCTGATCCAGGTTACCAACCAGGGGACAAGGTGTGGGTTAAGACACATGTCCAGAGTAAGGCAGCCAAGGGTTTCTCGGCAAAATTCGCACCAAAATATGATGGCCCTTACATCATCCTTGCTAACAAGGGGATTAGCTCTTACGAAATCTCATCACCAGACTCAGCAGCAGTTCCTATAGGAACATATCATACTTCCGACTTAGTTCCATACAAAATTGATAGCGAAGAGGTGCCTAAACCACTGCTACCCATCCGTAGACGAGGACGACCGAGGAAGACAAAGGGGGTAAAGACAAATAAACAACGATCACAGTCCTAGCTTTCTCGTTGAGGCAACATTGAAGCTAGAGGGGGAGGATGTAGAACGACAACACTAAGTATGACTATTGTATTCCTGTCGCCACTCAAAATACAGCACAGCTCAGCACAGCACAGCACAGCACAGCACAGCACAGCACAGCTCAGCACAGCACAGCACAGCACAGCACAGCACAGCACAGCAAGAATACAACATACAGCACCATAGATACGCTTACATCAACATATAACATTCAGCATCGGATATACAACAATACAACATAAACATATAGCACCCCACCCTATAATTTATATTTTTGTACCTCGGAAAATAGCTATAAAAACCGAGCAAAATCTTATGTAAAATCACTTGTAACAATAAAGCCAAACTAATCACATTACAATTCAAAACAGTTTTCTTTATTTCATCACTTACAAATTTGAATAATTGGGATGATTGGATACCAACAGCAATGTTCTCCTACAATACCACCATTCACAGCACGACTAAATTCTCTCCTTATGAACTTCTCTTCGGATACAAACCTAAATTGCCAAGTTCTATCACTCAAGAACCTGAATTTAGATACACTTACGATAATTATATCGATCAACTGAAACTTAGACTTTCTACATCTCAAAAATTAGCTAGAGAAAACACTATTAAAGCTAAAGAGAACTCAAAAGAAAAATATGACAAATCTATTAATAACCCAGAATACAATATAGGTCAAATGGTATATCTGGAGAATAATAGAACTAGCTTAGGGAAAAAATTAAGTCCTAATTACGAAGGACCTTACGAAATAGTCAATATACAGTACTGTGAATAAATATAGGGATTTTTAAAATTCCTATTTTTTTTATATTTATTGTAATGAAACAACGGTAATTTCAATTTTTGTATATTGTCTCATAACAACAATGAATTCACAAGTCAGAAATTCTAACTGTAAATAACGGTACTTGTGATATAACAATTTTATGCGTATTTGTGCTGATTCGATCTGTGAATAAGTATAGGGATTTATGTTTTAGTTCGAATATAGCTGGTGAGCGAGGAAGTTATAGTGAATTTTTAGTGACAATAATTAAAATAATACTATTTAGATATTTTTGTTTAATTTTTGTCAAAAAAAATTATCATAATTAAAATATTTATTATGCCGCGAGGAAAGGTTTTAAGCGATATTGAAAAACAAAGAATTTTGGACCTTAGCAAAGCTGGACTAAAGCAATGTGAAATTACGTCTGAATTAGAAAGATCGAAAAATGTAGTCTGCAGTTTTCTAAAACTTGGAATGGAGAATTATGGAAAAAAGCAAAAGACAGGGGCGACCACCAAAAATATCAAGTATGACAAAAAGAGCTGAGAGAGATATATCAAATATAGGTATATCATCACATAAGGTGGTTCAAAGATTCAACCTGAACTGCACTTCTAGCTGTGTTAGAAGATGGCTAGCAAAGACAGGAAATTTCAAATATGAAAAAATCGCCAGGGAGCCGTCATTAAAACTAGAACATCAAAAGTGCAGACTAGATTTCGCAGAGGAGTATATTCATATGCCCGATATTTGGAGCCATGTGATATTTTGTGATGAAAAGAAGTTTAATTTAGATGGCCCAGATGGCTTTAATTATTATTGGCATGATCTACGGCATGAAAACCGGATTCTATCAAAGAGAGCATCGGGTGGAGGATCTTTGATGATCTGGGCAAATCTTACAGTGTGTGTATATCTGTATAGAAAATGCAACATACACACATTGTCAGATTTGCCTTATACACATTTGCCTTCTACAAATTCAAATCTGGCAATAAGTTTATATCTGTATAGAAGGCAAATCTGACAATGTATGTATATCTGTATAGAAAATGCAACATAGTTCCGTTTAGAAAGTTGTAAAGGTGTAAGGTCGGCAAGCGCAAGAGTAATCGCGGTCGACTTATAACGGGCTAATGGGTTTTTGGAGGTATTTGTCGTGAGACAAAAGATGTATTTGTAGTTCCCGTTGATACACGAGACAGTGAAACACTATTAACAGTTATTAGAGACTATATTGCTGATGGCACAGTCATTTATTCTGATTGTTGGCGTGCATATAATTGTCTCGAGCAATCAGGCTATCAACATCTAACAGTCAATCATTCATTAAATTTTGTAGATCCTTTAACTGGCGCTCACACTCAAAATATTGGAAGATTTTGGAGAGATTTGCGAAGTGGTGTGCCCCGTTTCAGTCGTACAAAAAAACATTGGACCGGTTATATAGCCTCATTTTTATTTAAGCGTCAAATTGATTATCTTGATCTAATCGAAACATTTTTTAACAACATGGCAGAAATGTATCCGCTCGCTGATAACGATTTTTCGCGAGAGGCCGCTAATTCGTAAAAGGAATTTTAACCTCCCATCCTGCTCCTATACTTTGCCGTTTCCAAACTTCAGCTCCCAAAGTGAAGTCCTTGAATCTTCCTCTGTCACCCCCATTCATTACCAACCCCCTCCGACCCCCCTAGCCCACACTTTTACAATAAACACATATGACAAATTGATAAATTTTCGATTTTTAACCCCCCGCCCTGCGCCGCCACTGTCCGTCCCCCAAGGTTTGACCCCCGAAGTGTGATCAGGGGACATGCCCCTACCATTCCCCATCATTAGTTACCCCACCCTAGTGTGTGTACCATAAAGTAAACATTTACCTTAAATTTTTCTCATGAGTATCTTCAGCTTTCTCCTGTCTCTTTACAAAATATTAATTTAGATAGTCTTAAGATAGCGAGTCATAATTTAGAAACAATTAATCAAAAAATAGAGGATGCGCACAAACATCCAAATCTAATAAAATATCCTACAATACATTCTTCTATATTGTATTTAGTCGTATTTGTAATAATGTTATATGTAATTTATAAAATCTATAAATGTAAAAAATGTTCAAAAAATATAAAAGATAAAAACAATTGTGTAATAGAAATAACAAATAAATATTGTACAAAATCGGAAAATGAAATTCAGTCAGCAGACGTTAAAACAAAAAATCATTCATTAACGGACGAAAATTCGCCTAAAATAATCCAAATAACTGAAAATCCTCAAAAATCAAAATCAACTTCCAATTTAAAAGATATTGATTATAATCTAACAAATTGATTTTTCTTTTTGATCCCAAAAATCAATTTATTTAAGGGGGAAGGTGTTATGTTCCATACACCAACTTTACATTTCCGTTCCCACATATTTTCTGCTTAATATTAATTTTTACTTAAATAACATAAATCATCATATTTCGATGCGCGTGTAGCTAAATAATGGTATTATACCTATCTACATTATGTGTATGTAAATTCCATAATCATCAAATTTCAATTCACATACATTTAAGAATTTGTACATGCATTTTTATAATTCTAGTAATTACGTGTAAATTAAAACTGCTAATTAAGGTTGACTGAATTCCGTTTTCTTATTTTCAGAAGTTTCTTTTATTATTTTAATAAAATTAAAATTAGAATTTTTGCAGATTTCAAGTTGTTCGGTACTTTAGTAATTTTCGAATTTTCGGTTGTTATAAAATAAATTCTCGATTGTAATTAAATAAATTAAACTTAATTTGTTTATAATAAATATATAATAATAAAATTAGTTATTATAATCAATTTATAAATAATTATAAATCTACATATAATTGTAAAGAAAATAGTTTCATAAATAAAATTATTAAAGCCAGTAAAGTGTTTTATTTATAAGACAGTACAAGCATCAAAGGGGAACTTAACACAGACCCCTTTTCTGTCCCTCCTTACCGACTTTCCCCTCTAAAAAGAGCACGATTACGTGCAGAATTATATCAGATGCTGCAAGATGATGTTATAGAGGAATGCGAATCACCGTGGGCTGCTCCAGTTGTCCTTGTACCCAAGAAAGATGGAATGATACGAGTCTGTATCGATTATCGCAGACTAAATTCAGTAACCATACCAGATAGGTATCCCTTATAGTTTGTTAAAAATTAAAAGCGAATGGTATAATTGCGCAGTGAGTAATTTTGGTCGAAATTGCATTAGTATTGGTTACACTGAAAAAAAATTCGTTATTTCATCTTGTATTTTTGATACAATAAAAATGTTTAATATGTATGATTTAAATTATAATTTGTTATTAAGAATTATTTTAAAAAAAAATATGTTATTTCTATAACATTTGTAATTTTATTGTTTTTCTTCTCCAGACATTTAAAGATTTAATTTTTTAAGCAAACAAATTCACTTTGTTATCTAGTTTTATATATAAGCATACATACGTCTGCGAATATAGACGGTAGAGCTATAAAATAACTTTTTTTACAGGACATAATATATCATAATAAAGGATTATTTTTATAGAAATTGAAATCCTTACTATTTACTAAAAACGCAAAATTAAATAAATGTAATAAAATGGGCGTAATATGTACACTTTATTATATTGCCAAATACAACAAAAAATAGTCATTATACAGGCCAACAGGTAGATAAAACCAAATTAAAACAAACTAAAGAGAAATATGCGGTTAAGTAGGTACAAAAGTAAGTCTTTATATTTAAAAATATTTTTTAAATAAATAATTCATATTCTGTTCTAATTAAGAATAGGTGTGAAACAGAGGTTAGAAATAATTGTGTTTTTAATAAAATATTTTAAAACAAATTGAAATTCTAGTTTTCTTAATTTTATCATGTTTTCAATTTCACCATCGGTTAAACAAACACTTCCTGAAATTTTCTAATAGTGTAGCATTTTACTCATCATTTTCGTTGCTTTCTATTGATTAATGCCACGACCATTTTCAAACAATTGGTATAATCGTCTAAATTATTATACATATCGTCTAAAAAAGCATTTTTAATGTGAGTGTTCTATTTTTAATTTCTCAGTCAGTCATCAACCACGGTGGTTGGCGGTTGAGGTGGATAAAAAATGTAATGCGCGCGGGGATATGCGTCTTTTCATTATTTTTTTTTCTTTTTGTTTTGAGAATAAAATGAGAGGAATACACAAATACAATGTTACATTTTGTGTAAACATATTATTTTATTCTCAACATGCGCAGTCCATTCGCTTTTAATTTTTAACAAACTATACCTAGGATGGATGATCTTTTACAAAGCGCTAAGAGCACTGCTTTCATGACAACACTAGATCTGAAATCAGGATACTGGCAAGTCAATGTTGCCAGAGCAGATAGAGATAAAACATCATTCATTACTCCTTTTGGTACATACTGTTTCAAGCGAATGCCATTCGGACTCAGAAATGCACCCGCTACATTCCAAAGGCTGATTGATCGATTCAAAACAGGATTAACAAACATTTTTATTTTGGCTTACCTCGATGATTTGATTGTTGCATCAAATTTTTTTAAGCAACATATCGAGGATTTTGAGAAAATATTTGAAAGATTGAAAAAGTTCAAGTTAAATCTTAACAGAGAAAAATGCAATTTCTGTTGTACTCAAGTGAAATATTTTGGTCATCTGTTAACAAACTCTGGTATAAAGGCAGACCCTGATAAGGTAGCAGTAATAAGAAATTGGCCGACTCCTAGCACAATAAAACAACTCATCTCATTTTTACAAACTTGTTCGTGGTACAGACGATTTATACCTCAATTCGCAGAAACCAGTCAGACGTTGACTAAACTAACCAAGAAGAACGCAGTCTGGACATGGCAAACGAAGCAACAAACATCTTTTGACAAATTAAAAGAATGTCTCACAACGAGTCCAATATTAAGACAATTTGACGAGAACTTACCGTGTACATTAAAAACAGACGCCAGCAGTTATGCATTAGGTGCAGTTCTACTCCAGGTGGAGGGAAATGACGAACGTCCTATTGAATACGCCAGTAGGTTACTCACAGCAGCAGAACGCAATTATTCAACCACCGAAAGAGAAGCTCTTGCCATCGTTTGGGCCGTAATACGAGAAGCTCTTGCCATCGTTTGGGCCGTAATACGACTTCGAGGACATCTCGAAGATGCTCAAATCACCGTAATAACAGACCACCAACCATTAAAATGGCTTATGCCTTATAACATTGAAGTCAACATCCGGAGGATTAACAAGATGGGCATTACTTTTACAAGCGTACAACCTAAAAATCGGTTACACACCTGGACGAACAAATGTGGTTGCAGATCATTTATCACGCCCAATATGCAATGAACACTCCGAAGCCACATGCGGAATTTGTAGTCTACATATTGATTTACCTAGGAAAAACGCTGAAGAGATTAGGCAACAACAGCTAGAAGACGACGAAATAAAAGCTATTATTCAAGATTTAGAAAATGCTGAGTCAACAGAGAAATATATACGATGGACGAATATGGGATACCTAATGAATCGTGGAGTCTTGTATAAATACCAACCGGATATAGATAACAAAAATGGTTTGTTGGTTATACCAACAAATCATCGACCAAGTATTCTTAAAGAATATCATGATGAAGCAATTTCTGGCCATTATGGAATCGACAGAACCTATCATCGCATATCCCTACGTCACTATTGGCCACGAATGCGCCAAGATATCATCAAATACGTTTCCCAGTGTGTTGAATGCCAGCGATATAAGTATGCAAATTGTAAACCTGCAGGACTTATTCAAACAACCGCAAGTAGACAACGTTTTGAAATAGTAGCGTTAGATTTATTCGGGCCATTGCCCACATCTGATGATAACAAAAGATGGATTCTCATACTAGAAGATGTTGCTAGCCGATGGGTAGAGCTCTTTGCATTAGAAGAGGCAACGGCAGCAGCTTGTGCAACGGCACTACTAAATGAAGTATTCTTAAGATATGGCATACCTCGTCGAATAATTAGTGATAATGGTACATAATTCATAGCAGCCATCATGCAACACCCTACATTTTGTTTAAATATACAACACACTTTCACACCTGTTTATCATCCAGCAGCCAATTCGGTTGAACGTAAAAACCGAGATTTAAAGGTACAATTATCTATTTTGGTAAGACACAAACACCCTACGTGGTCTACAAAACTTGTAGCCATAAGATATGCTATGAATACCAGTCGCTGTGAAAGTACTGGACATACTCCTGCTTATCTTACGTTCTGTAGAGAATTACGAACTCCTGATGATGTGTCCCATGATCTATAGCTCGTAGATCGTGTTATCTAAAGTCGGTTTATTGCATTCAGAAAAATTATGCAAAAAGCATAGAAAAAAATGAATATACAATCTGGACACAATTTCGGTTTATTTGTGTGTAATTATAAAGGAAAACGGCATTCAATCGCCAGAGCAAGCAATACGTGGTTTGAAAACTGTCACATTTCACCTGAGGAATGTATGGTAATCACGTATTGCTTTGCAAATAAATTTTCATTTGAAAGTACTATAAAAGAGAGTAGTATCAAGAGTGATAGTACAATTTCACCTGAAACTGTGGCCGACAGGTTTACATTTGCACGTGAAGTATGTATGATCGCTCTTGATAAGGAGTATGATGATAGCGGGCAAATTGGTGGTCCAGGTTGTATTGTAGAAATAGACGAGACAAAAATTGGAAAAAGAAAGTACGAACGGGGTAGACTTGTTGATGGTAGTTGGATTGTCGGTATGATACAACGGAATTCGAATAATTATAGGTTAGAAATATGTCCGGAGAATTCACGTAATAGTGATACTCTAACAGAAATAATTAAAAAACATATTAAACCCCGCACTGAAATACAAACGGATTGTTGGGCGGGTTACAGAGAGTTGAATTCTCACGGATATACTCGTATTCATAAAAAAGTTAATCATACCGAGCACTTTGTTGACCCAGAATCTGGAGCTCATACTCAAAACATCGAGAGTAGCTGGCGAAGTTTAAAATACAGATTAACACGAGATGGACTACGCAAAGAACATTTAGACCTCCATTTATGTGAATTTCTGTGGAGGAGAAGACTTGCCAAGGAGGTAAAAGATCCTTTCCAACAACTAATAGAAGACATTAAAGTTGTTTATTGCGGCAAATAAGCGAAAATAAAATCGGTCCTTTTCAGACCTTTTCGGACCACAAAAAAATAACAGAGTAAAATTAATAAAAATAAATTACATACATATCTGTTTTTTTAATCATTTTTATTATTTGATGTGTTATTGTTTGTTTTTTTTTTCATTATTCTAACAAAAAATAACTAGTTATGTATAAAAAACATGCACTTTGTTGCATACATTTGCCCATAGTTTCTTAGTGGGGTGACATATGAGGGTGTAAGGGGTATCATTTTAAAGAGGACGAAATTATATTTCATTTGACATCATAATTTACCTATGTTATCCTTCAACTTTCGGAGATATATCAATATCAAAAGAAGTTTGAAAATCGTTTTTTTAAAACATGAAATTTTGACTTTGAGTCCTTATGGCTCAGGAACCACTTATAATTTCGGGACGAAATATATTTCGTTAGAAAGAAGAGAAAGTTCTCTTTAAAATGCAATATCTTTTGTTATCCTGCATTATTTCAAAAAATAAATATAACGGTTTTTGTGAAACACAGTGAATTTTTTGAAAAATGTTTAACGGTACTTTTCTCCCAAATATCAAATTTCCGCCAACAAGGACATGACACATTAAAGAGGACATTACAAAGTGTCGTCCTGAAAATGTCCTGTTTCGATATCACGAGCTAGCGATTCGGAAGTTTCCCCCTACTATTTAATCTTCACAATTTTCTACTTTTTAAGGATTTAAAATTTCAAGCAACCATTATTATTTTCTTTGTCTAATCGAAAGCATATATGTACTTATATTGGTTCTTACCATTAAAATTTTTAATATTGTTTTATATCCTTTTCCTTTCCAATTTAATAATTGATCACCATCACATTCCCAATATCTGGTTAAACCAGATGCTGATATATCAAATAATGTATCTGGTGCATCTAACGAACATTCAAATTTTGAATAGAAATCAAAAAAATTTTTTGCATCCGATTTATTTATGCCGACATATTCGGATTTTTCAAGTTCATCATTATATCTGCAATAAATCAGAATTTTTAAGAATTAAATAGTGGCTGGAGTTCCGAAAAGGTGTTCCCTCTGATCCTCTTGAAATTCTGAACACAGATAGTCCTTGTGATGCAAAGCACAGAACTCTAATATTTTTTGTCGGAAAGTTCTCTATCGGGCACAATTCGCATTTAAAATTTTTTGTCAAAATTCTTATTTTAGCAATATGTCTGTAACGGTACATGATACAGGTATGTTTTACATCTCAAAAGATGCGTCTTAAGATGCTCTATATTCTGAAAAAAAGAAATTTTCAAAAGCTCCTAGTAGAAGGATAATAAAGGACATTTTGTGATTTTTGGCTATTTTCACATTTTTGACAATTTCTCAGAAAGGAGTAAGGATAATCGGTTCAAATTTTTTGCAAATAAAAAAGGACATCATGAGCAAGATTTTTCATTCATTACTTTGATCCTAATGAAAAAGGAAAATGTCCTACAGAGAAATAATTTTATTAATGCTGAATTTTGCAATTTTATGTTCGTGTGCACGTGTATGTATGTGAGTATGTGTATTTTTAGAAGTCAAATATATGATATTTTTTGTATGTGCGTATATATGCGTGTGTATGTGCATTTGTAGAAGGTAAATCTAACAGTGTGTTCATTAAGTATTTTCTATACAGGCATACATATACACTACACGTATATCGGCAAATATGATAGAGTACGCTTACGGGTTTGTGTGTGTATGCATTTGTAGAAGGCAAATCTGATAGTGTGTGTGTGCATTTGTAGAAGGAAAATCTGATAGTGTGTGTGTGCATTTGTAAAAGGAAAATCTGGTAGTGTGTGTGCATTTGTAGAAGGAAAATCTGGTAGTGTGTGTATGTAAGTGCATGTGTGTGTGCATTTGTAGAAGGAAAATTTGATAGTGTGTGTATGCACTTGTAGAAGGAAAATGTTTGCATGTGAGTGCACATGCAATTACATACACACACTACCAGATTTTCCTTCTACAAATGCACACACACTACCAGATTTTCCTTTTACAAATGCACACACACACTATCAGATTTTCCTTCTACAAATGCACACACACACTATCAGATTTGCCTTCTACAAATGCACACACACACTATCAGATTTGCCTTCTACAAATGCATACACACACAAACCGTAAGCGTACTCTATCATATTTGCCGATATACGTGTAGTGTATATGTATGCCTGTATAGAAAATACTTAATGAACACACTGTTAGATTTACCTTCTACAAATGCACATACACACGCATATATACGCACATACAAAAAATATCATATATTTGACTTCTAAAAATACACATACTCACATACATACACGTGCACACGAACATAAAATTGCAAAATTCAGCATTAATAAAATTATTTCTCTGTAGGACATTTTCCTTTTTCATTAGGATCAAGTAATGAATGAAAAATCTTGCTCATGATGTCCTTTTTTATTTGCAAAAAATTTGAACAGATTATCCTTACTCCTTTCTGAGAAATTGTCAAAAATGTGAAAATAGCCAAAAATCACAAAATGTCCTTTATTATCCTTCTACTAGGAGCTTTTGAAAATTTCTTTTTTTCAGAATATAGAGCATCTTAAGACGCATCTTTTGAGATGTAAAACATACCTGTATCATGTACCGTTACAGACATATTGCTAAAATAAGAATTTTGACAAAAAATTTTAAATGCGAATTGTGCCCGATAGAGAGCTTTCCGACAAAAAATATTCCGTGACTTTTCTGATATTGTCGAGTAGAATCTGTGGTCAAAATTTCAAGAGGATCAGAGGGAACACCTTTTCGGAACTCCAGCCTAAATAGTTTGCAAAACTTTGAAAACGACCAAAATCACAGACTTTTTAGTTATGTATTCACCAAGTGATCCATTAAATTTTTTCATTTCATCTTTTGCTTCATCTGAATCAATACATTTTTCAATTAATTCTGTCAATTTTGATGTAACATCATCCGAAAGTTTTTCTTTATTCGATTTAATGCAATTAAATTTAAAATAAATGTCTCCAGTTGAATCAAAAATATCATTTTGATAGTTTTTAGCGATTTCATAAACGACATTATTTTTCTCTCCATGACACCTAGATGAGTAGATAGACACATAAATAAAACAAAATAACAGCAAAAAATTAATTAATTAATTTAGAAATTTTCTTTGAAATAGGTATAAGTACACTTTTTACAAAAACGAAATTAGTTGATGATAACAATGTATGTTATCTACTACGAGCTTTTATATCTATAAACATTTCCAAAAAAAATATCGATCAAAATTTTCATCATTTTTCCTACAATACCATACAAATAGAAATCCTAAAATACCTCTATGTAGTATATCGTCAAAAATGAAATTTTGTAATTAATAAATATTACCAAATTTAATAGCTTGTTATTACTTAAACTTTGCTCAATATTTTACCGTTTCGCAAAACAGTAATATCCAACAGTGAGAAATTCAGATTACTATGAAATATGTATGAATTTTTAAATGGAATTATGGGATCAGGTACCGCGTGAAACATTAATTGTGTATATATTTGAGCTATAGTGTTACTAAACCTAACTTGTAGATTACAACAGAAAAATACTGCAAACAACTGAAAAAAATATGCAAAAAAATAAAGAAAAACAGTATAGATTGACTCCTATAACTATATAAGTAAGCATTATAACTCTGTCTAGAACTCTAGACCATACACACACTGCACAAATGGCAAAATTACTACAAAATACAAATTTCATAATCATACTTGATGATTTGATAATATAAAACAAACTTTACACGCATCATTTTCAAATGAATCAGATCACTTAGCTATTAAATTAATGATTTATTTAATTTAATCTAAAATGTTAATAATTTTAATAATTTAATCATTTTATTATTTTCTTTTATGTACTTACCACTGTGCTCCTAAATCAAGAATATTTTCACTAAAATTTATTGTGTGAATTCTACCACCAATACGATTTTCAGCATCCACAATTAATACATTTTCATAACCGTATTCAATTAGTTTTGTTCCTGCAGCTATTCCGGATGCTCCAGAACCGATAATTATAATTTTTTTATCCATGTTTCTTTACGTTTTTTGCCTTTTTTTAAAGATTTTGTTACACAATTTAATTAAAAAATTTTTGTTTTTTATTTATTGAACATGAAATTATTTTTTTTACAATATATATACTACTTATGTATATTGGAGGAATTTGTTGATGAAATAAAAATAAACACCCAGGAGAGGATACCACGCTATGCTATATATCAATATCACTAGCACTACACTACACGTACACGAGTAATTTATGTCCGCAGAGTATTTATGTATTTATTTTATGCACGTAGCCGTAGACGTACACGTACAGTTAAGGCGTAGTCACGGTAAGCCCGTTCCGTTTCGTCACGTTTCAAAACATACCTGTTATAACGGAACGGTATATAGTAAATTTGAAAGCTAATATTGAAAATTTATATGGAAACAGGTTATATTATCCGTAAAAAGTTAAAATTTGTCAACTTCAACGTTTCGTACCGTTCCGTTCCGTCAATCGTAAGAGCTTTTCCGTCAATTCATATAAATAACATGGAAATGTCCAATATTCACCTTTTTTCTTTTTACGGAACGGAACGGAACGGGTTTATCGTGACTACGCTCTTAAGTGGGAACTATAATCGACATACCTGACATAAGCTTTGACATATGTCATGCTACGAACACAGCCAAATCAATCAGCTAAACTATAATTAACATTACTGACCCCTTGTGCACAATGAACGTATGCAGCCGCATTTGCCGTTGCCTACTGTCACTTAGCAATTTAGTTATATGGTAATTCTGTAAAATGTTTACAATGAACGTATGCACGACGCTTGTTGACGTAAAAGTTGATCGAATTTCTACTTTAGCGCATTCTTGACGTACAACTCTTCGTGATATCAGCTCAGTGTTTTTTAATTTGTGAGTGTTTAATAAATATTAATAATTTAATTTAAAAAAGTAAGTTTATTTCGGTTAAATATATATGTATATATATATATATATATGTATATTATAATATAATATAAATATTTGAAATATATTATAATATATATTTTTTATATAATTTTTTAAAAATTAAGTAGAATGAAAAAATATTTTACTTATAAGCAGTATAACATTTATATAATAATATTGAACTGTTAATATAAAATTTTATTTTATTCAAACTTTTAGGAAAAACATTAAAATAATATAAAATGAGTTTTGAGGAGAAGCTAATCGAGGAAGTGAAAAAATACAATGTATTGTATAAAAAATCTTCAACTTCTTTTAAAAACATTTCAGTGAAGATGAATATTTGGAAACAAATTTCACAAACTTTATCAACCACAGGTACTTTTCATAAGTAATTAGTTTCATTCTCATGCTGAAAATAATTTTTTATATTTATTTATTTTTTTTAATTAGAGGATATTTGCCAAACCAGGTGGAGATCCCTTAGGGATAGATATAGTAAAGAACTGACAAAAATGTATACACCATCAGGAAGCTGTGCCATAAAACAATCTACATGGGAATATTTCGATATGCTTTCTTTTTTAAGGGAGCATATCAAACCCAGAAAAGGGAAATCAAACTATGCAGAAAATCCCATTGTAGTGGAAGAATTTTCTGCTATAGAAGACAATTTAGATGCAAGTACGGAAGGGAAAGACAATAGCTGTGATGTAACATCAACACCTATGTTAAAGAAGAGGAAGAAAAATTCAAACATTGAAGAAAAGTTTTGTGAAACTATGGATAGTTTCAACAAATTTTTAAGTGAAACAGTTGAAACACCAAAAAAAATTCGCGAAGAAGATGAAGACGAATCCTTCATAAGAGCTGCTACAATAATAATGAAGGGATTTAAGCCAAATAAAAAAAAAGAGCGAGAGGAGAAATTTTAAAAGTTTTATCTAATATTCAATTAGAAGAAGAAAGCGGATAAAAAAAATATATATAATATACATATGTAGGTAAAATGGGTAAATAAATATTTTGATATATATTGATAAATTAACTAATATATCATTTCAGATTTCAAATATGCAGAAAAAACCATAAACAAGGACAAGGAAAAAATTATTCTAATTCATATTTTATACGATGCTCATTATTATATTTTATTATTTTTAATTAAAATTATAATTTTTCTCTATTTGTGTATTTTATTTTGTCTTTCTATTGCTCCTTCATTAATAAAATAATTTTTCAAAATATCCCTTATTTCGAAGGCAGCACGAGTTGCATTATTAGAGCCAATACGTAAGGTTTCCAATGGGTTACATTCTTGCCTCCACTCTCCAGGATGCACATTGCCTTCGTCGTCCTCCCAATCAGTGAATGTAGGATGACAATATTGATATGCTGATTCATTCAGTTTAATAAAATTATGGAGAGCGATTGCAGCCAGTACAATTTTTTCCACGTGTTCTGGTAAGCAATTAAGAGAAGATAATAAAATCTGTAAACACACATATATTATTTATTAGGTATTTCATAATGTATTTTTTTTTTATTTACCCTCCATCGAGCTACTAGAATACCAAAAGTATTTTCTATAACGACTCTCGCACGTGAAATCCTGTAATTATATATTCTTTTCTCGGCGGTTAAATTTTTACCGGGATACGACCTCATGATGTGTTTTTTCAAGGGAAATGCGGGGTCACCAACAAAAAAGTATGGTGTTTTTATATTTGTTCCAGGTAACTTTGACTCTGGAGGAAACGGTAATTTGCCAGATAAAAGTAATTTTCCAAAATTAGAGTTCATTAACACATCTGTAAGAAATATATTCAATAAAAAATTACGTATATTACGTAAATATATTCATATATACCTCCATCACTTTGTCCTCCATAAGCACCTACATCTACTGATGTAAAACAATATTTGGCGTCACATGTTGCCAGAAGGACCAAACTGAAAAATTTTTTGTAGTTAAAAAAGGCGGAGCCACTATTTGGAGGTCGTTGAATACGAATATGTTTCCCGTCAATGGCTCCAACACAGTTAGGCAGATCCCATATATCATTGAAATCTTATGCCATAATATTAAAATCAGCTTCTGTTAGTGAACTGACGTATATGGGGCTCAAACATTGCCATATGGTATCGCACGTGTCGTATATAATTTTTCGCACAGTTGACTTTCCCATTTTAAAACTCCATGCTAAAAACTGATGGGATACACCTTGAGATAAAAATCTAGAAGAAATAGAATTTAGAAACACTGAGGAAAAGTATAAATTTTAAAAATTTACGATAATGTTAACGCCAATCTGCATTCCGCAGATATCGGAATTCTAATCGAATGTTTTGTAAGATCTTTTTCAAGCAAATTTAAAAGTAATTTGTAAACACTGAGTGTCATCCTGGTGTGCTTAAAAAAGTCTTCACTATCCGACATTTTTATTTGCAGAAATGCAGTTTTAAAATATCCATTCAAATTTCTGGTTAAATTGACTGGACGAACCCAGTACGTTCTTTTTTTTTATTAAAAATATTTACATAGTAATAACATATGCAAAGCATATACATCGTCACTATTATCGTTTCTTCATCCATTTTTTCAGTTTTCAAATTAAACACTAATATAATTTTTAATATGAGCGTTAATTTATAAATTCTTAAGATTAATTTTCAAATATTTTTTAGTTTTCACATTATAATTACTTTTAATAAAATCCCATAAAACTCAACTATAATTACACAAAATTTGCAGCTATCCATAGAAATGTCAAATATTATTTCAACGCATTGTACTACATTCACTGTGCTTTTCATTGCGTGGTGAATGCGTTAAGTGACAGTAGGCAACGACAAATGCGGCTGCAATACGTTCATTGTGCTGAAGGGGTGACATTCGTTAAAAATTCGTTTAACATAAGCTCGACATAAGCAGTACGATCGAGAGCGTACATGACATAAGTAACATAAGCAAAAAGCTCATTTTGTGAAATTCGTATTGCTTATGTTTAGTATGTTATCTATGTTATAGTTAACCAAATGTTACGTTTTAACATTCGTTATTTTTTCTTATGTTTGCTATGTCAGGGGGTCGATTATGAACGTACTTTATCGTTATTTCGCTATCGTTATTCACTCATAAAGATAAAGTGGTATTACGAACGCACTTTATCGTTATTAATTAAGAGAGCTTTCGCTCTTTTCTGTGGTGAACTTGAAAATAGCGATAAAGTGGTATTACGAACGTACTTTATTAGCGTTTTCGTATCGTTATTTGTACTTTAACATAACGACAATGAAATTGCCGTCGCTATGCATAAAGTACATTGAAAAATACATCATTTGTTGCGTCAGTGAACGTGGACTGTGATTAGAAAATATTGTGAGAAAATAATATCATATAATTAGTAAGTATTCATGTTTTGCTTATTTTTTTTGTGATATTCAAATTTATAATATGTATTTTTAATTTTCTATATGCACTTTTTTAGGAATGGAGCAAAAAAGAGCCAAGAAAGCAACGCCGGTGCAAAGGGAGCATCAAATCGAACATCTCTTCAACGATAAGAGCTTAGCTAGAGATAAGTAAGTAAACATTATTTATTATTAAAATTTACCAATTTAATACTATTCTACTTTCTTTTCCACTTTTTTAGATTTGAAACTATACAAGGGAAACGTCTGCAACAGGAAAAATGAGAGCATCTGACAATTGAATGCCCTAGGAGGAACTGCAAAAACACAAGCAGAATGGAGGAGATATTGGCGGGATCTTCTGTAAGAATTTTGCGAAATAAAAATTCAAGATATGCTTTTAATCATTTTTATTATTAGTAATTAGTGTACACTTTAAATATTTTTTCATGCTTTTTAGATTTCGAACAGAAACACGTGCCCGGAGTTTAAGAAGTTTAATTCTTATTAATGGATTTACCTGTAACGAAAAATCTTATAGCAGCAAGCACACGTATCTCTTTCGGTATACCTCTGATCGTCTTTCTATCATTTAAAAATACTCTAAAGCCATCTTTTGAAAATCTGAAAATATTTTTAAATTCCTCCGCTGGTAAAGAAAGAGGATCAGAGTGGTATCTTATAAACCTTCTTTCCACACGCATATTGGTGACATTTTCATCTCCGTCTGAATCTTCTAAAGATAAAAATGCCGCGATGATAAAATCCAAATGTCTGTTTGAATTCATATTGCTAAAAAAAGAAATTAAAAAATATTCAATAATCTTAATAATAAAATTATGAACAAATTTCAGTTAAAGTCCGTTCACTGTCAGTGTCAAAAAAAATTCTAGTTTTAGCGAACAGGCTATAATAAACACATCAATTATTTTAATATTTTACTTCTGAAAATGTTATTAACTAAAATAACATTTATAAAGAACTCATTACAAATATATATGAAAATTTGAATTTTAAATTTTATAATTTATTCTTACAAGGAAACATTTCATTAAATATTTTCAATACTTGTTGTTTGTAGACAACCTAATTTGATTGTCTTTAAAAGAACTTTGATTTGTGTCTCAAGCAGAATCGCCAGTACACAGAATCATATAAACAATACAATTTGTACCCTAGCAGTAACACCAGTGCACAATGTTTAATTAGTTCTTTTTATCTGTTGGTTTTTTACTGTTTAAATAAAAATTCACTATTTAACACTGATAATGTTAATCAGAATTAACGTTGGAAATAACTGACTTTATTAACAATAAATTTCAATATTTATACAAAGTTTAAATCAATTAATATACATATAATTAGTTTATAAATAAATTGATTTGCAATAGTTACAAAATGTGGGTCACTAATTTCTTAATATTAAATTAATATTAGGAATAATGTTAATTGTTTTTTACATATTTGTTATAATAATTGTGTAGTCATTATTATACATTATACATACATTATACATACATTATTATGTTCTAATATTCTGTTTGCTATGATTACTACAGTTTACTATTGTAAACATATTATATTACTACATTGCGACCTTATTAACAATTTGCTGATAAATTAAATTGTATAACTTTAATGTAATTTTGATTTTATTCTAACATCTAATTTTTTTTAATTCTCTTGTAATTGAAATATGATATTAATAATAACAAAACCGTTCTCTTTTTCTTTTTTTTTTTTTTCTTTTTTTTATTTTAGTTCTTAACTATACATATTATGTATACAATATATTCAATTCTTAACACTTGTGTATTTTTAATATAGATATATCACATATCAAATTTACAACTTTATAATAATTAATTATATTATATATTCATATTAAATATGAATATTCAATATAATTATAAAAAAAGAAAGGGATTATGTATATGCAAGTACATAATTTTTATTTAAAAAATTTATAAAGACACTGTAAAATGAATTATATTTGTTCCCTAAAATAATTTTTCCTCTACACCACATTATTTAATAATAATATATTTAATTTACAATAATTTATAAAACTTACTTTCTGTATTACATATTTATTTTTTACAATTTCACTGCACTTCTAATATCACTGCTTCTTGATTTTTTTTGTTTACACTTTAGTGTACTGTCACATGAGACTGATTCTGAATCTGAAAAATTCCGAAAATTTCAGAATCACAATCAAATACATTGTAGTATATGTGACCTGTTACATGGCTCTGAAAAATTCATCTGCTGAATAAATTCCGGTTTGTGTTTCCGTTTTGTAATCTGATTATTTTCAGAATAGAAAATGAAACATGCTGACAATAAATGTAGCATGTCACATGTACCTGAAATCTGAATCTGAATTCATAGCTAAACCACTCAATAAATTGACATACTTGTTTATATACAACTTGAAGATCGTAAGATAGAAGACAGAAGACAGAAGATTAACCTTATTTCACCCTCCATTGAAAAGTGCGTCTTACCAACGTACTCGCCACTCATAGTAGTTATCGTTCGATGGTTTAATGTTCACTCGATAAGTAAAGTGTTTTATAACAATAACAAATTTAAAGAAAAATATTGAAAAGGAGTTTTCAGATTCAGAATCAGAATGAACAAAAAGTGAATTCTGAATCTGAAATTTTACGTTTCAGATTCAGAATCAGAATAATGTGACAGTAGACTTAGAATCTAAAACCACAGTAAATCTATATTCATACAGTAATGACACTGAGCACTTGTTAGCAAAAATTTCTCATGACCTTTGTCCCGTTATTCATTCGGTCTTAACGGTTTTGCTAAAAATCGATAGTAACTAAGAGCCTTTGTATAAAAAAGAGACAAACAAAATGAAACTGAAACTCCAACCGTTTTAAAAAATGTAACATTATTAAAGGGTATACTCATTAAAAAAAGTACAAATTTTGTTATTAAAAGTTTTTTATCTAAAATAAACAAAATTAATTGTAAATGCATCACACTTAAAATTTTGTGTTTGGTATCAAATGTTTTTACATTTTTGTTAAATTTCTTAATTATAAAATAAATTCTTACAATAAATAAAAAATAAAATAATTAAAAAATAATTCTTAAGATAAATTGTGTTGGTAAATTTAAAAAAAAAGAGTGTCACATCTTATTATAGTGGTTGATCAGTGTGTAAAACCATAGACTAATATAGATTGGAAATGCTTATGGCAGAAATCGTGTTCATAACTATTAAGTAAACATCAAAATAGCTTTTGAGAGATTTTGAAAAAGCTATAAAATCAGAATAAGGAAAATAAATGAGAGAACTTTTGTAATCTTTTGAAATCTTGTATATCTTGAAGAAAAAACAAATTTAAAAATCAAAAATCTATGTAGCTATATTCTTATCGGAAATGATAAAAAATATCAAATAACATGCAAATGTACAAAATCGTATATTTTAAAGGAAATTTAAATTTTCAACAAATTTATGTTATGACTGGCAATGAATATAATAATATATATTATCACATACAAATATCCTTATCTGTGATATTATATATACAATTAAAACTGGTTTTGAAAGTATCTAACACATATGTGCATGCATACTATCAAAGAATATATATCTACTAGTTACGTTAGTTATATATTCTTTGATACTATGCAATCTGTATTGTTGGCTACATGAATATAAATATTCTATATTCATGATTCAAGTAAGACCATGTATGACGGTATAACATAAGTATAACATAACCGTATAACACAGTACTACTGCCAGCTATTGCAATGAACATGTATTGTGTATTGTTTTTTAAATAAATATGCATGTATTTTCATTGCCAGCTATTGAAATCACAGTATATCTATATTCATACAGTAATGACACTGAGCACGCGTTAGCAAAAATTTCTCATGACCTTTGTCCCGTTATTCATTCGGCCTTAACGGTTTTGCTAAAAGTCGATAGCAATTAAGAGCCTTTGTATACGAAAAAGAGACAAAAAAAATGGAACTGCAACACCAACTGTTTTAAAAAATATAACATTATTACAGTTTATACCTACTCATTAAAAAAAGTACAAATTTTGTTATTTAAAATTTTTTATCTAAAATAAACAAAATTAATTGTAAATGCATTACACTTAAAATTTTGTGTTTGATATCAAATGTTTTTACATTTTTGTTAAATTTCTTAATTATAAATTAAATTCTTACTCTAATATATAGCTTAACAAAATAAACTTTTTCTTGTCTTCAAAATTCACAGAAATTATATGAATCACCTTATATCTTGATATAATGACGCGTCAGGTAGTCAAAAAAAAAGTTCCAGATCGCCTTTAAAAATGCATTGTGAAAAAATCGTATACATGTACAATATGATTGTATTGCTCACATGTATATATTGTTTTGTATCTTTTCTTCATTACGGCGGTTTATAAGGAAATATGGATTTGACATAAGTACATTAATTCTGTACTGTTTTTGTGAATTGAATTTTGATTTTTTTTATTATTTTAAAATAAGTAATTATGTGTGTTAGTAAATTTAAAAAAAAAAGAGTGTCACATCTTATTGTTTTGTTGATCAGTGATAAATATTCTATATTGATTCCAGTACTACTGCCAGCTATTGCAATGAACATGTATTGTGTATTGTTTTTTAAATAAATATGCATGTATTTTCATTGCCAGCTATTGAAATCTACAATATATGTAATATATATGGAAATTCGTGAGCGAAAAATTATCTCTCCTCTCAGTAAAAGCTCCTGCCAGCCATTCTTCAAGTTTCTGCCAGCTATGATCGATTTCAAAAGTGTATTAAAAATTTATACGGTCATTTCCTATCTATATATTAGTCTATGGTAAAACATAGTATGGTGAATTTGAAAATAACGTCTGGTAAACTCTCACGAAAGCTCTTTATCGTAGAGAGTTCATAATCGCACTTACTTTATCGCTATTTTACTTTATCGTTATTTATAACGAAAGTACATAATCGACCCCCAGGTATGTCGATTATAGTTGGGCTTTTAGGCATATGGCACACTGGCATACGATATTGCGATATTGCGATATTTTGGTTATACGATTATCGTACGATTTTTGCAAATAAAAAATCAAAGGATTATCGTACGATAGACTGTTCACACCAAGACGCGATATTGTTATTTGATATTGATATAAGTATGAACTTTGGAGATGAGTAAAACTGTATTTTGTTATTTTTATTAAGAAATAATTTTAAAAGTCTGATGCAATCTGACAGTAAGGTCAATATGTCAGACAGTGAGGAGGAATTATTGCTTCTGCTATCGTTAAGACGAAGAAATAGAAAAAAAACTAGAAAATATTGGATACATCCCTTCAGTATTCAAAATTTAAAACATAGCTCTTCAGTGAAATTTATAAAATGTCCAAAAAAATTTCAAGAGTTTTACAGAATGTCACAAGAAAGTTTCAATGTACTTTTGTATTTAGTTGGTGATAAGTTGAAGAAAATAGACACTAATTTTAGAAAATCAGTTAGTCCAAAAGAAAACCTTATAACATTAAGGTAAGATCAAACAAAATTTTTTAAATACATTTTATTTTAAAAAACAAAAAAGATAACAAATCTTAATTTTCAGATATTTAGCTACAGGGGCTTCATTTTCAACCCTACATTTCGAATTTATGAGAGGAAGAAGTACAATATCTAAAATTGTTTCTGAAACGTCGAAAATAATATGGGAAGTACTGCAGCCGTTATTTATGCCAGTACCAACAGTCGAAAACTGGAAAGAAATTGCTAAGCGGTATTACACTCGGTACCAACTCCTCAATTGCATCGGTTCATTATACGGCAAACATATTCGTATAAAGAAATTACCAAAAACTGGCAGCCTTTATTATAATTACAAGTCATTTTTTTCTATTGTTCTAATGGCAACTGCAGACGCGGATGGTTTATTTATTACTATTGACGTATGAGAGATAGGACGAAATAGTGATGGTGGTGTTTTCAATCATTTCAATTCTAATCTAGGAAAAGCGCTACGTGAACATAAATTGAAAGTTCCACCTAATGAACAGTTACCAAATGACTGCCACAATTTCGACTTTCCATTTTATTTTGCAGCGGACGAAGCCTTTCCGCTTTGTAATTATATAATGAAACCTTTTCCTAAACGAAGTCTTACAAATATAAAGCGCGTTTTCAATTATAGACTTTCAAGAGGAAGAAAAAGTATAGAATGTGCATTTGGGATGCTTGTATCAAAATTTAGAGTTTTTGAAAGTAGTATATGTGCGAAAGAAGAAACAATTAACAATATTATCAAGGCTGCTTGTGTTTTACATAACTTTATTAGAACTAGAGAAGGACGCTTTAGTGAATACAATACAGCTGAATCCGATCAGCAAGGTGAAATAGATCCTTCTAATTTCAACATAGAATTGTTACCTACAAGACAAAGAATTCTGCCACAAAAAGAACTGTATCGCAACTATTTAGCTAATTATTTTGTAAAACCAGAAAATGCTTTACATTGGCAATGGAAATATTGTACATGATAATTAATATTAAAATAAAATATCCAATTCGCGAAAAATACTTACTTTTTTTTATTTATAATATTTCTTGAGCTACTTCAGCCCATGCCTTTTCAATTTTTTCCCTTCTATAATAATAGGGGTTATTCGTATTTGCCTTCTAGTCAAGTTAGTAGGCCCAAAAATAAAAAGAAAGACACAAATTATCGAAAAGCAATTCCAGTTAATGAAAGGTTATTAATTACGCTCAGGTAAGTAGATTATATAATACATTTTTTTATTTAATTTAAATCAAGTATACAAAATATGTGATATTATATGTATATATAAGCCGTTTATTTTGAAAGTGGTTTAAGTTCATTTTTTTATTCAGTATTTTTATCTTTGTTACATTCCTCTTCTGCGACAAAATATGGAATGGGAGTAGAATTTTGTACAAGATTTGCTTGCGATAATTCACAACAAGTTGACGAGTTTGAATCAACGAAAAATGTCCTAGATGATGAACAGCTTCCTGTTTCATCTTCGTCATCATCATGCATGTTATTAATTATTTGAACAATTTTTTGTTTCAGAAGTCTTTGTTTTTTTACTGACAATGGCAAAATGTCAGAAATAAGACCTCTGAAAAACGACATCCAGCTAGATTCTGCAGCAGAAACTCCTTCAGTTTCTTTTTTCCTTTCTGTTAAATAGTGTATGATCGCAGCATCTACACTTTCTGTGTTTTTTCGTTTGCCTTGTTCTGACGAATTAGGCAGAGGTTTTGTTTGGTCCGCAGGTTGTTTAAAATTTGACAAATCATGTTCTGAAAAAGAACATTCTCCTTCTTTCCCATTTTCATTTTGGTTTAATGGTTCTTCAACGAAATCATTAAGATTTTCTGTTTGTTCATTTTGTTTTATTTGCGACGTCAAGAATTGCATTTCATCATGCAAATAAAATTGTTTTTTAAAACAAATGGCTGATCCACTGGCTTTCTTTTCTCTTAAATTTCTTACAAAAGCGGTACGCAAATTTTTCCACTTATTTCGACAAAAATCTTCTGGAAATAAATACATAAGTATATACTCGTAAATAGTTTTTCATTAACAACAATTGACTAACAACAAGTGAAATAATAGGTAACCGATATATAAATTATTTTATAAAACCGCGGCAGTGGAATTATTGTGTTAACGAATAAAATAAAATAAAAGATGTGTACCTGATTTATCAATTTCATTTGCTACTTCCTTCCATGCTACTTCAATTTTATGTCTTTTTGAATAATCTTCACTAGATACATCCCAAATACAATTTCTTTTTTCTACACTTCCAATTAATTTTAGTAATGTTGATTTTTCACTCATTTTTAATGTACTCGTATGTATACAATATATGTCAGCTACTTTGAACAACAAAATATCAACTGATAATCGCCAACATGCAGATCGCATGAAAAATATCGTACGATAATCGCAATATCGTAATATCGTGAGATCGCACATAACGGTTAGTGTGGCATCATACATTTAATTGCACATGCTCGCGATAATCACACGATATGAAATATCGCAATATCGCAATATCGTGTGCCAGTGTGCCGTATGACTTAGATCTATTTTATCGACGCTATTCGGGGCTTGAATAGCTCGATGGTTGAGTGTCGGTCTTGTGATCTTGAGATCACCGGTTCGAACCCCAGCCAGCGCACTACTCTTGCCCAAGTCGATCATTAATTTTTCCCATCAGCAATGTACACCAGTAACTGATTACTGATGATAAACTGGATGATATTTATCTGACATCAAATTACTGATCGGCGGTGCCATAATGGACTCAGTATCCGCGTGCACTTAATATATACTATATACATTGTATGTATGTATATATGTATGTATATTTTAAAAAATAAAAAAAAAACAAAAAATCGACGCTATTATTAACACTTTTATAAACTGATAAAAGAAACACTATCTTTAGCTAGTTACACAATAGCTAAAGATTGAAGAAAATTCTTATCGTGTTTCCAGCATTTTCTCCTTATCAGTCAGTCGCGTTTGTTTTTTTTCTTTCTTCTTATATTTAGTTTTTCTATTATCTAATCTATTACAATTTTGATGACGGTTTCAATTATCATTACCGCTGGAACAGATTGTGCAGCTGAGCAGTGGTATCGTTTTGCTGTAATTGCAGTAGATTTACTGTAATTTAATTCCATTTACTGTAATAATTTAATCTACTGTAATTTACTGCAGTCACAGACACAGTAAATATATATTCATACAGTAATGACACTGAGCACGTGTTAGCAAAAATTTCTCATGACCTTTGTCCCGTTATTCATTCGGCCTTAACGGTTTTGCTAAATGTCGATAGTAATTAAGAGCCTTTGTACAAAAAAGAGACAAAAAAGGGAATTGAAACACCAACCGTTTTAAAAAATGTAACATTATTACAGGGTATATTCATTAAAAAAAGTACAAATTTTGTTATTTAAAATTGTTTATCTAAAATAAACAAAATTAATTATAAATTCATTACACTTAAAAGTTTGTGTTTGCTATCAAATGTTTTTACATTTTTGTTAAATTTCTGAATTATAAAATAAATTCTTACTCTAATATATAGCTTAACAAAATGAACTTTGTCTTGTCTTCAAAATTATCAGAAACTATGAATCACCTTATATCTTGATATAATCACGCTGTCAGGTAGTCCAAAAAAAAGTTCCAGATCGCCTTTAAAAATGCGTTGTGAAAAAATCGTATACATATACAATATGATTGTATTGCTCACATTTATATATTGTTTTGTATCTTTTCTTCATTACGGCGTTTTATAAGGAAATATGGATTTGAAATAAGTACATTATTTCTGTACTGTTTTTGTAAATTGAATTTTGATTTTTTTTATTATTTTTAAATATTTATGTGTGTTGGTAAATTAAAGAAAAAAGAGTGTTACATCTTCTTGTTAGTGGTTGATCAGTGGTCAGTGGTCACAGACCTCTCTAATTTGAAAAAGAAAAAAGTACTTACTATACTATTTTCAGAAATCGAAGTCAGTATTGTGCTTATGGGAAGCAGTTACCCGATGAATTTCTGATAACTTCACATATAATATTTTGTAGGAAATTCTGAATAATTGAGATTGAAATTGAGATCTGATCACCCCACACACGAGACAGATTTATACAAACGCAATGTGAAAGAATATAAAAAAGCATGCCTATCTTGCCTGTACTGACTTCGATTTCTGAAAATAGTATAGGTATGGTTAACATAAATTTCGAATTTTGAACCAAAGCATATCTATCCCTTTCAGACCCCTGACGCACATTTGTGCGTGTTAGATTTAAGCTCTGTATTCGTGTTATTTTTCATGATTTTTCAATTAGAACGCTACGCAACTTTTGTGCGTACACGTGCTCTTCAAATTTTGAAAGTGGTACAGTTAATTTATACAGTAATAATTTTTATTTTTATGAAAGTATTCAGTGTGGTGACAACATTTTTCAACATGTGCTCGAATCGTAAGTATTTGAATTCAATATTTTGCAATAGATTATTTTTAAATGTAAAACTAGTGTTTATTGAGAAGAAAACCTAATATACTTTTTATTCTATTAATTTTTGTAATTATTTTTTGTGAGAATAGTCTAATTTTGACTACTGTAAAATAGATCACACGATTGTGCGCACTAGGATTTATTTCATAAATTTTGAACTTTTTTTTCATGATTTTTGCACAAGGTGGTTTAAACGAGGAACAAATTCTTCAATTTCTTGATGATTCAGAAATAGATTTCAGCAGTGATGATGAAGATATTGATAAAACGTGGATTCCGAATGCTCGTACAATAGCATCAAATGCAACTAGTGACGATTCAGATGATGGTGAAGAGGTTAATAGTGCGCCGATTTCTAATGAAGCACCGGTTTCCAATGGAAACCCCATTTCAATTCAAGAGCCAATTCAAACTGATGAACAAACTGCGGCTGAAACTTCTAACGTAATGATAGTTACATATATTAATATTTATATTGAGTTTCTAATTTTTTCAAAATTTAGACTTCGAATTGCCAAGATACTCGACGGAATATTTGGAGAAAACGACCATTCAACCCTCCGCTTTCTGAATGGGAATGTAGTGACATCAGCGTGGTATGAATTCAGTATACTTCTAATAAACTTTTCTATAATACGTCAATTTTTTAATACAGGAGGAGACACTGGAATCACCCATTTATTATTTTCGGAAATATTTCACGGACGAATTTATTGATCGTGTAGCTGTCTACACAAACAGATACAGTTTGCTACAAGTTGGCCAATGCATCAAAACTACTGCAGGAGAAATAAAGAATTTCTTCGGTGTTCACATTGCGATGGGATGTATAGGATACCCCAGAGTGAAAATGTATTGGCAAAATAAATTCAAGCTTCCCATTGTTGCACAAACCCTGACAAGGGATCGATTTTTCAAGCTCCGGATGGCGCTTCATGTTGTTGACTCAAACGAAATGTCACAAGATGCAAAGAAAAACAATGTATTTTGGAAAATACAGCCACTAATCGACGCCATGAGATCAACATGTAGAAGTCTTCCAAGGCCTCATAACGCAAACTTTTCAGTAGACGAACAAATGATACCATTTACTGGTCGATGTCCTCTGAGACAAAGCCTTCCGAACAAGCCCAGAGGGGTTGGCTTGAAAAATGTACTTATGACGACGTCCGAAGGACTAGTCCTCGACTTCGAAATATATCAAGGAGCAACCACCCCTCTTACAGAAACTTCAATGGGCATCGGGCCAGCATTCGTTATTCGTCTTGTAGAGACTTTGCCTCCTGGATCATTCGTTTATTTCGACCGTTATTTTACTTCTGTCCCTCTTTTAAAAAGCCTCCTTGACCGTCAAATTTATGGCACGGGTACTATTATGAAAAATAGACTGAAAGGCGTACATTTTACAGAAGAGAAAAAACTCAAGAGAGGGGACATGGAGGAGTTTTGTTGCAGTGATGACAAAATTGCCGTTGTGCAATGGAAAGATTCTAAGCCAGTTTTGCTACTGTCTTCTGCCTTCGGATGCCAACCTGTGCAAAACGTAAGACGTTGGCATAAAGCTTCCAAAGCATTTATTTCAGTTCCAGCTCCGTATATTGTCACACAGTATAATAAATCAATGGGAGGAGTAGATATTTGTGACCAGTTGATGGAAACGCACAGAACGTTCATCAAAACTAAGAAGTGGACATTAAAAGTGTTCATACACTTTTTGGACCTTGCATGCTGCAACGCTTGGCTTGAGTATCGAGCAATAGCCAAAAAACAACATGTTCCAAAAAAAGACATTTTAGATCTTCTGGGTTTCAGGATGTCTGTAGCAGAAGCGTTAGTAGCCGAAAATAAAGAAGCAAGAGTTGAGTGGGATCCAGAAGAATCGGAAGATGAAAGTGTGCCATCTTCGTCAAAGAGATACCGCCCTTCAGCACAACCATGTACTGAAAAACGGCTGGACAATTTTAACCACTGGCCAACTGAGGACGATCTTTCATCCGCACGTTGCTGTCGTAGACCAGGATGCAAATCACGCACTCGAATGAGATGCATTAAGTGCAATATGTATTTGTGTTTAAGTAAAAAACAAAATTGTTTTAAAAAATATCATACAGAAAAATAAAATTTTGTTGAAAAAAAATTAAAATGTTTTTGAAAGTTTCTTATTTAATGATTAAATTAGACCTCACTGCAACGATTGTGCGTATCCTAGAAAATAAGGAAAAAAAGGACTTGTGATAAAATTAAAGTATTATTGTGAAACTAGATTCCATTAGGTGTCATATATGTCAGAAGTTTCGAATTTCACTCGATAATGTCGTCTCAGGTCTGAAAGGGCTATACAATAAGCAGTGTCACTCTCCGCGTTTTTCCTTATCATTTTTTGACCTTCGTACCGTTATACAAATGGCCTTAGCGGAATTGCAAAAAGTAGATGGTAATTAGAAGACTGTTGATATGAAAGAAATAGAAAATTTAGTAATGATGACGTTTCTGGATTTTGGAAATGAAACATTATTAAAGGGTGCACAAATTAAAAATAACAAAAAGTATTGCTTTAATTTTTATTTTTTTATTTTTTTTTTTCTAAAAACGTTATAAATGCATAACACTTAAAATTTTATGCTTTTTATCTAATCTTTTTACATTTTTATTAAAAATTTTTATAATATTATAAATTCTTACTCTAACATATAATCTAATAAATTACATCTTATCTTCTTAAGTCGAGATTTGGATTTACCGAACATTTCATCACTGAAATGCTTTTAACAGACACGATGATCCCTTGAAATTTCTCCACCAATATGGTAGCATTTATTAATATTGTGCAACCAAACGTTTTTCCTGACAACAAAAGATTGATTTGATTGAAAAGACAAATTTGCTAATATGTATATTAATATACATATATGTATATAATTTTTAACATATTTTTTAATATAAATCTATGTCTAAGACCGAAGACAGACCAAGAGTTTTATCTTGATAAAATTGATAGTCTATAGATTAATTTTCCAGTCTGACAACTTCAGTTCTGAATGGTCTAGTTGTACAGCTGGATTATATTAATCTAGTTCTGTAAACTTTATTTTGCTAACTCGATTAACAAAGAAGAAAATATAATTTGACAGTAAAATTATATATTAATTAAAAGAATTTATATTGAAAAACAAGAAGTTTAGAGAAAATAAAACTAGATTTATAGTCTTCACATCATTTCTCGTTAACCTAGATTACCTCAATCTAGATTAATTTTGGTCTGTCTAGACTATAAATCAGTGATGGTCGTTCACGTTTACTGAGTAAACAAGCGGAAGCAATATGTAAAGTGAAAACACAGGTAAGCAGATGTATATGAATAAATAGTTGTTATTGTAATATATCTTTTAATGCTACTAACCTTGCAATGTTTTCTGGGAACTCAAAAAATTTTAATTCTGGATTATCAGCCTCTTTAATGTTGCACGCCAAACATTTCACATGATGTTTACCCATGTTAAATATATTACTTAGTTAAACTTATATTACATATATAAAAAAATTTATAAATTTGTTATCCTTTTTAGGTAAAAATTTACCTAAACTACACGCAATTGACATTTTATTAAAATTTTTTAAAAATCACTATATCACTTATGTAAAATATACTGCATATGTAAATTCAAATTAAATATTAAAATTTTTACGACTGATAAATTTTAAAAAGATCACCTTGTACTTTTTTCGTTCAAAAAATAATATATAATGAAATTTCTTTCCACTCGCTACTAAAAACACATTGTAAAAAAATGTAAACAAACCAGGCAGCTGTTAATTCATTTTTATAATTTCCCTATAGTTTATATGCGATGTCGATATGACCAATACATGGAGAAAATTGTTTCCGCTCGCCTTTAAAATTACGGTATGAAAAAATCTCATGTGCAGTCACGTATTTTTTTTTACTTTTTATTGTGATCTATATTTGGTTCATTCTTTCATGTAGCACTATAATATAAGACAATGGAATTGAAGAAAACATTTGGGTCTTTACTGTTTTTACTAATAAAAAATTTTTGTTAATATGTAATAGTGAGCATATCTATACAATTTTATTTTTTTTTTTCTAAAAAAAAGAGTGACACTGCTTATTGTATAGATATGCTTTGTTTTGAACATACCTAATTGTAGGCACTCTGTAGTTGCATGACATTTACATATTAAGTACCACAAATTAAGTAGGTAACGATGCAACTGAAAACATCATCATTCTCCACTCAATTATCTTATATATTATATAGAGAACAATTA
Organism: Villa cingulata; assembly: GCA_951394055.1. NCBI lineage: Eukaryota > Metazoa > Arthropoda > Insecta > Diptera > Bombyliidae > Villa > Villa cingulata. Next base: position 22,402,302 of record OX596022.1, on the reverse strand, counting down.
AGAATAAATTTCTTTGTGTAGAAGGTATATTAGAAATTAACCCCCCTATTCTAGGTAATAGATTAATAGCTATTAGTCTATTAACTTTTAGTTAATAGAAAATTTCCTATTCTACTTAATAGTTAATAGATTGACAATCAGCTGGTCGATTAATTTCGTGGAGACTTTTATTTAATAGATTTTCGTATTTTAGCGAATAGGTTAATAGATTTTTGTGGTTAGAAAATTCTATTAGTTAATAGCTCCTCTCGATGAGCTATTAGATCTATTAACTATCACGTTTGAATGTTTATTTTGTGAAATGTTGTTTTTTTGGTTGATGATAAATACAAATAATTAAAAATAAATAAAAATAATTAAAAATTATTATTATTAAATATACATTTACCGGATTTTAAAAAAAATAAATATGTTTAAATTTCCAAATATTAATAATAAATAACAGCTGAACTGTTTTTTAAATGTCTACAAATCTATTAACTTTTCAACTGTTTAATGTCTACAAAACCTATAAAGTAGAATAGCACTTTCTACTAACTTCTTAGTTAATAGGTTAATAGATCCATTAGGCATCTATTACCTAGAATAGAGGGGTAAGTTATAACTATTTTTCTCTTCCAATTTGTATTTCGTAGCGATAAGACGCATTAAATAAAATATATTATTAAATATCCAATATTATTGGTGACCCCGAGTCGAGAAAAAATCGAAAGTAAAAATTTGAAAATTTAATTTAATTGAAAAATTTAAAAAAAAATATTTTTAAATATATTAAAATATAATATTTCAAATATACTTATTTTAAATAAATTAAAATATAGTGAAAATTAAAACATTTATAATTAAAAAAAAAAGAGGTTTTCTTTTAAAAATTAAAAGTGAACATTCACAAATCACGTGAATACACATATGTATAAAAATTTATTGCTCAATGCATATATATATAAAAAGTGCATAAAAGATTTTACATCAATGGAGCACAAAAATTTTTTAAAATAAAATACAGTACCAGCAACAAAAATAATAACACATTTGGGAATATATCAACGAAAAATATTCTTAAAATATAATTTTTCATCAATTTTGCTGCGGATGCCACGAAATTTAATGGATTGGAATGACACACGTGCCACGGACATCGCAACAACTATACTGACATGGAAACCCAGATAATTTTTAATTCAATAATTTAGAAATTTTATAGTTATTTATACTTAAAAATTAATTTTATTAACATTAAATTAAACATTCATTTTATTTACCTTTTTTATCACGTACTAACATAATACGTTTTAAATAAAAATTTATACTATATTTTAAAATTAAATACACATATTTTTTTAAATTACTTGAAAAATTTACTTATGAAATACGTCCCATCTTTTTTAGCGAATATAAAAAAAAAAAACAAATTAAAAAGTATACTATATTTGGAAAAGTTGAACTTAAATCAAACATAAAACAAAAGAAAATCGTGAATTTGATATCATCTCATCATCTGTAAGTACAACAATATACACCACAAACCGCCCTAGTAGACCAAACTAATGATTTTTGCGGTGCGCGGTAAAGAGCAAATTATCATTACAAACACAACTTCAAAAAAAATGCAAATGTATATAAAGTTTATGTATATACTTTCTTTTACTATAAACATATAGATGAGTTTCTGATGGAATTCCGATGAGTTACAGATGAGTAACTCATGAGACATATCCAACGTATATAGATGTCTATATACTTTGGACATATCTTATTTTATATTTATACTCAAAATGTATATATAAATATTTTTCCGATGATTTTTAATGATGTTTCTGATGAGTTTTCGATGAGTATCTCATGAACAAATAATTTATGCCGAATAGCTGTTAAATTTATTAACTGTTAAACTAACAGTTCCAATTTCGTTGAAGTCAAAATATTTTTAATTATTGTCACTTTTAGTTTATCTTAGAAGAAGTTAAAAGTGTTTTTAGAACAAAAGTGAAAATAATATATAAAATAATAAAATTAATAAAAAATATTAAATATCAAGTTTTAGTACATTAAAGGTAAGTCAATTTTTGCTCAATAGATTGAAAATGCCGAAAAAAACTATTTCAAATCAAATGAGTCTTGAAGTGGCTGCATATAAAAAGGACGTGGAAAATATAAAAGCGAGTTTGAAGCTCGTGAAATTGAAAATAGTACGCTTATTCAGCCTTCAACATCAGCTTTTACAAATGAAAACTGTCGACAATCACAACCATTTTCAACTATATCACATGAATGTGTTGATCTTTCTACATCAGATTTATCCTCTAATGGAAGTGAAGGAGAATGCCCTCGCCCAGAACTATCTACAAATCTTTCGAAATGGGCAGTAAGAAATAAGGTCCCACACACACACGTCACAGATTTGTTGAAAGTTCTCAAAGAATCAGGCATTGAAAATTTACCGAGATCATCCAAAGTGCTTCTCAAAACTCCAATTAAAAATATTAATTTAGTCAATGTGAATCCGGGTGAATACTTTCATTTCGGAATACAAAATGCTCTTTCATCAACACATTATAAATCTTTGGAAAATTCTGATTTAATCGAGATTGACATAGGGATTGATGGAATGTCGGTTTTTAAAAGTTCAAAACTTCAATTGTGGCCAGTGTTGTGCATTTACGTGTAATATATTAAAGTCTACGTTACAGTGTAGACAACTGCGTCGACAATTATTTTAGTGTAGACAATGTCGACAAATAGTAAACAAAGTAGATAATGTAGAGAAAGAACTGTCAGTATTAGTACAACAGCTGTCTCTCATTCAAATATTTATTTTTTTAATACGGATTTCATATATGTGCATCTCTTTGCGTATGTATACAAGATAAGGTGAATGATGATGACGATCATGGTATAAAGAATAATTATTACTCAATTCTTACTATTAAAGAGTAATTATTCTTTATACCATGGATCACGATGATAGACAATTAAACGCGATAACGAAACGTGAAGCATTCCCTGTACCTAACATCGAGGAAACTCTTAATTCATTATCTAATAAAAAAGTATTTACAACACTCGACCTTCTTAGTGGGTATCGTCAAATTAAGGTTTCTGAAAAATCAAGATACCTTACATCATTTGTAACTCCGAACGGACAGTACGAGTTCACAAGAATGCACTTTGGGTTGACGAATTCCCGAGCTATTTTCATGCGAATGATGTCGAGAATTTTAGAGCCTATTAAAAGCGACAAAATAGTCATATACATGGATGATATTCTCATCGCAACGTCGACAGTAGAAGAAAATTTAGAAGTTTTAGAATCGTTTTTAAAAATATTACAAGAAGCAGGACTTACGTTGAAGCATGAAAAATGTATATTCTTCCAAAATAATATTCAATTTCTTGGACATGAAGTATCTGCTCAAGGAATAAAACCTGGCGAAGCAAAGACAGCAGCAATCGAGCAATATAAACGACCAGAAAATGTTAAAGAAGTTAGGCAATTTTTAGGTTTAGCATTTAGGATAAGGAATTCGGTAAGATGAAAGGATAAGTAGAAAAAGGTACCGACAATGTTAAATGAGAATTTGAAAAATATTTTCAAATTGTTTAAGTTAGGATCGATCAAAGAAATGCACAGGTGGTGCGATAAATATATGTAATACCAGGAAATCCCGCTTGGTTGGAATATGGTTTAAAAGGATAAAAATGTTGAGGTATATATCCTTCTCACGATCACGGGACATAGGCAATATGAATGAGTGAATAGAATGAATGACTAACAAAATAAATGCGAGGTGTGATGTTGAATGTTTTGTTATGGCAGTGCAGAGTAAGTTTGAATTTGATCGAGTAAGGTTCAAAACGTAGTATATCAGAATTAGTGTGAATAATTTGTTTTTTTTGGTTGCCGTAAATGTCCATTGGGCGTGATCGCGAGTTGAATACAAGAAAGATATTTTAATTTATTTTTGTGGTTTTATAATTAAGAAAGATAGTTAAATTTATTTTAGTGTTTTTTATATATATACGTTTTTTTTTTAATTTAAATTCGGCCTTGTGTCAATATTAAATTAAAATTTCTAAACGAACTATTAGTATTAAATTTCAATACAACGCGAGTTACATCAGTAACATTAAATGAACTTAATCCGCAACAATGTTGCAGTTCACATAATTCACAGCAATGTTTCCATACTTATGAAATATGAATATAAGTGATATGAGCCGAATCAACATATCCGGCAACGTGACCAGAAAAGTTCTGATTATCATGGGAATTTCTTTTCAAGGTTTTCCAAAAATATTAAATTATATTATTCCCATAATTTTTTAAGAATCAGCGTTTTTTGTGTTTATGAGAAAATAACTTTCTCACATTTTTTTTTTAATTCAGAAAAGATATAAATATGAAACTTAGAATAAGTTAAATTTTCAGTCTATTATATAGCTCAGTAAAGTTCATTTGTTCAGTTCCATATATTTGGTGTTTATAACTAAAGTTATAGAATCTAAGATAAGCTAAAGTGTATAGTGTTTAAGTGTTTTTCTTAATAAAGTGAATATAAAAATTTAACCTGAAGTTTTTTTTTCAACTCAAGTTGTATAAAACACATAATTGGCGCAGTCGGTAGGATCCTTTTCTAAAGAATAAGGATTCTGTGTATACGAACATTATATAAAATATATATATAATAACATTTTATACAAATGGTGCTTACAAGAAAAAAATCAAAAGAAATTAGAAACATAAAAAATAAATTAAATTAAATTCTTCGTGTATTAGATACAAAGGATTTTGAATTAGATATAGTTAACCACATAATTTTAAATAAACAATTAATATTAATAAAAACATTGGTTGATGAAAAACATAACGAATATATCAAAAAGTAAAATAAAAATATATATATAAAAATTTGTGAAAAATGCAAAATAAATTTAAATATTAAGTTTAATTAAATATTAGTGAAAAGAAAAATAAAATAAATTTTTTTTTAATTTTAAAATAAAAATTTTTATGCCTAAGGTTGTAACAAAACGAGAAGTTGATCGTTTTCAAGTGTATCAAAAATCTGATTCTGAGATTAGTGATCAATCCGAAGAAAACATAAATATGAGTAAATATAAATATAAATCATCAAATGTAACATCATTCACAATTCCAGTGAACGATATAATAAAAGATGCACAAAGGATCCATGAATTCAGAGGAAATGGCGATTTCGCTTTAACATCATTTTTACGAGAAGTTGATACTATTCTGCCACTATTAGATAAATACCCTCAAGCCAAGCAATATGTTTATCAACGCATCATCATCAATAAGAAATAAGATTCAAGGACCGGCACTGGATGTAATAAGAACACTAGGAAGTAACACATCATGGGAAGATATAAAAGCAACCTTGGTAAACAATTTCGGCGTAAGAGAGACCTGCCATCAATTATACCAGACGGCTTTATCCATAAAAAATTTCCAAGTAAGAGATTATTTCATAGCTTTAAGAAATATATTATCTAAATTAAACGAAAAATATGAATATGATGCTGTAAAGCCAGCAGAGTTCAGCCCACAAATTAATGAATCAATTATTTTAAGTACTTTTTTGAATAATATAGAAATAAACTTAGCATCTGTAATTCTAAATAAAAACATTAAAAATTTAAGGGAAGCTTTTAATACATTAGATAATTTAGGATTAATTAGAGATCAGAAAAATAACCATAATCAAAATAAATTTAAGCAGAAACAAAATGATAATCATAGTAATAAGACGAATTTTAAAAATAACAGTAATTTTAACAGAAATAATGAATATTTAAGATATAATGCAGATAAATATAGACAAAATACTGACAAGTACAGACAGAATACAGACAAATATATACAAAATAACAATAATGTTAAACAAAATTCTTTTCAACATAGACAAGATTATCAATATAACTTTAGAAAAAATTCCGGACAGTACAGAAATTCTTATCCCAATACCTCGCGACAAAATGAACCAGAACCTATGGATGTCGATCACATCCAGCATGAAATAAATATTCAATTAGCGACTCAAAAGTATACTTACCAATAGTTAGATTAACAATAAACGACAAATTAAATTGTCTTATAGATACAGGATCATCCACTTCCTTATTAGACGAAACAAAACTACCTCAATACAAAAGACAGTTTCTAAAAAACCCAATTAAATGTAATACCCTTAATACAAATACAGTCGTAAAACAAGAAATAAAAACTAATCTACCTACAGAATTTAATGAAGATGCCTACATGATCTGGAAATTGACTGTGTTGATTCCAGCATCAACCTAAAAAGGAAAACGATTTAAATAATTAAAAAAAAAAAAATGAAAACATAAAACAGAAATTACATTTAACAGAAAACAGAAGATAACACGAAACTAGTATACCACATAACCAAAACATTGAAATAAAATATATACACAAAACACCGAAACAAAACAATACAAAATAAACTATTTCACAAACAGTTACTTAAATCCACATAAAAATTTAAACAAACATCACTTTAACACCACCCATGTATTTTTTTAAAAAAAAAAAAAACAACAATTAACAAACAATTTAATAAATTAAACAATTTAAATTAAAAAATATGAACAAAAAAAGGTAATATTAATTACCTCTTCACAAAATGGTTGTCAAAAATTCAACATCATACGTCAAATGTCAAATTATCAACAACATCATTCACAATAGATAATTTCAACTAATTAGTGTACCAATAAAAAGTCTCCAATAATTGTGGAATCTGGAATGTACCAGTCCAATAAAAAAGACAGCAGATGGAGATAAATAGTGAAGACACAATAAAACGGGGAAAAAAGAAATTTCTCGAAACAGTGAAAATCATATAAAAGGCCAGACGAATTTCAGAAAAATTTGTCTTTTGAAGAACCGAACTATAGCGTATTGAGCTAGAAAGCGGCAGAAGCAAAAGGCCACTCTTGAAGGACGTACTGAGTCCAAATTTCAAGTTTTTTAAAATTGGAATTTTCCAATCACTAGCGTATTGAGCTAGACCACCAAAAGTACGTATTGAGTCTTTTGGTCTAGGAATTTTTTTACAGAAAATACTTAGAAAATTTTCTGTAAAAAATTAGGGAATTAGGAATATTTTACACTTAGGCAAATTTCGTCGAATATTTTAATAAAAACTTAGAAAATTTTTCATTGGAGGAAAAAATTTTATACTTGGAATATTTCGGCGAATGTTTAAATAAAACTTAGAAAATTTTTCATTGGAGGAAAAATTTTACACTTAGAAAATATCGGCGAATATTTTAATAAAACTTAGAAAATTTTTTCATTGGAGAAAGAATTTTTAAACTTAGAAAATATTTCAGCAACAACAGAAATCTAACAAATTAATAAATAGTTTACCGACGGGAAAATTCATTTAATTTCATTACCGGAAATATTCAATCGTGGCAGTTACTATATTTGAAATTTAAACTTCATCATCGTACTAAACAACAATCAACTAAATCTGCATTTTCATCAAGATTCAGCAGCGACATCTCGCGTATAGATCGATCTATACTGTCGACGAATTAGTTTAAGTTTTAAATTATTAAATTTTAGAATTGTTGATTATTGGAATTAAAATTATTAAAATTATATTGTAGAAATCAATTTTTTTATTGTTAATTGCCGAATTGTATGCAAATTGTAGTATAATTAATTGCTCTTTTAAATAATTCAAATTGATTTTTTTAGAATTTCTTTGTATATTATTTTTTTGAAAATCAAGACAAAATTTTTGTATAATTTAAGGTTTGCATATTTGAAAATTTATTTACAATTATTTATCAGTAGTTAATAAGATCAAAATTGTTAGTTTTTAAGTATTATTTTTTTCAATAAATTTTATAACGTAAAATTGTAAAAAAATTGTGTTTTTATTTTATATAACTATTTTGATTCAGCACCTTTTTTCATTTAATGTTAAATCAAGATTTTCCTTTTAGTGGATTTAACATTTGGTCCTTCGAGCCGGATAAATAAAAACACAATTTTTATTTTTTTTTTGTAAAATTTGATAGAATATACTAATTGATGGTTAAAACAAAAAGTTCGAGTAGTAAAACAAAAAGTTCGAACAATAAAAAGAAAAAGGAAACAATGGAAAAGGTTCAAGTTTTAATTAAATCGCAAGACTTATTAATTGAAGAATTAAATAACATTACTATCAGTATAAAGAAAAATCTTGATGAAAATAAACCTATAGTAGTATATCAACGCAGAATAGAGAAGTTAAAGGAATTATCCCAAGAGTTTCGGAAAAATCATTATGAGATTTGTCATGCTGAGGACGCAAATAGCACCACCCAATACTTAGAACAAAATTCATTTAAAAACTTCGAAGAACAATGTTTCGATTTAATTGTTGAATTAGACGAAAAAATTGGATTATTAACCACAGCAAATATATCAAACGAAACTACAAACAATAATATAAATTTACCATCATCAGCAAAACCACAAATTAAACTACCACCTATACAGTTACTAAAATTTGATGGCACATATAGATCATGGAGATCATTCAGAGATCTATATGTGAATTTAATTCATAACAATAGTGAAATTTCTGAAATTGAAAAATTACATTATTTGAAATCATGCACGTCTGGTGAAGCAGCTCGAATCATTAAACCTTTCGATATCATAGCAGCAAATTATCAAAAGGCTTGGTTCGCTTTGGTCAGTCGTTTTAACAATAACCGAGTGCTAATTAATACTCAACTAGAGAAGTTATGTAAATTCACACCTATAAAAACAGAAAGTGCACAAGCTATGAAAGAAGTCTTAAGTAACGTTGAAGAAACTCTGCATGAGCTGGAAACATTGCGTGTAAATACTGAAAACTGGGATCCAATAATTACTTATCTAACACTACAACGATTACCACCTGAGACCAGAGAACTTTGGGAAATAAAACAGAGTTCGAAAACCGAAATGTGTAGTTTTCAAGAATTGATCGAATTTCTAGAATCCAGGTTTAGAGTTCTAGAAGCAGTAAATCCGCCGAAACGTAGCAACGTATTCTTGTCGCAAAACAATAAAAATAATAATCAAATTTTGAAATGTTCTAAGTGTAATTCAGATCACAGATTGTTTAATTGCACACAATTCAAAACATTATCCGCAAATGAGAAATTAAAATTTGTTAAAGAGGCAAATTTATGTATGAATTGTTTGGCAGGTGGCCATCAATACAAAAACTGTAAAAGTAAATTTACATGTACTGTGTGCAAAAAGAAACATAATACATTGTTACATTCTAGCTTCAATACCGCATCTAATGTAAAAAGAACTTCCGCTCGAGCAAAACAGAATAACAGTGAATATGCAGATTCGGCTGTTATTAATAAAACTACAGAAGAAAATGATGTAAAAAATTTCTTCTCTACAAATACTAATCAGGCATTGCTATCTACGGCATTGGTCAGGATACGTAATGCACAGGGTCGCTTTGAAATAATGAGAGCGCTGATTGATTCAGGCTCGCAAGTAACTTTCATTACTGCTGCAGCAACGAAACGCCTGCAACTAGAGAATAAACGAACGAATCAGCTCATCAGTGGACTTAATCAAAGGAGTGCCACGGTAGCTAGTTCACAAACAGAATTTGTCTTGGAATCGGTACAAGGTACCTTCAAACAAAGAGTAACTGCATTAGTGATAAAGAGTATTACTAATGAGTTACCAACATGTAGGTAAATTGTAGATAAATCATTTGAAAAATATACCATTAGCTGACCCTAATTATAATGTTCCAGGAAAAATAGATTTGCTACTCGGAGCAGAAGTATACGCAAATATAGTTCGAGAAGGAATTAAAAGGTCCAAAATTCTTACTCATCCAATAGCAATAAATACAGCATTAGGCTGGATTGTAATGGGCAGTTTGAGACGTGCTACACAATCTAGCAAAACTTTTCTTGTGCATGTTCAGAAATCTAATACATTGGATGAACAATTGAGAAGATTTGGTGACCAAAACGAAATCTTAAATGTTGTTCATCAAAAACCAGAAAACAAGAAATGCAAAAAAATGAATCAAAAAACAATAAAGATACTTCTTAAGGGTAGTTGTCAGGTTGAATTACAATTCAAAACATCAAATAACGAATCAAAGAAAACGATACCAGATTGGTTCGACGCCCCAAAAGACATCAAACGTTTATTAGCAAAATTGCCAATACCGTGGAACCGGGTCAGAGGAAAGAAAAATTTTAGATGGCCATATAAAGACATCAAACTGAGATTCAAAGAGAAAAATGGTAAAACAACGGTACGACTCGTACAAAGAAATCAATTATGATTCTAGTTAATGTATAAAAAAAAATGATAAAGAAATAAGAAAAAATTATATCACATATCAAATATTACTATACCTCGTTGGTTAAATATTGTTAAAAAAAAAAAAATTATCATACCATTTTTTAGGGTTATGAGAGGCTCGAATGGCCGTTTTCAATTGTCTATGAAACCTTTCTACTAGTCCATTGGACTGTGGGTGGTACGTAGTGGTGCGTATGCGATGGTTACCAAGAATTTGTGTAAGTTCTTTAAATAATGAGGATTCAAATTGTTTTCCTTGATCCGTGGTTATCGTTTGAGGAATGCCATATCTAGCTACCCAATGTTGAAGAAAATTTTTAACGATATTTTCTGAGGAAATATTTCTGAGCGGAAGGGCTTCAGGCCAAGAAGAAAATCTGTCTTTAATTGTTAAAAGGTAAGTATGTCCATTTGATTGTGGTAAAGGACCTACAAGATCCATATGTATATGTTCAAATCTGCCTTGTGGTATATTAAAATTTCCATAAGGTGAATGAGTATGTCGAGAAATTTTATTTTTCTGACAATGTAGACATGTTTTTGACCACAGATTTATGTCTTTACACATGTTAGGCCAAAAATATTTAGACGTTATAAGTTTTCTTGTAGTTCGTATACTTGGGTGGGAAAGATTGTGTATTTTATCGAAAATAGATCTTCTCAGTTTTTCAGGCACGTATGGTCTTTTTGTACCAGTTGAAGTTTCGCAAATAAGTTCTGCGTTTTCAATAGGTATGTGGACTTTCTCTAGCGTAAAAGATTGTTTTTTATATTTAGTATTTTCTAGCAAAATTTTGTGTAATTGTTCGTCTTTATTTTGTTCTAGGATTAAGATCTGTGTATTCAATGGAATTTGATCAATGGCATCTAAATATGAGCGCGAAAGTGTATCTGCAACTATATTATTTATTCCTTTAATGTGCCGAATATCGTTGGTAAACTGAGATATGTAGTCCATATGCCTAGTTTGTCTTGGTGATTTTTCGGTTTTTGAACAAATGGCTGTAGTCAGTGGTTTGTGATCGGTATAAATAATTAATTGTTTTGCTTCGATAAAATATCTAAAATGCTTGATTGCTAAATATATTGCCAGAAGCTCCCTGTCAAAAGTAGAATATTTTTTTTCTGACGTTTGGAGTCTTTTAGAAAAATATGCCAAAGGTTCCCAATTAAATGATGAATTAAGTTGCTGCAATACAGCTCCTACAGCATCACTAGATGCATCGACACATAAACTCACTTTAGCGTTAGGATTTGGATGGTTTAAAAGAACCAGTTTTTTAAGAGCTAATTTTATTTCCTTAAATGATTTCTCATGTATTTCAGACCATAAGAAATGAGATAATGACCTTTTTTTATTTCTAATGTTACAGGTTTTTAATAAATCATATAAAGGTATCGCTATTTTTGCTAAGTTTGGAATAAACCGATGATAGAAATTAATCATACCCAGGAATCGTTGCAGTTTTTTGACGGATGTAGGTGTAGGAAAACTTTCAATTGCTTCGATTCGTTGACTAGAGGGTAAAATACCTTCTGGACTAATTTCGTGGCCTAAAAAATCCAATTTATCAACTCCAAAGGTCGATTTACTTGGGTTAATATTTAATCCATATTTTTGAAGCTTAGAGAAGAGTAAACGAAGATGTTTTTTATGTTCCTCAGGAGTTTTACTCGCTACCAATATGTCGTCGATATAACAAAATACGAAATCAAAATCTGAAAGGACTTCGTTGATGAATCTTTGAAACGTTTGTGCACCATTTTTCACACCGAAAGGCATTCTTAAGAACTCGAATAAACCGAAAGGAGTAGTGACTGCTGTTTTATAGACGTCTTCTTCAGCCACTGGTATCTGATGGTAAGCCCTCACCAAATCTATCTTTGAAAAAATGTTGGTACCATGAAAATTCATATTAAAGTCTTGTAGATTTGGTAGTGGATATTTATCAAAGATTGTTGCTGCATTAAGTTGTCTATAGTCTCCACATGGACGCCATTCATTAGAATCTTTTTTAGGGACCATGTGAAGAGGAGAAGCTACCGGTGATGAGGAAGGACGACAGATTCCTAACTTTAACATTAAATCAAATTCATTCTTTGCTATTTTGTACTTCTTTGGATCAAGTCGTCTGAATCTAGCAGAAGGAAGTGTACCTTTCGTATTAATATGATGCACAGTGTTATGTGAAACTTGAATCTTGAAGTCTGGTGGAGAAATAAGCGAAGGAAATTCAGAAATAATTGCGCCGTATTCACCAGTAATTGGACAAAGTTTAGGTGAATAAGTCTTAGCAAGATGATAAAAACAATCTACAGATAAAGATGTAGTTTTATCGAACATTTTTTTTTTATGAACATCGACTATCAGTTTATATTTGTAGAGAAAATCTGCTCCTAATATAGGATGGTCTACTGCAGCTATAAGAAAGGAATGATGGAATGTTCGTTTGAGATTGAAATCTAAAGTCAGAACTTTTATGCCATACGTGGAAATGGGTATACCATTAGCAGCAATTAAATTAAAGTTTGACTGTTTAGTACTTTGTGGGAAAAATCTCTTTGGTATCACCGAAATTTCAGCGCCTGTATCTACAAGGAATGATATTTGTGAAATTTTATCAAAAACGAATAAGCGGTTATATTTTTTATGTAGCTTCTTTGCTGTAGAAGAAGCTACTTCTGTTCGTTTTTTGATTCTGAGTTAGTATTGTTTATTGAATTTGAAAATTTACAGGGCGATGAACATTTATTCGCGTTTTTACGATACTTTTTGTGATACCAGCAAATGTTTTCTTTACGTGGGGTTTGTTTGTTGCTTTTATTATAATATCGATTATTTGGTGGACCTCTACTATTGCTTCTACTTCTTGAATTTTGTATTTCTAACTTTTTAATTCGGTTTGTTAGTTTTTTAACTTCATCTAAAATATTATTTTGCGTTGATTTATCATTATGAAATTGTTTGATAGCATGAATGCTATTTGAAGTTGAAGAAGAAGAAGTGGTAGAATCAAAAATCCGGTCTGCTATGGCAAGTAACTCATCCTCAGTATGAGATTTCTCTATTGCTAACAAGCATGCTTGAATGGCAGGTGGTAGTCTATTCATCCACAAGTTTTTTAAGAGTGAAGTAGTAACCAGACCATTGTTATCAGCTAAAGATTTCATTTGTCTAAAAAGTTCGGATGGTTTAAGATCTCCAAGTTGAATCTTATGTAGCAATGCATCGAGCCTTCGTGCCTCCGAATCTTTACTTCTTGTTAATAAAGTGTTCTTCAAAATATCGTATTTATTTTGCTGTGGGGGATTAAGTAAAATATCCGCAACTAATTCCATCGAATCATTGTCAAGAGATGATACTAAGTAATCATATTTAGTATTAGAAGAGGATATGCCTTTGACTCTAAATTGGGTTTCGACCTGAATGAACCAAAGTTCTGGTCTGCTACTCCAGAAAGGAGGAATTTTTAAAGAAGCTGCTTGATGAGTGAGATTATCAATTAGATTTTGAGCTACAGAGTCTCCTTCTGTACTACCTTGTTTTTTTTCATCTTCTTTTGACATTTTGTTTGTTTTTTGTGAAATATAAATATATATATATAATTAATATAGGGTATATTTCATTAATTAATTAAAAAATATTTAAATTTAGTTAAATTTCTAATTATTGAAAGAAAAGGTTAAGCACTAAACAAAAAAAAAAATGTTTACAATAATTGTATAATAGTAATTGTATTATGAAGTATGAATATACATTTACAAAGAGGAAAAAGAAAACGTGTAAACTGATTATAGTATAAATCGAAGAACAATTAAGCGCACTTATTTGAGTATTTTTGCAATTATATATTCTTATGTCAAAGTTATTTCAAAGCAAAGCAGAATATTTTTGTGTTTTATGTACATGTATGTATGTATTATATTATTTACATTTATTTAATAAATTATTTCAATAGGGGAAAAAAAAAAAATCACGATATTCTAAATAAAGTACATATTTAAATGAATTTACTTACTGTGAGAAATATTTTTTGTATTCTGTTTTTTTTTTTTTTTGCTCTTTTTTTTTTTTATGAATTGTTGATTGTGTTATCAATTGGTTTGTATCTATGTATAATATATATATTGTATATTGTCTGCTATGTGCAGGTACGTACGTAATGTAATGTAATGTAATATATGATAATTTTTTACAAAACCTAAAAAAAAATGTATTAATATTGTTTCATTAAAATGTTTATATGAAATAATAAAAAAAAATGTGTGGTTATTTTATATATTATAATTAAAATAGGTTAAAAAGCTGCAACCGGATGCTGCTGTTTAATATGATGATTCTTTGTAGTCTTGTTTTATTGCGTGTGATATAGTGTGCACGTGCTCCTGGAAATCCACTGCCATCCGTCTTAACTCCTTTTAAATATTTTATTTTCCGAAAAAAATTTCACTCTTTTTTATGGAAATAATTAATATTTCGTTGTATTTTTTGGATAGATAATTTTATTTTAAAGCCACATTTTTTGATTAAATTATGATAGCTGCTTGCATGTATGTAAGTACATACTTCAATACTACTAATTTGTATTCTTTTATTGTTCTATTGTTTAATTGAAATTGTTGCCCACATTTTATTTTAAATATTTTAATGAAAAAAAAATAAATTTTTTAAAAACTGTTCGTTTTTGGTTTTTATTAAAAATATTTTAAAAAACTGTTCGGGGTCACCATTATGATAATTTTATTTATTTAATAATAAAAAATAGAAAAAACAATAGTTTATTTTCTAATTTTAAAAAATACTTATTTTATTTAAAAATATACGTCTTATCTTTCTGATAGTTGGTACAAGAAGAAATCGTAAAACTAGTAGTAAAAATAAAATTGTTAGTTGAAAGAAATATCAAAATTGATTTGTACATATATGGTTATTTCTTTCTAGTATTATTTAATAAGAGATTATACAAAATTAGAAAGAAAATATAAAAATGAATAAATAGGTATATTTAATTTGCAGTGCTGAATTGTTAAATGTCTATAGCATTGCCACAATTACAAAACACAAAATTGACGTTCGAAGCACTTTATACCGTTTTGTGCAAAATTGAAGCATGTATTAATTCAAGGCCTTTAGTTCCTATCAATGTCGATCCTGATAGTAATACAATCATTACCCCTGGACATTTTTTAATTTATCGAAGTTTGCAAACAGTACCAGAAAAATGTGATATAAAGACAGAAGCTCCAACTAGAAAATGGCAATTTTTAAAACAGTTACAACAAAACTTTTGGTATCATTGGTCTAAAGATTATTTACAACAATTGCAAGTACGCAACAAATGGAAAGGCACTCAAGAAAATTTGAAAATTAATGATTTGGTATTAATTAAACGAGAAAATTTTCCTCCACTATCATGGCCATTAGGACGAATCATTGAAGTTTATCCAGGAAAGGATGGACTAGTTAGAACAGCACTTGTAAGAATTGCTCATAAAACCTACTTGAGACCAATTGTTAAGCTGTGTAAACTACCTCTCGAAAACGTTGAAATGTCAAACATGAATTAGTAATGCCATATATAAGATAAACAAAATTAAAACAATGAATCAAAATTACAGGTCAAACTCCAATTGCAGTTTAATGTCAAGATATCATTTTGAAGTTTAAATAATTGAGTTCAAAGTAAATTTTTTTTCAAATCAAATTAAAAAAAGGGCGATTAATATAAAAAAAAAAAAAAATGGAAGCATCAAGTTTTTCGACCACCCCAGTTCCGTCTGAATTCGTTTCTTTTGGATCAGAAACAATCTCCAGTTTGGACATAATGGAGCCCCCAAAAAAAAAAAAAATAAGATCTCAGAAACAATGGCTGAGGACATTAATATAGGCGATAAACGAAAGGCGACAAAAATTAAGGCCTTTATCGCAGAAACACCATCCTTTCGACGTCCCTTTGAGGCAGAAGGTGTGATTGCTAAGTCAAACAGCGAAGCAATTACCACGATACCAGAATGGTTGGATGCTCCAGAAGGTATCAAAAGACTTTTATCAGAGTGGCCAATACCTTGGGATCGGATTAAGGGGAGAAAAAATTTCAGATGGTCATACAATAACATTGTATTGAGGTTCCAGGAAAAGAAAGGGGAAATTACGGTACGGCTCATTAAACGTAAATAATTTTAATTTAAAATTATAAAAAAAAAAGGGAGAGGTAATAAAAAATAAATAAAACACAAAATATTTTTGGTAAAAACAAACATGTATTTTATTTAAACCATGATCTGATTTAATAATTTTTTGCTGCCCGGGGAGGATGTTGATTCCAGCATCAACCTAAAAAGGAAAACGATTTAAATAATTAAAAAAAAAAAAAAATGAAAACATAAAACAGAAATTACATTTAACAGAAAACAGAACATAACACGAAACATAGTATACCACATAACCAAAACATTGAAATAAAATATATACACAAAACACCGAAACAAAACAATACAAAATAAACTATTTCACAAACAGTTACTTAAATCCACATAAAAATTTAAACAAACATCACTTTAACACCACCCATGTATTTTTTTAAAAAAAAAAAAACAACAATTAACAAACAATTTAATAAATTAAACAATTTAAATTAAAAAATATGAACAAAAAAAGGTAATATTAATTACCTCTTCACAAAATGGTTGTCAAAAATTCAACATCATACGTCAAATGTCAAATTATCAACAACATCATTCACAATAGATAATTTCAACTAATTAGTGTACCAATAAAAAGTCTCCAATAATTGTGGAATCTGGAATGTACCAGTCCAATAAAAAAGACAGCAGATGGAGATAAATAGTGAAGACACAATAAAACGGGGAAAAAAGAAATTTCTCGAAACAGTGAAAATCATATAAAAGGCCAGACGAATTTCAGAAAAATTTGTCTTTTGAAGAACCGAACTATAGCGTATTGAGCTAGAAAGCGGCAGAAGCAAAAGGCCACTCTTGAAGGACGTACTGAGTCCAAATTTCAAGTTTTTTAAAATTGGAATTTTCCAATCACTAGCGTATTGAGCTAGACCACCAAAAGTACGTATTGAGTCTTTTGGTCTAGGAATTTTTTTACAGAAAATACTTAGAAAATTTTCTGTAAAAAATTAGGGAATTAGGAATATTTTACACTTAGGCAAATTTCGTCGAATATTTTAATAAAAACTTAGAAAATTTTTCATTGGAGGAAAAAATTTTATACTTGGAATATTTCGGCGAATGTTTAAATAAAACTTAGAAAATTTTTCATTGGAGGAAAAATTTTACACTTAGAAAATATCGGCGAATATTTTAATAAAACTTAGAAAATTTTTTCATTGGAGAAAGAATTTTTAAACTTAGAAAATATTTCAGCAACAACAGAAATCTAACAAATTAATAAATAGTTTACCGACGGGAAAATTCATTTAATTTCATTACCGGAAATATTCAATCGTGGCAGTTACTATATTTGAAATTTAAACTTCATCATCGTACTAAACAACAATCAACTAAATCTGCATTTTCATCAAGATTCAGCAGCGACATCTCGCGTATAGATCGATCTATACTGTCGACGAATTAGTTTAAGTTTTAAATTATTAAATTTTAGAATTGTTGATTATTGGAATTAAAATTATTAAAATTATATTGTAGAAATCAATTTTTTTATTGTTAATTGCCGAATTGTATGCAAATTTTAGTATAATTAATTGCTCTTTTAAATAATTCAAATTGATTTTTTTAGAATTTCTTTGTATATTATTTTTTTGAAAATCAAGACAAAATTTTTGTATAATTTAAGGTTTGCATATTTGAAAATTTATTTACAATTATTTATCAGTAGTTAATAAGATCAAAATTGTTAGTTTTTAAGTATTATTTTTTTCAATAAATTTTATAACGTAAAATTGTAAAAAAATTGTGTTTTTATTTTATATAACTATTTTGATTCAGCACCTTTTTTCATTTAATGTTAAATCAAGATTTTCCTTTTAGTGGATTTAACAGACTGCATTTAATAACAAAGGTTTTGATGCTATTATTGGTCAAAATTTGCTTAAACCATTAGGAGCTATAGTCGACATGGAAAACGAAATTCTTAAAATTAACAATAATGAAATAAAATTTATGAACAGTTGTCCATACAAACCCTATGAAATTCATCAGCTAGAGAGTTCAAATACCATAGAACATAGTGAACAATACAAAAATCTTTTCGAAAATCTAAATGAAGAAGAAAGTAAACATTTAGATAAATTGTTAAACTCATACAAAAATCTTTTTTTTAAAGGTGATAAATTAACTAACACCCTTGATATACAACATCAAATCGTAGCCACTACCGATAACCCCATTTATTCAAAAATTTATAGATATCCACACATTCATAAACAAGAAATATCCAGTCAAATATACGAAATGTTAAAACAAGGGATAATTAGGGAAAGCAATTCTCCATATAATAGCCCTCTATGGATCGTTCCAAAAAAAATGGACAATTCCGGAAAGAAAAAATGGAGAATTGTTATTGATTACAGAAAACTCAATGAAGTCACTATAGAGGACAAGTTTCCAATACCAAACATAGAAGATATTTTAGATAAATTAGGCAGATCTCAATACTTTACCACTCTGGATCTGGCAAAAAGTTTTCACCAGATTCTTGTGAGAGAAGAGGATCGGAAAAAGACGGCCTTCTCTACACCATTAGGACATTATGAATATATTCGAATGCATTTTGGCCTTAAAAACGCTCCAGCGACATTTCAGCGTTTAGTGAATTTCGTGTTAAGAGAATACATCAATAAAATATGTGTCGTTTATTTAGACGACATTCTGATCTTCAGTACCACCATAGACGAACATATAAATAGTATAAAGAAAATTTTTGATAGATTAAGAACTCATAATCTAAAAATCCAAATAGATAAATGTAAATTTTTTGCGAAAGAAACAGAGTATTTAGGTCACATTTTGACACCTGAAGGCGTCAAACCTAATCCGAAAAAAGTGGAAAATTTCTTAAAATTTAACTTACCAGAAACACCAAAACAAATAAAATCTTTTTTGGGAATGACTGGTTTTTACAGAAAGTTTATCAAAGACTAGGCGAAGGTTGCCCTTCTTAAAAAGAATGCTAAAATCAATGTTAATGATCCGAATTATATCCTCGCTTTCGAAAAATTAGAAAGAATTATAACAGAAACTCCGGTATTAAAATACCCAGATTTTAAAAAAAAAATTCAAGTTAATTACAGATGCTAGTACTTTCGCAATAGGAGCTGTCCTTCAGCAAGATAGTCATCCTATATGTTTGCCAGTAGGACCCTCAACGATCACGAACGAAATTATTCAACTACTGAAAAAGAACTCTTAGCAATTGTTTGCGCCACTAATTACTTCAGACCATATCTTTATGGTGTACAATTTGATCTGCTAACAGATCACCAGCCACTCAAATGGCTTCAGACTAAAACGAAAGGTAAAGATGTCAATCCAAGATTATACAGATGGTTACTTAAATTAGGTGAATACAATTTTCACGTAGATTATATTAAAGGTAAAGAAAATAGAGTAGCTGATTTTCTTAGCAGAATTAACACTGAAACCAATGAAATCAATATGATCGACATTAATGATAGTGATAATCAATTAAATAACAATGATAAACATTCTGAAGAATTATCTAACTATTCAATGGAAAACAATGCAGACGAAGAAAGCATTGCAACAATACATTCTCAGCAAGAGAATTTAAATAACCACATACCTATATTAGACACAGTGGTAAACCGCTTCAAAACACAAATCATTTTAACAGATAATAAAGTAAAGGAGTTTGAATATATACATGGAAATAGAAAAATATACATTAGTTCTGAAGACCTAAAAAATAACTTATCCGATATATTGCGACGTTATATTAAATCAGGAAATATAGGTATTTTTACTGAATTAGATGATAGCATAGAATAAATAAACATAAAGAAGTAACAATCAGTGTGTAGTTTCAACAACCAAATCAGCATAATCGAACCTCCACATTTCACATTTTCACCATAAAGTTTAAATGCATAATGTTGATCGGTTTGGAAACAAAATAAATGTTTGTTGAATATTTTATTCGGCTGGTGAAAAGTGTAATGCTGAAATGTGCTTTTAATATAAATTGTATGTACACACATACATACCTGTAATAAGGAATAAGGCAGTATTATTTTTTATATTTCACTCTATATCTATATGCTATATGCTGGCACTAGACATTATTAAATGTTTGTATAAATGTGTATTCTATTGTATAAATTTATGTTGTCATTTTTTTCCTTCTTTTCCTTTTCTCTTCTTTTGGTTCGCTATATCGTTGCTAAATTATGTGTACCATATAAAAGTAAATTGTTTATCTTATGTATGTATACGTTTCAAATGTATTTTTTTGTTGTTCGATCATTATAATGATATAAAATAATATAATTGTGCTGTGTGTGAATGGATCATTCAGAATTTATATGAAAAAAATATACTTATTGTAAGTTAAAAGTTAAAAGACTACATACATATAATGTATACATACAGTCATTCCACGTCATATGTTCATGCAATATACAATCATACAATGTTCATTAGTACTCCAGCTCAGCTATTTTATTCGCAAGTCGCAACGATAAAGCATTGTATTGTACAGATTGTTTTTTTTTAGAATACATCATAGTAGCAAATATAATATAACACAATTATATCTGACCTATCTACTATCCTTCAAACAAAATTATATTACCATACTTATCACCGAGTTACAAACCTGTATTGATAATTTCTAAATAATATTTGAAATCCAAGATATAAAAATTTGTGTATATAATTGCGTATATCACATTCACATATAACATATACATACATTCATACAATATACAATATCATTAGGTTACTCCTTACTCTAGCTATTTCATTCTTAGTGCTTATTATACGCATTATATACAATATACAATCATACAATATTGTACATCATAATAGCAGGTGTCTTCTTTGCAATGCTTTGCTATGCTGGCTATGCCATGTTCTTTTTTTGTTTGTTTTTTTATTTATTTTTTTTTTCTTCTGTTTTCGGCGATCGTATTATAGCAATTGGAATTGGAAGCATTTTTTTTGTTGTTTATTGAATATGTACCACTCACACATATATAATATTTTTATTCAAATAAGCGAACCAAAAGAAGAGAAAAGGAAAAGAAGGAAAAAAATGACAACATAAATTTATACAATAGAATACACATTTATACAAACATTTAATAATGTCTAGTGCCAGCATATAGCATATAGATATAGAGTGAAATATAAAAAATAATACTGCCTTATTCCTTATTACAGGTATGTATGTGTGTACATACAATTTATATTAAAAGCACATTTCAGCATTACACTTTTCACCAGCCGAATAAAATATTCAACAAACATTTATTTTGTTTCCAAACCGATCAACATTATGCATTTAAACTTTATGGTGAAAATGTGAAATGTGGAGGTTCGATTATGCTGATTTGGTTGTTGAAACTACACACTGATTGTTACTTCTTTATGTTTATTTATTCTATGATGATAGTCAATACAATGTATTACAAAAAAAGTTTATAGATTTATTTGACAATATTCATAATATAAAATTTGTACGGTGTTCATATCATGCTAAAGATATGATAAATGAAGATGAAACTTTCAAACAAATTCATAAGTATCATAAATATGAAACAGGGCACACCGGAATAAGTGAAAATTACGACGGATTAAAAAAATTGATTTATTTTCCCAACCTTAAAATTTTAATACAGAAATATATTAATAATTGCGATATTTGTAATCGAGTCAAATACGATAGAAATCCGGTAAAAGAAAAGTTTAAATTCACTGAAACACCAACAGATATCAGACAGATCATACATATGGACATTTATACAAATTCAAAAACAAACTTTTTAACCTTTCTCGATAGGTTTTCAAAATTTGCCACAGTATATTACCTCGAAGACAGAAATAATCAAACAATTATAGAAAAATTAAGAGATTTTAAATCACAAAAGGGAAGTTTCAAAAAGTTAATTACAGACAATGAATTTAGGAGTGTTAATATAAAAGACTATTTGAAAAATGAACATATTGAACTCCATTTAGTAAAGTCAAATAATCATACCGGAAATTCTGATATAGAAAGAATGCATAGCACTCTTAGCGAAAAAATTAAAATGTTAGGTATAGAAAATAAGCAATTAAATACTTATTAAAGAAAAAATGTATAAAGCAGTAGAATGGTACAATAATAGTTACCATAGTAGCACGAAAGAAAAGCCAATAAATCTACAAGAAGGAAAATGTTGTAAAAAAGCCATTTATGACAATTTAATCAAAGAAAAACTTAGGTATATAAATAAGAGAAATGAGAAAAGAGAGAATTTTCTGATAATAGATCAGTAGGTTATATTAAAAATTATAAAAGCGTTAGACATAAGGAACAGCCGAAGTTTATAAAAGGTAAATTAGAAAATGTACATAGCTCTAATATCAAAAGAAAAACAAAATTTTCAGGTGAAATGGATCTTCAAAACATTTCTGATGATACAAATGGTTTCAATTGTCCAGGCTCATCTAACAATTGAGAAAATAGACACTAACTTTGGATATTCCGAGATAAAGATGGAAGAAATAAACATCGTTAAAAATTATGACACTGTTCTACATCTGATAAATCTTACTGAAATAGAAAATGTAATAGATATTCTGGAAGAAAATATAAAACGCTCAGACTTACAAGACAAATCCATAATTTTAGAACATCAATTAGAAACAATAAGAAACAAAATTCGAACGTTAATTCCATATCGACAAAAAAGAGGCCTGATAAATATTGTAGGTACAATCCACAAGTGGTTGTGGGGAACTATGGATGATAATGATAGACAAGAAATCGAGGATCATTTAAAAGTAATAGATAATAATGTACATAATACAATAGAAAACCTTAATTCTCAAGTAAGAATAAATCGGAGTTTCAATGAGACTTTTGCAAAATTAAAGAAAATAATAGAAAGTGATCGGATGGTTATGACAGAAAAAATCAATGAAATACAGGACTTCAACGAACAATATAAACGAACAATTTACATTGACTTTGTACTTAAACTGAAGATATTACAAGATAACATTGAACATATATTAGATAACATAGCTTCAGCTAGGTCAGGTATCATTCATAGTAATATACTAACAAATGAAGAAATCGAAGTATATAAGATTGACTTCCAAAAATTGCAAGGTATAAAACTTGGGGCAGTAATAGACAATAATAAAAATATTATATTCAGAATTAGAATTCCTAAAGAAATAATAATAACACAAAAAACAATGTTAATACCGATAGGAGATAACGAATACAGAGAATTAATGTTTGAACCTCAAGAAATTGTTAATTATAAAAATAAAACTTATAATTATGTTAAAAACAAAGATTTAAAAAATTTAAAAATTTGTAATATTTGTATCTTTAAGAAAAATTGTATAAAAATATTCAATAACGAAACAGAAAATATAGAGTTAGAACAAGGAATGGTAATAGTTAAAAATCAAAGAAAAACAAATTTTAGTAGTACTTGTGATAATAGAAAATTGATATTAAATGGTAATTATCTAATTAATTTTAACAATTTGTAATGTATGTAAATAATGTATGTGTGTCATACTGTTGACCAAACAATGTATATTCACCATATATTGAAATCTGGAATAAAATAGAAGAAACAAAATTAAAAAAAAATGTGTTTTATTTATATGAACACTGTATAATGTACAGGGTACGGTATATGTAAAAAGTTAATCTTATGTGTGTCTATACTAGTCGTAGAAAAATTAAAGTAATGGCACACATAAATATGAAAATGAAATTGATTATATTACTAATTGAAAATATTGAAAAAAAATTGAGAGAATATGTATGTATGCGTGCGCGGCCATTAAAACTTTAAGTAAAATGCGCATGTATATGTGTATGATGTATGTAATAGAATACATGAATAAGGACGGCCATTAAAATTAAAACTAAAATTATGAATGTATGAGTAATATTCATATTTACATATTGTATACTATATGGAAAAAAAATTATAGAATAATCTAGACCAATGGCATTGCATATTATTGCATATGTATTGCATCACTATAGAAAGTGAATATACACATGCCAAAACAAAAAAAAAAGATTCACGCGCATAAGGCATGCATCTGTTTCTTATCTTGTGCGTATTGTGCATAAGAACAATACGCAAATTATGCGCGTGTCATATAATTGTATTGTTGCACATTAAGTAACACTTGGGCCTTTTTTTTTTAAAATGCGATTATGTGTACTGTTATAAATAAACGAACACATGTTCCCGTATACGACCTGGGATAACTTTGTCCATCAAACGACACATACGTTGAGGCGCATTACACAACCCGAATGGCATAACTGTGAATTGGTATAAAGGACGACCTGGAACTGTAAAAGCAGTCTTTTCTCGAGATTGCTTTTCGAGAGTGATCTGCCAGAATGCGTCTTTCAAGTCAATGCTTGATATATATCGAGTATCTTGTAGACGACTTAATAAACCTGCAATGTGAGGTAAGGGGTAAGCATCCTTTTTCGTAACTTCGTTAACTTTTCGCGAGTCTAAACATAGGCGTACTTTTCCAGGTTTCCGAACAAGAACAGACTGGAGAATTCCAGGGGCTATTAGATTCTTCAATGACACCGAGAGAGAGCATCCGGTCAAGTTCTTCATACATTAATTTCTGTATGGCAGGCGAAACCGGATAATGTTTTTGTTTTATCGGCTATGCATCTCCCGTGTCAATGACATGCTCCTCCATATCGGTCTTTCCCAGTCCCATTTTCGCGAAGGACGGAAACTTGGACTTTACTTCTTCTAATCATTCAGACTGCGAAACAGTTAACTCATGCATAATGTTAACTTCTCACTTAGGATTAATATCCTTTATCAACAGCTCCGATATTACATCTGGTGCGATCTTGAACCTCTTCCAAAAGTCTATCCCTAAATACATCTGTTGCCGTAGAGTTGGAACTATATGCAGCTTCATCATATGTGTAACTCCCATAAATGTCACTGGTACTTCAATGTATCCTTCTATTCTTTGATTATTGCCATCAGCTGTTGCTACGAGCTACGGAGTCAGAAAGAGATATAACTTCGATATTTAGTTTTTCAATCAATTTGTTCGCTTGTCGACCCCTAAACATGAAATGCTGGCACCACTGTCTAGTAAGCCTACAATTTCAACATCTGCGACTTTTACTTTCGCATAAGGGCGATCGTCGCAGGGATAGCGTACTAGACCAGCCACACATGTTTTCTTTCTCTTCGTCATTTCTCTTCTGAATGTACGAAACTTTCTCAATCTAACAGCTCACTTATGACAATTAATTTCTGATACATTGAATATTTTCTCTCGAACTTGAAGATAATTATACCATCTAACATGCCATTGTATAATAGGTTTCAATTTTCTTTCAAAGACATTCTCTTTTCTATTTTTAATCAACATTTTTGCATCATTTTCTTTATTATTAATAATTGTCGAGTCAGGTTTTATCAAAGTCACATCAGGTTCATTTAATTTTGTCACGACCGGTTGTTTTGTCACATCTGGTTGTTTTATTTTGTTTATTATTTGGGAGTCAGCTGAAGTCGAGGAGGCTGATTCAATGGACGATCCGCCTGACTCACGGGATTCATCGTCGAGTGGGACGTCCCGTTCCGCTGTCCACTCGGAACTCTGTTTCCCGAACACTTTGGACATCGAGGTGATGTAGTGTCAGGACATCCGCATTTAAAACAGAATAGACGACGATAGTTCTCAGGACAATCTTGGAAGTAATGTCCCATTCGATGACAATTCCAACAAATCGCTCGAGATCTACCATTTGCAACCTCATCGACTTCTGCTTTCTCTACCTCATAATCACAAATAGCATTAGGTATATCTGCATCTGTTTGAACAGTTGATTCCATATTCATTGTGTCCACATCAGTTTCAAAATTATAATACGCGTCCTGAGGATTCCAAGTATTAATTTCATTCACTCGAGGACGATATGTTTGACGAATTCTATTTGTCTGGGTAGCTAGATATCTCTCAGTTTTCCTACAGACCTCTCTCAACTGTTGTAATGTTAAAACAGGGGCAGTAAACGTCATTTGGGCCAATCGTGTATCCATGTTATCTCTTATTATATTTATAAGATCAACCTCAGGCATTGGATTCCTCATCTGATTGCGATACACGATTAATTTCTGAACAAAGTCATCAAAGCTCTTATTGCCTTGTCGTGTATTCATCATTGCTCCTACTATCTCAAAATCAGAAGTTAATCGCTGATAGTAGTTTACAAAACTTCTCTTAAACTTATCCCATGTAAATTCTACGGCATCACGACAGAACTGAGTCCAGTACCAGTCAGATGCTTTATCCTTCAACAACACATGTATATTTGTGCACAATTCTCTATCTGATATTGCATATCGACGTGCCAATGTTTCAACTCGAAACAAAAACTCTTCACAAGGCAACGGATCTGCAAAACCAGAGTACGAGATAGTCCATGCATTCATCACTGACTTGTGATTTACATTAGGTCTCTGCACTACATGTGGACGTGGTTCAGGTCTATTTGAATAGTTTACATTATGTGGTGGATGACTAGTCTGAGACAATGGTGAATACAGGTATGTTTCTTGACTTCGTTAACTTTGCGAAGGGATACTAAATTGTTGGTTATATTGTTGTCTTTTTTGGTAAAATGTTGAACGTTGGATGTGATTCGGTTGTTCTTCATCCTCATAATGTCTCGTTGGCGTACCTATAGATTGAACAGGATGCGGATTTGAAAATGTGACATGTGTGTTTGGATTAGGTTGACTTCTCCTATATGCTGCTCCGGATGATAAAGAC
This sequence comes from Villa cingulata, assembly GCA_951394055.1. Classification (NCBI taxonomy): domain Eukaryota; kingdom Metazoa; phylum Arthropoda; class Insecta; order Diptera; family Bombyliidae; genus Villa; species Villa cingulata. Next base: position 22,374,899 of record OX596022.1, on the reverse strand, counting down.
AACGGAGGATAGGGAGAACGTTGAGTTGAACAAGATGTCATATTAACATTTCCATAATTTCCTGTTGAAGGAATAGATACTTCACGTGCGGGACGAGACATCCATAATGACCAACTATCTGTGGTAGGCATTTCCGAAAACACTCCAGAATCCTATTCAATATGTTGTTGTTGATTTAAAGTGCGGCCAAAATCTACTTGTCGTCTAGAGTGTACATGCTGGTTTTGTTTGGGCACTGCTCCAGAGGAATATATGCTCAATGGTAAGGAAAGTTGTTGTGATGATCCCGTAGATAGAGTAATGTTGTTATTCGAGGATGTAGTAATGGGTGAATGTACAACTCGAGATGTTCTGGCCTTCTCCAATTACCTTCAGTACCTGTTATTTCTGTCGACATCTGCTGATCCTGTTCAAAGCCCAAAAATGGAGCATCTGATAATTGCGATGTGCTTGTTGTAATCATTGGTACTGTTGTCATAGGAGATGCCATTGATTCACCTGCTGCAGCTACATCATTCGCAGTATCTAACTCTTCATTAATTGTTCCCTCTGCCATTTCCAGTTCTAAATTCCTTCCTCTAGTATTATAGTTGTGTCCAGATGTTTTGACTTTTCTTCTATTGTATGCCCTTACTGACATTTAAACTCAAAATATACACTCAATCAATTTACTTTAATTATGTAACAACTTATGACAAAAGAAGAAATTAATTTTGTACGTCTAGGTGATTTATGTAATTAAAAAAAATTCAAAATTTATTTTAGTCGCGTCCGGTATATAAAAAAAATTTTATAGAAAAAAAAAAATACTGAAGCTAATTCACTAATTAAATTAAATAATTTATAATATCGATATTAATATTAATAAACCCGTTCGTTAACAAAAAAAATTTTATTTGAATTGAAATCCACGATTTAACCAATTAAATATTAAAAGCATGCAAAAGAAACCACGTTGACTTGATGTAATTCAAAAAAAGATTATTGAATATTTTATATCTAAAAGGAAGATAAAAAATTAATATAGAGGGCGCTTTACTTCCACAGTATGTATTATCTCTGAAAAAAATGGCAAAAAATCACTAAATTCTGTCTTTGAAACACAATAACTCTTGAAAAAAAGAACGTAGAGAAGCATATTAGGTATCATTGAAGAGAGGGGGGAGTTTCTTTCAGATTTTTCTTAGACCAGATTCTTCTAGCTAATACACCGTAGTTATTAAAGGGTGTTTCGTAGATTGAGTGCGAAAAATCTTCATCGCCCTCTAGCGGCTAAACGGTTGAGATTACCCTCCTCCCTCTACAACGATTTTTTGTTTGTCTCGGCGAGACCTATCTACTGTGTGCCGGATGACCACCCGAAACCGGACACCCTGTATATAAAAAAATTTTAATAATAAAAAGTCCGTAATTAAATTTATTTAAAATTAATTTAATATAGGTAGAATCGTTACATATAACGCGTACTATATTAAAAATTTCAAAAAAAAACTGATATCTAATAATGCAAAAATTTTATCAAAAAAAATTAAGTGTCCCGATACTTATGGCACAGTCTATAAAAGACCCGTATTGAATTGTCATAGATAATTATGTGTAACTAAAAAAAATTCAATAAATTAAATACCGAAATTAACTTTATAATACACTTTATAATTTTTTAGCATTGCACACGCTCGATGGTTGGTATCGTTCGTGATAAGTGAAAATTAGTGTGTAAAATAGTATATGCAGGTGTATGTGTATGTACACCATGTTTATTATATGTACACCATGCGCGTATGTAGATAGAATCGTGGTAAGTAAAGTACATTATGTATATTGTGTGGTGAGCGGAGTTATCGTGATTCCGATAGCTCCACTCGAAGAAAAATTTGAATTAAGGCGTAGTGACTATAAGCTTGTTCCGTCCCGTCCCGTTCCGTACCGTCCCGCTCTGTTCCGACACGTTTCAAAACATACATACCTGTTATAATAAAACGGAACGGTATATAGTAAAGTTGAAAGCTAATATTGAAAATTTATATGGAAACAGGTTATGTTGTCTGTTAAATTTTTTCAACTCCTACTGTTAAATCCACCAACAAAAAAAATATAATATGAAAAAAATATTTTTAATTTAACATTAATTGAGAAAGGGTGCCGGTTCAAAATGTTTAATAAAATAAAAACACAATGTTTTTCAATTTACGTTACAAACTTTATTAAAAATTCTCTTAAGCCTAACAATTCAATATCTTAAAACTAAATTACAAACAATTATAAATTACTTAAATTAATATGTATTTCCAAATAAATTTAATTCAATTTATATAAAATAAAAAAAAATTCAATATTTTCAATTATACAATAATATTTCAATTAACCGGAAATAGTTATGCAATTAATTTTAATTAAATATACTATAAATCGAATAAGTTTTGAATTTATGAAATATAAAATTTACTTTAATTTATAAATTTTGTATATGTACAATAAAACGATATATCAATTAAAACGGAAATAATTATGCAAGTAAATTTAACAAAATATGTTACAATTGAAACAAAATCATGAATTTATACAATGAAATATATCAAATTTACTTTAATTATAAATTTTGCATACGTTCTTAAAAACTAATTAACTAATTATTCGTTGGTATAGGTCGACCTACACGAATAGATGGCGTTGTAGAAACTATGTTGATTGAAGAACGGATGCTGAAGGTAACGATGATAAACCAGTTAAACAATGACTGTTTGAATTTTCAAAGTTTCAAAAAATCGTTATGTGAACTGAAGATTGCCGTCGGGAATTGATGACTGTCGAGATGAAAATATTTCTTACTGTCTCGATGAAAATTTTTGATTTTTCCAAAATAGTTTAAGGTTTTAATGATATTTTTCCGCGATGTTTTACTTAGAAAATTTCTAAATCCAAGAAATTTTCTAAGTGTTTGGCGATGCAAAATTTCGGCTCTATTAGAAAATTTTTTGTGAAAAAATTTTCTAAATTTTTTTAGAAAAAATTGACTTTAAGAATTTTTTCTGATGACGAATTTCCAATAGAAAATTTCTGTTTAAGAAATTTTCTAAGTGTTTTTACGAAGATTTAATTTCGACGATTCCCTAATTTCTGTAAAAATCCTAAGTGTTTTTACAGAAGTTCCTAACTTTTCCCTACTTACTAGCTCAACACGCTAGATTTTGATAGGACTCAACACGTCCTGGCTGATGAGTTTGGTCTCTTGGTTTCCTTGCTTCAGTCTCAACACGACAGTATACACAAGTAATTGCAAAAGACAAATTTTTCTGCGAATCGCAACCCTTTATATACCAAAATTTGCAAACTCTAGAATTTTCTATTTTCCCCGTTGTTGAAATGTTCTGCTATTTATCTCATATTTTTGTCTTTTTTTATAAAACCGTTTTGTTCAAATTGTGTCCGGTGATTCGAATGTCAACTTGTGGTGATTGTGAATAACTTTGATTGGTAACTATTTAACTGGTACTGGTACTGGTAACAGATCTGTCAGCACTGACATATGTAGTTATCTATGTATATTTTTATTTATTTTTTGTATGTATGTATGGCTATATACTTTTTATATGAGTATATATGTTATCTATTTTTTTTAAGGTTATACCAATAATCGTGGTAAGGTAAAGGTATTTACCTTTATCAACCTTTTTCGATTTTTCTATTAATTAGATATTTAGTTTAAATTAATTTAAATATTAATTTTAATTAAGTTAAGTATTCTTTTTTTATTTTTTATTGTGCAATTGTTATATTTTATGCTTTAAATTTATGTGGTGCGAGATGTAGTGATAGATTGTGATATTGTTCTTTATTGTGTTATGAGTGTGTTTTGTGATAATGTTTTGGTCCATTATGTTGTGATTCGTGATATTTTGTTAAATATTTTGTTTTTTTTTTTGTAAAATGTGAATAGTTAATTATATGTTATGTATTTGTACTATTTTATGTTATATGTTTGGTTAAGTGAGGTTGTTTACATGTTTGTGGTGTTGGTTTTTTGTGTATTATTTTAATATTAATTTCTATTATATTTTTTATGTATTTTAGAACTTTTCCTGGATTTCCGAGGAGCTACTGACCAATTTTAACATGTGAGTATACGTCGAGGTAATAATGATGGAAAGTTAATAATACCCCTGTTCTTTTTACTTTCAGAGAAAATGTTGAACAGATTCAACATCCTCCACAGGCGCCAATATTGACGAGTTTTTCCATAATATTGTTGTAAACCTGAAAAAGAAAAAAAAGAATAAATTAATCTTCAAATTTAATTAAAATAATTATAATTAAAAAATTAAAATAGTTTTCATACTTACTTGTAACTTGTCACTTTGTTTGTTTACATTTTAAAATGACATTGTCACGATTCTTCTTCTTCTTCTTTTTTTTTTGATAGCTATTACAATTGTAACAGATTCAGCAGAAAAACAACGAACGTAACCACTGGAATTTTCTGTCCATCCGTTGACGTTACAGCGGGCGGCGAATTGATAGAAAATTCCAGAGTACAACTGTTTACTATTTTTTTTTTTTTTTTTTTTTTTGTGTGTGTGACGAGGGATATATAAACGGGCTCGTCACAACACAGTAGTTTTTTAGTTTTGATTTGTTTTTGAAAAGTTTTGTTTTGAAATTTTGAGTTCGTGGTTTTTCTGCTAAATTTTTTTTTAGTTTTGTTTTTTTTTAGAAAGAAGTGTAGTTTTTTTTAAAATTTTCTTTTAGTTTAAATTTAGTTTAGTGTTAATTTAATTTAGTTTAATTTAGTTTAAATTTAGTTTAGTTTAAAGTTTTATTTTATAAAAAAAAAAAAAAAAATAAAAGTGAAAAAGAACTAGATAAAAATCGGTTTTTTTTTATTTTTTTCTGGGTAAGTGAAATTTTCCTTTGTCCCATACTTTTTTTTAAATTGCTTTGTTCTAATAACCCCTTTGCATATAAAGGGTTAGAAGAATAAAGTCTTTTATTTTTGTTTTTTTTTCCCTTTGTTTTTTCCCAGTCCACACATTTTTTTTATTTTCAAGGCTCCGCTCGGCCCCTAATTGTCATCTTTTATTCATCTTAGTGCCTTTTTTTTTAACCCCTTTCTTCTTTTTACCAAAAAAAAAAAAAAAAAAAAAAGGGGTTTAAGGAACAGAAGTAGAAATTTCTTTTTTTTTATAACATTGGTGTCAGGTGTGGGGTGGTATAATTTCGAACGATCTTAGAAATAAGATCTTACCACCTGATCTTCTTTTTTTTACTTTTTTTTTATTTTTATTATCCTTTTTTCAGGATCGTTTTTCTTTTTCTTCAAAAGAAAAGGAAAAGAAAAATAATTTTTTTTGACGACGCTTTGCTGCTCCATTGTATTTAAAGCAGCATTTATTTTTCTATTTTCGTCTACTTTGTACTGTGTGTACAAAGTATAACAAAAAGTGTAGTAACGACACTACACACATCATTTTTTTTCTCTTTTTTTATAGAAAACCAACATTTTTAGAAAAATTGTCGTTTTCTTATTTTTTATGTGATTTTTACAGGGAAAAATAAAAAAAAAAAAAAAAGTGCAAAAACAAAAAAGAAAAAAAAAGAAAAATTGTAAAATAAAAAAAGAATTTTTTTTTTTGTGTGAAAAAAAAAAAGAAACCAAAAATCATTTTTTTTTGGAAAAAATAAATTTTTAAAACATAAAAAAAAACTGTTTTATTTGTGCCCTTGATTTCTTTTCTTTTATTTTTTTTAGTGGAAAACGGTGTTTTTTTTTTTTTTTAAATCATAATCTTTACGCGCGTATTTTTCCGCCGTTATACACGCGTAATACGTCGTCTTTGTGATATTCCTTTTTGTTTGAAATTAGAATAAATCTCTTTACGCGCGTATTTTTTTTTCTTTTTCCGCCGTAATACATCGTCTTTATAATCATTTTCTTTGTTTGAAGTATAAGGCAAACAAACAAAGAAAATTTTCGATTTATTCCTACAGGGTGATTGTTTTTTTTTTGTTCTTGTTTTCATAATTGTATACAAATTTTTTTTTATATACAAATTTTTTTATATACCATAGAGTTACAGGTTGATCATTTATTCCTCTTTTTCGCGTTTTACAAGCATTTTTTTTTTGTACAGGGTAGTCATTTTACTTCTTTTATTTTGAACAAACAGTTTTTTTTATTATTATTTTACAGGGTGGTTCTTTCTTTTCTCTTATTCTGTGTAAGATACAACGATTTTTTTTTGTCATTTGATAAACATTTATTTTTACAGTGTGGTTCTTTTCTTTTCTCTCCGTTTCCTTTTGCGCGTGAGGGAGATATACCAATTTTGTTTTTTATTACATAAATTTCTGTTGGGTATTCTACACTGCTGGTATATAGTGTGGAATACATTTATTCGTTCAGCGTTGTTCTATATACAGACAGTTCATTTTTCATTTCTTTTACACATTTTTATTTTATTTCAGCTGTGTGGGCAACAGGTTACGATACCAGTGCAGTACATAACTTTATCAATTTTACAGGGTGTCTCGAACTTTTTGTTTTCTTGTCGCATCTTTGACTTTCCTTTTAAGTTGAACTTTGTAATTCCTTTCTTTTACATTCAGTCCATTCCTTTCCTGAATTTGGGTACATTTTTTTTTTATTCGGGTACATTTTCCATTTTCATATTCCATTTCTGTCTATCTTTCTTTTCATTTGTTTTCTGAGTCATCATGTCTGATACTGATAAATCAACGACACCAGAGGGTGGAGAGAGTCGAGTTTCCACACCAAACAATTTGACTGAATCCACTTTATTAGATATCGCCCGACAGATGACATTACAGGTCCAGATGGTTTCTGAAGTGACTAATGCCCTCAGAGGTCTATCACAGAGAGTTGAGCAGATAGAGAGTAATCATAGGGTACTCAACTCAGCCCGAACAGATACATTGGCCCATTTTACGGAGATACCTACTCCAGAGGTCGTCAGATCTGCACCTACAGTTCCCGTTTTGGGTAGAGACACTCAAATAAACTGCCTTTTGAGACAATTGCCTTTATCTGAGACCCTGGGTACTTCTATTGGTGTCCAACCTACCTCTGTAGCTACACAGATTCTTACAGAACCCTCTCCAGTCCTCTCCTCTATTACTAACCTACCTACTTCTACCCTACGAAACTCAATTAATGAGTTCTCTACCCAAGGCCCTAACCAAATGACAAGCCATACAGTTTTTACCAGACCTTCCGTTGAGACAGAAATTGCTTTTGCCTCCTCTCGTCTGAACATGGATCAGACTTACCCAGCCCATGAGACCAATGTGGAACCTAGGCTTTCTACCATAGGTTATCAGACAGACGCGTACACTCGACAGGTAGAATCCTGCTTTCCGACAAATGTAGACCCTCCTACTTCCAGCCATCGGGTCTATAACAGTTTGTACGAGCCAATGCATAGTCGAAATCGACCAAATGTGCATTTTGAAGGGTCCCGTACTAATAGTGGCAGGAGTATTGTGTCTGGTGGCCATCCCTTCATGAAGATCAACCCCAGGGAATACGATGGTAAAGAGCCATGGCAAAACTATAGGTCGCACTTCGACGCGGTAGCGAGGGCAAATGGTTGGCCTGACGAATTCAAGGCCCTTGGCTTGGCACCTCATTTAACGGGAACGGCCCTAGCATTTTTCGAGACCCTACCCAGAGCCGTTCAAGATAATTACCACCTACTGGATCGAGCCTTAGATAATAGGTTCAGCATTCAGTATAGGCAATCGGTGGCCCATATCCAACTGCGTGGTCGAATACAGAGGGACAGGGAATCACTCCCAGAATTTGCCACGCAGGTAGAAAAATTAGTGTACCTAGCCTTTCCAGACTGTCCTGAGACGGCAAGAGACAGGATAGCTCTAGGACAATTTGTGGACGGACTTCTTGATTTGGAGGTCCAACAGCGTGTCCGTGATGCAGCCCCTGAGTGCTTAGAGGAAGCCCTAGCTTTAGCAAGCAGAATGGAAGCTAGTAGGGATGCAACACGGATAAGCCGAAGAGGGATCCGAATAAGTCAAGCGGTCGTCCAGAACAGTGGAAAAACCAGTAAAGCTAAGAAATCGGGAAAAGCCAACAGCTCAGCTTAGAGGAGTGCAAGTTGAGCTTCCCGATACAAGACACTCCAACTGGTTGTCCTACCCTAGCGACTGGGGTGACTGGTAAAATAAAATATTTTAACCCTGAAAAACATTTTGGGTTTATTGTGAGAGACGACACCAATGAGGAGATATTTTTGCATCGCGATGCAATGAAACCATTGGGAAAAATAGCATTGCAACGTGGTGACAGGGTCCAATTTGATGTAGTCCCCAGTGCCCGTACTCCTCAAGCCACCAATATAGTTCTCTTGGGTACCAATGCAAGACCCCAAAACCCTACAGTCACCTCACCCACTGCTTCTCGTATCAACAACATCGATATTTCTAATTCTAACGCATACCCTAACAGTACAATGCCTATCTCTCGTCCTAATGTCTCTAGTTCTGAAGGTAAAGCCACGCCTATCCAAAAGCCTATAATTCCTTCTGATTTTAATTACCCTAGCCTTCGTAACAATTTTGGTTCCAATACTACACATACTTCTAATTCAAATTCCACACTCGTTTCTAATGTTAGTCCCACAGCCACCATCCCTACCACCCCTTGTACAAATAGTGTCATAGCTGATCCACCTAGCCCTGTAATCACCCATAATTCTTCGTTGAAAGTTCACCCTAATTTAACAATCAACAATTTTTCGGATTCTTCAAATAATTATCCAAATGCTGCACCCCTACCTTTGGTCAGTCAATCCCCTGTAACTACTACTTGCGACGTGACTAAAACATCCCCACCGACGCACTGTAACCAATCGGTTATCAGTCCAATTTCTGGACATACAAATTGTCCTATACCTAAATCTAGTCCACCTACATACTCGACAGACTTGTCTACGGCGTCTAATCCATCAGTTTCTACTAAACCTTCAACTTCTTTTTCGATTTTCGAACAACCCTCTTCATCAGAGTCAACTTCTAGGATTATACCAGCCTTATGTCGTTCTGATGACCCTTCGGATACCTTTAATAACCCTTTAAACTAATCTCCACTGACCTATGGGGGCCGAAGTTAGTGGAGAATAAGGCCCCATCCCTAATTCCTATCACAGTTGTCACAGCTGGTCCTAACCTTAACCTCCTAGGCTCTGTCAATGGAGTCCCTGTCATGATGATAGTCGATACTGGTGCTACTAGGACTATAGTAAATCCTAGAGTACTGCGGAGATGCTCTTGTGCGGTCGAAGTCATGCCTTCATTTGCACAAATACAAAGTGTTACTGGTGAAACCATCCCAGTCGAAGGTACAGTTTGCGTTGATTTTATGGTAGGTAAGTTCTCTACTAAACACTCTGTCTACTCTGCCGAAATCTTTGACGATTGCATCCTGGGAATGGATTTCTTAAAGCAACATCACTGTATCCTAGATTTGGAAAAAGATCTACTTCATATACAAGAAGAAGCAGTGCCCTTAAACCATTCACCTTCCTTCTTAGCAAAAACTTTAAAAACCCTCGAACTTCATCCCTCTCAGGAGATTTTAATTCCCCTCTACACAACCCTTCCTACAGACACGGATGTTCTCCTCTCAGCTTCCTCTTTGCTGCCGGAACAGATGTGTCTGATTTCTTCTATTTCTCGTGTATCCAATGGCCAGGTATGGACTAGGATTTCTAACCTATCCTACCAAACTATCACCCTACCTAGTCGCTTACCTGTGGCCCATTTGGATACTGACCTGACTATCCTGTGTAATGAAGTTCGACAAATTCCTATTGCTACTACACTGCCTTCTCATTTGAATGACCTCTTCCTATCTAGTAGTGAAGGACTTCAACCTGTCCAACAATCTGCTTTAAGAGATCTTCTTATCGAGTTCCAATCTGTCTTTTCTAAATCTAAAGAAGACATCGGACGAACTAGTATCCTTCGACACAAAATTGACACCGGCCTCGCACAACCCGTTAAACAACCTCCTCGTCGTATTCCTTTCTCTAGACGAGTTGAGGCCGAACAAATGGTTAAGGATATGAAGGAACAAGGTGTCATTCAATCCTCTACCAGCCCTTGGAGTTCTCCGGTAGTCCTTGTAAAAAAGAAGGATGGTTCGCTCCGTTTCTGCATCGATTATCGGCGTTTAAATGAAGTTACCAAAAAGGACTCCTATCCTCTACCGCGTATGGACCTTACTCTTGAAGCTTTGGGTAAGTCAAAGTGGTTTGCGTCTTTAGATCTTCTCTCGGGATATTTCCAAGTGGAAATGCATCCCGATGATAAAGAAAAAACCGCGTTTAGTATCGGTTCGGGATTATACGAATTCAATGTAATGCCTTTTGGCCTGACCAATGCTCCTGCAACTTTCCAGCGCTTGATGGAGATAGTGCTGCATGATATTCCCTATACTATGTCCCTAGGATACCTAGACGACCTACTGGTACATGTCGAATCCTTCGATATCCTACTAAAGAATTTAAGAGTGGTATTTCATCGCTTATCTCAAGCGGGCTTGAAACTATCGCCCAAGAAATGCCATCTATGTCGCCGAGAAGTCAGATTTTTGGGGCATGTGATTTCGGAACGAGGACTCTCTACAGACCCTGAAAAGATTGAGTCTGTGCGTAACTGGCCTAGACCCAGTAGCAAGAAAGATGTCCAGTCTTTTCTCGGTCTGTGTGCGTATTATAGACGTTTTGTGCGAGACTTCTCTTCAATCAGTAAGCCACTTACTGGACTAACTGAGAAGGCCTCAAGGTTTGAATGGACACCGGAGTGTGACCGTGCTTTTCAGACCTTGAAGGAGAAGTTGACTCAGGCGCCTGTACTAGCACAACCGAACGATCATGACCCATTTATCCTCGACACTGATGCCAGTCAATTTGCATGGGGGCGGTCCTGTCACAGCTCCAGCATGGCGAGGAAAAGGTCGTCGAATACTACAGTAAGACGTTGAGCGGACCCGAGAGGAATTATTGCGTAACGCGAAGGGAGCTCTTGGCAGTTGTGAAGGCTGTAGCCCATTTTCGCCCTTATGTCCTCGGAAGACGCTTTCTATTGCGCACCGACCACGCATCTCTGCGATGGTTGATGAACTTTAGAGAGCCTGAAGGACAAGTTGCAAGGTGGATAGAGAGGCTACAGGAGTTTGATTTCGAGATTCAACACCGTGCAGGGAAGAATCATGGCAACGCGGATGCTCTCTCTCGTCGTCCTTGCGAGTCTTCGTCCTGTGTCTACTGTAGCAGGCTTGACGAAAAACAGATGTTGCTGGTGAAGACTGCAGCCATACAAGCCATGGATATGGGACAGATTCAGGCAACCGATCCGGACCTGCAAGCAGTTCGACAGTGGCTAAGTTCTAGCGGTAGACCAGAGGCTGAATCATTGAGCTCGGCTGCCCCTGCTCTTAAATCTTACTGGTCCATGTTCTCTTCCCTAGTCCTTAAGGATGGCGTTATCTACCGTCATTCCCCCAATCCTCCCTATCAGCTGCAGGTGTTGGTTCCTGAGTGCTTACAGGCAGAAGTACTGAAGCACATGCACGATAGTCCGGCCGGTGGTCATTTTGGCATAGAGAAAACCCTCGCGAAGGTACGCGAGAGATATTATTGGGTAGGACTATCTGCAAGTGTTCGACGCTACTGCCATCGCTGCACAGTATGTCAGCAAAGAAAAGGGCCAATTCCTCGAACGAGGGCACCCTTACAGGTGCGAGTCTCTGGCTACCCGTTCGAGAGAGTTGCTGTTGACATACTAGGACCACTACCTGTAACTGGTAATGGCAACAAGTATATCATAGTCATGATGGACTACTTCACCAGGTGGCCTGAAGCGTTTGCCGTCCCAGACCAAAGTGCTAAAACAGTAGCAGAAGTATTGGTCAGCCAAGACTTTTCGCGATTCGGATTATGTAAACAATTACACTCCGACCAAGGACGTAATTTTGAGTCTGCGGTATTTCAGGAGATTCTCCGTCGTTTTCGGATCGAAAAGACGCGAACCACTGCGCTACACCCTCAGAGTGATGGTCTTGTCGAACGTTTCAACAGAACCATCTTAGACTACCTCTCCAAATTTGTAGACAAACACCAAAAAGATTGGGACACCTACCTGCCTTTTCTTCTCCTTGCTTATCGCTCTTCAGTTCAAAAGTCCACGCAAAACACTCCCGCTTTCCTAAATTTGGGACGTGAACTTCGACTTCCTTTCCAATTACTAACTGGTGGGCCTCCAGATCAACATCTGCAGGATGTACCCACCTATGTAGAAAATCTTCAGGAAAGACTTTCGAAGGTCTACTCTTTCAACCGGTCACAGCTCACAGAAGCTAGTCGGAGAATGAAAGACCGTTACGATTTGTCCGCGAAAGCAAATCCTTTCAAAATTGGAGACTTTGTCTGGCTTTATAACCCTAAGAGAAAGAGAGGCTATAGCCCTAAACTACAACGAGACTGGGATGGTCCGTACGAAATAATCGAATTGGTCACAGATGTCGTCTATAAAATTAGGCATAAGACTTCGAACCGAACAAGTGTCGTCCACCGCGATCGTTTAGCCACAGCAACTATCTGACGTTACTTTACCCCTTCTCATGTCCGTTTCCTTTCTAACCTTTTATTTTGTCACGTTTTCTTACTGGTCTACCCTCCTCACTCCCTCTTCCCCTCCGACGAGCCTAGATGTTTAATTTAATTAACTATCTTAATTTAATTTTATTTGTACCGAACCTATTTACTGCGCAAAGCTTGTTTTTTTCTTTTCTTTCTTTCCAGGTAAGCGCAGCAGCTGGAGGATTTCAGGATCCCACCAGGTCTCCTCTAGTAATCCCTGTCTGTCAGCCACATCTAGACGCTCAGTTGGGACTTTGAGCTCTTAAACGGGGGGTCGTGTTGTAAACCTGAAAAAGAAAAAAAAGAATAAATTAATCTTCAAATTTAATTAAAATAATTATAATTAAAAAATTAAAATAGTTTTCATACTTACTTGTAACTTGTCACCTTGTTTGTTTACATTTTAAAATGACATTGTCACGATTCTTCTTCTTCTTCTTTTTTTGATAGCCATTACAATTGTAACAGATTCAGCAGAAAAACAACGAACGTAACCACTGGAATTTTCTGTCGATCCGTTGACGTTACAGCGGGCGGCGAATTGATAGAAAATTCCAGAGTACAACTGTTTACTATTTTTTTTTTTTTTTTTTTTTTTTTTTTGTGTGTGTGACGAGGGATATAAGTTAAGAATATTTGTTTAATATTCTTTAAAAAAAAAGAATTTTTTAAATTTTAAATTACCACTTTATTCATCGAGTTCTAAAATACAACTGAAAACTTACAATTCATTCTTAGAGCTATTTATTTCTACAATGCAATTTAGAATTATACCTTAAATTGATTAGTCATCAAGAAATAATAAATGATTAAAGAAAGTTAAAATATCGATTAATACATTTAATTTTTTACATAGAAACCCAAATTTACCGGATGCGCGTGAACTTTAATTTGCGCGTGCATAAAATTGCTGATTAGATGAAAAAGTCAATAAAAATTTATAATTAGTAATCATAATGTAAAAGTCGTTAACTTATTTTTTAACTCCTCCCCCTTTAAATATCCTCGTCCCGAGGATTAGACGTTTAAATTTAAGGGTTGTAGTCGTGTTGATGTGACATTGTTTTGTTCATTTATTTTTGGCAGAACGATGAGGTTTTGCTGATTTTTCCGCATCTTCCATATCAAAAATGTTGCTACTATAAATATGATCAATAAAATCGTGCCTATATTTGTACCGTTCAGTATTTTATGTTCGTCAAATAATGTTTCCAGCTTTTTAAAATTGTTTAAGTGCAAATTATGTAAATATCCAAGATTCAATTTGAAGTTTTTTTCTGATACCTCGGATTGCAAGATAGGTGGTTGAATTTCAGCTTTTTTGATTTCTTTACTCGTAAATTCTTTATCATTAATTTTAATTGATTCGTTAGAGTATTGGATCAGAAAGCTTCCTTTACGACGTTTATTTGAGCCGTTATATTCAATTTCACCGTTGAAGTTGGTCAAGAAGATGATATTGTCATTCAGTGGTTCAATTTCTTCATCTTTGGCAAACTGGTAGGTACACTCAGCATTATGTGCTCGGATCAATTTTGTGATACAGTGGTTTTCCTCTAATTTCTTTACTTTATTTCTTTTACATACAACAATATCCTTAAAAGTATCACATTCTTCGATGATTCCGTAGAGTTCATCTTGATTTGTCAGTACCTGCTTATATTCTAAGAATATTCGCTTACTGTTTTGTATTGTGGATCTTATGATGATATGGTTATATTTTTTCATACTTGTTTTTGGTATTGATATGACATATAAAATTGTCGATTCTTTTGATACGATTGTAGGCTGTGCATATTCAATTGCTTCTAACTCATTTGAATATGGTAATGTCTCTATTTCTGTTAGCAATTGTCCAATTTCCGATTTGTCCAATAAATTTGTGTTGATGATTCCAGCTTTTGCTAATTGTACTGCTCGTACAATTTCTCTAATTTCTTCCTTAATTAAAGTGAGTTTATTAAATAAAATCTGTCGGTACTCTCCTTTTGAGTTTTCGTCAAGATGATTTACAATGCTGTTATATTCGCTGAGAATTTTTTGAGTCACATCTGTTAAAGCTTTGTTGATTTTATATTGTTCATTATTATTTTCTATGATTCTGTTCTGGCTTTTTAAAATCTGATCCCAATCCGTAGCATCTGGGTTTCCTGCTACCCATTTCCAAGCGGATCCTATCCAATTGATTGAACGTCTCGTTCTATTATTTTGTTCTTTTAATTCACTTATAAATTTTTGAATTTGTTCCTTGAATATTTGAGGAACTTATAAAATTTTGAATATTTCCAAATAAATTTAATTCAATTTATATAAAATAAAAAAAAATTCAATATTTTCAATTATACAATAATATTTCAATTAACCGGAAATAGTTATGCAATTAATTTTAATTAAATATACTATAAATCGAATAAGTTTTGAATTTATGAAATATAAAATTTACTTTAATTTATAAATTTTGTATATGTACAATAAAACGATATATCAATTAAAACGGAAATAATTATGCAAGTAAATTTAACAAAATATGTTACAATTGAAACAAAATCATGAATTTATACAATGAAATATATCAAATTTACTTTAATTATAAATTTTGCATACGTTCTTAAAAACTAATTAACTAATTATTCGTTGGTATAGGTCGACCTACACGAATAGATGGCGTTGTAGAAACTATGTTGATTGAAGAACGGATGCTGAAGGTAACGATGATAAACCAGTTAAACAATGACTGTTTGAATTTTCAAAGTTTCAAAAAATCGTTATGTGAACTGAAGATTGCCGTCGGGAATTGATGACTGTCGAGATGAAAATATTTCTTACTGTCTCGATGAAAATTTTTGATTTTTCCAAAATAGTTTAAGGTTTTAATGATATTTTTCCGCGATGTTTTACTTAGAAAATTTCTAAATCCAAGAAATTTTCTAAGTGTTTGGCGATGCAAAATTTCGGCTCTATTAGAAAATTTTTTGTGAAAAAATTTTCTAAATTTTTTTAGAAAAAATTGACTTTAAGAATTTTTTCTGATGACGAATTTCCAATAGAAAATTTCTGTTTAAGAAATTTTCTAAGTGTTTTTACGAAGATTTAATTTCGACGATTCCCTAATTTCTGTAAAAATCCTAAGTGTTTTTACAGAAGTTCCTAACTTTTCCCTACTTACTAGCTCAACACGCTAGATTTTGATAGGACTCAACACGTCCTGGCTGATGAGTTTGGTCTCTTGGTTTCCTTGCTTCAGTCTCAACACGACAGTATACACAAGTAATTGCAAAAGACAAATTTTTCTGCGAATCGCAACCCTTTATATACCAAAATTTGCAAACTCTAGAATTTTCTATTTTCCCCGTTGTTGAAATGTTCTGCTATTTATCTCATATTTTTGTCTTTTTTTATAAAACCGTTTTGTTCAAATTGTGTCCGGTGATTCGAATGTCAACTTGTGGTGATTGTGAATAACTTTGATTGGTAACTATTTAACTGGTACTGGTACTGGTAACAGATCTGTCAGCACTGACATATGTAGTTATCTATGTATATTTTTATTTATTTTTTGTATGTATGTATGGCTATATACTTTTTATATGAGTATATATGTTATCTATTTTTTTTAAGGTTATACCAATAATCGTGGTAAGGTAAAGGTATTTACCTTTATCAACCTTTTTCGATTTTTCTATTAATTAGATATTTAGTTTAAATTAATTTAAATATTAATTTTAATTAAGTTAAGTATTCTTTTTTTATTTTTTATTGTGCAATTGTTATATTTTATGCTTTAAATTTATGTGGTGCGAGATGTAGTGATAGATTGTGATATTGTTCTTTATTGTGTTATGAGTGTGTTTTGTGATAATGTTTTGGTCCATTATGTTGTGATTCGTGATATTTTGTTAAATATTTTGTTTTTTTTTTTGTAAAATGTGAATAGTTAATTATATGTTATGTATTTGTACTATTTTATGTTATATGTTTGGTTAAGTGAGGTTGTTTACATGTTTGTGGTGTTGGTTTTTTGTGTATTATTTTAATATTAATTTCTATTATATTTTTTATGTATTTTAGAACTTTTCCTGGATTTCCGAGGAGCTACTGACCAATTTTAACATGTGAGTATACGTCGAGGTAATAATGATGGAAAGTTAATAATACCCCTGTTCTTTTTACTTTCAGAGAAAATGTTGAACAGATTCAACATCCTCCACAGGCGCCAATATTGACGAGTTTTTCCATAATATTGTTGTAAACCTGAAAAAGAAAAAAAAGAATAAATTAATCTTCAAATTTAATTAAAATAATTATAATTAAAAAATTAAAATAGTTTTCATACTTACTTGTAACTTGTCACTTTGTTTGTTTACATTTTAAAATGACATTGTCACGATTCTTCTTCTTCTTCTTTTTTTTTTGATAGCTATTACAATTGTAACAGATTCAGCAGAAAAACAACGAACGTAACCACTGGAATTTTCTGTCCATCCGTTGACGTTACAGCGGGCGGCGAATTGATAGAAAATTCCAGAGTACAACTGTTTACTATTTTTTTTTTTTTTTTTTTTTTTGTGTGTGTGACGAGGGATATATAAACGGGCTCGTCACAACACAGTAGTTTTTTAGTTTTGATTTGTTTTTGAAAAGTTTTGTTTTGAAATTTTGAGTTCGTGGTTTTTCTGCTAAATTTTTTTTTAGTTTTGTTTTTTTTTAGAAAGAAGTGTAGTTTTTTTTAAAATTTTCTTTTAGTTTAAATTTAGTTTAGTGTTAATTTAATTTAGTTTAATTTAGTTTAAATTTAGTTTAGTTTAAAGTTTTATTTTATAAAAAAAAAAAAAAAAATAAAAGTGAAAAAGAACTAGATAAAAATCGGTTTTTTTTTATTTTTTTCTGGGTAAGTGAAATTTTCCTTTGTCCCATACTTTTTTTTAAATTGCTTTGTTCTAATAACCCCTTTGCATATAAAGGGTTAGAAGAATAAAGTCTTTTATTTTTGTTTTTTTTTCCCTTTGTTTTTTCCCAGTCCACACATTTTTTTTATTTTCAAGGCTCCGCTCGGCCCCTAATTGTCATCTTTTATTCATCTTAGTGCCTTTTTTTTTAACCCCTTTCTTCTTTTTACCAAAAAAAAAAAAAAAAAAAAAAGGGGTTTAAGGAACAGAAGTAGAAATTTCTTTTTTTTTATAACATTGGTGTCAGGTGTGGGGTGGTATAATTTCGAACGATCTTAGAAATAAGATCTTACCACCTGATCTTCTTTTTTTTACTTTTTTTTTATTTTTATTATCCTTTTTTCAGGATCGTTTTTCTTTTTCTTCAAAAGAAAAGGAAAAGAAAAATAATTTTTTTTGACGACGCTTTGCTGCTCCATTGTATTTAAAGCAGCATTTATTTTTCTATTTTCGTCTACTTTGTACTGTGTGTACAAAGTATAACAAAAAGTGTAGTAACGACACTACACACATCATTTTTTTTCTCTTTTTTTATAGAAAACCAACATTTTTAGAAAAATTGTCGTTTTCTTATTTTTTATGTGATTTTTACAGGGAAAAATAAAAAAAAAAAAAAAAGTGCAAAAACAAAAAAGAAAAAAAAAGAAAAATTGTAAAATAAAAAAAGAATTTTTTTTTTTGTGTGAAAAAAAAAAAGAAACCAAAAATCATTTTTTTTTGGAAAAAATAAATTTTTAAAACATAAAAAAAAACTGTTTTATTTGTGCCCTTGATTTCTTTTCTTTTATTTTTTTTAGTGGAAAACGGTGTTTTTTTTTTTTTTTAAATCATAATCTTTACGCGCGTATTTTTCCGCCGTTATACACGCGTAATACGTCGTCTTTGTGATATTCCTTTTTGTTTGAAATTAGAATAAATCTCTTTACGCGCGTATTTTTTTTTCTTTTTCCGCCGTAATACATCGTCTTTATAATCATTTTCTTTGTTTGAAGTATAAGGCAAACAAACAAAGAAAATTTTCGATTTATTCCTACAGGGTGATTGTTTTTTTTTTGTTCTTGTTTTCATAATTGTATACAAATTTTTTTTTATATACAAATTTTTTTATATACCATAGAGTTACAGGTTGATCATTTATTCCTCTTTTTCGCGTTTTACAAGCATTTTTTTTTTGTACAGGGTAGTCATTTTACTTCTTTTATTTTGAACAAACAGTTTTTTTTATTATTATTTTACAGGGTGGTTCTTTCTTTTCTCTTATTCTGTGTAAGATACAACGATTTTTTTTTGTCATTTGATAAACATTTATTTTTACAGTGTGGTTCTTTTCTTTTCTCTCCGTTTCCTTTTGCGCGTGAGGGAGATATACCAATTTTGTTTTTTATTACATAAATTTCTGTTGGGTATTCTACACTGCTGGTATATAGTGTGGAATACATTTATTCGTTCAGCGTTGTTCTATATACAGACAGTTCATTTTTCATTTCTTTTACACATTTTTATTTTATTTCAGCTGTGTGGGCAACAGGTTACGATACCAGTGCAGTACATAACTTTATCAATTTTACAGGGTGTCTCGAACTTTTTGTTTTCTTGTCGCATCTTTGACTTTCCTTTTAAGTTGAACTTTGTAATTCCTTTCTTTTACATTCAGTCCATTCCTTTCCTGAATTTGGGTACATTTTTTTTTTATTCGGGTACATTTTCCATTTTCATATTCCATTTCTGTCTATCTTTCTTTTCATTTGTTTTCTGAGTCATCATGTCTGATACTGATAAATCAACGACACCAGAGGGTGGAGAGAGTCGAGTTTCCACACCAAACAATTTGACTGAATCCACTTTATTAGATATCGCCCGACAGATGACATTACAGGTCCAGATGGTTTCTGAAGTGACTAATGCCCTCAGAGGTCTATCACAGAGAGTTGAGCAGATAGAGAGTAATCATAGGGTACTCAACTCAGCCCGAACAGATACATTGGCCCATTTTACGGAGATACCTACTCCAGAGGTCGTCAGATCTGCACCTACAGTTCCCGTTTTGGGTAGAGACACTCAAATAAACTGCCTTTTGAGACAATTGCCTTTATCTGAGACCCTGGGTACTTCTATTGGTGTCCAACCTACCTCTGTAGCTACACAGATTCTTACAGAACCCTCTCCAGTCCTCTCCTCTATTACTAACCTACCTACTTCTACCCTACGAAACTCAATTAATGAGTTCTCTACCCAAGGCCCTAACCAAATGACAAGCCATACAGTTTTTACCAGACCTTCCGTTGAGACAGAAATTGCTTTTGCCTCCTCTCGTCTGAACATGGATCAGACTTACCCAGCCCATGAGACCAATGTGGAACCTAGGCTTTCTACCATAGGTTATCAGACAGACGCGTACACTCGACAGGTAGAATCCTGCTTTCCGACAAATGTAGACCCTCCTACTTCCAGCCATCGGGTCTATAACAGTTTGTACGAGCCAATGCATAGTCGAAATCGACCAAATGTGCATTTTGAAGGGTCCCGTACTAATAGTGGCAGGAGTATTGTGTCTGGTGGCCATCCCTTCATGAAGATCAACCCCAGGGAATACGATGGTAAAGAGCCATGGCAAAACTATAGGTCGCACTTCGACGCGGTAGCGAGGGCAAATGGTTGGCCTGACGAATTCAAGGCCCTTGGCTTGGCACCTCATTTAACGGGAACGGCCCTAGCATTTTTCGAGACCCTACCCAGAGCCGTTCAAGATAATTACCACCTACTGGATCGAGCCTTAGATAATAGGTTCAGCATTCAGTATAGGCAATCGGTGGCCCATATCCAACTGCGTGGTCGAATACAGAGGGACAGGGAATCACTCCCAGAATTTGCCACGCAGGTAGAAAAATTAGTGTACCTAGCCTTTCCAGACTGTCCTGAGACGGCAAGAGACAGGATAGCTCTAGGACAATTTGTGGACGGACTTCTTGATTTGGAGGTCCAACAGCGTGTCCGTGATGCAGCCCCTGAGTGCTTAGAGGAAGCCCTAGCTTTAGCAAGCAGAATGGAAGCTAGTAGGGATGCAACACGGATAAGCCGAAGAGGGATCCGAATAAGTCAAGCGGTCGTCCAGAACAGTGGAAAAACCAGTAAAGCTAAGAAATCGGGAAAAGCCAACAGCTCAGCTTAGAGGAGTGCAAGTTGAGCTTCCCGATACAAGACACTCCAACTGGTTGTCCTACCCTAGCGACTGGGGTGACTGGTAAAATAAAATATTTTAACCCTGAAAAACATTTTGGGTTTATTGTGAGAGACGACACCAATGAGGAGATATTTTTGCATCGCGATGCAATGAAACCATTGGGAAAAATAGCATTGCAACGTGGTGACAGGGTCCAATTTGATGTAGTCCCCAGTGCCCGTACTCCTCAAGCCACCAATATAGTTCTCTTGGGTACCAATGCAAGACCCCAAAACCCTACAGTCACCTCACCCACTGCTTCTCGTATCAACAACATCGATATTTCTAATTCTAACGCATACCCTAACAGTACAATGCCTATCTCTCGTCCTAATGTCTCTAGTTCTGAAGGTAAAGCCACGCCTATCCAAAAGCCTATAATTCCTTCTGATTTTAATTACCCTAGCCTTCGTAACAATTTTGGTTCCAATACTACACATACTTCTAATTCAAATTCCACACTCGTTTCTAATGTTAGTCCCACAGCCACCATCCCTACCACCCCTTGTACAAATAGTGTCATAGCTGATCCACCTAGCCCTGTAATCACCCATAATTCTTCGTTGAAAGTTCACCCTAATTTAACAATCAACAATTTTTCGGATTCTTCAAATAATTATCCAAATGCTGCACCCCTACCTTTGGTCAGTCAATCCCCTGTAACTACTACTTGCGACGTGACTAAAACATCCCCACCGACGCACTGTAACCAATCGGTTATCAGTCCAATTTCTGGACATACAAATTGTCCTATACCTAAATCTAGTCCACCTACATACTCGACAGACTTGTCTACGGCGTCTAATCCATCAGTTTCTACTAAACCTTCAACTTCTTTTTCGATTTTCGAACAACCCTCTTCATCAGAGTCAACTTCTAGGATTATACCAGCCTTATGTCGTTCTGATGACCCTTCGGATACCTTTAATAACCCTTTAAACTAATCTCCACTGACCTATGGGGGCCGAAGTTAGTGGAGAATAAGGCCCCATCCCTAATTCCTATCACAGTTGTCACAGCTGGTCCTAACCTTAACCTCCTAGGCTCTGTCAATGGAGTCCCTGTCATGATGATAGTCGATACTGGTGCTACTAGGACTATAGTAAATCCTAGAGTACTGCGGAGATGCTCTTGTGCGGTCGAAGTCATGCCTTCATTTGCACAAATACAAAGTGTTACTGGTGAAACCATCCCAGTCGAAGGTACAGTTTGCGTTGATTTTATGGTAGGTAAGTTCTCTACTAAACACTCTGTCTACTCTGCCGAAATCTTTGACGATTGCATCCTGGGAATGGATTTCTTAAAGCAACATCACTGTATCCTAGATTTGGAAAAAGATCTACTTCATATACAAGAAGAAGCAGTGCCCTTAAACCATTCACCTTCCTTCTTAGCAAAAACTTTAAAAACCCTCGAACTTCATCCCTCTCAGGAGATTTTAATTCCCCTCTACACAACCCTTCCTACAGACACGGATGTTCTCCTCTCAGCTTCCTCTTTGCTGCCGGAACAGATGTGTCTGATTTCTTCTATTTCTCGTGTATCCAATGGCCAGGTATGGACTAGGATTTCTAACCTATCCTACCAAACTATCACCCTACCTAGTCGCTTACCTGTGGCCCATTTGGATACTGACCTGACTATCCTGTGTAATGAAGTTCGACAAATTCCTATTGCTACTACACTGCCTTCTCATTTGAATGACCTCTTCCTATCTAGTAGTGAAGGACTTCAACCTGTCCAACAATCTGCTTTAAGAGATCTTCTTATCGAGTTCCAATCTGTCTTTTCTAAATCTAAAGAAGACATCGGACGAACTAGTATCCTTCGACACAAAATTGACACCGGCCTCGCACAACCCGTTAAACAACCTCCTCGTCGTATTCCTTTCTCTAGACGAGTTGAGGCCGAACAAATGGTTAAGGATATGAAGGAACAAGGTGTCATTCAATCCTCTACCAGCCCTTGGAGTTCTCCGGTAGTCCTTGTAAAAAAGAAGGATGGTTCGCTCCGTTTCTGCATCGATTATCGGCGTTTAAATGAAGTTACCAAAAAGGACTCCTATCCTCTACCGCGTATGGACCTTACTCTTGAAGCTTTGGGTAAGTCAAAGTGGTTTGCGTCTTTAGATCTTCTCTCGGGATATTTCCAAGTGGAAATGCATCCCGATGATAAAGAAAAAACCGCGTTTAGTATCGGTTCGGGATTATACGAATTCAATGTAATGCCTTTTGGCCTGACCAATGCTCCTGCAACTTTCCAGCGCTTGATGGAGATAGTGCTGCATGATATTCCCTATACTATGTCCCTAGGATACCTAGACGACCTACTGGTACATGTCGAATCCTTCGATATCCTACTAAAGAATTTAAGAGTGGTATTTCATCGCTTATCTCAAGCGGGCTTGAAACTATCGCCCAAGAAATGCCATCTATGTCGCCGAGAAGTCAGATTTTTGGGGCATGTGATTTCGGAACGAGGACTCTCTACAGACCCTGAAAAGATTGAGTCTGTGCGTAACTGGCCTAGACCCAGTAGCAAGAAAGATGTCCAGTCTTTTCTCGGTCTGTGTGCGTATTATAGACGTTTTGTGCGAGACTTCTCTTCAATCAGTAAGCCACTTACTGGACTAACTGAGAAGGCCTCAAGGTTTGAATGGACACCGGAGTGTGACCGTGCTTTTCAGACCTTGAAGGAGAAGTTGACTCAGGCGCCTGTACTAGCACAACCGAACGATCATGACCCATTTATCCTCGACACTGATGCCAGTCAATTTGCATGGGGGCGGTCCTGTCACAGCTCCAGCATGGCGAGGAAAAGGTCGTCGAATACTACAGTAAGACGTTGAGCGGACCCGAGAGGAATTATTGCGTAACGCGAAGGGAGCTCTTGGCAGTTGTGAAGGCTGTAGCCCATTTTCGCCCTTATGTCCTCGGAAGACGCTTTCTATTGCGCACCGACCACGCATCTCTGCGATGGTTGATGAACTTTAGAGAGCCTGAAGGACAAGTTGCAAGGTGGATAGAGAGGCTACAGGAGTTTGATTTCGAGATTCAACACCGTGCAGGGAAGAATCATGGCAACGCGGATGCTCTCTCTCGTCGTCCTTGCGAGTCTTCGTCCTGTGTCTACTGTAGCAGGCTTGACGAAAAACAGATGTTGCTGGTGAAGACTGCAGCCATACAAGCCATGGATATGGGACAGATTCAGGCAACCGATCCGGACCTGCAAGCAGTTCGACAGTGGCTAAGTTCTAGCGGTAGACCAGAGGCTGAATCATTGAGCTCGGCTGCCCCTGCTCTTAAATCTTACTGGTCCATGTTCTCTTCCCTAGTCCTTAAGGATGGCGTTATCTACCGTCATTCCCCCAATCCTCCCTATCAGCTGCAGGTGTTGGTTCCTGAGTGCTTACAGGCAGAAGTACTGAAGCACATGCACGATAGTCCGGCCGGTGGTCATTTTGGCATAGAGAAAACCCTCGCGAAGGTACGCGAGAGATATTATTGGGTAGGACTATCTGCAAGTGTTCGACGCTACTGCCATCGCTGCACAGTATGTCAGCAAAGAAAAGGGCCAATTCCTCGAACGAGGGCACCCTTACAGGTGCGAGTCTCTGGCTACCCGTTCGAGAGAGTTGCTGTTGACATACTAGGACCACTACCTGTAACTGGTAATGGCAACAAGTATATCATAGTCATGATGGACTACTTCACCAGGTGGCCTGAAGCGTTTGCCGTCCCAGACCAAAGTGCTAAAACAGTAGCAGAAGTATTGGTCAGCCAAGACTTTTCGCGATTCGGATTATGTAAACAATTACACTCCGACCAAGGACGTAATTTTGAGTCTGCGGTATTTCAGGAGATTCTCCGTCGTTTTCGGATCGAAAAGACGCGAACCACTGCGCTACACCCTCAGAGTGATGGTCTTGTCGAACGTTTCAACAGAACCATCTTAGACTACCTCTCCAAATTTGTAGACAAACACCAAAAAGATTGGGACACCTACCTGCCTTTTCTTCTCCTTGCTTATCGCTCTTCAGTTCAAAAGTCCACGCAAAACACTCCCGCTTTCCTAAATTTGGGACGTGAACTTCGACTTCCTTTCCAATTACTAACTGGTGGGCCTCCAGATCAACATCTGCAGGATGTACCCACCTATGTAGAAAATCTTCAGGAAAGACTTTCGAAGGTCTACTCTTTCAACCGGTCACAGCTCACAGAAGCTAGTCGGAGAATGAAAGACCGTTACGATTTGTCCGCGAAAGCAAATCCTTTCAAAATTGGAGACTTTGTCTGGCTTTATAACCCTAAGAGAAAGAGAGGCTATAGCCCTAAACTACAACGAGACTGGGATGGTCCGTACGAAATAATCGAATTGGTCACAGATGTCGTCTATAAAATTAGGCATAAGACTTCGAACCGAACAAGTGTCGTCCACCGCGATCGTTTAGCCACAGCAACTATCTGACGTTACTTTACCCCTTCTCATGTCCGTTTCCTTTCTAACCTTTTATTTTGTCACGTTTTCTTACTGGTCTACCCTCCTCACTCCCTCTTCCCCTCCGACGAGCCTAGATGTTTAATTTAATTAACTATCTTAATTTAATTTTATTTGTACCGAACCTATTTACTGCGCAAAGCTTGTTTTTTTCTTTTCTTTCTTTCCAGGTAAGCGCAGCAGCTGGAGGATTTCAGGATCCCACCAGGTCTCCTCTAGTAATCCCTGTCTGTCAGCCACATCTAGACGCTCAGTTGGGACTTTGAGCTCTTAAACGGGGGGTCGTGTTGTAAACCTGAAAAAGAAAAAAAAGAATAAATTAATCTTCAAATTTAATTAAAATAATTATAATTAAAAAATTAAAATAGTTTTCATACTTACTTGTAACTTGTCACCTTGTTTGTTTACATTTTAAAATGACATTGTCACGATTCTTCTTCTTCTTCTTTTTTTGATAGCCATTACAATTGTAACAGATTCAGCAGAAAAACAACGAACGTAACCACTGGAATTTTCTGTCGATCCGTTGACGTTACAGCGGGCGGCGAATTGATAGAAAATTCCAGAGTACAACTGTTTACTATTTTTTTTTTTTTTTTTTTTTTTTTTTTGTGTGTGTGACGAGGGATATAAGTTAAGAATATTTGTTTAATATTCTTTAAAAAAAAAGAATTTTTTAAATTTTAAATTACCACTTTATTCATCGAGTTCTAAAATACAACTGAAAACTTACAATTCATTCTTAGAGCTATTTATTTCTACAATGCAATTTAGAATTATACCTTAAATTGATTAGTCATCAAGAAATAATAAATGATTAAAGAAAGTTAAAATATCGATTAATACATTTAATTTTTTACATAGAAACCCAAATTTACCGGATGCGCGTGAACTTTAATTTGCGCGTGCATAAAATTGCTGATTAGATGAAAAAGTCAATAAAAATTTATAATTAGTAATCATAATGTAAAAGTCGTTAACTTATTTTTTAACTCCTCCCCCTTTAAATATCCTCGTCCCGAGGATTAGACGTTTAAATTTAAGGGTTGTAGTCGTGTTGATGTGACATTGTTTTGTTCATTTATTTTTGGCAGAACGATGAGGTTTTGCTGATTTTTCCGCATCTTCCATATCAAAAATGTTGCTACTATAAATATGATCAATAAAATCGTGCCTATATTTGTACCGTTCAGTATTTTATGTTCGTCAAATAATGTTTCCAGCTTTTTAAAATTGTTTAAGTGCAAATTATGTAAATATCCAAGATTCAATTTGAAGTTTTTTTCTGATACCTCGGATTGCAAGATAGGTGGTTGAATTTCAGCTTTTTTGATTTCTTTACTCGTAAATTCTTTATCATTAATTTTAATTGATTCGTTAGAGTATTGGATCAGAAAGCTTCCTTTACGACGTTTATTTGAGCCGTTATATTCAATTTCACCGTTGAAGTTGGTCAAGAAGATGATATTGTCATTCAGTGGTTCAATTTCTTCATCTTTGGCAAACTGGTAGGTACACTCAGCATTATGTGCTCGGATCAATTTTGTGATACAGTGGTTTTCCTCTAATTTCTTTACTTTATTTCTTTTACATACAACAATATCCTTAAAAGTATCACATTCTTCGATGATTCCGTAGAGTTCATCTTGATTTGTCAGTACCTGCTTATATTCTAAGAATATTCGCTTACTGTTTTGTATTGTGGATCTTATGATGATATGGTTATATTTTTTCATACTTGTTTTTGGTATTGATATGACATATAAAATTGTCGATTCTTTTGATACGATTGTAGGCTGTGCATATTCAATTGCTTCTAACTCATTTGAATATGGTAATGTCTCTATTTCTGTTAGCAATTGTCCAATTTCCGATTTGTCCAATAAATTTGTGTTGATGATTCCAGCTTTTGCTAATTGTACTGCTCGTACAATTTCTCTAATTTCTTCCTTAATTAAAGTGAGTTTATTAAATAAAATCTGTCGGTACTCTCCTTTTGAGTTTTCGTCAAGATGATTTACAATGCTGTTATATTCGCTGAGAATTTTTTGAGTCACATCTGTTAAAGCTTTGTTGATTTTATATTGTTCATTATTATTTTCTATGATTCTGTTCTGGCTTTTTAAAATCTGATCCCAATCCGTAGCATCTGGGTTTCCTGCTACCCATTTCCAAGCGGATCCTATCCAATTGATTGAACGTCTCGTTCTATTATTTTGTTCTTTTAATTCACTTATAAATTTTTGAATTTGTTCCTTGAATATTTGAGGAACTTATAAAATTTTGAATATTTCCAAATAAATTTAATTCAATTTATATAAAATAAAAAAAAATTCAATATTTTCAATTATACAATAATATTTCAATTAACCGGAAATAGTTATGCAATTAATTTTAATTAAATATACTATAAATCGAATAAGTTTTGAATTTATGAAATATAAAATTTACTTTAATTTATAAATTTTGTATATGTACAATAAAACGATATATCAATTAAAACGGAAATAATTATGCAAGTAAATTTAACAAAATATGTTACAATTGAAACAAAATCATGAATTTATACAATGAAATATATCAAATTTACTTTAATTATAAATTTTGCATACGTTCTTAAAAACTAATTAACTAATTATTCGTTGGTATAGGTCGACCTACACGAATAGATGGCGTTGTAGAAACTATGTTGATTGAAGAACGGATGCTGAAGGTAACGATGATAAACCAGTTAAACAATGACTGTTTGAATTTTCAAAGTTTCAAAAAATCGTTATGTGAACTGAAGATTGCCGTCGGGAATTGATGACTGTCGAGATGAAAATATTTCTTACTGTCTCGATGAAAATTTTTGATTTTTCCAAAATAGTTTAAGGTTTTAATGATATTTTTCCGCGATGTTTTACTTAGAAAATTTCTAAATCCAAGAAATTTTCTAAGTGTTTGGCGATGCAAAATTTCGGCTCTATTAGAAAATTTTTTGTGAAAAAATTTTCTAAATTTTTTTAGAAAAAATTGACTTTAAGAATTTTTTCTGATGACGAATTTCCAATAGAAAATTTCTGTTTAAGAAATTTTCTAAGTGTTTTTACGAAGATTTAATTTCGACGATTCCCTAATTTCTGTAAAAATCCTAAGTGTTTTTACAGAAGTTCCTAACTTTTCCCTACTTACTAGCTCAACACGCTAGATTTTGATAGGACTCAACACGTCCTGGCTGATGAGTTTGGTCTCTTGGTTTCCTTGCTTCAGTCTCAACACGACAGTATACACAAGTAATTGCAAAAGACAAATTTTTCTGCGAATCGCAACCCTTTATATACCAAAATTTGCAAACTCTAGAATTTTCTATTTTCCCCGTTGTTGAAATGTTCTGCTATTTATCTCATATTTTTGTCTTTTTTTATAAAACCGTTTTGTTCAAATTGTGTCCGGTGATTCGAATGTCAACTTGTGGTGATTGTGAATAACTTTGATTGGTAACTATTTAACTGGTACTGGTACTGGTAACAGATCTGTCAGCACTGACATATGTAGTTATCTATGTATATTTTTATTTATTTTTTGTATGTATGTATGGCTATATACTTTTTATATGAGTATATATGTTATCTATTTTTTTTAAGGTTATACCAATAATCGTGGTAAGGTAAAGGTATTTACCTTTATCAACCTTTTTCGATTTTTCTATTAATTAGATATTTAGTTTAAATTAATTTAAATATTAATTTTAATTAAGTTAAGTATTCTTTTTTTATTTTTTATTGTGCAATTGTTATATTTTATGCTTTAAATTTATGTGGTGCGAGATGTAGTGATAGATTGTGATATTGTTCTTTATTGTGTTATGAGTGTGTTTTGTGATAATGTTTTGGTCCATTATGTTGTGATTCGTGATATTTTGTTAAATATTTTGTTTTTTTTTTTGTAAAATGTGAATAGTTAATTATATGTTATGTATTTGTACTATTTTATGTTATATGTTTGGTTAAGTGAGGTTGTTTACATGTTTGTGGTGTTGGTTTTTTGTGTATTATTTTAATATTAATTTCTATTATATTTTTTATGTATTTTAGAACTTTTCCTGGATTTCCGAGGAGCTACTGACCAATTTTAACATGTGAGTATACGTCGAGGTAATAATGATGGAAAGTTAATAATACCCCTGTTCTTTTTACTTTCAGAGAAAATGTTGAACAGATTCAACATCCTCCACAGGCGCCAATATTGACGAGTTTTTCCATAATATTGTTGTAAACCTGAAAAAGAAAAAAAAGAATAAATTAATCTTCAAATTTAATTAAAATAATTATAATTAAAAAATTAAAATAGTTTTCATACTTACTTGTAACTTGTCACTTTGTTTGTTTACATTTTAAAATGACATTGTCACGATTCTTCTTCTTCTTCTTTTTTTTTTGATAGCTATTACAATTGTAACAGATTCAGCAGAAAAACAACGAACGTAACCACTGGAATTTTCTGTCCATCCGTTGACGTTACAGCGGGCGGCGAATTGATAGAAAATTCCAGAGTACAACTGTTTACTATTTTTTTTTTTTTTTTTTTTTTTGTGTGTGTGACGAGGGATATATAAACGGGCTCGTCACAACACAGTAGTTTTTTAGTTTTGATTTGTTTTTGAAAAGTTTTGTTTTGAAATTTTGAGTTCGTGGTTTTTCTGCTAAATTTTTTTTTAGTTTTGTTTTTTTTTAGAAAGAAGTGTAGTTTTTTTTAAAATTTTCTTTTAGTTTAAATTTAGTTTAGTGTTAATTTAATTTAGTTTAATTTAGTTTAAATTTAGTTTAGTTTAAAGTTTTATTTTATAAAAAAAAAAAAAAAAATAAAAGTGAAAAAGAACTAGATAAAAATCGGTTTTTTTTTATTTTTTTCTGGGTAAGTGAAATTTTCCTTTGTCCCATACTTTTTTTTAAATTGCTTTGTTCTAATAACCCCTTTGCATATAAAGGGTTAGAAGAATAAAGTCTTTTATTTTTGTTTTTTTTTCCCTTTGTTTTTTCCCAGTCCACACATTTTTTTTATTTTCAAGGCTCCGCTCGGCCCCTAATTGTCATCTTTTATTCATCTTAGTGCCTTTTTTTTTAACCCCTTTCTTCTTTTTACCAAAAAAAAAAAAAAAAAAAAAAGGGGTTTAAGGAACAGAAGTAGAAATTTCTTTTTTTTTATAACATTGGTGTCAGGTGTGGGGTGGTATAATTTCGAACGATCTTAGAAATAAGATCTTACCACCTGATCTTCTTTTTTTTACTTTTTTTTTATTTTTATTATCCTTTTTTCAGGATCGTTTTTCTTTTTCTTCAAAAGAAAAGGAAAAGAAAAATAATTTTTTTTGACGACGCTTTGCTGCTCCATTGTATTTAAAGCAGCATTTATTTTTCTATTTTCGTCTACTTTGTACTGTGTGTACAAAGTATAACAAAAAGTGTAGTAACGACACTACACACATCATTTTTTTTCTCTTTTTTTATAGAAAACCAACATTTTTAGAAAAATTGTCGTTTTCTTATTTTTTATGTGATTTTTACAGGGAAAAATAAAAAAAAAAAAAAAAGTGCAAAAACAAAAAAGAAAAAAAAAGAAAAATTGTAAAATAAAAAAAGAATTTTTTTTTTTGTGTGAAAAAAAAAAAGAAA
Organism: Villa cingulata; assembly: GCA_951394055.1. NCBI lineage: Eukaryota > Metazoa > Arthropoda > Insecta > Diptera > Bombyliidae > Villa > Villa cingulata. The sequence continues at coordinate 22,343,908 of OX596022.1, read as the reverse complement.
CCAAAAATCATTTTTTTTTGGAAAAAATAAATTTTTAAAACATAAAAAAAAACTGTTTTATTTGTGCCCTTGATTTCTTTTCTTTTATTTTTTTTAGTGGAAAACGGTGTTTTTTTTTTTTTTTAAATCATAATCTTTACGCGCGTATTTTTCCGCCGTTATACACGCGTAATACGTCGTCTTTGTGATATTCCTTTTTGTTTGAAATTAGAATAAATCTCTTTACGCGCGTATTTTTTTTTCTTTTTCCGCCGTAATACATCGTCTTTATAATCATTTTCTTTGTTTGAAGTATAAGGCAAACAAACAAAGAAAATTTTCGATTTATTCCTACAGGGTGATTGTTTTTTTTTTGTTCTTGTTTTCATAATTGTATACAAATTTTTTTTTATATACAAATTTTTTTATATACCATAGAGTTACAGGTTGATCATTTATTCCTCTTTTTCGCGTTTTACAAGCATTTTTTTTTTGTACAGGGTAGTCATTTTACTTCTTTTATTTTGAACAAACAGTTTTTTTTATTATTATTTTACAGGGTGGTTCTTTCTTTTCTCTTATTCTGTGTAAGATACAACGATTTTTTTTTGTCATTTGATAAACATTTATTTTTACAGTGTGGTTCTTTTCTTTTCTCTCCGTTTCCTTTTGCGCGTGAGGGAGATATACCAATTTTGTTTTTTATTACATAAATTTCTGTTGGGTATTCTACACTGCTGGTATATAGTGTGGAATACATTTATTCGTTCAGCGTTGTTCTATATACAGACAGTTCATTTTTCATTTCTTTTACACATTTTTATTTTATTTCAGCTGTGTGGGCAACAGGTTACGATACCAGTGCAGTACATAACTTTATCAATTTTACAGGGTGTCTCGAACTTTTTGTTTTCTTGTCGCATCTTTGACTTTCCTTTTAAGTTGAACTTTGTAATTCCTTTCTTTTACATTCAGTCCATTCCTTTCCTGAATTTGGGTACATTTTTTTTTTATTCGGGTACATTTTCCATTTTCATATTCCATTTCTGTCTATCTTTCTTTTCATTTGTTTTCTGAGTCATCATGTCTGATACTGATAAATCAACGACACCAGAGGGTGGAGAGAGTCGAGTTTCCACACCAAACAATTTGACTGAATCCACTTTATTAGATATCGCCCGACAGATGACATTACAGGTCCAGATGGTTTCTGAAGTGACTAATGCCCTCAGAGGTCTATCACAGAGAGTTGAGCAGATAGAGAGTAATCATAGGGTACTCAACTCAGCCCGAACAGATACATTGGCCCATTTTACGGAGATACCTACTCCAGAGGTCGTCAGATCTGCACCTACAGTTCCCGTTTTGGGTAGAGACACTCAAATAAACTGCCTTTTGAGACAATTGCCTTTATCTGAGACCCTGGGTACTTCTATTGGTGTCCAACCTACCTCTGTAGCTACACAGATTCTTACAGAACCCTCTCCAGTCCTCTCCTCTATTACTAACCTACCTACTTCTACCCTACGAAACTCAATTAATGAGTTCTCTACCCAAGGCCCTAACCAAATGACAAGCCATACAGTTTTTACCAGACCTTCCGTTGAGACAGAAATTGCTTTTGCCTCCTCTCGTCTGAACATGGATCAGACTTACCCAGCCCATGAGACCAATGTGGAACCTAGGCTTTCTACCATAGGTTATCAGACAGACGCGTACACTCGACAGGTAGAATCCTGCTTTCCGACAAATGTAGACCCTCCTACTTCCAGCCATCGGGTCTATAACAGTTTGTACGAGCCAATGCATAGTCGAAATCGACCAAATGTGCATTTTGAAGGGTCCCGTACTAATAGTGGCAGGAGTATTGTGTCTGGTGGCCATCCCTTCATGAAGATCAACCCCAGGGAATACGATGGTAAAGAGCCATGGCAAAACTATAGGTCGCACTTCGACGCGGTAGCGAGGGCAAATGGTTGGCCTGACGAATTCAAGGCCCTTGGCTTGGCACCTCATTTAACGGGAACGGCCCTAGCATTTTTCGAGACCCTACCCAGAGCCGTTCAAGATAATTACCACCTACTGGATCGAGCCTTAGATAATAGGTTCAGCATTCAGTATAGGCAATCGGTGGCCCATATCCAACTGCGTGGTCGAATACAGAGGGACAGGGAATCACTCCCAGAATTTGCCACGCAGGTAGAAAAATTAGTGTACCTAGCCTTTCCAGACTGTCCTGAGACGGCAAGAGACAGGATAGCTCTAGGACAATTTGTGGACGGACTTCTTGATTTGGAGGTCCAACAGCGTGTCCGTGATGCAGCCCCTGAGTGCTTAGAGGAAGCCCTAGCTTTAGCAAGCAGAATGGAAGCTAGTAGGGATGCAACACGGATAAGCCGAAGAGGGATCCGAATAAGTCAAGCGGTCGTCCAGAACAGTGGAAAAACCAGTAAAGCTAAGAAATCGGGAAAAGCCAACAGCTCAGCTTAGAGGAGTGCAAGTTGAGCTTCCCGATACAAGACACTCCAACTGGTTGTCCTACCCTAGCGACTGGGGTGACTGGTAAAATAAAATATTTTAACCCTGAAAAACATTTTGGGTTTATTGTGAGAGACGACACCAATGAGGAGATATTTTTGCATCGCGATGCAATGAAACCATTGGGAAAAATAGCATTGCAACGTGGTGACAGGGTCCAATTTGATGTAGTCCCCAGTGCCCGTACTCCTCAAGCCACCAATATAGTTCTCTTGGGTACCAATGCAAGACCCCAAAACCCTACAGTCACCTCACCCACTGCTTCTCGTATCAACAACATCGATATTTCTAATTCTAACGCATACCCTAACAGTACAATGCCTATCTCTCGTCCTAATGTCTCTAGTTCTGAAGGTAAAGCCACGCCTATCCAAAAGCCTATAATTCCTTCTGATTTTAATTACCCTAGCCTTCGTAACAATTTTGGTTCCAATACTACACATACTTCTAATTCAAATTCCACACTCGTTTCTAATGTTAGTCCCACAGCCACCATCCCTACCACCCCTTGTACAAATAGTGTCATAGCTGATCCACCTAGCCCTGTAATCACCCATAATTCTTCGTTGAAAGTTCACCCTAATTTAACAATCAACAATTTTTCGGATTCTTCAAATAATTATCCAAATGCTGCACCCCTACCTTTGGTCAGTCAATCCCCTGTAACTACTACTTGCGACGTGACTAAAACATCCCCACCGACGCACTGTAACCAATCGGTTATCAGTCCAATTTCTGGACATACAAATTGTCCTATACCTAAATCTAGTCCACCTACATACTCGACAGACTTGTCTACGGCGTCTAATCCATCAGTTTCTACTAAACCTTCAACTTCTTTTTCGATTTTCGAACAACCCTCTTCATCAGAGTCAACTTCTAGGATTATACCAGCCTTATGTCGTTCTGATGACCCTTCGGATACCTTTAATAACCCTTTAAACTAATCTCCACTGACCTATGGGGGCCGAAGTTAGTGGAGAATAAGGCCCCATCCCTAATTCCTATCACAGTTGTCACAGCTGGTCCTAACCTTAACCTCCTAGGCTCTGTCAATGGAGTCCCTGTCATGATGATAGTCGATACTGGTGCTACTAGGACTATAGTAAATCCTAGAGTACTGCGGAGATGCTCTTGTGCGGTCGAAGTCATGCCTTCATTTGCACAAATACAAAGTGTTACTGGTGAAACCATCCCAGTCGAAGGTACAGTTTGCGTTGATTTTATGGTAGGTAAGTTCTCTACTAAACACTCTGTCTACTCTGCCGAAATCTTTGACGATTGCATCCTGGGAATGGATTTCTTAAAGCAACATCACTGTATCCTAGATTTGGAAAAAGATCTACTTCATATACAAGAAGAAGCAGTGCCCTTAAACCATTCACCTTCCTTCTTAGCAAAAACTTTAAAAACCCTCGAACTTCATCCCTCTCAGGAGATTTTAATTCCCCTCTACACAACCCTTCCTACAGACACGGATGTTCTCCTCTCAGCTTCCTCTTTGCTGCCGGAACAGATGTGTCTGATTTCTTCTATTTCTCGTGTATCCAATGGCCAGGTATGGACTAGGATTTCTAACCTATCCTACCAAACTATCACCCTACCTAGTCGCTTACCTGTGGCCCATTTGGATACTGACCTGACTATCCTGTGTAATGAAGTTCGACAAATTCCTATTGCTACTACACTGCCTTCTCATTTGAATGACCTCTTCCTATCTAGTAGTGAAGGACTTCAACCTGTCCAACAATCTGCTTTAAGAGATCTTCTTATCGAGTTCCAATCTGTCTTTTCTAAATCTAAAGAAGACATCGGACGAACTAGTATCCTTCGACACAAAATTGACACCGGCCTCGCACAACCCGTTAAACAACCTCCTCGTCGTATTCCTTTCTCTAGACGAGTTGAGGCCGAACAAATGGTTAAGGATATGAAGGAACAAGGTGTCATTCAATCCTCTACCAGCCCTTGGAGTTCTCCGGTAGTCCTTGTAAAAAAGAAGGATGGTTCGCTCCGTTTCTGCATCGATTATCGGCGTTTAAATGAAGTTACCAAAAAGGACTCCTATCCTCTACCGCGTATGGACCTTACTCTTGAAGCTTTGGGTAAGTCAAAGTGGTTTGCGTCTTTAGATCTTCTCTCGGGATATTTCCAAGTGGAAATGCATCCCGATGATAAAGAAAAAACCGCGTTTAGTATCGGTTCGGGATTATACGAATTCAATGTAATGCCTTTTGGCCTGACCAATGCTCCTGCAACTTTCCAGCGCTTGATGGAGATAGTGCTGCATGATATTCCCTATACTATGTCCCTAGGATACCTAGACGACCTACTGGTACATGTCGAATCCTTCGATATCCTACTAAAGAATTTAAGAGTGGTATTTCATCGCTTATCTCAAGCGGGCTTGAAACTATCGCCCAAGAAATGCCATCTATGTCGCCGAGAAGTCAGATTTTTGGGGCATGTGATTTCGGAACGAGGACTCTCTACAGACCCTGAAAAGATTGAGTCTGTGCGTAACTGGCCTAGACCCAGTAGCAAGAAAGATGTCCAGTCTTTTCTCGGTCTGTGTGCGTATTATAGACGTTTTGTGCGAGACTTCTCTTCAATCAGTAAGCCACTTACTGGACTAACTGAGAAGGCCTCAAGGTTTGAATGGACACCGGAGTGTGACCGTGCTTTTCAGACCTTGAAGGAGAAGTTGACTCAGGCGCCTGTACTAGCACAACCGAACGATCATGACCCATTTATCCTCGACACTGATGCCAGTCAATTTGCATGGGGGCGGTCCTGTCACAGCTCCAGCATGGCGAGGAAAAGGTCGTCGAATACTACAGTAAGACGTTGAGCGGACCCGAGAGGAATTATTGCGTAACGCGAAGGGAGCTCTTGGCAGTTGTGAAGGCTGTAGCCCATTTTCGCCCTTATGTCCTCGGAAGACGCTTTCTATTGCGCACCGACCACGCATCTCTGCGATGGTTGATGAACTTTAGAGAGCCTGAAGGACAAGTTGCAAGGTGGATAGAGAGGCTACAGGAGTTTGATTTCGAGATTCAACACCGTGCAGGGAAGAATCATGGCAACGCGGATGCTCTCTCTCGTCGTCCTTGCGAGTCTTCGTCCTGTGTCTACTGTAGCAGGCTTGACGAAAAACAGATGTTGCTGGTGAAGACTGCAGCCATACAAGCCATGGATATGGGACAGATTCAGGCAACCGATCCGGACCTGCAAGCAGTTCGACAGTGGCTAAGTTCTAGCGGTAGACCAGAGGCTGAATCATTGAGCTCGGCTGCCCCTGCTCTTAAATCTTACTGGTCCATGTTCTCTTCCCTAGTCCTTAAGGATGGCGTTATCTACCGTCATTCCCCCAATCCTCCCTATCAGCTGCAGGTGTTGGTTCCTGAGTGCTTACAGGCAGAAGTACTGAAGCACATGCACGATAGTCCGGCCGGTGGTCATTTTGGCATAGAGAAAACCCTCGCGAAGGTACGCGAGAGATATTATTGGGTAGGACTATCTGCAAGTGTTCGACGCTACTGCCATCGCTGCACAGTATGTCAGCAAAGAAAAGGGCCAATTCCTCGAACGAGGGCACCCTTACAGGTGCGAGTCTCTGGCTACCCGTTCGAGAGAGTTGCTGTTGACATACTAGGACCACTACCTGTAACTGGTAATGGCAACAAGTATATCATAGTCATGATGGACTACTTCACCAGGTGGCCTGAAGCGTTTGCCGTCCCAGACCAAAGTGCTAAAACAGTAGCAGAAGTATTGGTCAGCCAAGACTTTTCGCGATTCGGATTATGTAAACAATTACACTCCGACCAAGGACGTAATTTTGAGTCTGCGGTATTTCAGGAGATTCTCCGTCGTTTTCGGATCGAAAAGACGCGAACCACTGCGCTACACCCTCAGAGTGATGGTCTTGTCGAACGTTTCAACAGAACCATCTTAGACTACCTCTCCAAATTTGTAGACAAACACCAAAAAGATTGGGACACCTACCTGCCTTTTCTTCTCCTTGCTTATCGCTCTTCAGTTCAAAAGTCCACGCAAAACACTCCCGCTTTCCTAAATTTGGGACGTGAACTTCGACTTCCTTTCCAATTACTAACTGGTGGGCCTCCAGATCAACATCTGCAGGATGTACCCACCTATGTAGAAAATCTTCAGGAAAGACTTTCGAAGGTCTACTCTTTCAACCGGTCACAGCTCACAGAAGCTAGTCGGAGAATGAAAGACCGTTACGATTTGTCCGCGAAAGCAAATCCTTTCAAAATTGGAGACTTTGTCTGGCTTTATAACCCTAAGAGAAAGAGAGGCTATAGCCCTAAACTACAACGAGACTGGGATGGTCCGTACGAAATAATCGAATTGGTCACAGATGTCGTCTATAAAATTAGGCATAAGACTTCGAACCGAACAAGTGTCGTCCACCGCGATCGTTTAGCCACAGCAACTATCTGACGTTACTTTACCCCTTCTCATGTCCGTTTCCTTTCTAACCTTTTATTTTGTCACGTTTTCTTACTGGTCTACCCTCCTCACTCCCTCTTCCCCTCCGACGAGCCTAGATGTTTAATTTAATTAACTATCTTAATTTAATTTTATTTGTACCGAACCTATTTACTGCGCAAAGCTTGTTTTTTTCTTTTCTTTCTTTCCAGGTAAGCGCAGCAGCTGGAGGATTTCAGGATCCCACCAGGTCTCCTCTAGTAATCCCTGTCTGTCAGCCACATCTAGACGCTCAGTTGGGACTTTGAGCTCTTAAACGGGGGGTCGTGTTGTAAACCTGAAAAAGAAAAAAAAGAATAAATTAATCTTCAAATTTAATTAAAATAATTATAATTAAAAAATTAAAATAGTTTTCATACTTACTTGTAACTTGTCACCTTGTTTGTTTACATTTTAAAATGACATTGTCACGATTCTTCTTCTTCTTCTTTTTTTGATAGCCATTACAATTGTAACAGATTCAGCAGAAAAACAACGAACGTAACCACTGGAATTTTCTGTCGATCCGTTGACGTTACAGCGGGCGGCGAATTGATAGAAAATTCCAGAGTACAACTGTTTACTATTTTTTTTTTTTTTTTTTTTTTTTTTTTGTGTGTGTGACGAGGGATATAAGTTAAGAATATTTGTTTAATATTCTTTAAAAAAAAAGAATTTTTTAAATTTTAAATTACCACTTTATTCATCGAGTTCTAAAATACAACTGAAAACTTACAATTCATTCTTAGAGCTATTTATTTCTACAATGCAATTTAGAATTATACCTTAAATTGATTAGTCATCAAGAAATAATAAATGATTAAAGAAAGTTAAAATATCGATTAATACATTTAATTTTTTACATAGAAACCCAAATTTACCGGATGCGCGTGAACTTTAATTTGCGCGTGCATAAAATTGCTGATTAGATGAAAAAGTCAATAAAAATTTATAATTAGTAATCATAATGTAAAAGTCGTTAACTTATTTTTTAACTCCTCCCCCTTTAAATATCCTCGTCCCGAGGATTAGACGTTTAAATTTAAGGGTTGTAGTCGTGTTGATGTGACATTGTTTTGTTCATTTATTTTTGGCAGAACGATGAGGTTTTGCTGATTTTTCCGCATCTTCCATATCAAAAATGTTGCTACTATAAATATGATCAATAAAATCGTGCCTATATTTGTACCGTTCAGTATTTTATGTTCGTCAAATAATGTTTCCAGCTTTTTAAAATTGTTTAAGTGCAAATTATGTAAATATCCAAGATTCAATTTGAAGTTTTTTTCTGATACCTCGGATTGCAAGATAGGTGGTTGAATTTCAGCTTTTTTGATTTCTTTACTCGTAAATTCTTTATCATTAATTTTAATTGATTCGTTAGAGTATTGGATCAGAAAGCTTCCTTTACGACGTTTATTTGAGCCGTTATATTCAATTTCACCGTTGAAGTTGGTCAAGAAGATGATATTGTCATTCAGTGGTTCAATTTCTTCATCTTTGGCAAACTGGTAGGTACACTCAGCATTATGTGCTCGGATCAATTTTGTGATACAGTGGTTTTCCTCTAATTTCTTTACTTTATTTCTTTTACATACAACAATATCCTTAAAAGTATCACATTCTTCGATGATTCCGTAGAGTTCATCTTGATTTGTCAGTACCTGCTTATATTCTAAGAATATTCGCTTACTGTTTTGTATTGTGGATCTTATGATGATATGGTTATATTTTTTCATACTTGTTTTTGGTATTGATATGACATATAAAATTGTCGATTCTTTTGATACGATTGTAGGCTGTGCATATTCAATTGCTTCTAACTCATTTGAATATGGTAATGTCTCTATTTCTGTTAGCAATTGTCCAATTTCCGATTTGTCCAATAAATTTGTGTTGATGATTCCAGCTTTTGCTAATTGTACTGCTCGTACAATTTCTCTAATTTCTTCCTTAATTAAAGTGAGTTTATTAAATAAAATCTGTCGGTACTCTCCTTTTGAGTTTTCGTCAAGATGATTTACAATGCTGTTATATTCGCTGAGAATTTTTTGAGTCACATCTGTTAAAGCTTTGTTGATTTTATATTGTTCATTATTATTTTCTATGATTCTGTTCTGGCTTTTTAAAATCTGATCCCAATCCGTAGCATCTGGGTTTCCTGCTACCCATTTCCAAGCGGATCCTATCCAATTGATTGAACGTCTCGTTCTATTATTTTGTTCTTTTAATTCACTTATAAATTTTTGAATTTGTTCAAGCTGATAGTTTAGTTGTGGCCTTAGTGAATCTTTTTTATCAATATGCTTTATGGTATTTGTCATTTTATATATTATTTCCTCATAGTCAGTTAGGTTTATAATGTGTAATAGTTTGAAGTTACCATTTATAATTCGTCCCTCTCCTTGTTTAAGCGTTATGATTGGGGTTTTGTATTCATATACGTTGCATGATTTTGTGAATATCCAAAGTTTTGGGCTGAAAAAAAAAAAAAGAAAATCCAGGTAGTTTAAATGTTTTTTATCTGTGACTTATGGATTCGTCGTCCTGATGTTGTATCAACGGTGACTTTGTTATCTTTCGCTACAGTTTCTTTTTTAAATTTCGGTTTGTCTTTCCCTTGAATCTGTTTCACAGCAACATATATTGTTTCACCAGGTTTGTAAGTCTTTGGTTTATTTCTTTTGAAATTTTCTCTAGCTATCTTCTCCTTTTGATTTCTTTTAATTCTACTTAGTACATCTTCGTTAACTTTAGATTTATAATCAACTAAATTCTGATAATTTATCCGTTGAGATCTTCCGAAAAATATATCGCTTGGTTTTTGTTTAGTTACAGAATGTATCGAGTTATTATAGCGATCAACAGCTATATTAATCAGCTCCTTTAATGTTAAATCTTTATATTCATTTTGAAGACATCTAACAATCTCGGTAATCGTTGAATGCACTCTTTCAATTGTTCCATTTACTTCACTCTTCTGAGTCGGCGTCAAATAAATTTCTATTCCTAACGTTTTCAAGTAGTCCATAATGATTGGACTAATAAAGCCTCTTTCATTATCCATTACTATCATCCTAGGAGTTGTAAAATAATGTACAATTTTGATTATTTTGTCTCTTAGATGAATAGCGGACTTATCTTTTATACTAAAGAATTTAGAAAATTTGGAAAATTTATCTAAACATGTGATAAATTTTTCGTTTTTTATCTCAATAATATCAATATGAATTATTTCCGTAGGATAAGTTGGAATTGGAGTCTCTTGAAGATCTGGTTTACTAGGATGACGGTCGTATTTATTAATGTTGCATAGTTCGCAATTTCGTGTGTAATTTTTTATTAATTTGGACATTTGTGGAAAATAATATTTTTCCAAAATTTGCTCTCTATTCTCATTATGATTACGATGTGCTCTTTTATGTACATTCTGAATAATTTCAAATTTCCTCTCTTCATTAGTGACATCTTCAATGATTCTCTGTGTTATCCTTACTTTGATGTTGTTAAAGTGTTCTCTATAAACTTCCTGCAGAAGTTGGATACGATTTTCTGGTATTTTTATTCCATTTATTACATTCGGGTTTAATTTTTCTTTTAAGATTTGTATTAATCTATTTTTATTTATGGTCTTCATCCCTATGTAAAATCTATGGTATCCTTTATGTGGTTGTTCGGAAGCGCATATATTATTTCCTTCTCTCAAGATAAGTTGATTTTTAAACACATTTAATGGAGCTTCGCAGTGGGGTATAAGATCAAAACTATCTTGTTCGCCACTATGAGCAGTTTCCGTTGATGATGATGATGTCAGAACGTTGATCTCTGTTTCCAGTCTCGATAGTGCATCAGCTACCTTATTAGTACAACCTGGCTTATAAATTAATTCATAATTATATTCTTCCAGTCTCGCTTTCCAGCGTTTCAGCTTGGCATTATTATTTTTATTACTTAGTGTAAATGTTAATGGTTGATGATCCGTCAAAATTTTAATTTTTTTCGCACCATATAGGTAGTTTTTAAGGTTGTCTAGAGCCCAAACTATTGCAAGAAGTTCTTTCTCATTCGTAGCATAATTCTCTTCTGTTTTGTTCAGTGATCTGGAAATGTATGTGATTGGTCTATCTTTTCCTATCTCCCCTTGTGAGAGAACGGCTCCGATTGCGTGATTCGACGCATCTGTAGTCAGGATAAACGGCTTCTCGAAGTCAGGAAAAATGAGAACTTCGGATGATGCTAGTAGTTTCTTAAGATTTTGGAAAGAACGTAATGCATCTTCATTCAATTGTATTTGTACTTTTTTCGATTGGTTTGTTTTGGCTTGGGCATTTTCCCCTCTTGTTAAATTTGTTAGTGGTTTCGCAATATTAGCGAAGTCCTTTATAAAACGCCTGTAATAGGATGTAAGGCCTAAAAAACTTTTTAATTCTTTTAAATTTGTTGGAGGTTTAATTTGTTGAATCGCTTGAATCTTTTTCGTATCCGGTTTTAGTCCATTGTTTGTTATTATATATCCAAGAAATTCAGTTTCAGTTTTGAGGAATTCTGTCTTGTCGAGATTAACTTTTAAATTGGCTTTCTGGAGTGTGGAAAAAATTTTTTCTATGTTATTCAGATGTTCTATCTCATTAGATCCTCCAAATATTATGATATCATCGATGTAGACGTAGCAAATTTTTCCTATATGTTCTCTCAATACGTCGTCTATCATTCTTTGAAATATCGCCGGTGCGTTTTTGAGTCCAAATGGTAGTCTGGTAAATTCATACTTCCCATTCATTGTCGAAAATGCGGTTTTCGGTATATCTTCTTCTTTCATTTTTATCTGGTGAAATCCAGATGTCAAGTCAATTGTGGTGAAGTATTTTGAATTACCTAGATTTGCCAATGTACTTGAAATGTCAGGTATGGGATATGTATCGGACACAGTTACTGCATTTAGTCGTTTGAAATCGATTACCATTCTATATTTTTTGATACCTGAAGAGTCCATTTTTTTTTCAACTATCCATATTGGTGAGTTATATGGACTTTTTGATGGCCTAATTATACCATCTTCCAGGAGCTTTTTTATTTGTTTCTCAACTTCAGATCTCATGTTCACCGGATACGGATATGATTTAGTATATATAGGTTCATCAGTTATAGTCTTTATTTCAGCTCTCACGTTAGTATCGACTGTTTCTTCATCTTTCAATGTTCCGAATAATTCCTTGAATTTTGTTATGAGTGAGTGAAGAATCTTTCTTGATTTCTCACTTAGATGGTTATCTCTGACCTCGATGTTATTAACCTGTATGGACGCTTTTTCTTTCAATGGAATTTTGATATTTCCTGTGATTAACAGAAAATTATTTTTCCTGTCTATTATAGCACCTAATTGTTTTAAGCTATCATCTCCCAGTATACCATCAAAAGATTTTAATCCTGGTAAAACAAAGAAATCAAATGGTATGTTTATTCCTATACTTTTGAAGAATTCTCCAGTAATTTTTTTATTTATTATGATGTCTCCTCCAGCAGACTTTATTGTGAATGGTTTATTTGTAGATTTTGCATGAGTAGCTAAAGTTGGTTTAATAAAGTTTTTGTTTGCTCCGGTGTCTATCAAAAATTTCAATATTTTTCCTTCTTTTGTAGCGTATTCTAAGTATGGTACGCTAGATAGGCATCCGTCATAAAATTTACTTCTGAGTTTTCTTCATCTGCGTTCTGTTGTTCCTCGAAATCATCCCATTGTTGAATGTACTCTTCATATTCTTGACAATCGTGTTGCTGCTCCATATGGTATAATCTTTGTGATTTTTTTGCATGGCCTTCCGAGTCATTTTCACGTTTTATACCGGTGGTATCCTTATATGAAGGTCTATTCATGTAGTTCACTTGCTTCGACTGTGTAGATTGATCAATTTCCATAGGAGTTGGAGGTTTTGGTTGTAATGGTCTTGGTGGAGGTCTGGAGTTTGAAAGATGTTGAGTGTTATACATAAGATTTTTTTGGTGAGGGGGTAGTACAATCTTCTGTCCTCTATATTGATTTCTGTTATTCACCGATATTTGATTGATTGGTGCAGTGACCTTATTGTTAAAATTGCCTTTATGCAATGATACGTTTCTATAATTTAAGTTCTGAATTTCCAGACAGAATGAGTACGCTTCAGGTAGCGTTTGTGGTCGTTGAATCATTAACATTTTAGAAATATCACCATTTACTCCTCTAATGAATACATCAAGTGCCTTGTTTCTGTACGTTTCTATTAACACGTTGGTCGTATCCTGGGTATAATCTTCTGTCTTGATTTTGTTTACGATTAGCGAAAACTGATGGTTTACATTTGCATAAAATTCATCCAGACTCATATTCCGTTGTGATAAGTTGCTTAACTGGTATTCTAAAGTACGCAGGTCTCTTTTATCTGCGTAATGCAGTGATAAACATTTTTTGATAGCTGTCCAGTCGTAATCAAAGATGTTGTATGAGATCAAGGCAGAGTCTGCATTTCCACGAATTTTCTGCCGTATGCTTTTCAGGATCGCACGATAAATTGGTTTATTTTGCACAATCTCATAATCTTTCAGAATACTTTCGACGTTATGTATCCAAGAAACATATTGTATGGGATTTCCTTCGAATGGCTGTAATTCTTTGACACTATCAGGTAATTTACTGATATCTAGAAGGTCTTGTTCGCTTTTAGGAATCGCCAAGTTGTTTTGAATCGTTGAATTTACTGGTGTGAATTGTTGTTCTAATTTTTGAAGTCTTAATTCTAAGGTTTTTGTTAATTCAATTTGAGCATTAACTGCTCCAGTTAATTGCTTGATTGCGTCTTGTATTTGTTCGATAGGTGTCATTTTATAGGTAGGAGTAGTTGTTGTAGGTAGGAGTAATTAAAAATTTATATAAAATCACGAATTTCACTTATGATTTCTTGATGACTTTACAAATTTTTGTGTACAATTGATCAATAAAAAATTTTGGATTATTGTTAATTTATAAAATAAAATATTTTTTTATATATTTATTCAGATGTAAATGTTTTTTTTACAACAAAAGATTTATTTAATTTTTTTTATATTTTTTAAATAGAAAAACTTACAATACAGATCTATAAAAATTAGGAAAAGGTTCAAAGGGAAAAGAATTTTTATTTATTCACAAAAGATTCTTTACAATTTTATTTATAAATTTAAAATTATAAAATTATAAAATTATCAATTAAAATTATAAAACTTTACTTCAAATTTTCCTATATGTCTATTTTGTGAAAAAAATTTTCAAAATTTCCTATGTTAATCTTTTTCAAAAAAAATTTTCTTTTGTCTATTTTTTGTAAATTTCGTTTTATTAAAAATTCTGTAATTTTCTTTTTTCTATTTTTCGTTTAATTAGAAAAGAATTTTTTTATTTGAAATTAAATAATTTCCACATATAATAATACTTTTAATGGATTAAATAAATTTATTTTCAATTGATTTCTTCTTTTATTTTATTTTAACTTAGTAAACATTTCTTTTACATGTAGCTTTTTGTAAAAAAAATTTTTTCTTATAATTTATATTTTCCTTTTTTTTTTTTCAGAATACACTAATATTCAATTATACTTTTTACAATTACTATTTAATATATTTCACTTAATTTTGTTTTTTATCAAATATGTACTTACATAAAGATAATGAGGAAGATGAGATGAAACTGCATTTCCTTTTTTTAATTTTACTCCGAACTGATGGCGTGGCTTTTATTTTGATAGTGTTGTCTGTTGTCGTGTGTGCCTCTCTAGTTGATGCGGACGAGTCGTATTTCTCCCGTTTGGTCTAAAGGCGTTTATAGTTGCCGATGTCCTACTAGTGGTACGTGCTGCGTCACAACTTCTTACTAGATTTTGTCCGATGAAAACTTCTGCTACTGTTCTTATGGTGAATAGCACTGGTTAAAACAACTATGTTCTTATGGTTATAGTTTTATACAACAACTATGTTCTCATGGGTATAGCTGTTGAACAGATAAATATTCACGAAAAACAACTATGTTCTCACGGGTATAGTTGTAATATTCTAACACTTCGCGAATACTTTAAAATTTCACCGAACGAATTGCACTTGGTTAATTTTTAACTCACGACTTTTTGTTCGGGCGCCAGTTAAGAATATTTGTTTAATATTCTTTAAAAAAAAAGAATTTTTTAAATTTTAAATTACCACTTTATTCATCGAGTTCTAAAATACAACTGAAAACTTACAATTCATTCTTAGAGCTATTTATTTCTACAATGCAATTTAGAATTATACCTTAAATTGATTAGTCATCAAGAAATAATAAATGATTAAAGAAAGTTAAAATATCGATTAATACATTTAATTTTTTACATAAAAACCCAAATTTACCGGATGCGCGTGAACTTTAATTTGCGCGTGCATAAAATTGCTGATTAGATGAAAAAGTCAATAAAAATTTATAATTAGTAATCATAATGTAAAAGTCGTTAACTTATTTGTTAACTTATATAAACGGGCTCGTCACAACACAGTAGTTTTTTAGTTTTGATTTGTTTTTGAAAAGTTTTGTTTTGAAATTTTGAGTTCGTGGTTTTTCTGCTAAATTTTTTTTTAGTTTTGTTTTTTTTTAGAAAGAAGTGTAGTTTTTTTTAAAATTTTCTTTTAGAAAAACTAGATAAAAATCGGTTTTTTTTTATTTTTTTCTGGGTAAGTGAAATTTTCCTTTGTCCCATACTTTTTTTTAAATTGCTTTGTTCTAATAACCCCTTTGCATATAAAGGGTTAGAAGAATAAAGTCTTTTGTTTTTGTTTTTTTTTCCTTTGTTTTTTCCCAGTCCACACATTTTTTTTATTTTCAAGGCTCCGCTCGGCCCCTAATTGTCATCTTTTATTCATCTTAGTGCCTTTTTTTAACCCCTTTCTTCTTTTTACCAAAAAAAAAAAAAAAAAAGGGTTTAAGGAACAGAAGTAGAAATTTCTTTTTTTTTATAACAATATATATATATATTTTTTATTAGAAAAATGGTGTTGTTTATCTATATGTGTATATTATAGTTTGTGTATAATTTTGTTTAGTAAATAAAATAAAAGAAATAGAAAGAAATAAAATAAATTATGATGCAAATATTTAATAAAAAAATGTTATGTTTTGTTTTTTTTTTTGTATATGTAAATTTTATTACTTATTATTATTTTTAACACATTTCTCATTTATTTTTATGCTGGTGTTGATCTAATGGTAACCGTTCCTTCCTTTGTTTTATTAAAACGTATTGTTTTTTGGTTGAGTCTTAGCCGGTACGATTTAACTTTGTAGATTTTTTGCCACGGAATGGGCCAATCCTCGATGAGGCGTTTTATTCCCTCTGGGGCCTCTAACCAATCAGGCACTTTCAATTTGGTTGTTTGTTGCCTTGTGTTGCACTACCAAACCGGTCGCCTCAAAAGGAGGTTTAAATGGTGCAGGAATATCATTTATTATTTTTTCTTTGATTTTTTTCCGTTTTTCTCCTATTTCGGTAGCTATAGTTTTTCTTTTCAATTTTAACCTTGGTAGCCCTTTGTCTGGCTGGTTCACCATTTCCAGGCTCCAATTTGACTCAATACCAAAGGATTGGTATTCTGAAGGGACTGGAGTGATTGATGATGTCTGTGTCGAGCTCATAATAAATTTAAATTTAGTGTACCCTTTATTTATTAATTAAAATACTATTAATTTTATTTCACTTTTGTTTTGAATAAAATGTTTTTACACCTTTGGTTTTTTTTTTATAAAGAATTTTTCTTTGAAATTACTATACGTTACCGGTAAGTAACGGTCTATTTTTTTTGAGTTTTTAATTTTCTCTCCAATTTGTGTATATGGCAGTACTGTTTGTAGACTTTATGTAGTATTCAGGGGTGATCATTTTTTTTTTTAATTAATTGATTTTTTTTTTTTAGTTTTGATTAATCGGAATTTTACATAATTTAACGATGGGTCTTACATAAGTTTTTTGCCCAATTTTTACTAATGCTGTTCTTACCAATCCGTCACTACCAGGATATGTTTCAAGGATGCGACCCAATGGCCATGCTAAAGGTGGATAAGTTTAATTAAAACAATATCATCAGGTTTCAAGTTTTCTTGTGTAATTTTCCACTTGTATCTGACTTGGAGTTGATACAAGTAATCCTTTGACCAGCTTCGCCAAAAGTTTTGTTGTAGTTGTTTTAAAAATTGTCATTGCTTTGCATGAACGTTATCAGTTATTTTACTGGTTTCTGGTACTGCTTGCAAATTTCTCTGTATTAGGAAATGGCCTGGTGTAATAATTGTATTGTCATTTGAATCGATATTAAGTGGTGTTAATGGACGAGAATTAACACAAGCTTCAATATTGCATAAGACGGTATACAGACCTTCAAAGGTGAGTTTCGTATTTTGTAATGTCTTTTTCAAATGTGTTTTGATCAATTTGATATGCGATTCCCATAAACCGCTGAAATGTGGAGCAGAAGGTGGATTGAAGTGCCATTTTATTCGTTCTATAGATAATTTATCTGCAATTTGCTCAGTAGTTTGTTTTGAAAACAGAATTTTGTTGGCCTTAACAAAATTTGTTCCGCAGTCAGAATATATGTCTGAACATAAACCTCGTCTGTTAGTAAATCTATTAAAACTTGCGATAAAGGCATATTAGCACTTAAGTCCGTTACTAGTTCTAGGTGAATTGCTTTAGTACAGAGACAAATGAATAAACATATATAAACTGATGTAGTTTTTGAATTTCGTAATGATGATATTTTCATTTCAATAGGACCCGCAAAATCGATACCGACATGTTGAAACGGGAAAGATTGAGTTATTCTAGCAGCTGGTAATTCATGCATTAATTGAGTGTTGTGTACTGGTTTCATTCTAAAACATTTAAGACATTTATGTAATTGATGGCGAATTGTATTTTTCGCATTAATTATCCAGAACTTATTTCTAATTGTGTTTAATACTAAATGTATGCCTCCGTGACATGTTTTTTCATGGACATGATTAATTAGTAATTTCGTAACTGGATAATCTGCTGGTAGAAGAATCGGATGTTTTTCATCGTATGGTAGTTCTGATTTTCCTAATCTACCACCCACTCTGAGTACTTTTTGTTCGTCTAGAAACGGGTTTAGATTTAAAACTCTGCTAGTTCTATGTATTGGTTGCCCAGTTTCTAAATTTTTCATCTCTGCTGCAAATTTATTTTGTTGTATTGTTTTCACAATTGAAACCTCTGCTTGATCAATTTCTTCTTTATTTAAATGATGCGTTCGAATTTTATGACTCAAGCGACAATTGTTTATAAAGCGTAAACAATAAGCTGTTATTCTTAATAGTTTAGAATACGATGAATATTTTAATAAAATATCTGGTTCTACAATTGCAGCAAAAACCTTTTGTTTTTTCGTTTCTTCAACCGAATCCAATATTTCCGGTTGTTTCGGCCACATCGTTTCATCCTTTAACCATTTTGGTCCATTCCACCATAATTCATTTTCTGTCAGTTCGTCGGGCATTTGCCCTCTTGACGCACTATCTGCTGGATTATCAGGTCCCGGTATATATCGCCACGATGAAGGACTAGTGTGTTCATGGATTTCTGCAATTCTATTAGCTACATAAGTTTTCCAGTTACTTGCATGTTTTTGTATCCATGAAAGTGTTATCGTTGAATCTGTCCAAAGTATGATTTTAGCGTTTTCTAATTCAAGATCATTTTGTTACAGTTTTCGTTAGTTTGGCCAACAAAGTAGCACCACATAATTCCAAGCGAGGCAAAGATACTGGTTTAATGGGGGCTACTTTGGTCTTCGAAGCTATTAAAGATACCTTGGATTTATCTCCTTCTTTTACTTGTAGGTATATTACCGCCGCGTGTCCTACATTCTATGCATCACAAAAACCGTGAATCGTAATTTCGGTATTGTTGGTAGCGAAATTCAACCAGCGAGGTATTGTGATGGTAAAAATGTGATGTAATTTTTCAACGAATTGTTTCCATTTTTCTACTAATGTTTCTGGAGGCCGGTCGTCCCAATCACAGCGCGAGATCCAAAGCTTTTGCATTATTATTTTCGCCGTCATAATGCATGGAGCTAGCCACCCGAATGGATCAAATAACGAAGCAATTTCTGACAAAATTGTTCTTTTTGTGATTTTTACCTCTTCGTTTTTTACTTTTACGCATATATTAAATTTATCTGTGGTAGGATTCCATCTAATACCAAGGGTTTTAACGTTAAACAAGTCAGAAATTGTTAAAAATTCCTTTAATTCGCGATCTTCGACTGGGATTTGGTCTAGTATGGCGGAATCGTTCGCGATCCATTTTCGTAAATTGAAACCTCCCCTTTTTAGCAATTGTCGTAATTCCTTTTGAATGGCTACTAATTCGTTTAGATCAGGATGCGAATAACATAAGTCATCTACATACATGTGTTTTTTGACTATTTCTGCAGCTTTCGGATAATTTTGATATTCATCATTGGCCAGTTGGTGAATTGTTCGAATAGCTAAGAATGGTGCTGCCGCGGTACCGAACGTTACGGTCGTTAATGCATAGTCCTTGATTGGTTCCTTAGGTGAGTTTCTCCATACTACTCGTTGTAGATCATATTGTTCTGGGTTAATATGTATCATACGATACATTTTTTCTATGTCAGCTGTAATCGCATACCGACATTTTCTCCATCTTAGCAGGATGGTGACCAATGTTGGTTGTATGGTAGGCCCGTTATACATTTGTTCATTGAGACTCATATCATTACTGGTTTTACTCGATGCATTAAAAACTGTTCTTAATTTAGTGGTTGTACTTTCTTTAAGTACACCATGATGTGGCATGTAATATGATCTAGTATTATTATTATTATTATCGACTTTAATCATATGACCAGCTGCTAAATATTCGTCGATGTTTTTCTTATATAGGTTGTAGTATTCCGTGTCTTGTTGAAACTTCCGTTCCGATGAAAGAAATTGTGATACTGCCTTTCGTTTACTTTCACCAAATTCTGGAACCTTTTTAAATGGTAAATCTACTTGATATGAACCATTTGTTAAGCGTTTAGTTGTCTCTGTATATATGGTTTCACATATCTTGTCTTCAGGTTTCTCGTGTTTTATGTTTAAACATTCTTCTTGCTCCCAAAATTTTCTTAGTTGTATGTCTAAAGAAGATTCATGGACCTGCACCATGAACGTCCTACTGGATTGTGTAGCATGTCCTATGCTACCCATCACAATCCAGCCTAATTCAGTGTTTACCGCAACAGGATGATTGAGTTCAGATGAGCGTTTAATTCCTCCACGAATTATCGCTGCGTACACCTCTGCTCCAATTAACAAGTCTATTTTTCCAGGTATCGCAAAATTAGGGTTAGCTAGATTTAGATCTTTCAAATGATCAAAACCTGTCGTTTCAATTCGATGAGTTGGTAAATCGTTAGTGATACTCCTTACCACTAACGCATTTACCCGATGTTTAAAGTTTCTGTATACCGATTCCAGAGTAAATTCAGTTTGAGAATTAGCCACAGTGGCACTGCTCTGGTTGAGTCCACTGATGTGCTGATTCGTCCGTGTGATTTCAAGTTGCAGGCGTTTTGCTGCAGCAGCAGTTATAAAGGTTGCTTGCGACCCTGAGTCTATCAAGGCTCGCAATACTTCATTGTGACCCTTTGTATTCCGAATTCTGACTAAAGCCGTTGCTAAGAGTGCTTGATTCGTGTTTGAAGAAAAGAAAGTCTTTACTTCATTCTTTTCGTTAGAGTTTCTGACTGGCAAAGCTTCGTTTCCAGTGCTATCGCTGTTTCGTGTAGCTGTCAGTTGAGCAGAAGGTTTATCCCGATTTGCGTTCGATGTGGTATTGAAGCTAGTATGTAATAGGGAATGATGTTTTCGTTTACATATACCGCACGTATATTTACTTTTACAGTCATTGTATTTATGGCCGAAAGTGAGACAGTTCATACATAAGTTTTTTTTTTTATGAAGTTTAATTTTTCTGTCGCTCATAGTGATTTGAAGCTCGAACAGTTAAACAGCCTATGATCAGATTTACATTTTGTACATTTCAAATTTTGATTAGTATTTTTATTATTGTGAGCTAAGAAAACATTACTTCGTTTTGGTGTAGTAATTGCTTCTAATACGCGAAATCTTGATTCTAAAAAGTCCACCAGTTCTTTATATGAAGCCACCTCGTTTTTCTCGCTTTGTTTTATCTCCCACAATTCTCGTGTTTCTGGCGATAATTTCTGCAGAGTAAGGTACACAATAATAGGGTCCCAGTTTTCAATGTTAACCTTTAATGTTTTTAATTCATGAAGGATCTCTTCTGTGTTGTTAAGTGTTACGACACTACGTTCCCAGCCACCTAAAATAATATAATTAACAAATAATCATATAACTCCCATGTGAATATAACTCACGTTGCAAATGCATATACAATTTTTTTTATATATACGCGAACACCTTTCTATACTTTTCATTTACTTTTGCTTATGTATGTTTTTATATTTCTTTCTTTAATTTTACTAAGTGTCAAATTTCATGAAATTTCCATTGCACTTTTGCTAAATTTTGCGAAATATCACATTTCTCAAAATTTTCCATTCATACTGTTGTAAAAAGAGAATTTTCTATATTCTTTTCCTTAGCCCTTAAGAAAGGGTCAAATGCAACCCAAAATAAATAAGGAAAAGAATAAGGGACTTGAATGAGGGGCCGAGCGGAGCCAAAAAAAAATAAAGAAAGTGAAGGAAAAAAAAAAATGATGAAATGAGGGATAGGAAAAAAAACAAAGGAAGAGAGGAAAAAAAACAAAAGGTTTTATTCTTTTAACCCTTCTTATACAAAGGGGTTATTAGAACAAAGCAAGTTTAAAAAAAAAGGAATAAGAAAACCAAAAAAAAATTCACTTACCCAAAAAAAAGAAAACTTGATGATTATTTTTTTTTTTTTTTTTACTTTTATTTTCTAAAAAAAAACTTAACAAAAATTTTGAACTTAAAAAAAATCTAAACGGACAAAATTAAGAAAATTTAATTTAAAAAAAATAACTTAAAAAGAACAAAAAAAAAAAAAATTTTAGAAAACTAAAACTAAGATTTAGCAAGGAAAAAAAAAACGAACTGAAAACTTTAAAAATTTAGAACAACTAAAAAAACTTTAAAAACTCAAAACGAACTAAAAAAAACTGAAAACAACTGAAAACTGAAAAACAAAAACTACTGAAGAAAAAAAACTAAAAAACTTTCTGTGTTGTGACGAGCCCGTTTATATATCCCTCGTCACACAAAGAAAACAAAGTAAATAGTTGTGTTCTGGAATTTTCTATCAATTCGCCGCCCGCTGTAGCGTCAACGGATTGACAGAAAATTCCAGTGATAATGTTCGTTGTTTTTTTTCTCTTTTCTTGCTGAATCTGTTACAAAACAAAAAGAAAGAAGAAGATGATGACATTTTATGTTAAAGTGACAATGTCTATGATTATTACAAAATGTAAACAAAGTGAGTGACAGGTTACAGGTAAGTATGAAAAATTTTAAGTTAATTTTAATTTTTATAATTTAATTAAATTCTAGAATTAATTTATTCTTTTTTCCTTTCAGGTTTACAACACGACCCCCCGTTTAAGAGCTCAAAGTCCCAACTGACCGTCTAGATATGGCTGATAGGCAGGGATTACTAGAGGAGACCTGGTGGGATCCTGAAATCCTCCAGTTGCTGCGCTTACCTGCAAAGAAAGAAAAAAAAAAAAACAAGCTTTGCGCAGTAAATAGGTTCGGCACAAATAAAATTAAAATAGTTAATTAAATTAAACATCTAGGCTCGTCGGAAGGGAGGAGGGAGTGAGGAGGGTGGACTGATAAGAAAAACGTGACAAAATAAAAGGTTAGGAAGGAAACGGACATGAGAAGGGGTAAAATAACGTCAGATAGTTGCTGTGGCTAAACGATCGCGGTGGACGACACTTGTTCGGTTCGAAGTCTTATGCTTGATTTTATAGACGACATCTGTGACCAATTCGATTATTTCGTACGGACCATCCCAGTCTCGTTGTAGTTTAGGGCTATAGCCTCTCTTTCTCTTGGGGTTATAAAGCCAGACAAAGTCTCCAATTTTAAAAGGGTTTGCTTTCGCGGACAAATCGTAACGGTCTTTCATTCTCCGACTAGCTTCTGTGAGCTGTGACCGGTTGAAAGAGTAGACCTTCGAAAGTCTTTCCTGAAGATTTTCTACATAGGTGGGTACATCCTGCAGATGTTGATCTGGAGGCCCACCAGTTAGTAATTGGAAAGGAAGTCGAAGTTCACGTCCCAAATTTAGGAAAGCGGGAGTATTTTGCGTGGACTTTTGAACCGAAGAGCGATAAGCGAGGAGAAGAAAAGGCAGGTAGGTATCCCAATCTTTTTGGTGTTTGTCTACAAATTTAGAGAGGTAGTCTAAGATGGTTCTGTTGAAACGTTCGACAAGACCATCACTCTGAGGGTGTAGGGCAGTGGTTCGCGTCTTTTCGATCCTAAAACGGCGAAGAATCTCCTTAAATACCGCAGACTCAAAATTACGTCCTTGGTCGGAGTGCAATTGTTTACATAACCCGAATCGCGAAAAGACTTGGCTGACTAATACTTCTGCTACTGTTTCAGCAGTTTGGTCTGGGACCGCAAACGCTTCAGGCCACCTGGTGAAGTAGTCCATCATGACTAGGATGTATTTGTTGCCATTACCAGTTACAGGTAGTGGCCCTAGTATGTCAACGGCAACTCTCTCGAACGGGTAGCCAGAAACTCGCACCTGTAAGGGTGCCCTCGTTCGAGGAATTGGCCCTTTTCTTTGCTGACATACTGTGCAGCGAAGGCAGTAGCGCTTAACACTTGCAGATAGTCCTACCCAATAATATCTCTCGCGTATCTTCGCGAGGGTTTTCTCAATGCCAAAATGACCACCGGCCGGACTATCGTGCATGTGCTTCAGTACTTCTGCCTGTAAGCACTCAGGAACCAACACCTGTAGCTGATAGGGAGGATTGGGGGAATGACGGTAGATTATACCGTCCTTAAGGACTAGGGAAGAGAACATGGACCAGTAGGATTTAAGAGTGGGGGCGGCCGAGCTCAACGATTCCGCCTCAGGTCTACCGCTGTAACTTAGCCACTGTCGAACTGCTTGCAGGTCCGGATCGGTTGCCTGAATCTGTCCCATATCCATGGCTTGTATGGCTGCAGTCTTCACCAGCAACATCTGTTTTTCGTCAAGCCTGCTACAGTAGACACAGGACGAAGACTCGCAAGGACGACGAGAGAGAGCATCCGCGTTGCCATGATTCTTCCCTGCACGGTGTTGAATCTCGAAATCAAACTCCTGTAGCCTCTCTATCCACCGTGCAACTTGTCCTTCGGGCTCTCTAAAGTTCATCAACCATCGCAGAGATGCGTGGTCGGTGCGCAATAGAAAGCGTCTTCCGAGAACATAAGGGCGAAAATGGGCTACAGCTTTCACAACTGCCAAGAGCTCCCTTCGCGTTATACAATAATTCCTCTCGGGTCCACTCAACGTCTTACTGTAGAATTCGACGACCTTTTCCTCGCCATGCTGGAGCTGTGACAGGACCGCCCCCCATGCAAATTGACTGGCATCAGTGTCGAGGATAAATGGGTCATGGTCATTCGGTTGTGCTAGTACAGGCGCCTGAGTCAACTTCTCCTTCAAGGTCTGAAAAGCACGGTCACACTCCGGTGTCCATTCAAACCTTGAGGCCTTCTCAGTAAGTCCAGTAAGTGGCTTACTGATTGAAGAGAAGTCTCGCACAAAACGTCTATAATACGCACACAGACCGAGAAAAGACTGAACATCTTTCTTGCTACTGGGTCTAGGCCAGTTACGCACAGACTCAATCTTTTCAGGGTCTGTAGAGAGTCCTCGCTCCGAAATCACATGCCCCAAAAATCTGACTTCTCGGCGACATAGATGGCATTTCTTGGGCGATAGTTTCAAGCCCGCTTGAGATAAGCGATGAAATACCACTCTTAAATTCTTCAGTAGGATATCGAAGGATTCGGCATATACCAGTAGGTCGTCTAGGTATCCTAGGGACATAGTATAGGGAATATCATGCAGCACTATCTCCATCAAGCGCTGGAAAGTTGCAGGAGCATTGGTCAGACCAAAAGGCATTACATTGAATTCGTATAATCCCGAACCGATACTAAACGCGGTTTTTTCTTTATCATCGGGATGCATTTCCACTTGGAAATATCCCGAGAGAAGATCTAAAGACGCAAACCACTTTGACTTACCCAAAGCTTCAAGAGTAAGGTCAATACGCGGTAGAGGGTAAGAGTCTTTTTTGGTAACTTCATTTAAACGCCGATAATCGATGCAGAAACGGAGCGAACCATCCTTCTTTTTCACGAGGACTACCGGAGAACTCCAAGGGCTGGTAGACGATTGAATAACACCTTGTTCTTTCATATCCTTAACCATTTGTTCGGCCTCAACTCGTCTAGAGAAAGGAATACGACGAGGAGGTTGTTTAACGGGTTGTGCGAGGCCGGTGTCTATTTTGTGTCGAAGGATACTAGTTCGTCCGATGTCTTCTTTAGATTTAGAAAAGACAGATTGGAACTCGATAAGAAGATCTCTTAAAGCAGATTGTTGGACAGGTTGAAGTCCTTCACTACTAGATAGGAAGAGGTCATTCAAATGAGAAGGCAGTGTGGTAGCAATAGGAATTTTTCGAACTTCATTACACAGGATAGTCAGGTCAGTATCCAAATGGGCCACAGGTAAGCGACTAGGTAGGGTAATAGTTTGGTAGGATAGATTAGAAATCCTAGTCCATACCTGGCCATTGGATACACGAGAAATAGAAGAAATCAGACACATCTGTTCCGACAGCAAAGAGGAAGCTGAGAGGAGAACATCCGTGTCTGTAGGAAGGGTTGTGTAGAGGGGAATTAAAATCTCCTGGGAGGGATTGTTTAAAACCACAATTTTATATATGTTTTAAAAAATTTCTTTTATTTCAATTTTAATACATTTGTTATAATTGCTTATACTTTACTCAAGCACTTAGAGGTAAGTGAGTTATATGTTACAAAAAATGATTTCTAATTATAGAAATTTACAAAATACCTATTATTCAATTACTGATAACAATTAATAGAAACTGAGTAAGAGAACTTATATAATACATATGGAGAGTTTGTGTATATTCTATATATATATAGATTTGTATGTTACATAGATCGAAATATAAGTTTATAGGCATATATCATTATATAACATCTCCCTTCTTAAGTTATGCAATCAATTCAATTTATTTATTTATTTAGTAATTCATTTCAAATATTACTTACATATAAGTTACAAAAAACATAAGTTACATTTTAAATTATGTACACAATAAGTTTTGAGAATTTTAGGTATAATTTAATCTTTGAGGAATTTTGCTAGATCGACCTGACTTTGTAATATAATGTTGTTGTTTTTCCCTACTATTAGAATTATTACTAGTGCTATTATTAATGTCATTATTAATAATTGTAGTTGATGCAGAGTCTGATATTGTTTGATTAAGTGTTCTTGATGTCGACTCGCTATCTTCAAATTCGGGACTTTTATTGTCTGGGGCAATAGTGGATTTCCTTAAGTGTATAGCATTTCTACGTATTAGTCTGTTATTTTCTGTTAGAATGTTATAAGATCTAGGTGTTAAGGCTGGCCCAATTATCTTAGCTGGTTCCCATCGTCTATTGTTCTGATAAACTACATTTTCATCCTTACAGAAAGTTAGAGGATTTCGGTTTTTTCTAATCGACTTATCATGATTTTCAACATACTTCGCTTGTTGTTTTAGAAGATCATGATAGGCCACAATAACTTTAGGTTCTAGAAGTTCTGTTTTAATGGGTATTTGTGAGTTAAGACGTCTACTCATTAATAATTGAGCAGGTGAGTATTTTAATCCAGCTACTGGACTGTTTCTATAATTAAGCAAAGAACTCCATATTTCTCGACCAGAATCTTCACATTTTCTTAACAGATTTTTAGCTATATTCACTCCTTTTTCAGCCAACCCATTACTTCGTGGGTAAAACGGACTAGAGGTTATGAGCTGTATATTTAAACCTTGAGTGAATTGCTTAAAGTCATAGGAATTAAAAGGCATGTTATCAGCTATGATAACTTGAGGAATTCCAAAAATTGCAAAAACTTTTTTCAAGTTCCTAATTACTTCAAATGTATTCTTATTTTTCAATTTATGAATTTCAATCCATTTAGAGTAATAATCTACTAAAACTAGAAAAGGCCTACCTTGAAAATCAAAAATATCTAACGCCACCTTATAAAAGGGTAAATTAGGAATATCATGAGGAATTAGTCTTGATTTAGTATTTGATCGTTGAAATTTAATACATGTTCTACAGTTAAAAACAAATTCATTGATATCTTGGTTCATCTGAGGCCAAAATACAGTCTCTTGAGCAAGTAATTTCATTTTGGATATTCCTAGATGGCCTTCATGCAAACTATTTAAAATGCTTAATCTTATTTTTTCAGGTATGATTACTCGATTTTGATAATATAAGAGTCCGTTTTCACAATAGATATCATTTCTAATATTCCAATACTTTTTAACTAGAGGATTCACTTTATTTGAATCTGTTGGCCAACCATCTTTATAATAGATTCTTAATATGTTACTTTCTGGATCACCTTCAGTGGTAATTTTAATTTTTTCAAGTCTCTCATCTGTTATATTCACCGAATGTACAATTTGATTTAAAGATTTATCAGTATCTGCATTGTCTGTTTCATCAAAACTACGAGAAAGAGCATCAGCGATGTGCATATCCTTGCCTGGAACATACTGAACTTTAAGATTATATTTTAACAACTTTAATTTCATTCGCTGTAAACGACTAGAATGTATTTGTGATACATTCTTTTTGAAAATAGAAATCAAAGGCTTATGATCCGTTAATACATGAACTTCTCGTCCATAAATATAATTATGAAATTTTTGACAAGCAAAGATAATTGCAAGCATCTCTTTTTCGATTTGAGCATATTGCTTTTCAGTTTCAGATAGGCTCTTAGATGCATACCATACTGGATGTTTATTTTGCAACAGACAACTACCTAATCCATCTTTTGAAGCATCTGTCTGAATGTAAATGGGACAGTCTTCACGAAAATTTTGTAAGACCGGTGACTTTGACACAAGATCTTTTAAATTATTAAAAGTATCGGTATGTGCTGGTAACCATTTAAAAATGACATTTTTCTTCAACAAATCTCTAAGAGTAGCTGTAACATCTGACAAGTTTGGTATAAAACTTCGAAGATAATTTATTAAACCCAAGAATCTCTGAAGTTCCTTTTTATTTGTTGGTTCTTTAATTGCCTTTATTGCTTTTATACGATCAGGGTTTACTCGTATACTGTTTTTTGATAGTGTAAACCCTAAGTACTTTACTTCAGTTAAACAATACTGAAATTTCTTTATATTAAATTTAACATTAAT
This sequence comes from Villa cingulata, assembly GCA_951394055.1. Lineage (NCBI taxonomy): Eukaryota > Metazoa > Arthropoda > Insecta > Diptera > Bombyliidae > Villa > Villa cingulata. The sequence goes on along the minus strand of OX596022.1, from coordinate 22,315,331 downwards.
TTCTTTAGCTTTGTTAATTACCTGTAGAAGGCATTTATCATGCTCTTCTTTTGTTTTACCACATATTAAAATATCATCGAAATATACACAAGTATTCGGCAATTTACCAAAATGTTTGTTATTCAACTTCTGAAACAGCTCTGGGGCTAAATTAAGACCAAATGGTAATCTCAAATATCTATAGCAACCAAATGGGGTACTAAAACAACAAAGATTTGAACTATGTTCGTCTAAACGGACTTGATAAAAACCATCCTTTAGATCAAGTACTGAATAATATTGCATGTCTTGTAACTTAGCTGTCACATCTTCTAATGTAGGAATTTCATAATGCTCTCTTAAAATATTTGCATTTAGGTCACGAGGATCAAGACACAATCTAATTGACTTATCAGGTTTTTCAATCACTACTAAATTTTGAACCCATTCTGCCGCATAATCAACTTTTTCAATTATTCCGGCTTTTTCCATTTCATTTAATTTTTCTCTAACTTTATTTTTTAGAGTCAGTGGTATTCTTCTGGGAGGTTTCGCAACTGGGACACTATTTGGCTTGAGCCGTATTTTAGACACTTCAGGAAAGCACCCTAATCCTTCAAAAACCAATTTATGTTCTTGAACAAATTTTTTGTATTCATTTTTGATTAGATTATCACTTTTATTAGATTCAAAACTAACTTCATTAACTTTCTGCACTATGTTAAATTTTAGACAAGTAGACAGACCAATAAGGGGGGTCGCTTCCATGTTAACAATAATAAAATCTTCAGTGGTGGTTATTTTTTTATAGGTCACTGTTAATTTGGCTTTACCATACACTTCTAAATTAAATCCACCATATGCTTCAATTTTTTGTTTCATACGTTTAATTTTAATTTTATTATTCTCATTTACCAATTTTTTAAATAGAGATAAAGGCAATACATTTACTTCAGACCCTGTATCAACTTTCAATTGTACATTACAATTTTCAATTTCACAATTGATAAACCACATTGATGATTTTTTAATACTACCTACAGTTATACTATTGATTATTAAACTTTCTACACTATGCGAAATACTACTACAACTATCACTTAATTTATTGTCTTTCTCTATATTATATACTTTCTTTTTTTTACTGTCTTTGTTTAAACGGCAAACAGCAGCAAAATGATTAAGTTTCCCACATTTTTTACATTTTTTACCATAGGCTGGACACGAGTTTAACTTGTGATTATAAGAACAACGCATACACGATTCAATTTGCTTTTTATCACTCTTCTTCTTGTTGTTCTTCTTTGACCTTCTCGAAAATTTGTGGTTTTTATGACTTACCTCATGAATCTGATGATGTGATGCTTTTTGTACTTCTCTGGCTTGCTGATGTGCTATTTCAACAATTCTACTCAATTCTATGGCTTTTTCCAGGGTCAATCCTTCCGTTCGCAGCAATTTTTCTTGTAGATCAGCACTCCACACTCCTAACACAATTCTATCTCTTATCATCTGGTTTGTGATATTTTCAGTTGAATCTTCAAAATTACACTTATGTGCCAGTTTAGTAATTTCTCTTAAAAAATTATCAAAACTTTCACCTTCTTGTTGACTTCTTGTATAGAATTTAAAACGTTCATACGTCGTAAATGTTTTAGGATTGAAATGCATTTCAAATCTTTCCAATACTTTTTTATAATCTTTTGCGTCAGCCTCAGTCATTTTAAAAGTTTCAAAAATTTCCACTGCTTTCTCACCCATACAATGCAGCAACATAGCTATTTTCTTTTCATCTTTTAATTTGGATTCATCTTGTGTTGCAATTAAAAAGATTTGAAATAGCTTTTTGAATTTTTCCCATTCCGCTTTTGGGTTATCCTCTAATTGTAATGGACCTGGAGCTCGAAAATTTTCCATGTTGAAAATTTTACATTAATACCCTGAAAATCACTTTTTAATTTGCAGCACGTACTATTTCCAGAGTTAACAAAATTTTTTTTTTTTTTAAAATTTTTTTTTTTTTTTTGTTTTTAATTATTTCTTTTTCAACTAATTATTTGTAATTAAATGATAACAAATTTATTAATTTATTTTAAGCGAACACACATTCAATTGATTTTAATTTAATTTTTATTCACTTTTTCGGCTGCGCCATGTTTAAAACCACAATTTTATATATGTTTTAAAAAATTTCTTTTATTTCAATTTTAATACATTTGTTATAATTGCTTATACTTTACTCAAGCACTTAGAGGTAAGTGAGTTATATGTTACAAAAAATGATTTCTAATTATAGAAATTTACAAAATACCTATTATTCAATTACTGATAACAATTAATAGAAACTGAGTAAGAGAACTTATATAATACATATGGAGAGTTTGTGTATATTCTATATATATATAGATTTGTATGTTACATAGATCGAAATATAAGTTTATAGGCATATATCATTATATAACAGGGATGAAGTTCGAGGGTTTTTAAAGTTTTTGCTAAGAAGGAAGGTAATGGTTTAAGGGCACTACTTCTTCTTGTATATGAAGTAGATCTTTTTCCAAATCTAGGATACAGTGATGTTGCTTTAAGAAATCCATTCCCAGGATGCAATCGTCAAAGATTTCGGCAGAGTAGACAGAGTGTTTAGTAGAGAACTTACCTACCATAAAATCAACGCAAACTGTACCTTCGACTGGGATGGTTTCACCAGTAACACTTTGTATTTGTGCAAATGAAGGCATGACTTCGACCGCACAAGAGCATCTCAGGAGTACTCTAGGATTTACTATAGTCCTAGTAGCACCAGTATCGACTATCATCATGACAGGGACTCCATTGACAGAGCCTAGGAGGTTAAGGTTAGGACCAGCTGTGACAACTGTGATAGGAATTAGGGATGGGGCCTTATCCTCCACTAACTTCGGCCCCCATAGGTCAGTGGAGATTAGTTTAAAGGATTATTAAAGGTACCCGAAGGGTCATCCGAACTACATAAGGCTGATGAAGAGGGTTGTTCGAAAATCGAAAAAGAAGTGCAAGGTTTGGTAGAAACCGATTGGTTAGATGCCGTAGACAAGTCTGTCGAGTATGTAGGTGGACTAGATTTAGGTATAGGACAATTTGTATGTCCAGAAATTGGACTGACAACCGATTGGTTACAGTGCACCGGAGGGGATGTTCTAGTCGCGTCGACAGTAGTAGTTACAGGGGATTGACTGACCAAAGGTAGGGGTGCAGCATTTGGATAATTATTTGAAGAATCCGAAAAATTGTTGATTGTTAAATTAGGGTGAACTTTCAACGAAGAATTATGGGTGATTACAGGGCTAGGTGGATCAGCTATGACACTATTTGTACAAGGGGTGGTAGGGATGGTGGCTGTGGGACTAACATTAGAAACGAGTGTGGAATTTGAATTAGAAGTATGTGTAGTATTGGAACCAAAATTGTTACGAAGGCTAGGGTAATTAAAATCAGAAGGAATTATAGGCTTTTGGATAGGCGTGGCTTTACCTTCAGAACTAGAGACATTAGGACGAGAGATAGGCATTGTACTGTTAGGGTATGCGTTAGAATTAGAAATATCGATGTTGTTGATACGAGAAGCAGTGGGTGAGGTGACTGTAGGGTTTTGGGGTCTTGCATTGGTACCCAAGAGAACTATATTGGTGGCTTGAGGAGTACGGGCACTGGAGACTACATCAAATTGGACCCTGTCACCACGTTGCAATGCTATTTTTCCCAATGGTTTCATTGCATCGCGATGCAAAAATATCTCCTCATTGGTGTCGTCTCTCACAATAAACCCAAAATGTTTTTCAGGGTTAAAATATTTTATTTTACCAGTCACCCCAGTCGCTAGGGTAGGACAACCAGTTGGAGTGTCTTGTATCGGGAAGCTCAACTTGCACTCCTCTAAGCTGAGCTGTTGGCTTTTCCCGATTTCTTAGCTTTACTGGTTTTTCCACTGTTCTGGACGACCGCTTGACTTATTCGGATCCCTCTTCGGCTTATCCGTGTTGCATCCCTACTAGCTTCCATTCTGCTTGCTAAAGCTAGGGCTTCCTCTAAGCACTCAGGGGCTGCATCACGGACACGCTGTTGGACCTCCAAATCAAGAAGTCCGTCCACAAATTGTCCTAGAGCTATCCTGTCTCTTGCCGTCTCAGGACAGTCTGGAAAGGCTAGGTACACTAATTTTTCTACCTGCGTGGCAAATTCTGGGAGTAATTCCCTGTCCCTCTGTATTCGACCACGCAGTTGGATATGGGCCACCGATTGCCTATACTGAATGCTGAACCTATTATCTAAGGCTCGATCCAGTAGGTGGTAATTATCTTGAACGGCTCTGGGTAGGGTCTCGAAAAATGCTAGGGCCGTTCCCGTTAAATGAGGTGCCAAGCCAAGGGCCTTGAATTCGTCAGGCCAACCATTTGCCCTCGCTACCGCGTCGAAGTGCGACCTATAGTTTTGCCATGGCTCTTTACCATCGTATTCCCTGGGGTTGATCTTCATGAAGGGATGGCCACCAGACACAATACTCCTGCCACTATTAGTACGGGACCCTTCAAAATGCACATTTGGTCGATTTCGACTATGCATTGGCTCGTACAAACTGTTATAGACCCGATGGCTGGAAGTAGGAGGGTCTACATTTGTCGGAAAGCAGGATTCTACCTGTCGAGCGTACGCGTCTGTCTGATAACCTATGGTAGAAAGCCTAGGTTCCACATTGGTCTCATGGGCTGGGTAAGTCTGATCCATGTTCAGACGAGAGGAGGCAAAAGCAATTTCTGTCTCAACGGAAGGTCTGGTAAAAACTGTATGGCTTGTCATTTGGTTAGGGCCTTGGGTAGAGAACTCATTAATTGAGTTTCGTAGGGTAGAAGTAGGTAGGTTAGTAATAGAGGAGAGGACTGGAGAGGGTTCTGTAAGAATCTGTGTAGCTACAGAGGTAGGTTGGACACCAATAGAAGTACCCAGGGTCTCAGATAAAGGCAATTGTCTCAAAAGGCAGTTTATTTGAGTGTCTCTACTCAAAACGGGAACTGTAGGTGCAGATCTGACGACCTCTGGAGTAGGTATATCTGTAGAATGGGCCACTGTATCTGTTCGGGCTGAGTTGAGTACCCTATGATTACTCTCTATCTGCTCAACTCTCTGTGATAGACCTCTGAGGGCATTAGTCACTTCAGAAACCATCTGGACCTGTAATGTCATCTGTCGGGCGATATCTAATAAAGTGGATTCAGTCAAATTGTTTGGTGTGGAAACTCGACTCTCTCCACCCTCTGGTGTCGTTGATTTGTCAGTATCAGACATGATAACTCAGAAAACAAATGAAAAGAGAGATAGATAGAAATGGAATATGGAAATGGAAAATGTACCCAAAAAAAAATGTACCCAAGTAAAAAAAAATGTACTCAAATTCAGGAAAGGAATGGACTGAATATAAAAGAAAGGAATTACACAGTTCAACTTAAAGGGAAAGTCAAAAATGCAACAAAAAAAAAAAAAACAAAAAGTTCGAGACACCCTGTAAAATTGATAAATTTATGTACTGCACTGATATCGTAACCTGTCGCCCACACAGCTGAAATAAAATAAAAATGTGTAAAAGAAATGAAAAATGAACTGTCTGTATATAGAACAACGCTGAACGAATAAATGTATTCCACACTATATACCAGCAGTGTAGAATACCCAACAGAAATTTATGTAATAAAACAAAATTGGTATATCTCCCTCACGCGCAAAAGGAAACGGAGAGAAAAGAAAAGAACCACACTGTAAAAATAAATGTTTATCAAATGACAAAAAAAAGAAAAAAAATCGTTGTATCTTACACAGAATAAGAGAAAAGAAAGAACCACCCTGTAAAATAATAAAAAAAAACTGTTTGTACAAAATAAAAGAAGTAAAATGACTACCCTGTACAAAAAAATTTCGTAAAACACTTATTTTTTTTTATTTTGCAACAACACAGTAGAAAATAACTACCCTGTAAAATAAAATGATAATGAAACCCAAAAAAAACTGATCAACTTGTGGCCCTGTGGTCAAGACGAAATAAAAAAAATTTGTATAAAAAAAATTTTGTATACAACTATGTAAACAAGAACAAAAAAAAAACAATCAATCACCCTGTAGGAACAAATCGAAAATTTTCTTTGTTTGCCTGCCTTATACTTCAAACAAAGAAAATGATTATAAAGACGATGTATTACGGCGGAAAAAGAAAAAAAAAATACGCGCGTAAAGAGATTTATTCTAATTTCAAACAAAGAGGAATATCACAAAGACGACGTATTACGCGTGTATAACGGCGGAAAAATACGCGCGTAAAGATTATGATTTAAAAAAAAAACCGTTTTCCACTAAAAAAAAAAAAAAAGAAATCAAGGGCACAAATAAAACACTGTTTTTTTTATGTTTTGAAAATTTATTTTTTCCAAAAAAAAATGATTTTTGCTTTCTTTTTTTTTTCACACAATAAAAAAAAATTCTTTTTTATTTTACAATTTTTCTTTTTTGCACTTTTTCTTTATTTTTCCCTGTAAAAAACAAAAAAAACAAAAAAAACGACAATTTTTCTAAAAATTTTGTTTTTCTATAGAAAAAAAAAAGAAAAAAAATGATGTGTGTAGTGTCGTTACTACACTTTTTGTTATACTTTGTACACACAGTACAAAGTAGACGAAAATAGAAAAATAAATGCTGCTTTAAGTACAATGGAGCAGCAAAGCGTCGTCAAAAATTATTTTTTCTTTTTCTTTTCTTTTGAAGAAAAAGAAAAAATGATCCTGAAAAAGGATAATAAAAGTAAAAAAAATGTAAAAAAAAAGAAATGAGGTGGTAAGATCTTATTTCTAAGGTCGTTCGAAACGATACCACCTCACACCTGACACCAATGTTGTAAAAAGAGAATTTTCTATATTCTTTTCCTTAGCCCTTAAGAAAGGGTCAAATGCAACCCAAAATAAATAAGGAAAAGAATAAGGGACTTGAATGAGGGGCCGAGCGGAGCCAAAAAAAAATAAAGAAAGTGAAGGAAAAAAAAAATGATGAAATGAGGGATAGGAAAAAAAACAAAGGAAGAGAGGAAAAAAAACAAAAGGTTTTATTCTTTTAACCCTTCTTATACAAAGGGGTTATTAGAACAAAGCAAGTTTAAAAAAAAAGGAATAAGAAAACCAAAAAAAAATTCACTTACCCAAAAAAAAGAAAACTTGATGATTATTTTTTTTTTTTTTTTTACTTTTATTTTGTAAATGAACTTAGAAAATAAGCATAAGAAATATGTATCGATAATATTGGAAAATTTGTATATAAGCAGTAAAATTTAAATAAAGTGTGTTCAGTTATCAATCAGAACCTGTGCGTATCATTCAAACCCATTATCAGTCTTGAAGTCTTAGAATCTGAGTTACCTTTTTCTAAGACATTAATCATTGTAAATAGAATTAGAGATACCTGATTTTGATCTATTTTAATACACGTGTACAGAATTAGAGGAACCTAATTCTGAATCAACCTACATTCTTAAACATTTTTTTGGTGACCCCGTAAATTTGAATACTGCAAATAAAAACAATAATACTAATAGTGCAAGTGATCACACAAGTTAATAGTGCAAAAATAATAACTCACAACATATTTGATAAAGTGCAAAAGTTAAAAACAAGCAATTAACAACATGGAGGCTTTATTCAACTCGCAAAAAACAATTGGTAAGGATATAGAGAAATTGGCTGAATTGTATCGCACGATATCGCCTGAGAAAAAGACGATACCATATTTACAAGAAAGATTGTCAGCACTGCAAGATTTGTGGGAAAAATTTGAAGCAAACGATGATGAAATCAGAAATTATGAGAGTGTATCATTAGATCATCCATACTTCAACAAGGATTATTATAATCAAGTGAAAGCGATATATGATGAAGTGAAAACAGAGATATCAACTCTAATTAAACATGCAAGTGCAAAATGTGTTGAGAAAAGAGTGCAAGACAAAAATCAAGCGTCAGTAAGAAAGGACAATGCATCAGATACAACACAAGAAACGGATGCATTAAATCGTCTTATAAGGAAGCAAAATGCATTAATGTTCCACCTAGATACATTTATATCAAGTGTTAATATCAGTGATGAACAATCCAAGCAATACTATGAAATAAAAGGTGAAACTATCAAGGATTACTGGAATCAAATAAAAATAAACAATGAATCAATTTTGGAATTTGACGCAATAAATTATGATATATCAAGATACAGTGAGTTAGAAAATAAGGTTCAGACAATATTAATAGAGATTAATTACAAATTAGAACATAAAACTACTGAGAAAAATTTTACGATGTCGAATCAAGCATTTATAAAATTACCCAAAATAACTATTCCAAACTTTGATGGTGATTACCTAAAATGGCCTCAATTTTTCGATTTATTTTCCCAGATGGTGCATAATCAACAGATGGGTAATTCTCAGAAATTTTGGTATTTAAAAATGAATTTGGTGGGCGAGGCAGAAAAGCTAATAAGACATTTGCCTCTAACAGATGATAATTATATAACTGCTTGGAATATTTTGAAAGACAGATATGAAAACAAAAGAGTAATTGTATCAACATTGCTAGAAAAATTGATGACACATCCAAACATTACAAATGAATCTTCTACGGCTCTAAAAGCGCTTCATGATAATACGAAAGAATGCCTATTCAGTCTTCAAAACTTGGGAATAGATGTAAGGCAACACTGGGATCCAATTTTAGTGCACATAATAATGAAAGAATTGGATAAACATACGCATGCACTCTTTGAACAATCATTGACTTCACCAAGAGATTTACAATCAATTGACAAGGTACTTAAATTTTTAGAAATGCGTTTTCAAGCTCTAGAAGCATTATATCCAAAACAAATACAACAAAAATCAAACAAACAATCGGTATTAATTACCAACAAGAATTATAAATCACAGTGTGCTGTTTGTAATAAAGACCACGCAATTTATCATTGTGACATATTTTTGAAAATGACAAGCAACGAACGACAAAATAAAGCAAGAGAACTTAACTTATGTTTGAATTGCCTTAAAAAGGGACATATGTATAATAAATGTACATCTAGAGGATGTCAGAAGTGTAATAGAAAACACAATACGCTATTACATTTCCCAAACAATACAATTAAGGGAAATGATAAATCGAAAGTAAAAGCGAGTAATGAGTCTACAATAGCAACTACGCTAAATGCACAAATTGATGAGTATTTTGAAGATTATGTTTTTCTAGGAACAGCCGTGGTAGATGCAGTTGACAGTCATGGAAATCTAATCCAGTGTAGAATATTGCTGGATTCTGGATCTCAACTTAATTTCATAACAGAGAAAACAATGAAAAGGTTGAAATTAATGAGTAATCAGGTCAACGTAGACATAACAGGAATTGGAAATTCGAAAGTTAAAATCAGTGATAAAATTAGTGTGTCAATAAAGTCAAGATTTAGTAACTTCTCAATACAACTCGAAGTGTATGTCATAAAAGAGATATCGGCACGACAACCACAACGGTACATAAACATTGACAACTGGGATATTCCTGAAGGAATAGTTCTTGCAGATCCTGAGTTTAATAAACCTCAAAGAATAGATATTCTTTTGGGGGCGGAAGTATACGGCGAGATAATGAGGAATGGACAAATCAAATTAAATGAGAATCTTCCAGCATTATTTAAAACAACATTAGGTTGGACAGTATTAGGCAAAATGTCGACTTTAGAATATAATAATTCGTTCTGCGGATTGACGAATGTTGAATTGAATCAGCAATTGAATAAGTTTTGGGAATTAGAAGAATGTCCGAATACCCCGATTTTATCAGATACCGATAAGAAATGTGAAACTTATTTCGAAACAACAACTATTCGTAACGAAGAAGGACGGTTCATTGTAAACTTACCGATGCTATGCGACCCTCAATTACTTGGTGAATCGAAGGACGTGGCATTTCATCGACTCATGAGTATTGAGAAAAAACTGGCGAAGGATCCGACATTGAAAGAACAGTATATTGCCTTTCTGGATGAGTACTTGCAATTAGGCCACATGCAAGAAATTGATTCTAAAAAGTTGAAAAAGCCGTATTACTTCCTTCCACACCATTGTGTGTTAAAACCATCGAGCAGTACGACGAAATTGCGAGTTGTGTTCGACGCTTCTGCTAAAACATCGAACAATTTAGCCTTGAATGATTTACTTTTAAACGGACCTAAAATTCAAGATGATCTGATGTCTATTTTATTACGGTTTCGAATGAAGCGATATGTGTTCACAGCTGACATCGCAAAGATGTACAGACAAATTATGGTGGCTGAAGAAGATAGAAATCTGCAAATAATAATGTGGAGAAAGGAACCAACGGATCCCATAAAATATTATCAATTGTGTACAGTAACATATGGAACAAAATCAGCTCCGTATCTAGCCGTAAAATGCTTACATAAATTAGCAGAAGAAGAAGGTCATAACTATCCATTAGCAGCAAGTATAATTAGAAATTTCTACGTCGATGATGTCATGACTGGTAGTGACGATTTAGATGAAGCCGTAAACATTCAAGCACAATTAAGATCACTGTTAAAAGCAGGAGGATTTCATCTGAGAAAATGGTGTGCAAACCATCCCAGGCTTGTACAAAACATTCCAAATGAGGACTTAGAAATTCAGCTTGATTTTTCTGACATCAACAATGAGCACATCAAAACATTAGGATTAGTTTGGCAACCAATTGCAGACATGTTCACTATCACAACATCATTGAAGGTTCAAAAACATATCACTAAAAGAACAATCTTAGCTGATATGGCTCAAATATTTGACCCACTAGGTCTTGTAAATCCTGTAGTGGTAATGAGCAAATTATTCATACAGAAGTTGTGGAAATTAAAACTAGATTGGCACGACGCTATTCCCGAAGAACTAAGTTCAATGTGGCTGCAATTTCGTCAAGAATTACTTGGACTCAAGGAAATAAGATTTCCACGACACATGTTCAGCAATGAGTCAACAGTAGTCAGAGAACTACACGCGTTCGCTGACGCCAGTGAGAAAGCGTATGGATCTGTATTATACATAAGATCTAAAGACAAGTTAGGAAATGTAACTAGTAGATTGTTATGTGCGAAATCTAGGATAGCACCCATAAAACCGACAACAATTCCAAGGCTGGAACTATGTGCTGCTAAATTAACCGCTCAATTAGTTAAGTACGTGACACAAACAATCAATATAAAATTTGACGATATATATTATTGGACCGATTCCCAGATAGTAATATCCTGGCTGCAAGGAGATCCATCACTATTAAAAACATTTGTGGCAAATCGAGTTTCAGCTATACAAGAATTAACACTACATAAGAGCTGGCGACATGTAGGTACAAATTATAATCCTGCTGATCTCGTCTCAAGAGGGCTATTTCCTAAACATCTGAAAAATTCCAAGTTGTGGTTTGAAGGACCTGAATTTTTGAAGCAATCAAAGTCGAAATGGCCCCAAGAACCCAATCATGAAGTACGTATTCCAGAGGAAGAAAAACAAGTTAGAGTAACACTGACAGCTTCAAAGGATCATCAACAACATCCATTATATTTGATTAATCATGGAAATTCATTTCGAAAATTACAACGTGTCATGGCATACATTATCCGGTGGACAAAAACCATTAAACATGAATCAAATCAAACATTTTTAACCGTGAATGAACTAGAAGATGCATTATATGCCATTGTAAAGGAGGTCCAAAAAACCAGTTTCTTTGATGATATTCAAAATTTACAAAAAAGGGGACAAGTATTTGGAAGTAGTAAGCTTATTAGTTTAACCCCTTTCATAGACCATCGAGGCATACTTAGAGTTGGTGGAAGATTGGAAGAAGCAAATATCGATTACAACACCAAACATCCTATTTTATTGCCTAGCGATCATTTTGTAACGAGACTGATTATGAATCACTTACACATATTTCATCTGCATGCCGGTCCTCAAGCTCTACATTTCATTGCAAGACAGAAGTACTGGATATTGCAAGGTAGAAATTTAGCAAGATCAGTTGTTGCTAATTGCGTTCATTGCACTAAATTACGTCCTACATTGTGTTTACAACAAATGGGAAACTTACCGGTACATAGAGTTCAAAGAGCTCGGCCATTTATAAATGTTGGTATAGACTTCTGCGGGCCCATCTATACGCATTTTAGAATACGAGGAAAAAAACCTCAGAAAACGTACATAGCAGTATTTTGTTGTCTTGCAACAAAGGCTCTACACCTGGAAGTCGTGTCTGATTTGTCAACAGACGGGTTTCTAGGAGCATTAAAACGTTTTACTTCAAGACGAGGAAAATGCGAAAATATTTATTGTGACAATGCGAAAAATTTTGTTGGTGCACGAAATCAATTACAAGAATTGCACGATATGATGACAATAGACAGCTCTAAGGAAAAAATCGCAAATGCATGCACTAGTGACAATATACAGTTCCACTTTATACCACCTCGAGCTCCACATTTTGGAGGCATATGGGAGGCAGCAGTAAAGTCGACTAAATATTATTTAAAGCGAACTATGACATCAGCGTCATTAACATATGAAGAGCTGTGCACCACTACAGCTGAAATAGAAGCAATTCTTAACTCCAGACCTCTTACACCAGTATCGTCGGACCCAAATGACCTTGCTGCAATAACTCCATCGCATTTTCTGATTGGGGAAGCAACGACAGCCACAACTGAAACACATTCAGACCAAGGAAAAATGTCATTACAATCAAGATGGACCTTAGTGAACCAGATACGGAATGAATTCTGGCAAAGATGGTATCATGAATACCTCACTGAACTTCAAAAAAGAACCAAGTGGGCATCAGAATACCCTAATTTGCAAAAAGGAATGCTAGTAACCATAAGGGAAGAGAACATGCCACCAGCGAAATGGATATTAGGGAGAATTGTAGAAACCATACCTGGCAGAGACGGGAAGGTACGTGTTGTTGACGTAAAAACTGCACGAGGTATCTGTCGAAGAGCTATTCATCAGTTAGCTCCTCTACCAGTTGATTTAGAAGAAAAATCAATGGATGTTGACAACGAAAATGATCAAGCTATATCAGAAAATCAAGATAAGGAACGTAGGAAACGAAAAAATACTTCCAATGGATTAAATCCTTTTAAAGTATGTCTCTTGACACTGTTAGTCTTACCCGCAATAGTACATACGTTACCAACAATTACCAATGGGTTCCAAATTGATGAATTTAAACATAAATCTGGTATATTCATCGAAAAATTAGGTAACACAAACTTGATTTGTAATCATTGGAACTTAGTAGTATACTACGATCTAAGAGGATATTCAGCATCACTTACAACTAGTGAGCGTATATTAAGACATTTGTCAAAACTTAGACGCATGATATCTCACAATGAGTATTATGTAGAATTGGAAAGTCAATATCAACACCAACTGGATGAATTAAAAAGAAATAACGTATTATTAGAACCAAATGACAAGAAACTTAGAGTAATAAGATCTCCACTAGACATTGTCGGAACTATCGGAAACAGATTATTCGGAATATTGGATAGTGAGTATGCAGAAAAAATGACTGAGACCATTAAAAAGGTACAAACCAATGAAGACCATCTAAACGAAATGATAAAAAATCAAACACTGGTGTTAGAAACCACGATGAACATCATAAAGAAAACTGAGGAAGAAAGAATCAAGCAGAAACAAGAAATTGATAACGGTCTTTCAACCGTATATGAAAAATTACAAAATATGAGCGAAGGCATGAAACAACAAAAATTAGTTGAAATATTTAACACGGTAGCGATTTTGTTGTCAACGATAATCAACGAATGTAGATTCATGCAAACTACTGTACTTAATGTTATTACTGACGCACATCATGGCAAAATAAATCCACTCATCATATCTCCAGATCAATTACATACACAACTCACGACAATTAGAAATAATTTACCAAGCGGTACGCAACTTCCACATATTAACAATGAAATCGACATAGGACTAATGTTTAAAATTATGAAGGCTCAGTTTCAGTTAAAAAATCACTACGTCATATTTCACATAAAAATACCTCTAATAAGCTCCATAAGGTTTGAATTACACAGACTCATACCATTTCCAACATTAATAAATAACACTATGATGGCGGTAGCACCATCTGCAGAACTTATTATGATGGATCCATACAAGGAACATTTCTACATTATGAGCAGGTTGGAATTCACACAATGTTTAAATATCAAGAACGGTCAGTATCTATGTGAACAACATCGACCTCTATATTACAAGTCAGCAAAGACTACCATTTGTGAATTGGAAATATTTGCACAAAAAACATTACCATTAAGCTGCCCTATAAAGGTAATACCTCCACAAAAAATATGGATTCAATTACATGCATCAAATCATTGGCTATGCGCTATGGATAAACCGCATGATATTACTGTTATTTGCAATGACAACGTCATGCACAGAACATTGCAAGAAAATGGAATACTAACTATACAAGAAGATTGCACCTTGAAAGATGACGGAAGAATAATTAAATCAACAAAAAATATCCAGACTCAGATTGTAATAAATTCACAACAACCAACATTTAATATTACACTTGAACCAGAAAACAATACATCTGTTGACAAACATCCAATGATATACACACATTCGCAGTTTACTTCACATAAACAACAAATAGAGAATATTAAAGCAGACATAAACAATATCAAATTGCACCAGACAAAACTGAAGGAACTACAGCCTCACGATATTCACCAATTTACATTAGGTTATACGGCTACAACAATCAGCATAATCATCATTGTATATTTCATAATCAGGAAATTACGTAACAGCAACAATACACTCAATGTTAAACCGACACCTGCGCCACGAGCCACAGCCCACGTCGAAGATCATAGTTTTGAAGTTAGAAACTTCAAGAGGGCCCAGAATGTTAACTCTAATAATTAATTTTTTTTGTAAAGTTACTTATTATCATATTATACATTATTTAACATAGCTTATGTATTGTACTCATATTTCCGTTTAAAATTATTTTTTTGCTGATATAATAATTTACACATTTTTTAAAAAAATAATAAAAAAATATTATTATTGTAGTACATAGTGCATTGACCATACAAAAAAAGAATATTTATTTGCATTATAAGCGAATTTTGCAATTATGCATTTTTTTACATTACAGGTGAATTAATTATGTTGAACCATATTAAATTATGGTCAATGCACTAACCTTGAACAAATGTAAATGAACTTAGAAAATAAGCATAAGAAATATGTATCGATAATATTGGAAAATTTGTATATAAGCAGTAAAATTTAAATAAAGTGTGTTCAGTTATCAATCAGAACCTGTGCGTATCATTCAAACCCATTATCAGTCTTGAAGTCTTAGAATCTGAGTTACCTTTTTCTAAGACATTAATCATTGTAAATAGAATTAGAGATACCTGATTTTGATCTATTTTAATACACGTGTACAGAATTAGAGGAACCTAATTCTGAATCAACCTACATTCTTAAACACAACTATTTAATATCATTCTCAAACCAAATTTTAAAACTTAAACCATTCATTTAAAAAGTGCAAGAACTGGTCAGTTCTGCATGGTGCGGTCATGGAGTTGGCAAAAAATAGGAAGTTAATCTGACCTGCCTATACTTTAGAATATATTATCAGAAATTTGAATAGCCTCTGATATTTAGTATTAGCATTATTATAGTCATAAATATTTTTATACAGCATTTTTTTTGAACAAAAGTTTTAAAATTGCATGTATTTTTAATTCTGTTTTTTTCTATAAAATATATGTAACTTTGTTTTGAACTTAAATGAACCTAATGAATTCGGACAAAAAAGCGATGAATTATCAATCGTCTTTTAATACAGTTGAAATTATACAATATTTTAATATTTTAATAGTTGGTATTATATTTAATTATTTATTATTATAATTATATATGTATACACTAAACAAATTTATGGATTTATAATGTTTCGAGGATGTATTTCCAATTATTAATTGATTAGAAATTAAATGCCGTGTAAAAGTAGTTGTGAACAATACTGTACATCCAGTTTTAGTTTAACTGTAGTTGGAAGACAGTTTTCAAATTTAAAAATTTTAAAATTAAATATATTACTATATATATGATGTATAAAGTATAATATTAATATGCAAATTATGTATAAAAATATCTAAGAAAGTCATAGCAAAGCAGAAGAAAAATTTTGATCACGATCAAAGTGGATTTTGCACTTATAATAGTGGTAACGTAGTAAATGAATGATATATTCTTCAAATATAGCTGTTGTGGTATCTTAAAAGGATATTTGTTTGAGGCCTGTTACCTATCAAAATTGTTATTTAATTCTTTTCAGAGGAAAACCATCAGATTGCAGTGTAATTGATAAATATTCGGTAATTATAAACTTTCGCTTTCAGCTGGTTTTTTTTAAACATTAAAAATCGAAAAATATATGAATCTTCATGATTCTAGTCTCAAAATGTTCCATTTAACTTCGGATTTATGAAAAAAGTATAATAGTTACAGTTTGATGCGTAGGAGAGTGTGGGTAGATAGTTAAAAGAGCATATAAAAAAATCAGTTTAATTCAGTTCAAAAATGTTGATCAGTGTTAACGAATGACGCTAATTATACAGCACTTTTCATACTCTTTTAGCATCCCCGCACCCACCTGCCAAAATTCTCTTTTTTTCATTTATATTTTAGTTTTCATTCTATAAAATTTTTCAATCTTACTAATGAAAAATTACTCATGAGTAATCACCACCCACCACCACCCACACCACTCCCCGCATCAAACAGCCACTATTATATTCTATTCATAAATCCGAAATCAAACCAAAGTTGAAAAAAAAGCAAAAAGGTTGACTTTTCAATTTTTTATGAGTAAAAAACTAGCTGATTGTGAAAGTGTATATGTAATTACCAAATAATGTATTCATATATCTATGAATAACAAAAAGGTTCATATTTAACATTACACACAAATATTTTCATAAAGAAATATGTTAAGAAAGGTCATTGATACTATATACATTATAGATCCTGATATACATCATTGAACAATCTATTTTTATAATTACACTTGTATGTATGTGTACAAAATACCATATATACGATGTATACATACAATCATGTTTATGTATACATGTTGTTGCGCATGTTGTTGTTAATGTCTACTATGTCATGTCTATTATGTATGTATTAGAATTAGTTTTTACATCGCATTCAATGTTATACCAAAGACCAATATAATATACCATGATATAATATATTCTATATATCTGTCTTTGGTTATATCAAACTTGTTTATTCATGTTATATGCTTTATGTATGTATGTGTACGAGATCGTCTTCAATTCAATATGGATCCTTACATATCCTTATGCACGAGCATAAACCATACATGGAAAATAAATATATATGATCAAAATCTCTCAAAAATGTTCAAATTTATATTTATATGTTCCAGCCAATGATATTCATTTATTCTATTTTCAATACTCAAAATATACATTTACATATAAATAACACTTATATGTGTGGAATATCATATGAATTAAATGTACATTTTAAATAGCATTGTGTATTGTTTAGTGCTGCAAAACATTGACAGGTGTTCATTTCATTTGTGAGAGCAAATATTTATAATAAATGAGAACAAATTCGAAACACTATGGTCCGTCTACACAATTAGTTTTGATAACTCGATTTACAAAAACAATTCCATTATATCACAGACTGTCAGACACATTTATTTAAATCATTATAATTGTGTACAGGGTACATAACTAAAAGCAATTCGAAAAATTTTGAAAAACTTTTTTGATTTTGATGAAGCTTTTTCGAACTTTATCATATATGTGAGTGTGTCGTTTTTGGAAAAATTACCACTTACACTAAAAAGAAAATCTATTGAGACGAAGAACTATATTATCTTTGATGTATATGCATATCTTTACTCGTGTCGTATGATTGTGATAACATTTCTTTCTAATATAATAGAAGACAAAAAATGGACCGTTCTCCGTTATTGTGAGAAAAGTAGGTAGGTAATAAGATTAGAATAAAAATTTACGAGTCTGAGTCTGAGTTTTGATCAGTAAGCATTGGGTGTAGGTGTTTTTATCATAAAAATGTAAAGTAGTGAAAAGTAATTCTTGTATATAAATAAATTTGTGTAATAAAAGTATAATTTGAAGAAAAAAAGAATAAAGTGTTTTATTTATATATATATAAAAAAAAACGGCTTACACAATTATTATGACAAATATGTAAAAAACAATTAACATTATTCCTAATATTAATTTAATATTAAGAAATTAGTGACCTACATTTTGTAACTATTTCAAATCAATTTATTTATAAACTAATTATATGTATATTAATTGATTTAAACTTTGTATAAATATTGAAATTTATTGTTAATAAAGTCAGTTATTTCCAACGTTAATTCTGATTAACATTATCAGTGTTAAATAGTGATTTTTTATTTAAACAGTAAAAAACCAACAGAGAAAAAGAACTAATTAAACATTGTGCACTGGTGTTACTGCTAGGGTACAAATTGTACTGTTTATATGATTCGGTGTACTGGCGATTCTGCTTGAGACACAAATCAAAGTTCTTTTAAAGACAATCAAATTAGGTTGTCTACAAACAGGCTTCATGTTGCATATATGCAACAGTGGGCTATTTTTAATACAATTTTTCCTTATATTGATTTTCGCATTTTTCAGTTTTCGAACGGTTGAAGATGCCTGCGCGTATCTGGAATCAATAATAACAGATGAAGAAGAAGATGCTAGAGTGGATGCAATTTTCATTGAGCCATCGGCTCCTGATAACATCAACTCGGATGAAGATTCAGGCGATGAAGATGGTGGTGGCAAGCTTTATAATTTACCCAAATCATTTTTGATCAAGCCATGTACCATTCAAATTACTCAAAACAAACAGATCGAGCAAGGCTGTCTTGATGATGCACAATCCGATGATGAAGCACTTCAAGTCGAATTGGAAGAAGTTATGAAACATTCATATGCCAATATTGAAATAGATTTATTAACTTCAAATACTCCAATTCCACTAAAAGAATCATCAGCATCAACACAAGACAAAGCATCAACATTAGAATCCGAATCAATTCAAAAAGTGCTTATAACACCAGAAAAACTACCTAAACGAAATGGATCTAAAATGTCTGGAAAATCATCGAAACGGAAGAAGACAGCAAATGTAACTGAAGCTATTGTTTGGCTGAATGATACTGAACAAGAAGGAAAGCCTCTGTTTCCAGAGTGCGATTATCGTGACTGTTTTAAATTAGAGTCACGACAACAATTCGAAAAATTTTTTGATGATGAAGTAGTGCAGTTGTTAGCTGACGAAAGCTTCAATTATGCCGTTTACTGTGGAAAGATGAATCCAAATATTACTGCACAGGAGATCTGCGTTTTTCTCGGTATTCTTATTGTTACTGGATATCAGTTCACTCCATCAAAACGCGATTATTGATCCAATGATAATGATCTCCACAATAAATTAGTTTCAGATGGAATGAGATGAATGCTTCATTGACAATGCTAAACAAGACCTTACTGATAGTATTTGGAAATTACGTCCACTCACAGACGCCTTGAAGAAACTATTTATACAAAACTTCCATCCAGAACAGGATTTGTCGTACGATGAATCCACGGTACAATACTTTGGGCGACATGGCTGCAAACAATTTATTAAAGGAAAGCCTATACGTTTTGGTTACAAAATGTGGTGTTTAAATACACCTCTTGGGTACCTAATAAACTTTGAAATGTATCAAGGCAACAATCCTCGTTTGAATTCGGACTATGCAACCAAATACGGTAAAAACATGTCACCATTATTTTACATGATTGATGACTTTGATGAAAATGTGAAAGCGCTCCCATTCTGCTTCTACTTTGATAATTTGTTTACCTCACCGAATGCTTTGATTGGGCTTCGTCAGCGCGGTTATCATGGAACTGTAACCATTAGAGAAAACATAATTCCTAAATCATGTCCTTTACCAGATAAGAAAAAACTGAAAAAACAAAAACGTGGTACTGTTATGAGCTGTAAAATGAATGGCAGTAATATAAGAATCACCAAGTGGGTTGACAATTATGTTGTTTCGGTGGCTTCAACATTATTTGGCAAACATCCGCTAGGCAAAGTGCAGCGTTATTCTCGAACAGAGCATCAACATTTTCAAATTACACGTCCAGCAGCTATTGAAAAATATAATCGTAGTATGGGTGGAACTGACAGAATGGACCAGAATATCAACAACTACAGAATAGGAGCTCGTGGAAAAAAATGGTGGTATTCGATTTTCACTTGGATAGTGGATGTTTCACTGCAGAACGCCTGGCTCTTACACCGAAACGGAGGTGGCTCTTTATCACAACTGGACTTTCGCAGAAGTATAGCAATACATTATTGTAATACGTAAGTTAAATCACTATTACTCTTTAGAGATAAAAAAAAAATAAATTTTAAATAAAACAAGTTAAATTATTTTTAAACAATCAACTTTATTTTTTTAAAAAATAAGTTTGTTCGGTATAAAAATTAAATTTATACTGACTGAAAAAATACTTAACTAAATTTTACAAAAATTAAAATACTTGATTTAGAATTTTATAATTTTTTTATATTTTCTCACGAAAAATAATTATTTAACAATTTTTATAATTTTTCTATTCTTTCTCACGAAGAATATTTTTGGCTATCGTATTACATTACATTTACTTAATATATAATATACAGAGTGTCCCGATTCAACATGTACAAATTGGTACCACGGAATTCCTTGAAATGTTTCATGAAAAAAATTGTACTACCAAAAATTTCTATCGACCCTATTTTCGACGCTAGAGGGCGTTGAAAATTTTGATTTTTTTGCAGGACCTTCAAATACAAAATCATGCGTAACTTTTTGTACACCATACTTTGGAAAATTTAGTGTTCTAGAGAATAATAGGAAACTAAATGACCTTTCTTTTCATATACTATAACAAGTATTTTGGAATTCGGTTCTAAATAAAAAGAAATCCTGAAGTCAAAATTTATGACGAATTTTTTAAAAAATTTTGTGTATAAATTGGGTTCCTGAAAAATATTTGCACTACAAAAAATATTTTTATTTTTGCAGTCAAAGCACAAAAATGTTTTCTTTCAAACAAAGAAAACCAGAGCATGATATCTTGAGAGCATGGTCAAAGGAGTGCAAAAATGGTAAAAAATGCCAAAATACGTAAAAAAAATAATATTTCGCAATGAAAAAATTTTACAAACTTCATTTAGGCACATTTTTGTCCATTTCTTCACTACTTTGATCCTTAATAACTCAATAACGGATAAAGATATCATGCTCTGGTTTTCTTTGTTTGAAAGAAAACATTTTTGTGCTTTGACTGCAAAAATAAAAATATTTTTTGTAGTGCAATATATATAATAATATTTATATTATTATATAAATATAAATAGTTTTTGTAGAAATTGTTTATTGGCTTCAGTTAATTTACGATTATTGTTTGCTGTTGTTGACCTTATTGTTGTTGCTTGTTATACAGCAGATGAAGAACTGTTTCTCGACAACTCTCTATTATCATTATATATTAACATTGTTTGTAGGTTTCAAGTGAAGTCGGACTGTGATTGTTTCACCTCTAAAATTAATTAAATCTCTGTCTTGATCAATAATTTTTATTTGTATAGAACTTATTCGCTTGGTGTTCATCGGCAAATAGATTACATTTTTAGTTACTTCGATCATTTTATACCCAGGACCTACATCCGGTGAAAATTCATGTAATGTATGAACTTTTTCATTATTGATGTACGATCCATTAATTAAATTACATTCAATTCGAATGACATTAACCTTTATAATAATGACAGGTAAGTTCGATGTATGAGATATATTGGGTTGTAATGTTATCCTACTAAACCCTAACAGTTTACCGATAGATCGGCCTTTGTTGAAGTAGATTTCTTCATTGCTTTTAATTTCTGTTTTGAGTGTGTTGTTGTTCGCTTTAATTTTAATGTAGTATTTACTTTCTCTTTTTTCCAATTCCTTTTGAAGATACAATGCAATGTCATCAACTTCATAAGATCCCACAGGTATTTCAACAGTTTCATTTCCAATATGAAACAAATTATTATTTCTATCAACGTTTGTTTGTTTCTATGTGTACCTGGTCCTGTTGAAGAATCTAAATTTATTACACCACACTCTTTTTGGTATGGTTTAGCTGGTAATGTATTTCTCATGAAAACTCCTCTAAAGTGTGGTATATATTTAGCATCAGAAATTATATCTAATTCTGTAAGTGGTTTATTAGGTAGCTGCTTTAAGAGTTTTTTGGATTCAGAAATAGTCCTAATCCTTATTATATGGCTTCAAATGTAATCCTTTACCCATGGCTATAGCTTCCATAGGTATGAAGATATTTAATAAATAACCGTAAAGCAGTTATTAGGGGGTTATTAGTGCGTATTGGGGGGGTTATTAGGTGGTTATTAGTGGTTATTAACGGTTATTGGGTGGTTATTGGGTGGTTATTAGGTGGTTAAAGTGATTATTAAACAGTTAAATACTACCTGTTAATTGATTTTCAAAACAGTCAAAAGGTGATAGCTAAGCAGTTAATATGAGTAAAAAAGAAGTACTAAAGAGATTAGTAAAGATTACGAATGAAGTGCGTAAAAAAATTAAAGCAATTAAGTCAGGTAAAATCAATACTGACAAATTACTTGAGGTGACTTTTAAACCTATTACTGAACCACTTAGAGAACTTAACAAAGAATCGAAAAAAGAACGTGATATTAAAAAAGAATTAGAGAAACCAAAAATTAAAAAGGAATTGGAAAATGATTGGCAATCTGACTATAACTTTAAAATATCAAAAAATAGCAGCTTTCAAACACCCAATAATACAGTAATAGATGAATTGAGTCATAGCACTCCATTGCAAAGATCTCTTCATGAATCTAACAATAACTTAAAAAACAGCAGTTTTCAAACATCTGACAATGCAATAATAGATGAATTAAGTCATAGTACACCACATCATAAATTGCGGAGATCTCTTCATGCATCTTTAGAAGAAAACCTACAAACATATTATACTAAAGAGTATTTCAATCAATATAATATCGATAAAGCTTATGGGCCACGATATAACAAACAAGAAAATATATTCTATTTAGGTCGTAAAAAATTCAATTTTGATGATGATGTAATAAAAATAGGAGATAAGGAATTCAAAACAACTCGAGGTTTATTAGAACTAATTTTCATGAAAAAACCCAGTTTATAAAGATATTTTATTAAAAACAATTGTTTATAAAAAAGATGTAGACGATGAGCATAGCCATATTAAAGGTAATGGTGGAGCAAAGTATAAACAAATTATAAAAGAATTAATTACTTTACGTAAAGGAAAAGGAATGATGATGTATAACAGTAATAAACCCAATTATAAATATTGGGATGATCCTAATGAATTGGTAGATAGATTAAAACTTCTCATAGTATTACAACAAGCGGGTCATACAAATCATAATAATGAAATTATATCGATTATCGAAGAATTGCGAGAAGCAGATATAATCGTTTAACATTTCTTTAAAAACATCATAAATACAATGAGTGTTGATAACTTTGGTCGTTTTGCTAAGCATACTAAAATTACGAATGAACGCGGACCTCCTGGAATAGGGTTCAAGTTAACAAAAGAAGGACATTTTGATTTAAGTTCTAAGCGTTTAACTAGCTTAGGAGACCCAATTCAGGATACTGATGCAATTACAAAACAATTTCTCACTAAAATGTTAAAGGGATCTGAAAATAAACTTGATGAAATTAATAAAAGTATAGCGGATATCTATGATAAAATTCAACATATGGCAATATTTGTTGACGAAGTAAAGACAAAAGTGTCTCAGATAATTAACGAGTATGATCAAAATTTCGATGAAATTGATAAATTTATGTTGGAGTACAGAGAAAATAAATATTCATTATCAGATGTGTTGAATCAAATTAAAAAACATGAATCTACATCAAAACCTCTATAAATTGATTGATATTTCATAAATCACTCTATTCTACATAAACATGAGTAAAAGACAACTAGTAGAAGAATTACATAAGGTGGCGCAAAAGAAATTTAGCCGTCGTAAAGTTGTTATAAATGGTATAGATGATCTTTGGCAAGCTGATTTGGTTGAAATGGGTGCTTATTCAACTAATAATAAAGGATATTGATTTCTATTAACGGTGATTGATACGTTTTCAAAGTTGCTTGGGCTATACCTGTTAAAACAAAAAATGGTGTAGATATAACTATAGCAATGAATAGCATATTTGAGAAATCATCACAAATACCAAAGAATTTACAAACTGATCTTGGAAAAGAATTTTATAACCAACATTTTAAAGAACTAATGAAAAAATATAATGTGAACCATTATTCAACTTATAGCACATTAAAAGCGTCAATTGTAGAACGATTTAATCGACGTTTAAAAGGTTTAATGTGGAAAGAATTCAGCATGAGAGGATCTTATAAATGGATTGATAATGTACAAGAATTAGTTGACAAATATAATAATACCAAGCATCGTACAATTCAAATGAGGCCAATAGAAGTCAACTCATCTAAGGAAAAATTTCTACTGAAAAAGGTTTATAATAATTTAAAAGTATTCCGCAACCCAAAATATAAGATTGGTGATTATGTGAGAATCAGCAAATATAAACATGTATTTGAAAAAGGCTATACGCCAAATTGGACAACAGAAACATTTAAGATTAAATCAATTAAAAATTCAAATCCTGTTATGTACTACTTAGAAGATTTTAAAGGAAATCCTATTGAAGGAGGGTTTTTTGAAAAAGAAATATCAATAACAAAACATCCTAATATATATTTAGTTGAAAACATTTTAAAAAGAAAAGGAGATAAAGTTTATGTAAAGTGGTTAGGATTTTCTAATAAAGATAATTCTTGGATTAATAAAACAGATTATAAAAATTATAATTCTTTATTTTTATTCAATAAAATTTACAATATTTAATTATATATTTTGTGTTTTTATTTAAAAACAATTATTGGATATACAATCTTAAAATTCTTTCAGTTTCATATTCATGATATTCATAGCAGCTTATATTTAATTTTCGTTTCTTATAATTACTATCATAAGTACAACGTATTGCCATCATGTTGTCATCCTGAAACCCTAGTTTAAAATGTCTATAAATTGGATGATCACTTTCAATATAGCCTCCAATATTTCTTTCTTTTTTAATTAATTCTTGCCTAAATGCTTCAATGGCTTCATCTACTGTTACATATTTTGGTTCAGGTTTTTCTCTATCCGATTCTGTTGTTGTTGTTGTTGTTGTTGTTGTTGTTGTTGTTGTTGTTGTTGTTGTTGTTGTTGTTGTTATATTTTCATCGTCATTCTGAGGAACTTCTGATTTCGTTGCATTTGAAGGTATTGTAATTGTTAGCAATTGAAATGATAAATCAATTTGAACAGTATCATTATTTGGTAATTGAAGAGCAAATTCCAAATTTCCTTTATTTCCTTTTGATGAATCTAATTTTATGGGTATAGGTCCACAAATTGCATATGATAATAGAGCAAATAAAATAAAAATTTTTGCATTCATTGTTAAAATGTTTGATATGCACTCGATGACGGTTGAACTACTATTAAACTTTAATTGAAACATTCGTGCAATATATATTACTTATTTAGGATTTGATTTTTCCAGTTTTACGTTTTCTATTTTTACTTGTAATACATCTTGATTTTTTAATGGTATTGGAGATTTGTTTTTGTTTTTATCAATTAATCGATTCCAATTTTCTTCTTTATCATTAGTTAATTTTTCTACTCGGCCCCAATCTTCTTCATCAGCAAAAGGGAAATCTGTTGGAAAATGATTCACATTTCTATATGCAACTGACCCATCATAGCATTCACCTAACACCACTATTTCTCCACCAATAACTTCAAATTTTACATGTTGAAATTGAGAAAAATTCAGAACGAAATGTAAATGCGATAAAAAATTTTCTCCTTTGCGTAAA
Organism: Villa cingulata; assembly: GCA_951394055.1. Lineage (NCBI taxonomy): Eukaryota > Metazoa > Arthropoda > Insecta > Diptera > Bombyliidae > Villa > Villa cingulata. Next base: position 22,289,066 of record OX596022.1, on the reverse strand, counting down.
TTGAAAATCAAGTTCGTATTTCCATTAATTGGTGTACACCACACCTTGAGTACATCAGAAGACACAGCAGCCTCTATAACTCTAAAATTTTTCCTTGCACCTTTACAGACAGAAAATTTATTTGTATCGTGAATTGTTTCAACCCAGAACATGTTGATTATACTTGCAGACGAGAACAAAACTGATGTGTGTTTAATATTTCATACCTTTATATACTCGACAGGTGCAGATCATTCTTACAACAACAATTAAAGATATGTTTTCATGAAATATCATATGTTTTCTATATGTGATCATGTAAATTATAAAAAAGATTTATTTTAAATATCATGTTCAAGGTCGTTATACTTTTTTATATAAGTTTCAGCGACGTGCGGTCTAAAGTGCAGAGCGTGCAGAGCACACCCTGAAGTATTGTTCAAGAAATAAAAAAATAAATCACTTTAAAAAAATTTGTTTTACACTTTTCAAATATTTCAAATTCGTTTTTCACACATAAATATGTACATGTCACTTTCAACAACATTCAATGAGAGCAGCAGCATTAACTATAATAAGAATCATGTTAGTGTAGTATTTTTCTTATAATCTTATCCAATTGGAAACTCTGTAAGTGCAGAACAAAGTCTGCGCGCTGACTTCATATGAAAAAATTCAACAAACCAATAGCGGTAAAGAAATACTAGACAATGTAATAGCTATACGCTTAATGGTACACAGAATTCGCTGCACCTACTCACTATTTAGCAACATGCTTATAAAAGGTTGAGTATTATTATATTATATCACTATCGCTAACAAATTAACAAGACTGCGCGCTGATATAATACTTATGAAAAAATGTAACAATCCAACAGCAGAAAAGAAATACTGTATAGACAATGTAATAGCTATACATTTAATATGATTTAATGGTGCACAGAATTCTCTGCACCTACTTGCTTTTTAGAAATATGCTTATAAAAGGTTGAGTATTATTATATTATATCACTATCGCTAACAAATTAACAAGACTGCGCGCTGATATAATACTTATGAAAAAATGTAACAATCCAACAGCGGTAAAGAAATACTGTATAGACAATGTTATAGCTATACGTATACACTTAATGGTGCACAGAATTCTCTGCACTTATTATCAATGAATTATTATTGAATGTACGTATGTACGTACATAAATGATACATGCAAAAAATAAATATCAATATATAATACCAGACTAAACAAATACTCGTTTTTTTTGAATTGTTTCAAAGGCAGTTATTTTTTTAATGATAATTGAAATTTGGTTGAGGATCCTAGTATCTATTTATTTTTCTACTTCGAGTTTTTATATTATTTATATAAAATTTTTAAAGTGTGTTTAAATCTTTATAAAATGGAAAATAAGTGTACTTGCGTAGTTTGTGATTTATTAAATCAGCCTTTTTCAAGGCTAAATCATACTGAAAAAAGTGACTTAATTAAAAAGCCGCGTTTTATTCCTCATTTGAATTTAACTAAAGAAGTTACGGTTAAAGGAAAAAAGTGTGAAAGACATTTTAATATAGAAAACTTTAATAAATTTTCCTGGCTAACAGGTTGTGAAAATAAGAAAAAATTGTTTTGCTGGCCTTGTCTGTTTTTTACACTCACAGATAAGGAAAAATCTGTGTGGACTACTACTGGGTATGATGACTTAACACATTTCAATGTCGCTGCTCTGAAACATGAAAAATCCCAGCTACACATCAGATCTGTTGTTTCGATGAAAACTTTTGGCAAATCGCGTATTGATTTACAGCTGGATGTACAAAAACGTATTTCATTAACTCAATACAACGAAAAAGTTGTGAGAAATCGCAATATAATGAAAAGACTTATTGATGTAGTATGCTACTTAGGAACTCAAGAAATAGCTTTTCGAGGGAATGATGAATCTTTGGCTTCCGACAATAGAGGAAATTATGTAGAGCTTTTGCAGTTTTTGGCACGATATGATGAAACTTTGGCTAGCCATCTTAATAACGCTACTGTTTTTTCAGGCATATCGAATAGAATTCAAAATGATATCATATGCTCTATTAATAACGTTTTACTTGCCAATATTAAAAAAGAAATTTTAAATTCGAATTTTGTTGCTGTTATGGTGGATGAAACGGTTGATGTTTCTCACAAATCACAGCTATCAATTGTTTTTAGATATGTAATTAACGACCAACCAAATGAAAGATTCATAGGATTTTTTGATATTAGCACAGACAGAACGGCAACAGCAATAGCTAAGTTGATCGATGAAGTTTTCAAAGACTGGAATATTGGTGAAAAATTAGTGGCTCAAACATATGACGGAGCAGCAGTAATGTCTGGTTCTGTGGGAGGCACACAAAAACTAATAAGGAACATTTATCCGCAAGCACTGTTCGTTCACTGCTATGCACATGTTTTGAATTTAGTTTTACAGCGATCTGTATCTTCTATTAGAGAATGCAAAATATTCTTTTCAAGTATGGAAGGTTTATCAACTTTTTTTTCAAATTCTTCCAAAAGAAATAATGCTTTGGATGCAATTGTAAAGAAGAAATTCCCCCATTCAGCTCCAACTAGATGGATATATTCTTCAAGAATTGTTAATACAGTTCAAAGTCACTGGGAATCTTTATGTGACTTATTTGAAAATATTTTAGAAAACCCAGAAATGTGGGACTCAGACACAATTGCGTTATCGAGTGGCCAGTTAAACTTTTTGAACAGTTTTGAAACAGTTTTTCTGTTGAATATATTTTCCGAAATATTTTCATTCACAGACTTTTTGTACAACATTTTGCAAAAAACGAATGTGGATATTACATTTTGCATCAATCAAATAGAAGAAACAAAGAAAAAAATTAAATCACTCCGCAACAATTTCAACCAAATGTTTTCCGAAACAGTTAACAAGGTTGGAGAACCAAAGAAACGAAGAAAACAAGTTGATGAGGATTTGGTTACTTTTTACAAAAGAACATATAATGAAATTATTGACACCATATCGACGCAAATAGATGATCGGTATAGAAATTTAGAAGAATTTAAATTTTTGGAGTTGCTAAATTCAAAATTTTATGAAAAGAATGAGACAAGTTTTCCACTGGATGCGTTCACATCATTAAAAGAGAATTATGGAAAATTTTTCGATGAAGTCAAACTTAAAAATGAACTTCAAGTGATTTATTCCTCTGAAAGTTTTAAAGAAAAAACAGTTTGCAAGCTTTACAATCACATTGTAGAATGTGATTTAAGTGAAGTATTAAGCGAAACAATGAAACTGTGCCTGCTAGTAATGACCATTCCATTTTCAACAGCCGATGTAGAAAGATCTTTTTCGGCTTTGAAAAGAATAAAATCTTATTCTAGAAACAGGATGGATCAGGAAAGACTATCTTCTCTGGCACTCATGTCTGTTGAAAAAAAATTTCTTTCGAAAATGCAGTCAACAAATGTTTTCTACGAGGATGTTATAAATGATTTTGCAAAGAAGGAACGGAGAATAGAACTGATGTTTAAATAATTACATACATATTATCAATTGATGACATATGTACATACATTATTTGACTAATTCAAATGTTTCATTATCTGTTTTACTTTTTATAATCACACAGGAATAAATTAATTGTAAGAGGATTAGGCCTACCGGGGACACCTCTCTAAAAAAAATGCGCCAAGAGTCTTACCTCAAAAAGGTGGTGGGGAAATAGACTTTTACTGAAGTATAGTTTCGTTCGATTTTCTGCACACTCAATCATCAGGTCCACCGCACGTCACTGATAAGTTTGAAGTTTAAAATACATAAAAATGTATATTTAATTGTTTCAATATAACATTCTTATCAGTTAAATTGGTCTATAAATGTGTATACAACCATGTAGATATAAAGTTATATATTTTTAAAATGTATTTTAAGTTCTAATGACCTACATTATTATATGTGAAAAAATGTATCATGTTTTTTCTATTTTGTTATTATGTAACTTATAAAAGATTTATTTTTAATCTGAGGTTCAAGGTTCAATACATATATTATATATTAAGTTCTAATGACCTACATTCATATTTATGTTAAAAAATAAGTTTAATATATGTAGTATTCATACTAAATAAATGTATATAAAAGATAAAAAATTTTGTATTTCTTATCAATTTTGAATATTAACATTGACATAGAACAATTTTTTTGGTTATTCAATTACATCTTATACATAAATTCCCATATACAAATTACATATTATCATTTTTTACTTTCTAGCATAAAAAAATTTTTTTAATTTTTTTGTTTTTAGGTTTTTTCTTATCTATCCCATTTCTCTCATAGAGCATAAATTGTATGGTTTAATTGTTTTTTACTTTTTACAGATTTTGCTAGTTAACATATTATATACATTATAATAATAATTGTGTTGCAAAAAAAATTTAATTATGTATGTTTGCAATGTATGTATAAGATGTAATTGAATAACCAAAAATTGTTCTGTGGGAAAATTCTTTTCACTTCTTGTGGTTTTTAACTAGAATTTTAGCAAATATTATGATAATCAGTATACTTGTGATAATAATTTTATTGCAAAAAAATTAAATATGTATGTTTGTAATGTATAACGGTGTAATTGAATAATCAAAAAAGGTGGACAAATTGTTATATAATATATTTTATTTTAATTAAAAAATTTTCTTTTCTTTTAGTATATGATTTTTATTTTTTATTATTTTAAAAATATTTATACATTATATAATATTGTTTCTTCTTCTCCATACATTCTTTGCAGTTTAAGTTTATAGGATTTCCCTAATTCTCCCTCATTCACAATACAAAATTGTTTACTCTCGAACTTGTTTAATTTTTCATCGGTCAGATCAATAAATCTTGAAGGTAAAAATATATTGTAGTCATCAAGTTCTAGTACAATGCGTTGTCCATATTTCGTTTCAACTCTCCGATAATTTATAATTCGATACTCTTTTCCTATTTCCATATCTTTCACATGTAAAATGCTTTTTAAAGCCTTCTCATTAAATGACTCCAAAAGATCATCTCCACTATTTCTTCGTTCTGTGTAAAACCCGTTGAAATCCATTTCTCAATTAGAAATCTAAATAAAACAGGAAAAGAATTCAAAAAATAATTATTTTAAAACAAAAACTTGTATATATATGTTATGATATCAGAATGCTAGTAACGCTTAATTATATATGGTATCGTTAGTTTTTTTCGTGTAGGTTCTACAGGCCAACTATATACCATACAAGTCAAATAGTCAGGAAAGAAAAATGTATTTTCTAACTTTACTCTTAAAAGCGGTTTTCTTAATTCTGCTTTCCACTCCTGAATTGTTAAAATCCTGTTATTCCAAATATTCAATATACTTATTTCAAATAAACTTTGAGGTTCAGTTATAAATTTATAATAACAACAAACTGCTGTTCCAACTGTAACAATTGTTGAATCACTATCACTATACTCTTCCACAGAATCCATAAACTGAAATCATCATTCAACTCGCAGCCTTTTATATCAAAAAGTTTTAAAAATTTACAACAACAACTTGTATTACAACAACAAATACCGGACCGAGATAACCCACAATCACGCAAAATTCCGAGAAACCAACAACAAATTCAATCACCGGAAACCGACTTCCTGCCGCCGCCGCCACCCCTTATCTATTCTTCAAACTTGAATAGCCTTGAAACTCGGCTTATCTCTACGATGACGTCACACCTCGCTTATCTCTACGATGACATCACAACTCCCTTATCTCTACGATTACGTCACCTAAATATTATCTCTACGATGACGTCACACCTCGCTTATCTCTACGATGACGTCACAACTCGCTTATCTCTCCGATGACGTCACAACTCCCTTATCTCTACGATTACGTCACAGCAAATACGATGACGTAATGGAGCAGGACCATGTGGTCCAGAACCGGCATATCCATACTACTAACAAATAAATTTATACAATAGAATACACATTTATGCAAACATTTAATAATGTCTAGTGCCAGCATATAGCATATAGATATAGAGTGAAATATAAAAAATAATACTGCCTAATTCCTTATTACAGGTATGTATGTGTGTACATACAATTTATATTAAAAGCACATTTCAGCATTACACTTTTCACCAGCCGAATAAAATATTGAACAAACATTTATTTTGTTTCCAAACCGATCAACGTTATGCATTTAAACTTTATGGTGAAAATGTGGAATGTGGAGGTTCGATTATGCTGATTTGGTTGTTGAAACTACACACTGATTGTTACTTCTTCTATGCTTCTACTTAGTCGACATTTATTATTTGACACGTGCAGTTGTAAGCAACAGAGGTGAATATTTTTAGTTTTATTATTAAATTGAAGTGTATATAATGTATAAAGTTTACGAATTTGATGATAAGTCAATAATGGCTTTGCCAATTTCATGGGTCGTAAATGATACGGTAAGTTTTTTTTTCAACATTATCATGTACGTACATATATACTTATATCTATATATTATTATAGACAAATAATATCAATAAGGTTCCGTTCGGTCCGAACGCAAAAACGTATATACGAAATAATAAAATGCCATCTAAGCTTTGGCCTTTTTCTAATATAAAGCCAGTAGACGATAAGAAGTATGGTAAGAATGATGAAAAATTCGAATTATAAATATATCATGTCAGATACGATATTTTTATAGGTACGTATGATAGTGCTTTACGAGCAGAATCCATCCTTCTCGATAAAAGTGTGTTAAATCCACCAAAAAAAATAATATAAAAATTTTTCAATTTAACATTAATTAGAAAAAGGTGCCGGTTCAAAGTGTTTAATGAAATAAAAACACAATGTTTTTCAATTTACGTTACAAACTTTATTTAAAATATATTCTCTTAAGCCTAACAATTCAATATCTTAAAACTAAATTACAAACAACTATAAATTACTTAAATTAGTATATATTTAAATTTCAAATAAATTTAATTCAAAATATATACAAAATGAAAATTGCAATTGATTTTAATTAAATATACTACAAATCAAAATAAATTTTGAATTTATGAAATATATAAAATTTACTTTAATTTATAAATTTTGTATATGTACAATATTTCAATTGAACCGGAAATAATTATGCAAATAAATTTAACAAAATATGTTACAATTGAAACAAAATTACAAATGAAATATATCAAATTTACTTTAATTATAAATTTTGCATACGTTCTTAAATACTAATTAAAACTAATTATTCGTTGGTATAGGTCGATCTACACGAATAGATGGCGTTGTAGAAACTATGTTGATTGAAGAACGGATGCTGAAGGTAACGATGATAAACCAATTAAACAATGACTGTTTGAATTTTCAAAGTTTCAAAAAAAATCGTTATGTGAACTGAAGATTGCCGTCGGGAATTGATGACTGTCGAGATGAAAATATTTCTTACTGTCTCAATTAAATTTTAATTTTTCCAAATAGTTTAAGTTTTTTGATGATATTTTTTCAAGAAATTTTCTAAGTGTTTTGTGATGCTAAATCTCGGCTCTATTAGAAAATTTTGTGAAAAATTTTCTAAGTCTTTTTAGAAAAAATTAACTTTAACAATTTTTTCTGATGACGAATTTACAGTAGAAAATTTCTGGTTAAGAAATTTTCTAAGTGTTTTGACGAAGATTAAATTCGATGATTCCCTAATTCTGTAAAAATCCTAAGTATTTTTACAGAAGTTCCTAACTTTTCCCTACTTACTAGCTCAACACGCTAGATTTTGATAGGACTCAACACGTCCTAGCTGATGAGTTTGGTCTCTTGGTTTCCTTGCTTCAGTCTCAACACGACAGTATACACAAGTAATCGCAAAAGACAAATTTTTCTGCGAATCGCAACCCTTTATATACCAAAATTTGCAAACTCTGGAATTTTCTATTTTCCCCGTTGGTGACAAAATTTCTATTTGTCTCATCTTCTCGTCTTTTTTTATGAAACCGTTTTGTTCAAATTGTGTCCGGTAATTTGAATGACAATTTGTGGTGATTGTGAATAACTCTATTGGTAATTATATTTAGCTGGTACCTTTTTGACAGTTTTGACATGGTCGTATGTAATGTATGTATATATATACAATATATATGTTATATGTATTATGTATTCCAATGTTTTTATTTTTGTTAGTGTTCATTGTTTAAAATGAAAGTGTAGTTCAATTAAGTATTTTGTGTTCAATGTTTTGTGATATTTTTTTATATTTTCTGTTTTATGTTTAAAATAATGATTCAGTGTCGTGCTAGTTGTTTTGTGCAAGTATAGTAAGGTATAGTAATATTTGATATGTGATATAATTTTTCTACAAAGTCTTTCCACTTGGTAACTAATGCTTCTGAAGGTCGCTCATCCCAATCACATCGCAATGCCCATAATTGCTGCATAATAATTTTTGCTGTCATTATACATGGTGATATCCATCCAAAGGGATCGAATAATGATGCAATTTCGGAGAGGATAGTTCTTTTAGTAATTTTTTCGTAGTCTTTAATAGGTTATACGCAAATGGTAAAACTATCAGAAGCAGGACTCCATTTAATACCTAATGTCTTAACATTAAAAAAATCAGTTATTGTCAATGATTGTTTTAATTCACGATCTTCTAATGGAATTTGTTCTAACAATTTTGGTTCGTTGGCTATCCATTTCCGTAATCTGAAACCTCCTCTTTTTAATATTGCACATAATTCTTTTTGTATGTTCAATAGCTCGTTTAAATCTGGATGTGAATAACATAGGTCATATACATACATATACATTTTTATAATATCTGCAGCCCTTGTATAATTTTCATATTCATCGTCAGCTAATTGATGCAATGTTCTTATTGCTAGAAAGGGTGCAGCAGCTGTTCCAAACGTTACTGTGGTCAATGCATAATCTTTGATAGATTCTGAAGTTGAATTTCTCCAAACTATACGTTGTAAGTCGTACTGTTCTGGATTAATATGTATCATACGATACATTTTCTCAATATCTGCCGTAACCGCGTATTTAAATCGTCGCCATCTTAATAAAGTTGTGGCCAAGGTTGGTTGAATAGTGGGACCAATGAACATTTGTTCGTTTAGACTCATTCCGTTACTTGTTTTGCTTGATGCATTAAATACAGTTCGTAATTTTGTAGTAGTACTTTCTTTTAGAATTCCATGATGTGGCATGTAATAATGGTTTTTAACATTGTTGTTCAATTTAAGTTCAATCATGTGTCCTGCGGTTAAATATTCTTCAATATTCTTTTTATATAGTTCATAATATTCAGGATTCTGTATAAATTTCCGTTCTAATGTGAGAAACTGCGAGACTGCCTTTTTTCTACTTTCTCCAAGTTCTGGACTACTTGGTGTTTTAAATGGTAAATCGACCTGATAACTACCATCATGAAGCCTTATTGTTGTTTTTTGATACATTTCTTCGCATTTCTTGTCTTCTGGCTTTTGATGAACAACATTTAAGATTTCTTCTTGGTCCCAAAATCTTCTTAATTGTTCATCCAATGTATTAGATTCCTGAATCTGTACCAGAAATGTTTTGCTAGATTGTGTAGCACGTCCCACACTGCCAATTACAATCCAGCCTAATGCTGTATTTATTGCTATTGGATGAGTAGGAATTTTTGATTTTTTAATTCCTTCTCGAACTATATTTGCGTATACTTCTGCTCCGAGTAGCAAATCTATTTTTCCTGGAACATTATAATTAGGGTCAGCTAATGGTATATTTTTCAAATGATTTATCTACAATTTACCTACATGTTGGTAACTCATTAGTAATACTCTTTATCACTAATGCAGTTACTCTTTGTTTGAAGGTACCTTGTACCGATTCCAAGACAAATTCTGTTTGTGAACTAGCTACCGTGGCACTCCTTTGATTAAGTCCACTGATGAGCTGATTCGTTCGTTTATTCTCTAGTTGCAGGCATTTCGTTGCTGCAGCAGTAATGAAAGTTACTTGCGAGCCTGAATCAATCAGCGCTCTCATTATTTCAAAGTGACCCTGTGCATTACGTATCCTGACCAATGCCGTAGATAGCAATGCCTGATTAGTATTTGTAGAGAAGAAATTTTTTACATCATTTTCTTCTGTAGTTTTATTAATAACAGCCGAATCGGCATATTCACTGTTATTCTGTTTTGCTCGAGCAGAAGTTCCTTTTGCGGTATTGAAGCTAGAATGTAGCAATGTATTATGTTTCTTTTTGCACGCAGTACATGTAAATTTACTTTTACAGTTTTTGTATTGATGGCCACCTGCCAAACAATTCATACATAAATTTGCCTCTTTAACAAATTTTAATTTCTCATTTGCGGATAATGTTTTGAATTGTTTGCAATTAAACAATCTGTGATCTGAATTACACTTAGAACATTTCAAAATTTGATTATTATTTTTATTGTTTTGCGACAAGAATACGTTGCTTCGTTTCGGCGGATTTACTGCTTCTAGAACTCTAAACCTGGATTCTAGAAATTCGATCAATTCTTTAAAAGTAGCTACCTCGTTTTTCTCACATTGTTTTATCTCCCATAATTTTCGTGTTTCAGGTGATAGTTTCTGTAGAGTAAGGTATACAATAATAGGATCCCAATTTTCGATGTTTACTTTTAAAGTTTTCAATTCGTGAAGGATTTCTTCAGTATTGCTTAAAACATCTTTCATAGATTGAGCACTTTCAGATTTTACTGTATTTATTTTACATAATTTCTCTAATTGTGCATTAATTAATACTCTATGGTGCTTATTGCGGTCATCGAATCGAATATCATTCGAACGTATCTTAACGAATCGAATGTATTTACTTTTGGTATTGTGAAACACGATCGAAACGAGCTAAAAGAATTGCCATGTAAGCAATCGATTGTAAAAATTAAAATGCTGATTATTGTGAATTATTATAAGTCAGTTGTGAATAAATGTCAATTTGACGTTTTTATTTTTCAAAATAAAATTTTAATTGCTTTAGATTTTTTAAAAATGATTTCAGTAGAATTATTTTTCAGCGATGATAGTGATAGTGATGAAAATAATAGTGAAATTATACATTTGTTACAGAGGAGAAGACAAATTAGAGATTCATGTAATCCTCTAGAATTGGAAGAAAATAGGTAATCAATTCAAACTCAACATTTTTTGAAACAATTTTTAATTTAGATTGTGTGTATTTTTCTAGTTTTATTCAAACCTTCAGGCTAACCAAAGACGCATTCAGAAATCTACTCGACGAAATCGATTCGAAATTAAGGTCGTCAGTTAAAACAACAGCGATTCCAAATATTATAAAATTAGCATGTCTTCTACGGTTTTGTGTTCAGGGCTCGTATCAAGCTAGTGTTGGAAATGATTTCAACCTTGGGCTTGCACAGTCTACCACATCTCTAGTTTTGAAAGAAATCATATCTGTAATGGAACAGCATGTTTGTCCAAAATGGATAAAATTTAATTATAATATACAGGAAAAAAATCAAGCAAAACATTTTTTTTATGAGAAAAGTGGGTTTCCTGGAATAATAGGCGTAGTTGATGGGACTCATATTAAAATAAGAGCACATAAGAAAAATATTCAGAATTTGTACTACAACAGGAAGGGGTTTTACAGTCTTAATACTATGATTGTAAGTAAATATTACATATGTAGATGAAGATTTTTTTATATTATTACGTGTTTACATCATTATAGGTTTGTGATCATAATCAGATTATTCGGTACGTTAATGCAAAATATCCAGGTTCTGCTCATGATTCCGTCGTATGGAATACATCCACATTGAAATCACACTTAGAAGAAAGTTACGAAAATGGGGATACAAACTCCTGGCTTCTTGGTGAGTTTATATGCATGTATATGTACATATATGCTATTTGGTTCACTCTACTTCATTAATTTACTAACTTTAATTTACAGGTGACGCTGGATACCCTTTGACACCATATCTCATAACACCATATAGAAATGCTGAAGAAGGTTCTGTACAATTACAGTTCAATAAGAAGCACACAAAGGCGCGATTAATAATAGAAAGAACAATTGGGGTCCTGAAAAATAGATTCAGATGTTTATTACGGGCAAGAGAACTACACTATTCACCGGAAAAGGCTACACAAATAGTTAATGTATGTGTAGCTTTACATAATATTTGTGTTAAACATAGAATAGAAGTAAACTATGAACCAGTTGATGAAGAAACTGATGATACCGAAGAAATTCAAAATATTGATGAAAACAATCCTGAAGCCGAAAATATTAGAGAAAGAATTTTAAGAAATATATTGTTCTAAATATGTATTAATAAAATAAAAAGACAGAAATTTATCATAAATAAAATTTTTATTAAGTTTCTTTCTTTAAACATATTGTAGGAACTTAATACACATATTTTCTTGTACATATTGCAGTTTTTTCTTAAAAAATAAAACGAATAAAAAACATGGATCACTGTGAGCAATGAATGTACGGATCACATTTAGGGCCCATATAAAGAATTGCGAAGACTCCTTTCCTGTTGCTTCAGTTCTAAAATTTGCATTTTCAGTTCCAATTTTTTAGCTCTGTCTCTTTGCTTTTGTTTCACTTCTTCCTTATAAACATGTAATTTGTCTTTCTTAATGTTCAGCATCTCTTTTTTTTAATCTTTTTTTAAATAATATATTTTCTTCTTGTATTCACTGATTTCTTTTAAAAATTTTTTTATCTCACTTGTGTCATCTTTTTGTTGTTTTTGATATTCTTTAATTTCTCTCATATTATTTATCATTTCTGTATTAAAATCTTCCATACTTTTTGTTTGGCGTTCTAATAATGTCATTCTTTCGTTGTTTAAAGGGCCCAAAATGGTTCTTCTTATGGTTCTGCGCTGTGATGGAGTGGAAGTAGTAGGCAAATTTGTTGTAGCACACGTTGTTTGTGTTGATTCAACAATTACATCATTGCTCATATCTATCAGGATGTTTTCTTCCTGTTCGTCTTCGTTGGTTATTGTTGCTTCTTCCTCGATGTCGGTGGTCATGCCGAAACTTCTTCCTGGAGGATTTGTGTATGTTCTCAAATTAATTAAATTAATCACCTCCTCCTCCAACTCAGTAAAATGTTGAAGGTTGTTGGGACCACCTCCAGTTCCTTTTAATTCTTTGGTGTTGTGTGTTAATTTCCTCTTAATATTGCACTTAAAATCTGCCCATACCTAAGTTAAAAAGATGCATTATTTAAAAAAAGTCATATAAGTACTTATTCTAAAGACATGTTTTATTACCTTTAACCACTTTTCTCCAGATCGAACTGGAGGACCTAAACTATTTAGTTCATCGGCATATTTCTCTCATTCTGCCTGAATTTTTGATCTTCTATATAACCCTTTTGCAATTTCTGGGTTACATTTCATAATAGATACTAATTTTTCTATTTGTCTTTTGTTGGTTATTTTCCTCCTAAAAAAAAATAATAATTTCAAGCAAAAAATACGGGTTTTCCTAATCAACAAATACAAAATAATAAAATAAATAAATTAAACAATACACTTACATTTTAAATATAAAACTACTCCTCTATCTTCAAAAGTTGTCAAACGAATGAACTTCGTCAAATAAAATACAATCGACAAAATGAACGATTGCAATCGATATTTCACGATTTTATTCGAAATTCACAATACCAAATTCTTTATTCGAAACTGTTACGTTCGACAATCGATAAACGCAATAACCACCTATTATTGTTGAATCTTTTTTCTAGTGTTTGCCACACCTTATAGTAATTAGTTCCAATAATTTCGAATGGTTTAATTATTCTAGCGGCTTCTCCAGAAACACAAGTTTTTAGATAATGTAATTTTTCAACTTCCGAAATTTCCTTATTATTATGCATTAAATTTGTATATAGATCTTTAAATGCGCGCCAAGACTTGTATGTACCATCGAATTTAGGTAAAGATATAGGAGGTAACCTTATTTTAGATTTTTGCGGAGATACGAGTGTTGTAATGTGTGTAGAAGCTTCATTTTATTCATTACTGGCTTTAGTTATAGAATTAATTTTTTCTTGTAACTCGGTGATTAAGTTGAAACATGTTTCTTCAAATTCATCAAACTTATTTTGATCAAGATATTCAGTTGTACTATTACAATCTTCAGCTTGACATATTAAATAATGGTTGTCTTTGAATTTATCCGTTAATTCATTCAATTTTTGAATTCTGCGTTCGTAGACATTAACAGGTTGATTTTCATTAAGATTCTTTTTTATTCTAATTGTAACATTGCCTAATTCCTTTTCTAAATTTTTTTGCAATTTAATTAAATTCTGAATATTATCCATTTTATTTACAAATTATATAATTGATTTTTAAACTCAAAAATTGTTAGGTTACGAAAATTTTCTAATTTTAATTACTGTTCTCAATAAAAAATTGTGTTCTTATTTAATCCGGCTCGAAGGACCAAATGTTAAATCCACTAAAAGAAAAATCTTGATTTAACATTAAATGAAAAAAAGGTGCTGAATCAAAATAGTTATATAAAATAAAAACACAATTTTTTTTACAATTTTACGTTATAAAATTTTCTTATTAAGTACTAATAAATGATTGTAAATAAATTTTCAAATATGCAAAACTTAAAATTATACAAAATTTTTATCTTGATTTTCAAAAATAAAATACAAAAATTCAAAAAAAAAATCAATTTGAATTATTTAAAAAAGCAATTGATTATACTACAATTTTGCATACAATTCGGCAATTAACAATTAAAAAAATAAAAAAAATTGATTTCTACAATATATAATTTTAATAATTTTAATTCCAATAATTAACAATTCAATAATTTAAAAACTTAAACTAATTCGTCGACAGTATAGATCGATCTATATGCGAGATGTCGCTGCCGAATCTTGATGAAAATGCAGGTTTAGTTGATTGTTGTCTAGTACGATGATGAAGTTTAAATTTAAAATATAGTAACTGCCACGATTGAATATTTCCGGTAATGAAATTAAATGAATTTTCCCATCGGTAAACTATCTATTATTTGTTAGATTTTCTGCTGTTGCCGAAATATTTCTAAGTTTAAAATTCTTTCTCCAGTGAAAAATTTTCTAAGTTTTATTAAAATATTCGCCGAAATTTTTCTAAGTTTAAAATTTTTCCTCCAATGAAAAATTTTTCTAAGTTTTTATTTGAATATTCGTCGCAATTTTTCTAAGTGCAAATACCTATATTCCCTAATATTTACAAAAAATTTTTTAAGTATTTTCTGTAAAAATTCCTAGACCAAAAGACTCAATACGTACTTTTGGTGGTCTAGCTCAATACGCTAGTGATTGGAAAATTCCAATTTTAAAAAACTTGAAATTTGGACTCAGTACGTCCTTCAAGAGTGGCCTTTTGCTTCTGCCGCCTTCTAGCTCAATACGCTATAGTTCGGTTTGTAATGTATGGGTGGGTAGGTTTGCGTGTATATGACAGGCTTATGTATAATGTGAAGAAAATAGTGTTGTCTGGATCCTTGTAAAATAATTTATACACACACAAATCCCACATACTTACATCTTGAGTGTATGGATGGTGGTAGTGGCGGCTGCTCTAGCTGGCTAGCACGTACTAGCTCGCCGGATGGGGTGAGGGTTTGCCACTATCCATAACTCTTTTAATTTCAGCAGCCAGAAGCGGTGGAAGGTTGTGAAATCCTTCCCCGATATGCTTCTATATTAATACAACAATAAAAAGGCACCTTCACCGTAGACCTGTAAAAAAAAGGAATTGGCCCCGTTCTGGCCCCCATATGCAGCTGTGGTCATCGGTTGCCACTGTAAAAATAATTAAAAAGTTGCCCCGGACAACCGACGCCACTGCTTACCCACCTCTGTATAATTACAAGTGCTGCTGTCTTGTAAGCCCAACCTAGATAAAGTGCTAAATGAGAATTAATAGAACATGATATTTAAATCTTGGGTTCTGGAAGGGGACTTTGTTGAATCAAAAGCCAATTTTTACAATTTCCAAGCTGAATTTAATTATATTTCATTTAATTCCATCTTTGTGCTACTATACGCTTATAAATATATAAAGAATAAGAAAAAAGATAATTAACCGATATATAATATTCAAAAAAAATAATTCAAGTATGAGGCAATTAGTGTCGTGCAAAAACCATTATAATGTGTTCGATTGTTCGTTAAACATTTTAGTTGAATTTTGTTAAATTTTTCATTTAGGTCTTCATATTGTAATTTATACATAATTTTCTTAAATTTATCGTATGTATATCTATATACATACATATATATACATACACATCCATATACATATAAATAAATGGGTACACACATGTATACCTATATACATGTTTGTACACACACATACATATACATATATATACATATATTAAACAGTTTACAATAATATATATTATGCATTACCTAATATTTAAATATGTGGTATTTTTTTTTCTTCATTACATAAACTTTCATATGTAAAAGTTATACAAATTTACATACATATGTATTTTTTTTTTTTTTTTTTTTTTTTTTTACTTTATGATCGTTACAATCGATGAATTTTATTTATCAAACAGTCCCTAAAATTTTTTTTTTTTTTTTTTTTTTTGTTTTTAAAAACTGATATACATATTTCTTTTCTTCTTTTATTTACTTAATTTTAATCTAAATTTAATTACCTGGGCCCAATTGGTAATTTTATGATATCGGTGGCGCGCATATTATATATTGATGTGATGCTGATGAACATGGTGACAGTTAAGTTTATATATGTTATGTGATGTATATCCTCATATACTTAATTTTAGATAACGATGATAATGACGATGGTAGTGATGATCTCGAAAGTCAATGGTGATAATATAGTAGCTCCCTTTGGATTTATTTTGCATATATGTATGTAATTTTTTTTTTCTTTTCTTTTTTATTTTAAAACATAATGTTAAATTTTGATATTACAATTAATTTTGTTACAATTTATTATTTTTTTTTTTTTTTTTTTTTTTTATCATCACCTAAATAATGCTTTGTACAACGACAATAATCACTATCAGTAATATACCTTTTTGTTTGTTTTATTTGTTATGTAATTTTCTTAATAAATTTATTTAAAAATTTAATTATGAACCTATGTAATATATTTCCTTTACATATAAAATTAAATCAATTTCGTATTATATTTAAATATACTTTATATTCGAATTTTATTTGTTTTCTTTTAAGTATTATTGAAATAGGTATTGGAAATATTATATAACTTTTATTTACTATAATTTAAATTTTATGATTTAAATTTTTTATAGATTTTAACATTATATCGATGCACTTATACTTATTAGATCATGTATACATATCAATTTATATTGTGTTATATTCGTTCTACTACACTAATTAACTAATATAAAAGTTTATTTTCTTTAATTTTGATTCTAGTCGGGGAAGTGATAATTAGCTAATTACAAATTTATTTTTTTTTTTTTTTTTTTTTTTTTTTTTTTAATTTTTTTCCAAAATTTATACAATTGAACTTAATATTTTCCGAAACAAAAAATTCTTTAAAATTAACAAATTCAAAAAATAATTTTTAACTGATCTTGATGACTCCCGAGGCCTGAGTAAAAAACGTTTTTCAATTTTTAAATTCCGATCAGCCGGCAGAAAAAAAATTTTTTTTTTCTTTTCGATAATGCACACTACATATGCACACATACATACATACATATAATATGATACATGTATTTTCCAATTTCGGCAGCATCACACCACCCGAAACGTTACATTTTCTTTGTTTTAATCTTCTATTCTCTTTCTAATCAATTGGTACTTTCGCTGAAACAAAATATAGAAATTTCCAGTACATAAGTGCTAGAAATTTCTTATATAATGTACATATTATAAACGACATAATGAGGTGAAAGACAATAGAAAAGATGTACCGTAGTACACGCGCAACTATTTCTTTTACATTAAGACAATATTTTGCGAACGCATGTACATTGCATGATCACGCCACTTATAAGAAAAATTACAGGGTGATCGTGATACTTAATCATATGTATGCCACTACAAATTTAATTATACGTACATACATAAACACAGCCTCACATTACATAGCAGGCACTTCCGACAAGCATGCCTTGAAGGAAGGGGCTGAAAAAGAGAGGCAGTTATGTAAATTTTGTGTTGGCAAGTGCCCAACGTGGGGAAGCCCCATGACCCTGAACCAAGAGTCTCATGGTTTTTAAACTAAGCTAGCCGGGCATTACTAATTTTAAACGTTGCGGTAAAGACCATATATATGTATGTATGCATATGGAAATGTGCTTAATGTACTTAATGTACTAAATGTACAAAAGCCATAATCCAGCGGCAAAACAAAACTTTATAATTCCAGCTTTTGCTCAACACAATAACCCTTCCAGACCCTCTAACTATTGAAAAAAAAATTCAAAAAGGTATCAAAATTGGAAAAAAAATTAACGAGGCAATAAATAAAGTTAAACTACTTTAATATGTAGAGCGGATAAAAAGAAATATAAGTGGGAAGTTGTGTTCACGAATCCGTCACTGTCCGGCTTTCACTACGGGTTGATAGAACACGAAAGCTTGACCCTGGTACCCATCAGGACAGCTCGGGGCCGTGCAAGTGGTAAGCCAATCAGGTGTCGCACTTCCGCGTCCCGTCAACTAAGACAAGTGACCGTCGTGGCATGCATGATACTCCAACATTCACACTGTATTACACATTCATACGGTCTAACTATACATTCATACACTTAACTATACTTTCATTCTTTACTACACATTCATACCTTACTAAACATTCATACTTTACTATACATTCATACATAATATACATTCATACATTTCTAAACATTCATACTTTGTACATACATTCATGCTTGCCACGCGAACGTTTATCACAACTTGCAACTTTTGGAGGACTACTGTCTCCAATGACTTCAGCCCTGAACAAACCAATCGCATCCTGGTACCCATCAGGACAGCTCGGGGCCGTGCAAGTGGTAAGCCAATCAGGTATGCGATTAATCTGCTCAGCACTAAAATCAACAAATCCAGCAGCCTCCAAATTAACAGTATATCAATTGCACTAAGTGCAAAACAAAAGACGGTGATTAGTCCGTGGAGGACATTAAGTATTAACTAATTGTTAACAAAGGTGCATTAGAAGTTATCCGTGAAGGAAAATATTGGACGAACCAACAAAGGAAAGTTGTTGTACATTCCGAAAAATGTACGAAAACCACCAAATTTAGTCCGTGTAGGACATATGTGACACGAAGCCGTAGATTCGTGAGCACGAAGTGACCGTCTTTGGGCGCCATGTGTAATGTATGGGTGGGTAGGTTTGCGTGTATATGACAGGCTTATGTATAATGTGAAGAAAATAGTGTTGTCTGGATCCTTGTAAAATAATTTATACACACACAAATCCCAAATACTTACATCTTGAATGTATGGATGGTGGTAGTGGCGGCTGCTCTAGCTGGCTAGCACGTACTAGCTCGCCGGATGGGGTGAGGGTTTGCCACTATCCATAACTCTTTTAATTTCAGCAGCCAGAAGCGGCGGAAGGTTGTGAAATCCTTCCCCGATATGCTTCTATATTAATACAACAATAAAAAGGCACCTTCACCGTAGACCTGTAAAAAAAAGGAATTGGCCCCGCTCTGGCCCCCATATGCAGCTGTGGGCATCGGTTGCCACTGTAAAAATAATTAAAAAGTTGCCCCGGACAACCGACGCCACTGCTTACCCACCTCTGTATAATTACAAGTGCTGCTGTCTTGTAATCCCAACCTAGATAAAGTGCTAAATGAGAATTAATAGAACATGATATTTAAATCTTGGGTTCTGGAAGGGGACTTTGTTGAATCAAAAGCCAATTTTTACAATTTCCAAGCTGAATTTAATTATATTTCATTTAATTCCATCTTTGTGCTACTATACGCTTATAAATATATAAAGAATAAGAAAAAATATAATTAACCGATATATAATATTCAAAAAAAATAATTCAAGTATGAGGCAATTAGTGTCGTGCAAAAACCATTATAATGTGTTCGATTGTTCGTTAAACATTTTAGTTGAATTTTGTTAAATTTTTCATTTAGGTCTTCATATTGTAATTTATACATAATTTTCTTAAATTTATCGTATGTATATCTATATACATACATATATATACATACACATCCATATACATATAAATAAATGGGTACACACATGTATACCTATATACATGTTTGTACACACACATACATGTATACAAATATATATACATACATATATTAAACAGTTTACAATAATATATATTATGCATTACCTAATATTTAAATATGTGGTATTTTTTTTTTCTTCATTACATAAACTTTCATATGTAAAAGTTATACAAATTTACATACATATGTATTTTTTTTTTTTTTTTTTTTTTTTTACTTTATGATCGTTACAATCGATGAATTTTATTTATCAAACAGTCCCTAAATTTTTTTTTTTTTTTTTTTAAAAACTGATATACATATTTCTTTTCTTCTTTTATTTACTTAATTTTAATCTAAATTTAATTACCTGGGCCCAATTGGTAATTTTATGATATCGGTGGCGCGCATATTATATATTGATGTGATGCTGATGAACATGGTGACAGTTAAGTTTATATATGTTATGTGATGTATATCCTCATATACTTAATTTTAGATAACGATGATAATGACGATGGTAGTGATGATCTCGAAAGTCAATGGTGATAATATAGTAGCTCCCTTTGGATTTATTTTGCATATATGTATGTAATTTTTTTTTTTTCTTTTCTTTTTTATTTTAAAACATAATGTTAAATTTTGATATTACAATTAATTTTGTTACAATTTATTATTATTTTTTTTTTTTTTTTTTTTTTTTTTTTTTTTTTTTTTATCATCACCTAAATAATGCTTTGTACAACGACAATAATCACTATCAGTAATATACCTTTTTGTTTGTTTTATTTGTTATGTAATTTTCTTAATAAATTTATTTAAAAATTTAATTATGAACCTATGTAATATATTTCCTTTACATATAAAATTAAATCAATTTCGTATTATATTTAAATATACTTTATATTCGAATTTTATTTGTTTTCTTTTAAGTATTGTTGGAAAATGTGATTTTTCCTTCATTTTTTCCACTCTTAACCCTTTTTTCCTTTTCTGTAGAAATTCTACAGAAGCAGAAAAAAGGGTTAAAAGTCTTAAAAAAAAGAAAGAAAAGGTTTTATTGGAGGCCGAGCGGAGCCTTAAAAAGAGGGAATTTTAATAAAATAAAAAATTTGAATTACCCTTTCCTTTTTCCTTTATGTTGCCCTTTTTCATAAAATAAAATAAAACTATTTGTTTCCTCAAAAAAAAAAGATTTACTTTTATTTTTACAAAAAAAAAATGAATTAAATTAATTCACAAAAAAAAAAGTTAATTAAATTGAATTTTACTCAATTAAAAATTTTATTTGAAAAAAAAAAAAGAAATGAAAAAAATTTAAATAAGTAAAAAAAAACTGAACTAACTAACTCAAAGAAAGAAAACTAACTCAAAAGAACTGCATTGACTGAACTAATAAAAAACTGCATAACTAACAAAAAAAAAACGTGTATAGTGACGACAGCATTGATAGAGACTTCCAGTGGAAAGTGAAACAACTTTCTACAACGAATGTCAACGAAATAAAAAAGAGTGATTATAACGTTGACATTTGACGTTGTAGAAAGAAGAAGACCACGTAAAAAAAAAATGTAAACAAAGTGGTGTCATCACAATGTTACAGGTAAGTATATGTGACATTATTTTAATTAAAATTATTTTATTTTAAATCAATCAATTTATTAATTAATTATTTCTTTTTTTTATCTTTTGCAGGTTTCCAACACGACCCCCCGTTTGAAGGCTCAAAGTTCCGACTGAGCCTTTAGAGTGTCCAGATGTCACTGATAGGCCAGGATTACCTGAAAAGAAAAGAAAAGAAAAACAGGCTTTCCGCAGTGAAAAGTTCTAGACAAATAAAATAAAAGCAATAAAAGAAAAGGCTCACTGGATCGGAACGAGGAGAAGTGAGGAAAGTAAGAGTTTGGGTGTGAAGCCTTAGATTATTCTAGGAGCTAGACAATTACAGCAATGCATATGCGATTGAAAGTTTGAGGCTTTAGGGTACTCTACGTGATTAATCGTCGCCCCATATAAACCATCCCATTCCACTACCGTGCTCTAAATTGGCGAGAGAGGAGAAAGAAAGGCATGTAGGTTTCCCAAATTTAGGAAGGTAGGTTTAGATGGTCTCCACAAATCGCTCTCCTGAATCCTCCTTTCGCAATGCAGTTGTTCTTAAAGAAAAAACGCACTCAACTCACCAACGTCTCTGCCACTTTTTCAGCCCATCAATAGCCTAGCACCTCTTCGTTCTTTAAGCTTCAGAGCTAATGGACTTTCCATTCGCTATTTCCCCCTTGAGGTCCAATTGTTGTCCAATATGCTACAAAAACTTCCATTGTGTTTCTGCCACTGTCGCACATCGTGCCGAAGCGGAACAGTTGTCCGCAGTAGGTCTCCGCGATAGCCTAAACTATCCGGTCTTCTCTGATGAGCCTACTTCTCCTCGAGTCTACCACAGTACGCTCAGGGGGATTTCTGCGTAGTGCCCTTGTGACATCGCATCTGCGTATCATGACTTTTGTATGCAATGTGGATGATGGGAAAATCGAATTTCTGAACTGTGTCTGTCCAGAAAGCTCGCAAGGGGCCCATCAACCACCCCAAAAATCATTACAACGCAGTAGGGTCGATGTCTCACAAGGTAGGATCGAAAAAGCTAAGCAGCTTCCTTCGGACTACGCAGACAATCGGTTACTCACTGGGCGTTTTACTGTGGGACTTGTTGACCTCATAGCCATCTTGGAGTCACCGCAGCACTGCTCCCGAAAAGTCACTTTCCTGCGACATTGATGGCTTTCCCTCAACAAAAGTTCCAATATTCACAGATGCATATTGGACAAGAAGTCCTCAAAAGTCCAGGAACGAATGAATGGACCGCCCAAATAGCCCGATAATGTGCCGCAGAGACCTCGCACAGGACCATTCCGATTAGGCACCGAAAAGAAGCACGGACGTTAGTTAATTTAGAAGGCGGACTTCGTGAGAAGCGAAAAGAAAAGATCCATCTATTTCCTTCCAGTAGATTGTAGGGGACTGTATTGCATCTGGCCCTTTAATCCCTCTCACCACTTCCTTTAGGGGCATAGGACTCGTCTCCACAAGAAGAAGAGGGGAATAATGATGAAAATTTTCAATCTGCAGGCCAAACCAGATAAAGGAAGGGTATAGATAAAATTTCCACACAAAAAAAAAATCAAAATGTGAGGAACACCCTGTAATGGTTAAACACTATTCGCGTACAATTACTAGTTTTGCCTGCAGACACGAAAATGATCACCCTGTTATGGAGCAGTCTATACAACACTGTAGTGGAAAATGTGCAAACAGGAATATCTAAATTAAAGAACAACAAAGGGTGTACAATGAAAGTAAAATTCAAAATTTGTTACAAGTAAAAAGATGAACAACAGTCTTAAGAAGGAAGCAAGAAAGTTTGATAACAGGAAGGGAGTGGTACACTTTATGCGCACAGGATAGGTAGAAATTTCTACTAAAATGAAGCACTATAAAGAAAGGGACCACCTGTTACAAAAGAAAGTAGGCCTTTTGAAACAGAAAGGGTGTGGTATACTTTATGCGCACAGGATAGGTAGAAATTTCTACTAAAATGAAGCACTATAAAGAAAGGGACCACCTGTTACAAAAGAAAGTAGGCCTTTTGAAACAGAAAGGGTGTGGTATACTTTATGCGCACAGGATAGGTAGAAATTTCTACTAAAATGAAGCACTATAAAGAAAGGGACCACCTGTTACAAAAGAAAGTAGGCCTTTTGAAACAGAAAGGGTGTGGTATACTTTATGCGCACAGGATAGGTAGAAATTTCTACTAAAATGAAGCACTATAAAGAAAGGGACCACCTGTTACAAAAGAAAGTAGGCCTTTTGAAACAGAAAAGGTGTGGTATACTTTATAGGCAGCAAAAGATCGAAATTTCTATTCTAGGCACGATAAAGAGAGGAACCACCCTGTTACCAAACAAGAAAAATGATCTTCGTTAAGACTGAAGTGATTAAATTCACTTGTAACAAAAAGAATTTAGGGCACCCTGCAAAGAATTAAACACCCTGTAGAATTCAATTTTATAAATAACTGATTTCATATAACTTTGGTTGAACTATGTACTACACGTGTATAACTGTCTTTTTAGAGACAAAAGAAAAGAAGTACAAAAAAAAAAAAAATGAAATACTCGTGTTTTACAGAACGTTGTCCATAGAAACACCAAGATTATATAAAAAAAGATATAATTGCACCCCTTTTTTATACAAAAAAAAAAGAAAACACAATATCCAATTATAATGGAACTTCACAATATACCCCAAGTGTCTCCACTTTACCTTTTATGTACTTTGCTTTTCAAGTACATAAAAAAAAATGTATGCAAAAAAAAAAGAAAATTTATAAAATTTGTAAAAAAATGGTAAAAAGAAAAAAAAAGGAAAAAAAAAGGTAATAAGATCATAAAACAAGACCTTACTGATAGTATTTGGAAATTACGTCCACTCACAGACGCCTTGAAGAAACTATTTATACAAAACTTCCATCCAGAACAGGATTTGTCGTACGATGAATCCACGGTACAATACTTTGGGCGACATGGCTGCAAACAATTTATTAAAGGAAAGCCTATACGTTTTGGTTACAAAATGTGGTGTTTAAATACACCTCTTGGGTACCTAATAAACTTTGAAATGTATCAAGGCAACAATCCTCGTTTGAATTCGGACTATGCAACCAAATACGGTAAAAACATGTCACCATTATTTTACATGATTGATGACTTTGATGAAAATGTGAAAGCGCTCCCATTCTGCTTCTACTTTGATAATTTGTTTACCTCACCGAATGCTTTGATTGGGCTTCGTCAGCGCGGTTATCATGGAACTGCAACCATTAGAGAAAACATAATTCCTAAATCATGTCCTTTACCAGATAAGAAAAAACTGAAAAAACAAAAACGTGGTACTGTTATGAGCTGTAAAATGAATGGCAGTAATATAAGAATCACCAAGTGGGTTGACAATTATGTTGTTTCGGTGGCTTCAACATTATTTGGCAAACATCCGCTAGGCAAAGTGCAGCGTTATTCTCGAACAGAGCATCAACATTTTCAAATTACACGTCCAGCAGCTATTGAAAAATATAATCGTAGTATGGGTGGAACTGACAGAATGGACCAGAATATCAACAACTACAGAATAGGAGCTCGTGGAAAAAAATGGTGGTATTCGATTTTCACTTGGATAGTGGATGTTTCACTGCAGAACGCCTGGCTCTTACACCGAAACGGAGGTGGCTCTTTATCACAACTGGACTTTCGCAGAAGTATAGCAATACATTATTGTAATACGTAAGTTAAATCACTATTACTCTTTAGAGATAAAAAAAAAATAAATTTTAAATAAAACAAGTTAAATTATTTTTAAACAATCAACTTTATTTTTTTAAAAAATAAGTTTGTTCGGTATAAAAATTAAATTTATACTGACTGAAAAAATACTTAACTAAATTTTACAAAAATTAAAATACTTGATTTAGAATTTTATAATTTTTTTATATTTTCTCACGAAAAATAATTATTTAACAATTTTTATAATTTTTCTATTCTTTCTCACGAAGAATATTTTTGGCTATCGTATTACATTACATTTACTTAATATATAATATACAGAGTGTCCCGATTCAACATGTACAAATTGGTACCACGGAATTCCTTGAAATGTTTCATGAAAAAAATTGTACTACCAAAAATTTCTATCGACCCTATTTTCGACGCTAGAGGGCGTTGAAAATTTTGATTTTTTTGCAGGACCTTCAAATACAAAATCATGCGTAACTTTTTGTACACCATACTTTGGAAAATTTAGTGTTCTAGAGAATAATAGGAAACTAAATGACCTTTCTTTTCATATACTATAACAAGTATTTTGGAATTCGGTTCTAAATAAAAAGAAATCCTGAAGTCAAAATTTATGACGAATTTTTTAAAAAATTTTGTGTATAAATTGGGTTCCTGAAAAATATTTGCACTACAAAAAATATTTTTATTTTTGCAGTCAAAGCACAAAAATGTTTTCTTTCAAACAAAGAAAACCAGAGCATGATATCTTGAGAGCATGGTCAAAGGAGTGCAAAAATGGTAAAAAATGCCAAAATACGTAAAAAAAATAATATTTCGCAATGAAAAAATTTTACAAACTTCATTTAGGCACATTTTTGTCCATTTCTTCACTACTTTGATCCTTAATAACTCAATAACGGATAAAGATATCATGCTCTGGTTTTCTTTGTTTGAAAGAAAACATTTTTGTGCTTTGACTGCAAAAATAAAAATATTTTTTGTAGTGCAATATATATAATAATATTTATATTATTATATAAATATAAATAGTTTTTGTAGAAATTGTTTATTGGCTTCAGTTAATTTACGATTATTGTTTGCTGTTGTTGACCTTATTGTTGTTGCTTGTTATACAGCAGATGAAGAACTGTTTCTCGACAACTCTCTATTATCATTATATATTAACATTGTTTGTAGGTTTCAAGTGAAGTCGGACTGTGATTGTTTCACCTCTAAAATTAATTAAATCTCTGTCTTGATCAATAATTTTTATTTGTATAGAACTTATTCGCTTGGTGTTCATCGGCAAATAGATTACATTTTTAGTTACTTCGATCATTTTATACCCAGGACCTACATCCGGTGAAAATTCATGTAATGTATGAACTTTTTCATTATTGATGTACGATCCATTAATTAAATTACATTCAATTCGAATGACATTAACCTTTATAATAATGACAGGTAAGTTCGATGTATGAGATATATTGGGTTGTAATGTTATCCTACTAAACCCTAACAGTTTACCGATAGATCGGCCTTTGTTGAAGTAGATTTCTTCATTGCTTTTAATTTCTGTTTTGAGTGTGTTGTTGTTCGCTTTAATTTTAATGTAGTATTTACTTTCTCTTTTTTCCAATTCCTTTTGAAGATACAATGCAATGTCATCAACTTCATAAGATCCCACAGGTATTTCAACAGTTTCATTTCCAATATGAAACAAATTATTATTTCTATCAACGTTTGTTTGTTTCTATGTGTACCTGGTCCTGTTGAAGAATCTAAATTTATTACACCACACTCTTTTTGGTATGGTTTAGCTGGTAATGTATTTCTCATGAAAACTCCTCTAAAGTGTGGTATATATTTAGCATCAGAAATTATATCTAATTCTGTAAGTGGTTTATTAGGTAGCTGCTTTAAGAGTTTTTTGGATTCAGAAATAGTCCTAATCCTTATTATATGGCTTCAAATGTAATCCTTTACCCATGGCTATAGCTTCCATAGGTATGAAGATATTTAATAAATAACCGTAAAGCAGTTATTAGGGGGTTATTAGTGCGTATTGGGGGGGTTATTAGGTGGTTATTAGTGGTTATTAACGGTTATTGGGTGGTTATTGGGTGGTTATTAGGTGGTTAAAGTGATTATTAAACAGTTAAATACTACCTGTTAATTGATTTTCAAAACAGTCAAAAGGTGATAGCTAAGCAGTTAATATGAGTAAAAAAGAAGTACTAAAGAGATTAGTAAAGATTACGAATGAAGTGCGTAAAAAAATTAAAGCAATTAAGTCAGGTAAAATCAATACTGACAAATTACTTGAGGTGACTTTTAAACCTATTACTGAACCACTTAGAGAACTTAACAAAGAATCGAAAAAAGAACGTGATATTAAAAAAGAATTAGAGAAACCAAAAATTAAAAAGGAATTGGAAAATGATTGGCAATCTGACTATAACTTTAAAATATCAAAAAATAGCAGCTTTCAAACACCCAATAATACAGTAATAGATGAATTGAGTCATAGCACTCCATTGCAAAGATCTCTTCATGAATCTAACAATAACTTAAAAAACAGCAGTTTTCAAACATCTGACAATGCAATAATAGATGAATTAAGTCATAGTACACCACATCATAAATTGCGGAGATCTCTTCATGCATCTTTAGAAGAAAACCTACAAACATATTATACTAAAGAGTATTTCAATCAATATAATATCGATAAAGCTTATGGGCCACGATATAACAAACAAGAAAATATATTCTATTTAGGTCGTAAAAAATTCAATTTTGATGATGATGTAATAAAAATAGGAGATAAGGAATTCAAAACAACTCGAGGTTTATTAGAACTAATTTTCATGAAAAAACCCAGTTTATAAAGATATTTTATTAAAAACAATTGTTTATAAAAAAGATGTAGACGATGAGCATAGCCATATTAAAGGTAATGGTGGAGCAAAGTATAAACAAATTATAAAAGAATTAATTACTTTACGTAAAGGAAAAGGAATGATGATGTATAACAGTAATAAACCCAATTATAAATATTGGGATGATCCTAATGAATTGGTAGATAGATTAAAACTTCTCATAGTATTACAACAAGCGGGTCATACAAATCATAATAATGAAATTATATCGATTATCGAAGAATTGCGAGAAGCAGATATAATCGTTTAACATTTCTTTAAAAACATCATAAATACAATGAGTGTTGATAACTTTGGTCGTTTTGCTAAGCATACTAAAATTACGAATGAACGCGGACCTCCTGGAATAGGGTTCAAGTTAACAAAAGAAGGACATTTTGATTTAAGTTCTAAGCGTTTAACTAGCTTAGGAGACCCAATTCAGGATACTGATGCAATTACAAAACAATTTCTCACTAAAATGTTAAAGGGATCTGAAAATAAACTTGATGAAATTAATAAAAGTATAGCGGATATCTATGATAAAATTCAACATATGGCAATATTTGTTGACGAAGTAAAGACAAAAGTGTCTCAGATAATTAACGAGTATGATCAAAATTTCGATGAAATTGATAAATTTATGTTGGAGTACAGAGAAAATAAATATTCATTATCAGATGTGTTGAATCAAATTAAAAAACATGAATCTACATCAAAACCTCTATAAATTGATTGATATTTCATAAATCACTCTATTCTACATAAACATGAGTAAAAGACAACTAGTAGAAGAATTACATAAGGTGGCGCAAAAGAAATTTAGCCGTCGTAAAGTTGTTATAAATGGTATAGATGATCTTTGGCAAGCTGATTTGGTTGAAATGGGTGCTTATTCAACTAATAATAAAGGATATTGATTTCTATTAACGGTGATTGATACGTTTTCAAAGTTGCTTGGGCTATACCTGTTAAAACAAAAAATGGTGTAGATATAACTATAGCAATGAATAGCATATTTGAGAAATCATCACAAATACCAAAGAATTTACAAACTGATCTTGGAAAAGAATTTTATAACCAACATTTTAAAGAACTAATGAAAAAATATAATGTGAACCATTATTCAACTTATAGCACATTAAAAGCGTCAATTGTAGAACGATTTAATCGACGTTTAAAAGGTTTAATGTGGAAAGAATTCAGCATGAGAGGATCTTATAAATGGATTGATAATGTACAAGAATTAGTTGACAAATATAATAATACCAAGCATCGTACAATTCAAATGAGGCCAATAGAAGTCAACTCATCTAAGGAAAAATTTCTACTGAAAAAGGTTTATAATAATTTAAAAGTATTCCGCAACCCAAAATATAAGATTGGTGATTATGTGAGAATCAGCAAATATAAACATGTATTTGAAAAAGGCTATACGCCAAATTGGACAACAGAAACATTTAAGATTAAATCAATTAAAAATTCAAATCCTGTTATGTACTACTTAGAAGATTTTAAAGGAAATCCTATTGAAGGAGGGTTTTTTGAAAAAGAAATATCAATAACAAAACATCCTAATATATATTTAGTTGAAAACATTTTAAAAAGAAAAGGAGATAAAGTTTATGTAAAGTGGTTAGGATTTTCTAATAAAGATAATTCTTGGATTAATAAAACAGATTATAAAAATTATAATTCTTTATTTTTATTCAATAAAATTTACAATATTTAATTATATATTTTGTGTTTTTATTTAAAAACAATTATTGGATATACAATCTTAAAATTCTTTCAGTTTCATATTCATGATATTCATAGCAGCTTATATTTAATTTTCGTTTCTTATAATTACTATCATAAGTACAACGTATTGCCATCATGTTGTCATCCTGAAACCCTAGTTTAAAATGTCTATAAATTGGATGATCACTTTCAATATAGCCTCCAATATTTCTTTCTTTTTTAATTAATTCTTGCCTAAATGCTTCAATGGCTTCATCTACTGTTACATATTTTGGTTCAGGTTTTTCTCTATCCGATTCTGTTGTTGTTGTTGTTGTTGTTGTTGTTGTTGTTGTTGTTGTTGTTGTTGTAGTTGTTGTTGTTGTTATATTTTCATCGTCATTCTGAGGAACTTATGATTTCGTTGCATTTGAAGGTATTGTAATTGTTAGCAATTGAAATGATAAATCAATTTGAACAGTATCATTATTTGGTAATTGAAGAGCAAATTCCAAATTTCCTTTATTTCCTTTTGATGAATCTAATTTTATGGGTATAGGTCCACAAATTGCATATGATAATAGAGCAAATAAAATAAAAATTTTTGCATTCATTGTTAAAATGTTTGATATGCACTCGATGACGGTTGAACTACTATTAAACTTTAATTGAAACATTCGTGCAATATATATTACTTATTTAGGATTTGATTTTTCCAGTTTTACGTTTTCTATTTTTACTTGTAATACATCTTGATTTTTTAATGGTATTGGAGATTTGTTTTTGTTTTTATCAATTAATCGATTCCAATTTTCTTCTTTATCATTAGTTAATTTTTCTACTCGGCCCCAATCTTCTTCATCAGCAAAAGGGAAATCTGTTGGAAAATGATTCACATTTCTATATGCAACTGACCCATCATAGCATTCACCTAACACCACTATTTCTCCACCAATAACTTCAAATTTTACATGTTGAAATTGAGAAAAATTCAGAACGAAATGTAAATGCGATAAAAAATTTTCTCCTTTGCGTAAATTGAAAATCAAGTTCGTATTTCCATTAATTGGTGTACACCACACCTTGAGTACATCAGAAGACACAGCAGCCTCTATAACTCTAAAATTTTTCCTTGCACCTTTACAGACAGAAAATTTATTTGTATCGTGAATTGTTTCAACCCAGAACATGTTGATTATACTTGCAGACGAGAACAAAACTGATGTGTGTTTAATATTTCATACCTTTATATACTCGACAGGTGCAGATCATTCTTACAACAACAATTAAAGATATGTTTTCATGAAATATCATATGTTTTCTATATGTGATCATGTAAATTATAAAAAAGATTTATTTTAAATATCATGTTCAAGGTCGTTATACTTTTTTATATAAGTTTCAGCGACGTGCGGTCTAAAGTGCAGAGCGTGCAGAGCACACCCTGAAGTATTGTTCAAGAAATAAAAAAATAAATCACTTTAAAAAAATTTGTTTTACACTTTTCAAATATTTCAAATTCGTTTTTCACACATAAATATGTACATGTCACTTTCAACAACATTCAATGAGAGCAGCAGCATTAACTATAATAAGAATCATGTTAGTGTAGTATTTTTCTTATAATCTTATCCAATTGGAAACTCTGTAAGTGCAGAACAAAGTCTGCGCGCTGACTTCATATGAAAAAATTCAACAAACCAATAGCGGTAAAGAAATACTAGACAATGTAATAGCTATACGCTTAATGGTACACAGAATTCGCTGCACCTACTCACTATTTAGCAACATGCTTATAAAAGGTTGAGTATTATTATATTATATCACTATCGCTAACAAATTAACAAGACTGCGCGCTGATATAATACTTATGAAAAAATGTAACAATCCAACAGCAGAAAAGAAATACTGTATAGACAATGTAATAGCTATACATTTAATATGATTTAATGGTGCACAGAATTCTCTGCACCTACTTGCTTTTTAGAAATATGCTTATAAAAGGTTGAGTATTATTATATTATATCACTATCGCTAACAAATTAACAAGACTGCGCGCTGATATAATACTTATGAAAAAATGTAACAATCCAACAGCGGTAAAGAAATACTGTATAGACAATGTTATAGCTATACGTATACACTTAATGGTGCACAGAATTCTCTGCACTTATTATCAATGAATTATTATTGAATGTACGTATGTACGTACATAAATGATACATGCAAAAAATAAATATCAATATATAATACCAGACTAAACAAATACTCGTTTTTTTTGAATTGTTTCAAAGGCAGTTATTTTTTTAATGATAATTGAAATTTGGTTGAGGATCCTAGTATCTATTTATTTTTCTACTTCGAGTTTTTATATTATTTATATAAAATTTTTAAAGTGTGTTTAAATCTTTATAAAATGGAAAATAAGTGTACTTGCGTAGTTTGTGATTTATTAAATCAGCCTTTTTCAAGGCTAAATCATACTGAAAAAAGTGACTTAATTAAAAAGCCGCGTTTTATTCCTCATTTGAATTTAACTAAAGAAGTTACGGTTAAAGGAAAAAAGTGTGAAAGACATTTTAATATAGAAAACTTTAATAAATTTTCCTGGCTAACAGGTTGTGAAAATAAGAAAAAATTGTTTTGCTGGCCTTGTCTGTTTTTTACACTCACAGATAAGGAAAAATCTGTGTGGACTACTACTGGGTATGATGACTTAACACATTTCAATGTCGCTGCTCTGAAACATGAAAAATCCCAGCTACACATCAGATCTGTTGTTTCGATGAAAACTTTTGGCAAATCGCGTATTGATTTACAGCTGGATGTACAAAAACGTATTTCATTAACTCAATACAACGAAAAAGTTGTGAGAAATCGCAATATAATGAAAAGACTTATTGATGTAGTATGCTACTTAGGAACTCAAGAAATAGCTTTTCGAGGGAATGATGAATCTTTGGCTTCCGACAATAGAGGAAATTATGTAGAGCTTTTGCAGTTTTTGGCACGATATGATGAAACTTTGGCTAGCCATCTTAATAACGCTACTGTTTTTTCAGGCATATCGAATAGAATTCAAAATGATATCATATGCTCTATTAATAACGTTTTACTTGCCAATATTAAAAAAGAAATTTTAAATTCGAATTTTGTTGCTGTTATGGTGGATGAAACGGTTGATGTTTCTCACAAATCACAGCTATCAATTGTTTTTAGATATGTAATTAACGACCAACCAAATGAAAGATTCATAGGATTTTTTGATATTAGCACAGACAGAACGGCAACAGCAATAGCTAAGTTGATCGATGAAGTTTTCAAAGACTGGAATATTGGTGAAAAATTAGTGGCTCAAACATATGACGGAGCAGCAGTAATGTCTGGTTCTGTGGGAGGCACACAAAAACTAATAAGGAACATTTATCCGCAAGCACTGTTCGTTCACTGCTATGCACATGTTTTGAATTTAGTTTTACAGCGATCTGTATCTTCTATTAGAGAATGCAAAATATTCTTTTCAAGTATGGAAGGTTTATCAACTTTTTTTTCAAATTCTTCCAAAAGAAATAATGCTTTGGATGCAATTGTAAAGAAGAAATTCCCCCATTCAGCTCCAACTAGATGGATATATTCTTCAAGAATTGTTAATACAGTTCAAAGTCACTGGGAATCTTTATGTGACTTATTTGAAAATATTTTAGAAAACCCAGAAATGTGGGACTCAGACACAATTGCGTTATCGAGTGGCCAGTTAAACTTTTTGAACAGTTTTGAAACAGTTTTTCTGTTGAATATATTTTCCGAAATATTTTCATTCACAGACTTTTTGTACAACATTTTGCAAAAAACGAATGTGGATATTACATTTTGCATCAATCAAATAGAAGAAACAAAGAAAAAAATTAAATCACTCCGCAACAATTTCAACCAAATGTTTTCCGAAACAGTTAACAAGGTTGGAGAACCAAAGAAACGAAGAAAACAAGTTGATGAGGATTTGGTTACTTTTTACAAAAGAACATATAATGAAATTATTGACACCATATCGACGCAAATAGATGATCGGTATAGAAATTTAGAAGAATTTAAATTTTTGGAGTTGCTAAATTCAAAATTTTATGAAAAGAATGAGACAAGTTTTCCACTGGATGCGTTCACATCATTAAAAGAGAATTATGGAAAATTTTTCGATGAAGTCAAACTTAAAAATGAACTTCAAGTGATTTATTCCTCTGAAAGTTTTAAAGAAAAAACAGTTTGCAAGCTTTACAATCACATTGTAGAATGTGATTTAAGTGAAGTATTAAGCGAAACAATGAAACTGTGCCTGCTAGTAATGACCATTCCATTTTCAACAGCCGATGTAGAAAGATCTTTTTCGGCTTTGAAAAGAATAAAATCTTATTCTAGAAACAGGATGGATCAGGAAAGACTATCTTCTCTGGCACTCATGTCTGTTGAAAAAAAATTTCTTTCGAAAATGCAGTCAACAAATGTTTTCTACGAGGATGTTATAAATGATTTTGCAAAGAAGGAACGGAGAATAGAACTGATGTTTAAATAATTACATACATATTATCAATTGATGACATATGTACATACATTATTTGACTAATTCAAATGTTTCATTATCTGTTTTACTTTTTATAATCACACAGGAATAAATTAATTGTAAGAGGATTAGGCCTACCGGGGACACCTCTCTAAAAAAAATGCGCCAAGAGTCTTACCTCAAAAAGGTGGTGGGGAAATAGACTTTTACTGAAGTATAGTTTCGTTCGATTTTCTGCACACTCAATCATCAGGTCCACCGCACGTCACTGATAAGTTTGAAGTTTAAAATACATAAAAATGTATATTTAATTGTTTCAATATAACATTCTTATCAGTTAAATTGGTCTATAAATGTGTATACAACCATGTAGATATAAAGTTATATATTTTTAAAATGTATTTTAAGTTCTAATGACCTACATTATTATATGTGAAAAAATGTATCATGTTTTTTCTATTTTGTTATTATGTAACTTATAAAAGATTTATTTTTAATCTGAGGTTCAAGGTTCAATACATATATTATATATTAAGTTCTAATGACCTACATTCATATTTATGTTAAAAAATAAGTTTAATATATGTAGTATTCATACTAAATAAATGTATATAAAAGATAAAAAATTTTGTATTTCTTATCAATTTTGAATATTAACATTGACATAGAACAATTTTTTTGGTTATTCAATTACATCTTATACATAAATTCCCATATACAAATTACATATTATCATTTTTTACTTTCTAGCATAAAAAAATTTTTTTAATTTTTTTGTTTTTAGGTTTTTTCTTATCTATCCCATTTCTCTCATAGAGCATAAATTGTATGGTTTAATTGTTTTTTACTTTTTACAGATTTTGCTAGTTAACATATTATATACATTATAATAATAATTGTGTTGCAAAAAAAATTTAATTATGTATGTTTGCAATGTATGTATAAGATGTAATTGAATAACCAAAAATTGTTCTGTGGGAAAATTCTTTTCACTTCTTGTGGTTTTTAACTAGAATTTTAGCAAATATTATGATAATCAGTATACTTGTGATAATAATTTTATTGCAAAAAAATTAAATATGTATGTTTGTAATGTATAACGGTGTAATTGAATAATCAAAAAAGGTGGACAAATTGTTATATAATATATTTTATTTTAATTAAAAAATTTTCTTTTCTTTTAGTATATGATTTTTATTTTTTATTATTTTAAAAATATTTATACATTATATAATATTGTTTCTTCTTCTCCATACATTCTTTGCAGTTTAAGTTTATAGGATTTCCCTAATTCTCCCTCATTCACAATACAAAATTGTTTACTCTCGAACTTGTTTAATTTTTCATCGGTCAGATCAATAAATCTTGAAGGTAAAAATATATTGTAGTCATCAAGTTCTAGTACAATGCGTTGTCCATATTTCGTTTCAACTCTCCGATAATTTATAATTCGATACTCTTTTCCTATTTCCATATCTTTCACATGTAAAATGCTTTTTAAAGCCTTCTCATTAAATGACTCCAAAAGATCATCTCCACTATTTCTTCGTTCTGTGTAAAACCCGTTGAAATCCATTTCTCAATTAGAAATCTAAATAAAACAGGAAAAGAATTCAAAAAATAATTATTTTAAAACAAAAACTTGTATATATATGTTATGATATCAGAATGCTAGTAACGCTTAATTATATATGGTATCGTTAGTTTTTTTCGTGTAGGTTCTACAGGCCAACTATATACCATACAAGTCAAATAGTCAGGAAAGAAAAATGTATTTTCTAACTTTACTCTTAAAAGCGGTTTTCTTAATTCTGCTTTCCACTCCTGAATTGTTAAAATCCTGTTATTCCAAATATTCAATATACTTATTTCAAATAAACTTTGAGGTTCAGTTATAAATTTATAATAACAACAAACTGCTGTTCCAACTGTAACAATTGTTGAATCACTATCACTATACTCTTCCACAGAATCCATAAACTGAAATCATCATTCAACTCGCAGCCTTTTATATCAAAAAGTTTTAAAAATTTACAACAACAACTTGTATTACAACAACAAATACCGGACCGAGATAACCCACAATCACGCAAAATTCCGAGAAACCAACAACAAATTCAATCACCGGAAACCGACTTCCTGCCGCCGCCGCCACCCCTTATCTATTCTTCAAACTTGAATAGCCTTGAAACTCGGCTTATCTCTACGATGACGTCACACCTCGCTTATCTCTACGATGACATCACAACTCCCTTATCTCTACGATTACGTCACCTAAATATTATCTCTACGATGACGTCACACCTCGCTTATCTCTACGATGACGTCACAACTCGCTTATCTCTCCGATGACGTCACAACTCCCTTATCTCTACGATTACGTCACAGCAAATACGATGACGTAATGGAGCAGGACCATGTGGTCCAGAACCGGCATATCCATACTACTAACAAATAAATTTATACAATAGAATACACATTTATGCAAACATTTAATAATGTCTAGTGCCAGCATATAGCATATAGATATAGAGTGAAATATAAAAAATAATACTGCCTAATTCCTTATTACAGGTATGTATGTGTGTACATACAATTTATATTAAAAGCACATTTCAGCATTACACTTTTCACCAGCCGAATAAAATATTGAACAAACATTTATTTTGTTTCCAAACCGATCAACGTTATGCATTTAAACTTTATGGTGAAAATGTGGAATGTGGAGGTTCGATTATGCTGATTTGGTTGTTGAAACTACACACTGATTGTTACTTCTTCTATGCTTCTACTTAGTCGACATTTATTATTTGACACGTGCAGTTGTAAGCAACAGAGGTGAATATTTTTAGTTTTATTATTAAATTGAAGTGTATATAATGTATAAAGTTTACGAATTTGATGATAAGTCAATAATGGCTTTGCCAATTTCATGGGTCGTAAATGATACGGTAAGTTTTTTTTTCAACATTATCATGTACGTACATATATACTTATATCTATATATTATTATAGACAAATAATATCAATAAGGTTCCGTTCGGTCCGAACGCAAAAACGTATATACGAAATAATAAAATGCCATCTAAGCTTTGGCCTTTTTCTAATATAAAGCCAGTAGACGATAAGAAGTATGGTAAGAATGATGAAAAATTCGAATTATAAATATATCATGTCAGATACGATATTTTTATAGGTACGTATGATAGTGCTTTACGAGCAGAATCCATCCTTCTCGATAAAAGTGTGTTAAATCCACCAAAAAAAATAATATAAAAATTTTTCAATTTAACATTAATTAGAAAAAGGTGCCGGTTCAAAGTGTTTAATGAAATAAAAACACAATGTTTTTCAATTTACGTTACAAACTTTATTTAAAATATATTCTCTTAAGCCTAACAATTCAATATCTTAAAACTAAATTACAAACAACTATAAATTACTTAAATTAGTATATATTTAAATTTCAAATAAATTTAATTCAAAATATATACAAAATGAAAATTGCAATTGATTTTAATTAAATATACTACAAATCAAAATAAATTTTGAATTTATGAAATATATAAAATTTACTTTAATTTATAAATTTTGTATATGTACAATATTTCAATTGAACCGGAAATAATTATGCAAATAAATTTAACAAAATATGTTACAATTGAAACAAAATTACAAATGAAATATATCAAATTTACTTTAATTATAAATTTTGCATACGTTCTTAAATACTAATTAAAACTAATTATTCGTTGGTATAGGTCGATCTACACGAATAGATGGCGTTGTAGAAACTATGTTGATTGAAGAACGGATGCTGAAGGTAACGATGATAAACCAATTAAACAATGACTGTTTGAATTTTCAAAGTTTCAAAAAAAATCGTTATGTGAACTGAAGATTGCCGTCGGGAATTGATGACTGTCGAGATGAAAATATTTCTTACTGTCTCAATTAAATTTTAATTTTTCCAAATAGTTTAAGTTTTTTGATGATATTTTTTCAAGAAATTTTCTAAGTGTTTTGTGATGCTAAATCTCGGCTCTATTAGAAAATTTTGTGAAAAATTTTCTAAGTCTTTTTAGAAAAAATTAACTTTAACAATTTTTTCTGATGACGAATTTACAGTAGAAAATTTCTGGTTAAGAAATTTTCTAAGTGTTTTGACGAAGATTAAATTCGATGATTCCCTAATTC
Organism: Villa cingulata; assembly: GCA_951394055.1. Lineage (NCBI taxonomy): Eukaryota > Metazoa > Arthropoda > Insecta > Diptera > Bombyliidae > Villa > Villa cingulata. The sequence goes on along the minus strand of OX596022.1, from coordinate 22,250,078 downwards.
TGTAAAAATCCTAAGTATTTTTACAGAAGTTCCTAACTTTTCCCTACTTACTAGCTCAACACGCTAGATTTTGATAGGACTCAACACGTCCTAGCTGATGAGTTTGGTCTCTTGGTTTCCTTGCTTCAGTCTCAACACGACAGTATACACAAGTAATCGCAAAAGACAAATTTTTCTGCGAATCGCAACCCTTTATATACCAAAATTTGCAAACTCTGGAATTTTCTATTTTCCCCGTTGGTGACAAAATTTCTATTTGTCTCATCTTCTCGTCTTTTTTTATGAAACCGTTTTGTTCAAATTGTGTCCGGTAATTTGAATGACAATTTGTGGTGATTGTGAATAACTCTATTGGTAATTATATTTAGCTGGTACCTTTTTGACAGTTTTGACATGGTCGTATGTAATGTATGTATATATATACAATATATATGTTATATGTATTATGTATTCCAATGTTTTTATTTTTGTTAGTGTTCATTGTTTAAAATGAAAGTGTAGTTCAATTAAGTATTTTGTGTTCAATGTTTTGTGATATTTTTTTATATTTTCTGTTTTATGTTTAAAATAATGATTCAGTGTCGTGCTAGTTGTTTTGTGCAAGTATAGTAAGGTATAGTAATATTTGATATGTGATATAATTTTTCTACAAAGTCTTTCCACTTGGTAACTAATGCTTCTGAAGGTCGCTCATCCCAATCACATCGCAATGCCCATAATTGCTGCATAATAATTTTTGCTGTCATTATACATGGTGATATCCATCCAAAGGGATCGAATAATGATGCAATTTCGGAGAGGATAGTTCTTTTAGTAATTTTTTCGTAGTCTTTAATAGGTTATACGCAAATGGTAAAACTATCAGAAGCAGGACTCCATTTAATACCTAATGTCTTAACATTAAAAAAATCAGTTATTGTCAATGATTGTTTTAATTCACGATCTTCTAATGGAATTTGTTCTAACAATTTTGGTTCGTTGGCTATCCATTTCCGTAATCTGAAACCTCCTCTTTTTAATATTGCACATAATTCTTTTTGTATGTTCAATAGCTCGTTTAAATCTGGATGTGAATAACATAGGTCATATACATACATATACATTTTTATAATATCTGCAGCCCTTGTATAATTTTCATATTCATCGTCAGCTAATTGATGCAATGTTCTTATTGCTAGAAAGGGTGCAGCAGCTGTTCCAAACGTTACTGTGGTCAATGCATAATCTTTGATAGATTCTGAAGTTGAATTTCTCCAAACTATACGTTGTAAGTCGTACTGTTCTGGATTAATATGTATCATACGATACATTTTCTCAATATCTGCCGTAACCGCGTATTTAAATCGTCGCCATCTTAATAAAGTTGTGGCCAAGGTTGGTTGAATAGTGGGACCAATGAACATTTGTTCGTTTAGACTCATTCCGTTACTTGTTTTGCTTGATGCATTAAATACAGTTCGTAATTTTGTAGTAGTACTTTCTTTTAGAATTCCATGATGTGGCATGTAATAATGGTTTTTAACATTGTTGTTCAATTTAAGTTCAATCATGTGTCCTGCGGTTAAATATTCTTCAATATTCTTTTTATATAGTTCATAATATTCAGGATTCTGTATAAATTTCCGTTCTAATGTGAGAAACTGCGAGACTGCCTTTTTTCTACTTTCTCCAAGTTCTGGACTACTTGGTGTTTTAAATGGTAAATCGACCTGATAACTACCATCATGAAGCCTTATTGTTGTTTTTTGATACATTTCTTCGCATTTCTTGTCTTCTGGCTTTTGATGAACAACATTTAAGATTTCTTCTTGGTCCCAAAATCTTCTTAATTGTTCATCCAATGTATTAGATTCCTGAATCTGTACCAGAAATGTTTTGCTAGATTGTGTAGCACGTCCCACACTGCCAATTACAATCCAGCCTAATGCTGTATTTATTGCTATTGGATGAGTAGGAATTTTTGATTTTTTAATTCCTTCTCGAACTATATTTGCGTATACTTCTGCTCCGAGTAGCAAATCTATTTTTCCTGGAACATTATAATTAGGGTCAGCTAATGGTATATTTTTCAAATGATTTATCTACAATTTACCTACATGTTGGTAACTCATTAGTAATACTCTTTATCACTAATGCAGTTACTCTTTGTTTGAAGGTACCTTGTACCGATTCCAAGACAAATTCTGTTTGTGAACTAGCTACCGTGGCACTCCTTTGATTAAGTCCACTGATGAGCTGATTCGTTCGTTTATTCTCTAGTTGCAGGCATTTCGTTGCTGCAGCAGTAATGAAAGTTACTTGCGAGCCTGAATCAATCAGCGCTCTCATTATTTCAAAGTGACCCTGTGCATTACGTATCCTGACCAATGCCGTAGATAGCAATGCCTGATTAGTATTTGTAGAGAAGAAATTTTTTACATCATTTTCTTCTGTAGTTTTATTAATAACAGCCGAATCGGCATATTCACTGTTATTCTGTTTTGCTCGAGCAGAAGTTCCTTTTGCGGTATTGAAGCTAGAATGTAGCAATGTATTATGTTTCTTTTTGCACGCAGTACATGTAAATTTACTTTTACAGTTTTTGTATTGATGGCCACCTGCCAAACAATTCATACATAAATTTGCCTCTTTAACAAATTTTAATTTCTCATTTGCGGATAATGTTTTGAATTGTTTGCAATTAAACAATCTGTGATCTGAATTACACTTAGAACATTTCAAAATTTGATTATTATTTTTATTGTTTTGCGACAAGAATACGTTGCTTCGTTTCGGCGGATTTACTGCTTCTAGAACTCTAAACCTGGATTCTAGAAATTCGATCAATTCTTTAAAAGTAGCTACCTCGTTTTTCTCACATTGTTTTATCTCCCATAATTTTCGTGTTTCAGGTGATAGTTTCTGTAGAGTAAGGTATACAATAATAGGATCCCAATTTTCGATGTTTACTTTTAAAGTTTTCAATTCGTGAAGGATTTCTTCAGTATTGCTTAAAACATCTTTCATAGATTGAGCACTTTCAGATTTTACTGTATTTATTTTACATAATTTCTCTAATTGTGCATTAATTAATACTCTATGGTGCTTATTGCGGTCATCGAATCGAATATCATTCGAACGTATCTTAACGAATCGAATGTATTTACTTTTGGTATTGTGAAACACGATCGAAACGAGCTAAAAGAATTGCCATGTAAGCAATCGATTGTAAAAATTAAAATGCTGATTATTGTGAATTATTATAAGTCAGTTGTGAATAAATGTCAATTTGACGTTTTTATTTTTCAAAATAAAATTTTAATTGCTTTAGATTTTTTAAAAATGATTTCAGTAGAATTATTTTTCAGCGATGATAGTGATAGTGATGAAAATAATAGTGAAATTATACATTTGTTACAGAGGAGAAGACAAATTAGAGATTCATGTAATCCTCTAGAATTGGAAGAAAATAGGTAATCAATTCAAACTCAACATTTTTTGAAACAATTTTTAATTTAGATTGTGTGTATTTTTCTAGTTTTATTCAAACCTTCAGGCTAACCAAAGACGCATTCAGAAATCTACTCGACGAAATCGATTCGAAATTAAGGTCGTCAGTTAAAACAACAGCGATTCCAAATATTATAAAATTAGCATGTCTTCTACGGTTTTGTGTTCAGGGCTCGTATCAAGCTAGTGTTGGAAATGATTTCAACCTTGGGCTTGCACAGTCTACCACATCTCTAGTTTTGAAAGAAATCATATCTGTAATGGAACAGCATGTTTGTCCAAAATGGATAAAATTTAATTATAATATACAGGAAAAAAATCAAGCAAAACATTTTTTTTATGAGAAAAGTGGGTTTCCTGGAATAATAGGCGTAGTTGATGGGACTCATATTAAAATAAGAGCACATAAGAAAAATATTCAGAATTTGTACTACAACAGGAAGGGGTTTTACAGTCTTAATACTATGATTGTAAGTAAATATTACATATGTAGATGAAGATTTTTTTATATTATTACGTGTTTACATCATTATAGGTTTGTGATCATAATCAGATTATTCGGTACGTTAATGCAAAATATCCAGGTTCTGCTCATGATTCCGTCGTATGGAATACATCCACATTGAAATCACACTTAGAAGAAAGTTACGAAAATGGGGATACAAACTCCTGGCTTCTTGGTGAGTTTATATGCATGTATATGTACATATATGCTATTTGGTTCACTCTACTTCATTAATTTACTAACTTTAATTTACAGGTGACGCTGGATACCCTTTGACACCATATCTCATAACACCATATAGAAATGCTGAAGAAGGTTCTGTACAATTACAGTTCAATAAGAAGCACACAAAGGCGCGATTAATAATAGAAAGAACAATTGGGGTCCTGAAAAATAGATTCAGATGTTTATTACGGGCAAGAGAACTACACTATTCACCGGAAAAGGCTACACAAATAGTTAATGTATGTGTAGCTTTACATAATATTTGTGTTAAACATAGAATAGAAGTAAACTATGAACCAGTTGATGAAGAAACTGATGATACCGAAGAAATTCAAAATATTGATGAAAACAATCCTGAAGCCGAAAATATTAGAGAAAGAATTTTAAGAAATATATTGTTCTAAATATGTATTAATAAAATAAAAAGACAGAAATTTATCATAAATAAAATTTTTATTAAGTTTCTTTCTTTAAACATATTGTAGGAACTTAATACACATATTTTCTTGTACATATTGCAGTTTTTTCTTAAAAAATAAAACGAATAAAAAACATGGATCACTGTGAGCAATGAATGTACGGATCACATTTAGGGCCCATATAAAGAATTGCGAAGACTCCTTTCCTGTTGCTTCAGTTCTAAAATTTGCATTTTCAGTTCCAATTTTTTAGCTCTGTCTCTTTGCTTTTGTTTCACTTCTTCCTTATAAACATGTAATTTGTCTTTCTTAATGTTCAGCATCTCTTTTTTTTAATCTTTTTTTAAATAATATATTTTCTTCTTGTATTCACTGATTTCTTTTAAAAATTTTTTTATCTCACTTGTGTCATCTTTTTGTTGTTTTTGATATTCTTTAATTTCTCTCATATTATTTATCATTTCTGTATTAAAATCTTCCATACTTTTTGTTTGGCGTTCTAATAATGTCATTCTTTCGTTGTTTAAAGGGCCCAAAATGGTTCTTCTTATGGTTCTGCGCTGTGATGGAGTGGAAGTAGTAGGCAAATTTGTTGTAGCACACGTTGTTTGTGTTGATTCAACAATTACATCATTGCTCATATCTATCAGGATGTTTTCTTCCTGTTCGTCTTCGTTGGTTATTGTTGCTTCTTCCTCGATGTCGGTGGTCATGCCGAAACTTCTTCCTGGAGGATTTGTGTATGTTCTCAAATTAATTAAATTAATCACCTCCTCCTCCAACTCAGTAAAATGTTGAAGGTTGTTGGGACCACCTCCAGTTCCTTTTAATTCTTTGGTGTTGTGTGTTAATTTCCTCTTAATATTGCACTTAAAATCTGCCCATACCTAAGTTAAAAAGATGCATTATTTAAAAAAAGTCATATAAGTACTTATTCTAAAGACATGTTTTATTACCTTTAACCACTTTTCTCCAGATCGAACTGGAGGACCTAAACTATTTAGTTCATCGGCATATTTCTCTCATTCTGCCTGAATTTTTGATCTTCTATATAACCCTTTTGCAATTTCTGGGTTACATTTCATAATAGATACTAATTTTTCTATTTGTCTTTTGTTGGTTATTTTCCTCCTAAAAAAAAATAATAATTTCAAGCAAAAAATACGGGTTTTCCTAATCAACAAATACAAAATAATAAAATAAATAAATTAAACAATACACTTACATTTTAAATATAAAACTACTCCTCTATCTTCAAAAGTTGTCAAACGAATGAACTTCGTCAAATAAAATACAATCGACAAAATGAACGATTGCAATCGATATTTCACGATTTTATTCGAAATTCACAATACCAAATTCTTTATTCGAAACTGTTACGTTCGACAATCGATAAACGCAATAACCACCTATTATTGTTGAATCTTTTTTCTAGTGTTTGCCACACCTTATAGTAATTAGTTCCAATAATTTCGAATGGTTTAATTATTCTAGCGGCTTCTCCAGAAACACAAGTTTTTAGATAATGTAATTTTTCAACTTCCGAAATTTCCTTATTATTATGCATTAAATTTGTATATAGATCTTTAAATGCGCGCCAAGACTTGTATGTACCATCGAATTTAGGTAAAGATATAGGAGGTAACCTTATTTTAGATTTTTGCGGAGATACGAGTGTTGTAATGTGTGTAGAAGCTTCATTTTATTCATTACTGGCTTTAGTTATAGAATTAATTTTTTCTTGTAACTCGGTGATTAAGTTGAAACATGTTTCTTCAAATTCATCAAACTTATTTTGATCAAGATATTCAGTTGTACTATTACAATCTTCAGCTTGACATATTAAATAATGGTTGTCTTTGAATTTATCCGTTAATTCATTCAATTTTTGAATTCTGCGTTCGTAGACATTAACAGGTTGATTTTCATTAAGATTCTTTTTTATTCTAATTGTAACATTGCCTAATTCCTTTTCTAAATTTTTTTGCAATTTAATTAAATTCTGAATATTATCCATTTTATTTACAAATTATATAATTGATTTTTAAACTCAAAAATTGTTAGGTTACGAAAATTTTCTAATTTTAATTACTGTTCTCAATAAAAAATTGTGTTCTTATTTAATCCGGCTCGAAGGACCAAATGTTAAATCCACTAAAAGAAAAATCTTGATTTAACATTAAATGAAAAAAAGGTGCTGAATCAAAATAGTTATATAAAATAAAAACACAATTTTTTTTACAATTTTACGTTATAAAATTTTCTTATTAAGTACTAATAAATGATTGTAAATAAATTTTCAAATATGCAAAACTTAAAATTATACAAAATTTTTATCTTGATTTTCAAAAATAAAATACAAAAATTCAAAAAAAAAATCAATTTGAATTATTTAAAAAAGCAATTGATTATACTACAATTTTGCATACAATTCGGCAATTAACAATTAAAAAAATAAAAAAAATTGATTTCTACAATATATAATTTTAATAATTTTAATTCCAATAATTAACAATTCAATAATTTAAAAACTTAAACTAATTCGTCGACAGTATAGATCGATCTATATGCGAGATGTCGCTGCCGAATCTTGATGAAAATGCAGGTTTAGTTGATTGTTGTCTAGTACGATGATGAAGTTTAAATTTAAAATATAGTAACTGCCACGATTGAATATTTCCGGTAATGAAATTAAATGAATTTTCCCATCGGTAAACTATCTATTATTTGTTAGATTTTCTGCTGTTGCCGAAATATTTCTAAGTTTAAAATTCTTTCTCCAGTGAAAAATTTTCTAAGTTTTATTAAAATATTCGCCGAAATTTTTCTAAGTTTAAAATTTTTCCTCCAATGAAAAATTTTTCTAAGTTTTTATTTGAATATTCGTCGCAATTTTTCTAAGTGCAAATACCTATATTCCCTAATATTTACAAAAAATTTTTTAAGTATTTTCTGTAAAAATTCCTAGACCAAAAGACTCAATACGTACTTTTGGTGGTCTAGCTCAATACGCTAGTGATTGGAAAATTCCAATTTTAAAAAACTTGAAATTTGGACTCAGTACGTCCTTCAAGAGTGGCCTTTTGCTTCTGCCGCCTTCTAGCTCAATACGCTATAGTTCGGTTTGTAATGTATGGGTGGGTAGGTTTGCGTGTATATGACAGGCTTATGTATAATGTGAAGAAAATAGTGTTGTCTGGATCCTTGTAAAATAATTTATACACACACAAATCCCACATACTTACATCTTGAGTGTATGGATGGTGGTAGTGGCGGCTGCTCTAGCTGGCTAGCACGTACTAGCTCGCCGGATGGGGTGAGGGTTTGCCACTATCCATAACTCTTTTAATTTCAGCAGCCAGAAGCGGTGGAAGGTTGTGAAATCCTTCCCCGATATGCTTCTATATTAATACAACAATAAAAAGGCACCTTCACCGTAGACCTGTAAAAAAAAGGAATTGGCCCCGTTCTGGCCCCCATATGCAGCTGTGGTCATCGGTTGCCACTGTAAAAATAATTAAAAAGTTGCCCCGGACAACCGACGCCACTGCTTACCCACCTCTGTATAATTACAAGTGCTGCTGTCTTGTAAGCCCAACCTAGATAAAGTGCTAAATGAGAATTAATAGAACATGATATTTAAATCTTGGGTTCTGGAAGGGGACTTTGTTGAATCAAAAGCCAATTTTTACAATTTCCAAGCTGAATTTAATTATATTTCATTTAATTCCATCTTTGTGCTACTATACGCTTATAAATATATAAAGAATAAGAAAAAAGATAATTAACCGATATATAATATTCAAAAAAAATAATTCAAGTATGAGGCAATTAGTGTCGTGCAAAAACCATTATAATGTGTTCGATTGTTCGTTAAACATTTTAGTTGAATTTTGTTAAATTTTTCATTTAGGTCTTCATATTGTAATTTATACATAATTTTCTTAAATTTATCGTATGTATATCTATATACATACATATATATACATACACATCCATATACATATAAATAAATGGGTACACACATGTATACCTATATACATGTTTGTACACACACATACATATACATATATATACATATATTAAACAGTTTACAATAATATATATTATGCATTACCTAATATTTAAATATGTGGTATTTTTTTTTCTTCATTACATAAACTTTCATATGTAAAAGTTATACAAATTTACATACATATGTATTTTTTTTTTTTTTTTTTTTTTTTTTTACTTTATGATCGTTACAATCGATGAATTTTATTTATCAAACAGTCCCTAAAATTTTTTTTTTTTTTTTTTTTTTTGTTTTTAAAAACTGATATACATATTTCTTTTCTTCTTTTATTTACTTAATTTTAATCTAAATTTAATTACCTGGGCCCAATTGGTAATTTTATGATATCGGTGGCGCGCATATTATATATTGATGTGATGCTGATGAACATGGTGACAGTTAAGTTTATATATGTTATGTGATGTATATCCTCATATACTTAATTTTAGATAACGATGATAATGACGATGGTAGTGATGATCTCGAAAGTCAATGGTGATAATATAGTAGCTCCCTTTGGATTTATTTTGCATATATGTATGTAATTTTTTTTTTCTTTTCTTTTTTATTTTAAAACATAATGTTAAATTTTGATATTACAATTAATTTTGTTACAATTTATTATTTTTTTTTTTTTTTTTTTTTTTTATCATCACCTAAATAATGCTTTGTACAACGACAATAATCACTATCAGTAATATACCTTTTTGTTTGTTTTATTTGTTATGTAATTTTCTTAATAAATTTATTTAAAAATTTAATTATGAACCTATGTAATATATTTCCTTTACATATAAAATTAAATCAATTTCGTATTATATTTAAATATACTTTATATTCGAATTTTATTTGTTTTCTTTTAAGTATTATTGAAATAGGTATTGGAAATATTATATAACTTTTATTTACTATAATTTAAATTTTATGATTTAAATTTTTTATAGATTTTAACATTATATCGATGCACTTATACTTATTAGATCATGTATACATATCAATTTATATTGTGTTATATTCGTTCTACTACACTAATTAACTAATATAAAAGTTTATTTTCTTTAATTTTGATTCTAGTCGGGGAAGTGATAATTAGCTAATTACAAATTTATTTTTTTTTTTTTTTTTTTTTTTTTTTTTTTAATTTTTTTCCAAAATTTATACAATTGAACTTAATATTTTCCGAAACAAAAAATTCTTTAAAATTAACAAATTCAAAAAATAATTTTTAACTGATCTTGATGACTCCCGAGGCCTGAGTAAAAAACGTTTTTCAATTTTTAAATTCCGATCAGCCGGCAGAAAAAAAATTTTTTTTTTCTTTTCGATAATGCACACTACATATGCACACATACATACATACATATAATATGATACATGTATTTTCCAATTTCGGCAGCATCACACCACCCGAAACGTTACATTTTCTTTGTTTTAATCTTCTATTCTCTTTCTAATCAATTGGTACTTTCGCTGAAACAAAATATAGAAATTTCCAGTACATAAGTGCTAGAAATTTCTTATATAATGTACATATTATAAACGACATAATGAGGTGAAAGACAATAGAAAAGATGTACCGTAGTACACGCGCAACTATTTCTTTTACATTAAGACAATATTTTGCGAACGCATGTACATTGCATGATCACGCCACTTATAAGAAAAATTACAGGGTGATCGTGATACTTAATCATATGTATGCCACTACAAATTTAATTATACGTACATACATAAACACAGCCTCACATTACATAGCAGGCACTTCCGACAAGCATGCCTTGAAGGAAGGGGCTGAAAAAGAGAGGCAGTTATGTAAATTTTGTGTTGGCAAGTGCCCAACGTGGGGAAGCCCCATGACCCTGAACCAAGAGTCTCATGGTTTTTAAACTAAGCTAGCCGGGCATTACTAATTTTAAACGTTGCGGTAAAGACCATATATATGTATGTATGCATATGGAAATGTGCTTAATGTACTTAATGTACTAAATGTACAAAAGCCATAATCCAGCGGCAAAACAAAACTTTATAATTCCAGCTTTTGCTCAACACAATAACCCTTCCAGACCCTCTAACTATTGAAAAAAAAATTCAAAAAGGTATCAAAATTGGAAAAAAAATTAACGAGGCAATAAATAAAGTTAAACTACTTTAATATGTAGAGCGGATAAAAAGAAATATAAGTGGGAAGTTGTGTTCACGAATCCGTCACTGTCCGGCTTTCACTACGGGTTGATAGAACACGAAAGCTTGACCCTGGTACCCATCAGGACAGCTCGGGGCCGTGCAAGTGGTAAGCCAATCAGGTGTCGCACTTCCGCGTCCCGTCAACTAAGACAAGTGACCGTCGTGGCATGCATGATACTCCAACATTCACACTGTATTACACATTCATACGGTCTAACTATACATTCATACACTTAACTATACTTTCATTCTTTACTACACATTCATACCTTACTAAACATTCATACTTTACTATACATTCATACATAATATACATTCATACATTTCTAAACATTCATACTTTGTACATACATTCATGCTTGCCACGCGAACGTTTATCACAACTTGCAACTTTTGGAGGACTACTGTCTCCAATGACTTCAGCCCTGAACAAACCAATCGCATCCTGGTACCCATCAGGACAGCTCGGGGCCGTGCAAGTGGTAAGCCAATCAGGTATGCGATTAATCTGCTCAGCACTAAAATCAACAAATCCAGCAGCCTCCAAATTAACAGTATATCAATTGCACTAAGTGCAAAACAAAAGACGGTGATTAGTCCGTGGAGGACATTAAGTATTAACTAATTGTTAACAAAGGTGCATTAGAAGTTATCCGTGAAGGAAAATATTGGACGAACCAACAAAGGAAAGTTGTTGTACATTCCGAAAAATGTACGAAAACCACCAAATTTAGTCCGTGTAGGACATATGTGACACGAAGCCGTAGATTCGTGAGCACGAAGTGACCGTCTTTGGGCGCCATGTGTAATGTATGGGTGGGTAGGTTTGCGTGTATATGACAGGCTTATGTATAATGTGAAGAAAATAGTGTTGTCTGGATCCTTGTAAAATAATTTATACACACACAAATCCCAAATACTTACATCTTGAATGTATGGATGGTGGTAGTGGCGGCTGCTCTAGCTGGCTAGCACGTACTAGCTCGCCGGATGGGGTGAGGGTTTGCCACTATCCATAACTCTTTTAATTTCAGCAGCCAGAAGCGGCGGAAGGTTGTGAAATCCTTCCCCGATATGCTTCTATATTAATACAACAATAAAAAGGCACCTTCACCGTAGACCTGTAAAAAAAAGGAATTGGCCCCGCTCTGGCCCCCATATGCAGCTGTGGGCATCGGTTGCCACTGTAAAAATAATTAAAAAGTTGCCCCGGACAACCGACGCCACTGCTTACCCACCTCTGTATAATTACAAGTGCTGCTGTCTTGTAATCCCAACCTAGATAAAGTGCTAAATGAGAATTAATAGAACATGATATTTAAATCTTGGGTTCTGGAAGGGGACTTTGTTGAATCAAAAGCCAATTTTTACAATTTCCAAGCTGAATTTAATTATATTTCATTTAATTCCATCTTTGTGCTACTATACGCTTATAAATATATAAAGAATAAGAAAAAATATAATTAACCGATATATAATATTCAAAAAAAATAATTCAAGTATGAGGCAATTAGTGTCGTGCAAAAACCATTATAATGTGTTCGATTGTTCGTTAAACATTTTAGTTGAATTTTGTTAAATTTTTCATTTAGGTCTTCATATTGTAATTTATACATAATTTTCTTAAATTTATCGTATGTATATCTATATACATACATATATATACATACACATCCATATACATATAAATAAATGGGTACACACATGTATACCTATATACATGTTTGTACACACACATACATGTATACAAATATATATACATACATATATTAAACAGTTTACAATAATATATATTATGCATTACCTAATATTTAAATATGTGGTATTTTTTTTTTCTTCATTACATAAACTTTCATATGTAAAAGTTATACAAATTTACATACATATGTATTTTTTTTTTTTTTTTTTTTTTTTTACTTTATGATCGTTACAATCGATGAATTTTATTTATCAAACAGTCCCTAAATTTTTTTTTTTTTTTTTTAAAAACTGATATACATATTTCTTTTCTTCTTTTATTTACTTAATTTTAATCTAAATTTAATTACCTGGGCCCAATTGGTAATTTTATGATATCGGTGGCGCGCATATTATATATTGATGTGATGCTGATGAACATGGTGACAGTTAAGTTTATATATGTTATGTGATGTATATCCTCATATACTTAATTTTAGATAACGATGATAATGACGATGGTAGTGATGATCTCGAAAGTCAATGGTGATAATATAGTAGCTCCCTTTGGATTTATTTTGCATATATGTATGTAATTTTTTTTTTTTCTTTTCTTTTTTATTTTAAAACATAATGTTAAATTTTGATATTACAATTAATTTTGTTACAATTTATTATTATTTTTTTTTTTTTTTTTTTTTTTTTTTTTTTTTTTTTTATCATCACCTAAATAATGCTTTGTACAACGACAATAATCACTATCAGTAATATACCTTTTTGTTTGTTTTATTTGTTATGTAATTTTCTTAATAAATTTATTTAAAAATTTAATTATGAACCTATGTAATATATTTCCTTTACATATAAAATTAAATCAATTTCGTATTATATTTAAATATACTTTATATTCGAATTTTATTTGTTTTCTTTTAAGTATTGTTGGAAAATGTGATTTTTCCTTCATTTTTTCCACTCTTAACCCTTTTTTCCTTTTCTGTAGAAATTCTACAGAAGCAGACAAAAGGGTTAAAAGTCTTAAAAAAAAGAAAGAAAAGGTTTTATTGGAGGCCGAGCGGAGCCTTAAAAAGAGGGAATTTTAATAAAATAAAAAATTTGAATTACCCTTTCCTTTTTCCTTTATGTTGCCCTTTTTCATAAAATAAAATAAAACTATTTGTTTCCTCAAAAAAAAAAGATTTACTTTTATTTTTACAAAAAAAAAATGAATTAAATTAATTCACAAAAAAAAAAGTTAATTAAATTGAATTTTACTCAATTAAAAATTTTATTTGAAAAAAAAAAAAGAAATGAAAAAAATTTAAATAAGTAAAAAAAAACTGAACTAACTAACTCAAAGAAAGAAAACTAACTCAAAAGAACTGCATTGACTGAACTAATAAAAAACTGCATAACTAACAAAAAAAAAACGTGTATAGTGACGACAGCATTGATAGAGACTTCCAGTGGAAAGTGAAACAACTTTCTACAACGAATGTCAACGAAATAAAAAAGAGTGATTATAACGTTGACATTTGACGTTGTAGAAAGAAGAAGACCACGTAAAAAAAAAATGTAAACAAAGTGGTGTCATCACAATGTTACAGGTAAGTATATGTGACATTATTTTAATTAAAATTATTTTATTTTAAATCAATCAATTTATTAATTAATTATTTCTTTTTTTTATCTTTTGCAGGTTTCCAACACGACCCCCCGTTTGAAGGCTCAAAGTTCCGACTGAGCCTTTAGAGTGTCCAGATGTCACTGATAGGCCAGGATTACCTGAAAAGAAAAGAAAAGAAAAACAGGCTTTCCGCAGTGAAAAGTTCTAGACAAATAAAATAAAAGCAATAAAAGAAAAGGCTCACTGGATCGGAACGAGGAGAAGTGAGGAAAGTAAGAGTTTGGGTGTGAAGCCTTAGATTATTCTAGGAGCTAGACAATTACAGCAATGCATATGCGATTGAAAGTTTGAGGCTTTAGGGTACTCTACGTGATTAATCGTCGCCCCATATAAACCATCCCATTCCACTACCGTGCTCTAAATTGGCGAGAGAGGAGAAAGAAAGGCATGTAGGTTTCCCAAATTTAGGAAGGTAGGTTTAGATGGTCTCCACAAATCGCTCTCCTGAATCCTCCTTTCGCAATGCAGTTGTTCTTAAAGAAAAAACGCACTCAACTCACCAACGTCTCTGCCACTTTTTCAGCCCATCAATAGCCTAGCACCTCTTCGTTCTTTAAGCTTCAGAGCTAATGGACTTTCCATTCGCTATTTCCCCCTTGAGGTCCAATTGTTGTCCAATATGCTACAAAAACTTCCATTGTGTTTCTGCCACTGTCGCACATCGTGCCGAAGCGGAACAGTTGTCCGCAGTAGGTCTCCGCGATAGCCTAAACTATCCGGTCTTCTCTGATGAGCCTACTTCTCCTCGAGTCTACCACAGTACGCTCAGGGGGATTTCTGCGTAGTGCCCTTGTGACATCGCATCTGCGTATCATGACTTTTGTATGCAATGTGGATGATGGGAAAATCGAATTTCTGAACTGTGTCTGTCCAGAAAGCTCGCAAGGGGCCCATCAACCACCCCAAAAATCATTACAACGCAGTAGGGTCGATGTCTCACAAGGTAGGATCGAAAAAGCTAAGCAGCTTCCTTCGGACTACGCAGACAATCGGTTACTCACTGGGCGTTTTACTGTGGGACTTGTTGACCTCATAGCCATCTTGGAGTCACCGCAGCACTGCTCCCGAAAAGTCACTTTCCTGCGACATTGATGGCTTTCCCTCAACAAAAGTTCCAATATTCACAGATGCATATTGGACAAGAAGTCCTCAAAAGTCCAGGAACGAATGAATGGACCGCCCAAATAGCCCGATAATGTGCCGCAGAGACCTCGCACAGGACCATTCCGATTAGGCACCGAAAAGAAGCACGGACGTTAGTTAATTTAGAAGGCGGACTTCGTGAGAAGCGAAAAGAAAAGATCCATCTATTTCCTTCCAGTAGATTGTAGGGGACTGTATTGCATCTGGCCCTTTAATCCCTCTCACCACTTCCTTTAGGGGCATAGGACTCGTCTCCACAAGAAGAAGAGGGGAATAATGATGAAAATTTTCAATCTGCAGGCCAAACCAGATAAAGGAAGGGTATAGATAAAATTTCCACACAAAAAAAAAATCAAAATGTGAGGAACACCCTGTAATGGTTAAACACTATTCGCGTACAATTACTAGTTTTGCCTGCAGACACGAAAATGATCACCCTGTTATGGAGCAGTCTATACAACACTGTAGTGGAAAATGTGCAAACAGGAATATCTAAATTAAAGAACAACAAAGGGTGTACAATGAAAGTAAAATTCAAAATTTGTTACAAGTAAAAAGATGAACAACAGTCTTAAGAAGGAAGCAAGAAAGTTTGATAACAGGAAGGGAGTGGTACACTTTATGCGCACAGGATAGGTAGAAATTTCTACTAAAATGAAGCACTATAAAGAAAGGGACCACCTGTTACAAAAGAAAGTAGGCCTTTTGAAACAGAAAGGGTGTGGTATACTTTATGCGCACAGGATAGGTAGAAATTTCTACTAAAATGAAGCACTATAAAGAAAGGGACCACCTGTTACAAAAGAAAGTAGGCCTTTTGAAACAGAAAGGGTGTGGTATACTTTATGCGCACAGGATAGGTAGAAATTTCTACTAAAATGAAGCACTATAAAGAAAGGGACCACCTGTTACAAAAGAAAGTAGGCCTTTTGAAACAGAAAAGGTGTGGTATACTTTATAGGCAGCAAAAGATCGAAATTTCTATTCTAGGCACGATAAAGAGAGGAACCACCCTGTTACCAAACAAGAAAAATGATCTTCGTTAAGACTGAAGTGATTAAATTCACTTGTAACAAAAAGAATTTAGGGCACCCTGCAAAGAATTAAACACCCTGTAGAATTCAATTTTATAAATAACTGATTTCATATAACTTTGGTTGAACTATGTACTACACGTGTATAACTGTCTTTTTAGAGACAAAAGAAAAGAAGTACAAAAAAAAAAAAAATGAAATACTCGTGTTTTACAGAACGTTGTCCATAGAAACACCAAGATTATATAAAAAAAGATATAATTGCACCCCTTTTTTATACAAAAAAAAAAGAAAACACAATATCCAATTATAATGGAACTTCACAATATACCCCAAGTGTCTCCACTTTACCTTTTATGTACTTTGCTTTTCAAGTACATAAAAAAAAATGTATGCAAAAAAAAAAGAAAATTTATAAAATTTGTAAAAAAATGGTAAAAAGAAAAAAAAAGGAAAAAAAAAGGTAATAAGATCAGGTGGTGGTGGCAGGATCCTATTTCTAAGATCAATCGGAGCACCCTACACCTGACACCAATGTTGGAAAATGTGATTTTTCCTTCATTTTTTCCACTCTTAACCCTTTTTTCCTTTTCTGTAGAAATTCTACAGAAGCAGAAAAAAGGGTTAAAAGTCTTAAAAAAAAAGAAAGAAAAGGTTTTATTGGAGGCCGAGCGGAGCCTTAAAAAGAGGGAATTTTAATAGAATAAAAAATTTGACTTACCCTTTTCTTTTTCCTTTATGTTGCCCTTTTTCATAAAATAAAATAAAACTATTTGTTTCCTCAAAAAAAAAAAGATTTACTTTTATTTTTACAAAAAAAAAAATGAATTAAATTAATTCACAAAAAAAAAAGTTAATTAAATTGAATTTTACTCAATTAAAAATTTTATTTGAAAAAAAAA
The DNA here is from genome assembly GCA_951394055.1 of Villa cingulata. Classification (NCBI taxonomy): domain Eukaryota; kingdom Metazoa; phylum Arthropoda; class Insecta; order Diptera; family Bombyliidae; genus Villa; species Villa cingulata. The sequence continues at coordinate 22,232,762 of OX596022.1, read as the reverse complement.
GAAATGAAAAAAATTTAAATAAGTAAAAAAAACTGAACTAACTAACTCAAAGAAAGAAAACTAACTCAAAAGAACTGCATTGACTGAACTAATAAAAAACTGCATAACTAACAAAAAAAAACGTGTATAGTGACGACAGCATTCATATACCTGTCGTCACCATACAAAAAAAAAAGAATCGATCTTCTGGAAGTTTCTATCAATTCGCCGAAAGATGACAACGTCAACGAATTGATAGAGGCTTCCAGTGGAAAGTGAAACAACTTTCTACAACGAATGTCAACGAAATAAAAAAGAGTGATTATAACGTTGACATTTGACGTTGTAGAAAGAAGAAGACCACGTAAAAAAAAAATGTAAACAAAGTGGTGTCATCACAATGTTACAGGTAAGTATATGTGACATTATTTTAATTAAAATTATTTTATTTTAAATCAATCAATTTATTAATTAATTATTTCTTTTTTTTTTCTTTTGCAGGTTTCCAACAGTATTATTGAAATAGGTATTGGAAATATTATATAACTTTTATTTACTATAATTTAAATTTTATGATTTAAATTTTTTATAGATTTTAACATTATATCGATGCACTTATACATATTAGATCATGTATACATATCAATTTATATTGTGTTATATTCGTTCTACTACACTAATTAACTAATATAAAAGTTTATTTTCTTTAATTTTGATTCTAGTCGGGGAAGTGATAATTAGCTAATTACAAATTTTTTTTTTTTTTTTTTTTTTTTTTTTTTTTAATTTTTTTCCAAAATTTATACAATTGAACTTAATATTTTCCGAAACAAAAAATTCTTTAAAATTAACAAATTCAAAAAATAATTTTTAACTGATCTTGATGACTCCCGAGGCCTGAGTAAAAAACGTTTTTCAATTTTTAAATTCCGATCAGCCGGCAGAAAAAAAAAATTTTTTTTTTCTTTTCGATAATGCACACTACATATGCACACATACATACATACATATAATATGATAATTGTATTTTCCAATTTCGGCAGCATCACACCACCCGAAACGTTACATTTTCTTTGTTTTAATCTTCTATTCTCTTTCTAATCAATTGGTACTTTCGCTGAAACAAAATATAGAAATTTCCAGTACATAAGTGCTAGAAATTTCTTATATAATGTACATATTATAAACGACATAATGAGGTGAAAGACAATAGAAAAGATGTACCGTAGTACACGCGCAACTATTTCTTTTACATTTAGACAATATTTTGCGAACGCATGTACATTGCATGATCACGCCACTTATAAGAAAAATTACAGGGTGATCGTGATACTTAATCATATGTATGCCACTACAAATTTAATTATACGTACATACATAAACACAGCCTCACATTACAGGTTCTTCAAAAGTCAAATTTTTCTGAAATTCGTCTGGCCTTTTATATGATTTTCACTGTTTCGAGAAATTTCTTTTTTTCCCCGTTTTATTGTGTCTTCACTATTTATCTCCATCTGCTGTCTTTTTTATTGGACTGGTACATTCCAGATTCCACAATTATTGGAGACTTTTAATTGGTACACTAATTAGTCGAAATTCTATATTGTGAATGATATTGTTGATAATTTGACATTTGACGTATGATGTGGAATGAATTTGACAGTATTCATTTTGAAAAAAGGTAATTCATGTTACCTCTTTTTGTTTATTTATATTTTTTTGTTTTAAATTAATTAAATTGTTTGGTGTACTCGTTTTGTTAATTGTGTAATAAACAAATATATGTGGTGTTAAAGTGATTATTTTTTGTTTAAATATTTAATGTGATTTATTTAATTGTATGTGAAATAGTTCATTTCGTATTGTTTATTGACATTGTTTTGTATATTGAATTTGTATTGTGATTGTGATGTTTATGTAATACCTATCTGTATTTTGTGTATATTTTATATTAAATGTTTGGTTATGTAGTTTATTTACATTTCGTGTTGTGTTCTGTTTTGTGTTAAATGTAATTTTTTTCTTATTTTTATTTTAATTTATTTTTATTTTTAGGTTGATGCTGGAATCAACATTACTAAAATATTAAGTTCTTACCATGTAATATGATTTTTTTAAAATATTTGACAGAATGTTTTCCATGGAGGCCATCGGAATTAAAATTTAAAATGATGCTTTCTCCAAACACTTCATTAAAATTAATTATTTAACTTTAAGCACAACGCCAACAAAAACTATAAATTGACTATACCACACTTGTTACAAGAATGAGTAAACAAAATAATTTCTAAGAACGGATTTTTGTAATGGAATTTTTTTCTCGTGATTGCGTCATCCTATTTAATGCCCCTGCATTGTTCTATACATTTTCATATCAACTGGTTTAAACACATTGGCCCTTACCAATAAACTTTTTAAAAATTTGAGTTTAGTTAATTATGACTAAGTCATAATTAATGTTATTTAAAGTTGACTCTTAAATTCCATACCAATAACACTTTTAATGTCGACTTTATAATAATTATACGAATTATTATAAATAACTTGTGGATTGTGGAAATAACTTGTGGATTCTATGTTTTTATTCATAAATATTTCAAAAATTGATTTGTTTTAGGTAATATAATGGTAAAATTCAATATCGACATTAACAACATTCAATTATTTAAAATTATTAATAATTATTATTTTAATTATTTTATTTAAACAATATTTAAATTATTACAAATTTTTTTTGAAAATTATCAACATTAATATAAATTTTAGAACTAATTTAATCTAGCATACATATATGTACATTCATCAAAAAAATAATTTTATATAAGAAAAAAAAGTAACTGATATATTTTTTTTTATTTTTTTTTTCATCAGGATTATATAATTAGGTTATTAGGTTTAAGATTTATATTTATATACATTACAATACATTATAATAATTTTTAATTGCTTTTTAATTAATTTTTAATTTGATTTCGATTTATTTTTTATATAATAAATGTACATATAAGATTAAAAATTATTTGTTTTTAAATTACATATCTTCTAAAAAATGTCTTCTTATAAATAGGTCCCTGTACAAAGTACCAGGCAAACTTATATATTATTCATATTTTTTTAGAAATTTACAAACCTATAGAAAGACTGAAACTCCTCATCACTGTAAAACTCAAAAGGATTTATTCTTTTTCTGTACACCTTCACTTTTCTTGCGTATGTACTTTCTACACAAATGTTCAAATCATCTAATATATCTGCATCACTATCACTGTCCATTTTAATTTTTTTCCTTTTATTATTTATTTTATTTTATATTGTTTTATTTGACTTGTATTATTTCAATTAAATTATATTATTTCAAAAATATATGCTTATAACAATTTGTTTAAAATGCTATATTTCAGTTTAAATAGGAGATAATAATGACTTAGTCATGACATTTTTGTAGTCGTAACTAAAGTCGTAATTAATATTAGAGTTGACATTAAAATCGTTATTGGTAGACATTTTTCACTAGTTTCAACTTTTAATTTAAAATTGACTTTAGTTAAAGTTTATTGGTAAGGGCCATTACATTTTTGCATTACTTTTGCAGAAAAGTAATGAGTTACGGAGCTACCCAATTTGAATTTGTAAAGCTGCTACAAAGTAAGGTGATGTGGTGAAGTATGCATGCATTACAGAACTAGTTACACTGGTAATGACTTTCGCTCTCGGGATACAACAGGCAACAGCAATATAATATTAGTATTAATTTATATGACTATATATATTGCTATTATGAAGTTAATTATGTTTGATAGAGTATTTAATTTTAAAAAATATTTTACAAAAATACATTTTTACTTAATTTCATAAAAAAAAAAATTAAATCATTGTATGTTTTTTCATAAATTTCAGGTGTTGTCAGTTATAAACGGAAAGTTAAATATCATTATTCATAGATATATGAATACATATTTGGTAATTACATATACACTTTCGCTATCAGCTGGTTTTTTACTCGTAAAAAATTGAAAAGTCAAGCTTTTTGCTTTTTTTTCAACTTTGGTTTGATTTCGGATTTTTGAATAGAATATAATAGTGGTTGTTTGATGCGGGGGAGCGGTGTGGCGGGTGGTGGGTGGTGATAACTCATGAGTAATTTTTCATTAGTAAGATTGAAGAATTTTATAGAATGAAAAATAAAATAAAAAAGGGGGTGCTAAAAGAGTATAAAAAGTGTTGTATAATTAGCGTCATTCGTTAACAATGATCAACATTTTTGAACTGAATTAAAATAATTTTTTCATATGCTCTTTTAACTATCTACCACACTCTCCTTCGCATAAAACTGTAACTATTATATTTTTTTCATAAATCGGAAGTTAAATGGAACATTTTGAGACTAGAATCATGAAGATTCATATATTTTTCGATTTTTAATGTTTAAAAAAACTAGCTGACCGCGAAAGTTTATAATTACCGAATATTTATCAATCACACTGCACTGCGACGGTTTTCCTCTAAAAAGAATTAAATAGCAATTTTGAAAGGTAACAGGTCTCAATCAAATATCCTTTTAAGATACCACAATATCTATATTTGAAAAATATATCATTCATTTACTACGTTACCACTATTACTCAGGTTGCGTAAATGCAAAATCCACTTTGATCGTGATCAAAATTTTTCTTCTGCTTTGCTATGACTTGCTTAAATATCTTTATACATAATTTGCATATTAATATTATACTTTCTGAATTATATATAGTAATATATTTGATTTTAAAATTTTTAAATTTGAAAACTGTCTTCCAACTATGGTTAAACTAAAACTGGATGTACAGTGTTGGTCACAACTACTTTTACACGGCATTTAATTTCTAATTAATAAGTAATGAGAAATGGATCCTCGAAACATTATAAAACCATAAATTTGTTTAGTGTACATATATAATTATAATAATAAATAATTAAATATAATATCAACTATTAAAATATTGTATAATTTCAACTGTGTTAAAAAACGATTGATAATTCATCGCTTTTTTGTCCGAATTCATTAGGATCATTTAAGTTCAAAACAAAGTTACACATATTTTATAGAAAAGAACAGAATTGAAAATTAAAAAATTAGGAGTTTATTTTATTTATATTAAAAACATGCAATGTTAAAAACTTTTGTTTAAAAAAATGCTGTATAAAAATATTTATGACTAATACTAAATGTCAGAGGCTATTTAAATTTCTGATAATATATTCTAAAGTAGAGGCAGGTCAGATTAACTTCCTCTTCTTTGCCAACACCATGACCGCACCATGCAGAACTGACCAGTTCTCGCGCTTTTTAAATGAATGCATCAAATTAAAAAATTTCATTCAAAGTTATAATTAGAAATATATTATAAATTTTACAATTTAATTTTTATTATATGATATGATGTTAAATAGCTTATGAGCTATCAATTTAATAGAAACGAATACGTAAACCTATTCCACGTTATTTTGAAACATAATTTTTTGAATTACTACTGAAGATATTTTGATAATACGGATCTCAAAATATCCCTAGGACTAGAATTATAGGCACATTCTACTTAATAATTTATTTTCAAACAAACATAAATAAAATAAATTTGATTGCATTCAATCATAAAAATACATAAATTTACAAACAATTTATTTTCGACTTCATGACATTTCGTTTATTGTTATGATTTGTAAACAAAAATATATTATTTTTCAAGCTACGAATAATTATCAATTTTCATTGAATATAATTAAATGTTCATCAGCGCTAGTATTAAGAATTTTTTGAGTTTATACTTTATACCACACACAAAAAACATCAACGAAATAAAATTTAAAAATTTTGAAATAATTATTTTTAAGCTTTCTATTTTTAAAAAATATTTTAAATAATTTAAAATTCATTATCCTCAAGATTTAGAAAAAAAGACATATTTATAAATTATGGTCCATATTAATTGAAAATAAAATATCAATTTTTACCTAGTTATAGAAAAAAAATTGACTCAGTCCATTAAAAAATTTGGTAATTCACAAAACAGCTGATTTTTAAATTTCTATATTATGATCATAAATCAGAATAATACTTTTTGTATTCAGAAGTCCTAAGGACCAAACATTAAAAAAGACATTCATTAAAAATTTCAAGAAGAAATTCAATTCACGGGATATGATATAATATATAATCGTATCTTGCATTCATAAGTCAATGAACTCAAAAACATAACAAAATAAAACCATAATATATACATATGTATACATATATTATGTATAATCAAAGATACTATATACTATCACAGATAAGTGTATCTGATCTGTGATACTATGTAAAAACATTTTTATATGTATGTATATAGTATCTCTGGTATAATGCTGCAGTAATTGTAACCTATGCTTATATAAAAACCTCTGTTGCAAAATATTCTACAATCATACATCAGAAAATAATGTGGATCTATACAAGTAATACATATAATCAAAGAACATATAAATGTATATATTTATATGGTCTTTGATATAACTACAATTGTATATATGTATTTCAATTAGAAGAATAGTAGTAATTTATATCAGAGCATATAGCACGCAACAAGGCATATTAACAAAACAACACATATGTACATACATATATAAAATTACATAAAATATGAAATACACCCCTTTCTCAACTCATTCATATATTAAATACGACTATCAAATCAATACAATAAAAAAAATTTAGAAACCAGCCCTATTGTCAATTTTTGTATTCATAAAGCATTTGCGTACAAAATATCCATTTATTTTTACTTATTGAAGTATAATATTATTTCAAGAGTGCGTTCATAAACGTTACTATAGTTATCATTTGTCGTTCAAAATGGTGGTGGTATAGTAAAACATAACCAACAAAATTACTTTTTAGTGTTCATAAACATCTGTAGTAAAGTAAATTTTTAACTATTTGATGTCAAAAATCAACCCTGCTCGAGAGCATGGTTAACGATAGTAACGATAGTAAACCTTTAAATGGTAATGACATTGACAATAAAAAAAATCGTTTGTCATTTAATTTTGTGTTGTGAATTGTGAAAATTTCAATTTAATTTATTTGAAATTAATTAATTTTTTTTTAAACTTAATTTTTAAAAAACAATTAATTTTTGACAAACAAAAAATATAATAATTATATGTAAAAATTTTTTAAACTTGACTTGACAGCTGAATGATAATTTATTGCTACTACTATGGTAAAAATCGCGTTCAAAAACTACTTGAAGTTAACATAACTATGGCTGTAGTATAACATAAATTTGCTTTAAACTATACTACACCATGACAATGGTTAAAGTAATGTTCATAAACGCACTCCAAATAAGTGATTATACCACTCAAAACCATATAAAATTTAATAAACCAGTCATGCAACTCACAAACTAATTCTTCTATATAAATATTCTGATGTTTCTCTCATATTTACATCCCTCTTGAATTATGAACTTTCGCTCTTTTTCGAAATTGTTTCGAAAAACTTTTTCGATCTTTATTTTTGGCAAACATACAATCATTTAAATAAAAAAAATGAAATGGTTCATCTAGTAGACTGTATTATCTTTGGATATATGAATCAAAGCGATATATCTTGTTTATATTTTGCTGCAATAGGTTATCCCAACAAACAATTTTTTGCACGCAATGGCACTTTACACAAACTGTGGTGTGCGTGAAACTCGTGAAATGTATGCGAAACGTGTGCGATATGGGGAATAATTTGTGTGCAAACTGAGTGCAAAATGCGTTCACCAGAATGCAACTTAAATGTATGCACACAAGATCGTTACAAAATACGATTATTTCCCACACTGCGAGCATTCAGATCGCATAAAGATATACCATACCATAGAATAATAAAGCTACGCATAAAGAATTCTCATACAATGTAAATTTCTGGCGACCAATTCTACGATAGCATCGCCGAGATCGCATCGCCAGAATTCGTTATATTCCACAAAATTTCAAATTTTTAAAAATAAAGTTTTTAAATCAAATTTGTGGATTGCAATGGCTAAATAGCTTTGTAGCTTTTTATATCCTTAATATCTTTTGATATTGTATATATGCAATAAGAAAGAAGAAAGGCAATAGTTAGTGTTGTATATGCAATATTCGTATATGCATGCAAATGCATGTTATGTTATATATATGTATATGGTATATTTCTACTTATACATGAAAAATTGGTTTTGATTTTTATTGTATGAATGTGTGTCATATTGGTGCTATTGGTGCTATGTATTCAATACTATTCCCTTATCTTTTATATTTTTATGAAGACAAAAATATTTTATTTCTTAAAATTATATTTGAATGTTTGTACATTGCTAATGGAATATATATACACACAAACAAACTGCATATAAACGAACAATATATGAAGATCTTTTAGAAGAAGGATAGTGTAGTTTATAATTAGAGTGAATATGTACATATTATTTGTATGTATATATGTATTGTATAGCATAGCTGAAAGATAAATTTGCTTATGCTATATCTTTTATGATTTTATGATTAAATGCGCGTGCCATGAAGTAAGGTATAAAATATGAAGTTAGAAATTTAAATGTTCTTACTTTTTGCTATTTCGTTCTCATTATTTTTTTTTTTTTTGTCTAACACAAGTCTTTGACTTTTTCCATTTTTTTACTTGATATGTAGTATTTTTTTTTAATTGTGAGAAAATCTGAATCGATTTAACTATTATTTTGTACTTATTATTTAAAAGACAAGCTAAACTAAATTATATAATCATAACAAGAAAAAGATTTATCAGTTAACGGTTTTTATTACAATCATTTTAGTACATATTTCAAAGTCAGCGAATACATTTTGTTGATAAAAAAAGCAGTTTTTATGCATTTTTTGTTCTAGTTATGTAATGGATTTAGGTAAATAATTAAAATTTTCATATTTTGTACGATACTAAATAAAAAAGACAAATAAATTGTTCGATTATTTATAGAATTTGTAAGTGAGCGAACACTTTTTAAACTCTGTGTATTACATCATTTTTTCTGTATGGTTTTTTTTACAGATTGTGTGAAGGTAAGACATAAATTTAATTTCCTTTGACAGAATATTTGGAAGAACGGTTTTCATATACCTGTAAAAATAAAATAATGCACAACAGTGTCATTGTTTTGTATACATACATAAGCGCGTTTTGTATACATTATTAATGACATATAAGTTCTCAATATAATGCACGTTTAAAAATCCTCTATTTCTTCAATAATTACCAGGTGCTTGATTTTCTCATATTTTGAAAAGTAAGGTATTAGGTAAAAAATTTAAATTATTTAGTTTCATGTTACACATGTGAAGAAGCCTTTCTTAAATCTAAAATATTTTATTTTTTATAAGATCAATAGTACAGTTTATAAAAACGATTTATTTCGATTTCTTTAAGATATTTTAGTGATTTTTTGAAATCTATAATATTTTAATTATTTTTTAATAAAATTAATTAGTTATAGCAGTTATAGTTTTTTCTAAATATTTCATTTTAGTTAATGCAAAAAAAAAAAAAAAAAAACAATAAAATAAATACAGAGTTATTTAAAGTGACAGACAATTTTGGTGAAATAAGTTTAATAATATAATAAATAAATGTTGTCGATTTAAAAGATTTGAAAATTAATTTTATAGAGAAATTTGTGTAATTAGTTTTTAATGATTTTTGTAAAATAAGAAATTATTTTTCATAGTGAACGGATTATAAAAGTGAAAAGTGAAAAGGATTATAACTTTTTTCATAGTGAAAAGGATTATAACTTTAAAAAAGATGGGTGATAGAAAGAAAAAAGTATGGGGAGTAAGGTGCGAAGTTCCTTCTTGCCGTCAAAGCAAGAAGGATTTTCCACACCTGCGATTTTTTTAATTTCCATCTTCAGGGACGGTAATGTTTGAAAATTGGATGACTGATATAGGTTTAGCAATGCCGCCAAAACCTAAAAATGCGTACGTATGTTCAAAACATTTCCATAGTTCTTCTTTTGGAAAAAAGAAACTTAAAAAAAAATCCGTTCCTTGTTTTTTTGTCCAAACAATTGTCCAAACAAAAATTTCGTGCTTACATACAAATTTAATCAAGACCCAATTGAAAATCTTTTTTCACTAATAAGAAATAGAGGAGGAAACAATAAAAACCCATCATAATATACAATCAACCACATAATTGGCAGGATTATGTGTAATAAAATAATTTCTGTATCAGAAAAAGGTAATTGTGAAAATGATGACGATCAATTCCTAATAGTTGAAGTGGAAAATTATGAGAAATGTGATACAGAAAAAACATCAGAAAAAAATTGTGATTCAGAAACATTAGAGGAGGATGAATGTGAGGATTTTGATAACAAAGTATTAAATTCAATAGAAATACAAAATCACGATAATGAGAATTTATGCGAACAAGCTTCACTAAGATACTTCGTTGGCTTTTTAATTAAAAAAATGTCAACATCAAATAGCTGTCCTGATTGTCTGAATTTGATGAAAAGGTCAGACGAAACTATTTACCTTAAAAAACAATCAGAAAAATTTATGTTTTTCAAAAATTATTCTAAATCATCCGATTTTGGTCGACTAAATTCTCCTACAAATTACTTTTTTGAACTTTGTCAAATTCTCTTGAATGTTTTTGTAAAAATATTTAAAGAAAAATCGGATATGAAGCATATAAAGAAGTACATAATGTCAAAATATATTGAAGAGTCATTGAGAGATTGATCAATATTGTTCTTGGTTCTCCTGTGATAATCCCTGTAAAGAACATCATATATATTTTCTTGATTATTTCATAAAAATTTTATTGCAAAAAAATTGCCTCTGGGAAACACAAAAACTTTTTCAGTGTCATTATTCTGCTTCTAACAAAATGAAAATTATTGGACAATGAATACAAAACAAAACATCGGCGTCTCAGAGAGTATAGGGAGAAAATATAGAAAAGAATCAAATACAGTCAAATAGAAATACAAAACAAACTTTTTACAAGGAACATTAAATTTCTCATTGAAAACTCAATTTATACATGTACATATGTATGTATATACAAAATTTAAATCACGATATACAGATACTACTGTATACATACGTATATTATATGTATGTATATACTCGCATATAAGTACATACATACACTATAGTATCTGTATATCATATATCATCTGATAATCTAGAAAATTTACAAATTTTTATTTTCATTGAATTTTAAATCCTGAAAATAAAAAAGGAATACGAAAATAGTGTAGTGTATAATAATATATGTAACTATACCAGAGACAACTTATAAAACAACTTGTTATAAGTTGTTTCTGGCTATACACACACATATATATATATGTATATTTGCACATAACAATTAAAATCTACACCAATCTTCAGTACCTAAACTCAATGTATGTACAGTATATACATATAATATGTACATATGTATGCACGATAATTATAACTACACTATCCTTCTTCTAAATGATCTTCATATATAGTTCGTTTATGCAGATTGTTTGTATGCATACATATATTCCATTAACAATGTACAAACATTCAAATATAATTTAAAGAAATAAAATATTTTTGTCTTCATAAAAATATAAAAGATAAGGGAAAAGTATTGAATACATAGCACCAATAGCACCAATATGACACACATTCATACAAAAAAAATCAAAACTAGATATTCATGTAGGTAGAATGAGATCATAATATACAATACATACATATTTTATATAACACCAATAACACTTGCTATTGCATGTGTACAATAATATAATATATAAGATATTAAGATATTAAGGATATAAAGCTATTTAGCCATTGCAATCCACAAATTTTTGTGCTTTTAAAACTTGATTTTAAAAATTTGAAATTCTGTGGAAGATATTTAAAATCTAACGAATTCTGGCGATGCGATCTCAATCTGTGGAATGCAATAAGTGGTCGCCGGTTGCTCCTATGCTTTGAGAATTCTTTATGCGCAGCTTTATTATTCTATGACTATACATATCATACATCTTTCTAGCTTTTTCTACTATTTATAATTGACAAATAATAAATAAATTATTTATTATGATAAAATATGTATATTTGTAGTTGTGGAAATTAAAACAGCTGAAAAATATCATAATGTTGGACAAATTGTTTTCATCATCTCTAATCTTTAACGTTTTCACTATTATTGAGCATAATTGTTAAAAATAATAAATTAAGTTTTTTGGACACTTTACAATCATAAAATTACATGCAAATGAAAATTTATTTATAACATTGGGCTTGTAGTTCGAAAAAAGAAACGGGTCATAATAAATCCTATGATTTTTAAAATATTTTTTATTCTTAAAATTTTTTATTTTTTTAATATATTGACAAAAACCAAAGATACTATAAAATTACAAAGATGTGAAAAGCAGTACAAAATTCTAAACATGGTTTATTTTTTTCCATCGCATCGCAATCAACTCTTCTTGAATTTTCTTGTTGGATTTTAAGTTCTAACCGAAGAAATTTTTAATTTGAATTGTCAGTTATGTTATGAAATTTTGTTAAATTCCAATTGAAAAGCTATATATTAGAACTTTCTTTCATTTTAAACAAAGATAATACAGTCCTACTAGATGAACCATTTCATTTTTTTTATTTAAATGTTTGTATGTTTGCCAAAAATAAAGATCGAAAAAGTTTTTCGAAACAATATCGAAAAAGAGCGAAAGTTTATAATTCAGAAGGGATGTAAATATGAGAGAAAAATAAGAATATTTATATAGAAGAATTAGTTTGTGAGTTGCATGACTGGTTTATTAAATTTTATATGGTTTTGAGTGGTACCATCATTTATTTGGGGTGCGTTTATGAACATTACTTTAACCATAGTCATGGTGTAGTATAGTTTAAGCAAATTTATGTTATACTACAGCCATAGTTATGTTAACTTCAAGTAGTTTTTGAACGCGATTTTTACCATAGTAGTAGCAATAAATTATCATTCAGCTGTCAAGTCAAGTTTAAAAAATTTTTACATATTATAATTATTATATTTTTTGTTTGTCAAAAATTAATTATTTTTTAAAAATGAAGTTTAAAACAAAATTAATTAATTCCAAATAAATTAAATTGAAATTTTCACAATTCACAACAAAAAATTAAATGAAAAACGATTTTTTATTGTCAATGTCATTACCACTTAAAGGTTTACTATCGTTACTATCGTTAACCTTGCTCTCGAGCAGGGTTAGTTTTTGACATCAAATAGTTAAAAATTTACTTTACTACAGATGTTTATGAACGCTAAAAATTCATGTTGGTAGTTATGTTTTACTATGCCACCACCATTTTGAACGACAAATGATAAATATAGTTAACTATAGTAACGTTTATGAACGCACCCTTGATATGATATTATACTTGAATAAGTAAAAATAAATGGATATTTTGTACGCAAATGCTTTAGAAAACAACAATTGACAATAGGGCTGTTTCAAATTTTTTTTTTATTGTATTGAGTTGATCGTCGTATTATATGAATGACTTGAGAAAGGAGGTATTTCATATTTCATGTATTTTTATATATGTATGTATGCGTTGTTATGTTAATATGCCTTGTCGCGTGCTATATGATCTGACATAAATTACTTCTACTACTTCTAATTGAAATACATATATAGAATTGTATTTATATCAAAGACCATATAAATATATACATTTATATGGTCTTTGGTTATATGTATTACCTGTATAGGTTTACATTATTTTCTGATGTAGGATTGTAGAATATTTGGCAACAGATGCTTTTACGTATACATACATTATAATTACTGTAGCATTTGTACTGTACTGTATACATTTATATGGTCTTTGGTTATATGTATTACCTGTATAGGTTTACATTATTTTCTGATGTAGCATTGTAGAATATTTGGCAACAGATGCTTTTACGTATACATACATTATAATTACTGTAGCATTTGTACTGTACTCTGGTCTATACATTTATATGGTCTTTGATTATATGTATTACTTGTATAGGTTTACATTATTTTCTGATGTATCATTGTAGAATATTTGGCAACAGAGGTTTTTACGTATGCATACATTATAATTGCTGTAGCATTATACCAGAAATACTATATAAATACATATAAATATGTTTTTACATAGTATCACAGATCAGATACACTTATCTGTGATAGTATATAGTATCTTTGATTATACATAATATATGTATACATATGTATATATTATGGTTTTATTTTGTTATGTTTTTGAGTTCATTGACTTATGAATGCCAGATACGATTATATATTATCATATCCCGTGAATTGAATTTCTTCTTGAAATTTTTAAAGAATGTCTTTTTTAATGTTTGGGCCTTAGGACTTCTGAAAAAATAAAGTATTATTCTGATTTATGATCATAATATAAAAATTTAAAAATCAGGTGTTTTGAGCATTACCAAATTCTTTTATAGACTGAGTCAATTTTTTTTCTATAACTAGGTAAAAATTGATATTTTATTTTCAATTAATATGGAACATAATTTACAAATATGTATATTTTTCTAAATCTTGAGGATGATGAATTTTAAATTATTTACAATATTTTTTAAAACCGAAAGCTAAAAAATATTTATTTCAAAACTTTTAAATTTTATTTCGTTGATGTTTTCTGTGTGTAGTATAAAGTATATACTCAAAAAATTCTAAATACTAGCGCTGATGAACATTTAATTAGATTCAATGAAAATTGATAATTATTTGTAGCTTGAAAAATATTATACATATATATATTGGTATATATAATAAACAACTTGTCATGAAGTCGAAAATAAATTATTTGTAAATTTATGGATTTTTATGATTGAATGCAATCAAATTTTTTTCATTTATGTTTGTTTGAAAATAAATTATTAAGTAGAATGGGCCTATAATTCTAGTCCTAGAAATATTTTGGAGATCCGTATTATCAAAATATCTTCAGTAGTAATTCAAAAAATTATGTTTGAAAATAACGTGGAATAGGTTTACGTATAGTAAATTATAATTGCTTATTTGATTTTTGAATTCAAAATTTATCTTTGTATTTTAACATTTCTATTAAATTGATAGCTCAACTATTTAATATCATTCTTAAACCAAATTTTAAAACTTAAACCATTCATTTAAAAAGTACAAGAACTGGTCAGTTCTGCATAGTGCGGTCATGGAGTTGGCAAAAAATAGGAAGTTAATCTGACCTGCATGTTTGATATGGTTATGTATTCTTAGGGACAGCATTAGCAAATACAAAAGATATAAACGGTATTCCGATTTCATGTAGAATTCTGTTAGACTCTGGATCACAAGTCAATTTTATAACTGAAAGATTACGCAAGAAACTAAAACTTGAAAATACTCATGTGAACTTGAATATTACTGGAATAGGTGATTCAAAATTAAAACTTAATGAAAGAATGCAGATTGTATTAGAATCTAAGCTCAACAATTATTCTACACATTTGGACGTTTTCGTAATTAAGGATATTACAGCACATCAACCACAACAGTACATAAACGTGGACAATTGGAAATTGCCTGCTAATATCACACTGGCTGATCCTGACTTTAATAAACCACAAAAAGTAGATATACTTCTCGGAGCTGAGGTATACGGTGAAATAATGAGAACTGGACAGTTTAAACTAAGTACCACATTACCAATGTTACAAAATACAACATTCGGATGGATTGTACTTGGAAAGGTAGCTGCAGAAGAGTACAACAAACCATTTTGCGGAATTACAAATATTGAATTAGAGGATAGATTGCAACGGTTTTGGCAGTTGGAGGAGTACCCTGCAAAGGTGATGATGTCTATGAATGATCAAAAGTGTGAACAATTCTTTGAATCTACTACAATTCGTGATTATGAAGGACGATTTATAGTTAGCTTGCCAATGTTAAGTGATCCACGACTATTAGGTGACTCAAAAGATATTGCATTTAAAAGATTGATGAATATTGAAAGACGGTTATCAAGAGACATGGTATTAAGAAAACAATATAATGAGTTTTTAGAGGATTATTTAAAACTAGGACATATGAAAGAAATAACATCAAAGGAAATAATACAACCATATTGTTTTTTACCCCATCATTTTGTGTTAAAACCATCAAGTAGTTCAACAAAATTGAGAGTTGCTTTTGATGCATCAGCTAAAACATCAAATAATTTATCACTCAACGATTTATTTTTAAATGGACCGAAGGTGCAGGATGATTTAATATCAATCATTCTTCGATTTAGAACAAAGAAATATGTATTTACAGCAGATATTGTTAAAATGTATAGACAAATTCGAATAGCAGAAGAAGATCAGAATCTATAATTAATTATGTGGAGAGAAGATCCAACAGATACAGTGAAATATTATCAACTATGCACTCTTACGTATGGTACAAAATCAGCACCATACTTAGCTGTAAAGTGTCTACAAAAATTAGCTGAAGATGAAGAACACACTTATCCACTCGGAGCAGCAGCCATCAAAGATTTCTATGTGGATGATGTCATGACAGGAAGTGACGATTTAGAAGAAGCAATAGCTAAACAAACACAACTACGAGCTTTATTAAAGAAAGGAGGTTTCGAACTACGGAAATGGTGTGCAAACCACCCTAAATTAATAGAGAACATTTCTTCTAAGGATTTAGAAGTTCAGTTAAATTTTTCAAATCTTGAAAATGATGAAGTAAAAACACTAGGTCTTCAATGGCATCCCATAAATGATTACTTTAGTGTAACAGCAGCAACTAAAAATTTCAAAAATATCACTAAAAGAACAATATTAGCTGAAACTTCACAGTTGTTTGACCCACTTGGTCTTATAAATCCAGTCATCGTTGCTACAAAGATATTTATTCAAGGGTTATGGAAGTTGAAATTAGGGTGGGATGATAAATTACCACAAGAATTACATGACAAATGGTTCAAGTTCAGGCAAGAATTGAGTAAGTTAAATGACTTCAAAATTCCTAGATATGTCTGTTGTACTGAAGCTGTAAGCTCACTTCAACTACACGCATTTGCTGACGCTAGTGAAAGGGCATACGGTGCAGCACTCTACATAAGATCTAAATATAGGAGGGAAAATTAACTGTACAACTATTATGTGCAAAGTCTCGCGTAGCGCCCATCAAACCAACCACGTTGCCAAGATTAGAATTATTTGCAGCTAAACTTGCCGTACAATTAGTTGACCATATCAAGAAGGTCATAAACTTGAAATTCGATGAAATATGTTATTGTTCAGATTCACAAATTGTCATATCATGCATACGAAGAGATCTATCGCAGTTGAAAACATTTATTGCAAATAGAATAGCCATTATTCAAGAGTTATCACAAAGAAAAGATTGGAGATATGTGAATACCAAGGAAAATCCTGCTGATTTGGTATCAAGAGGATTAACACCTGAACAATTATTGAAGTCAACCATTTGGTTGGAATGCCCAAACTTCTTGAAACAGACTAAAACAAAATGGCCTCATTGTTTATACGAAGATATACGGATGGAGGAAGAAGAAAAAACAACAAAAATAACGTTGACTACTACCGTCAATACTATCAATAATCACCCTATGTATGATATAAATCATGGTAACTCTTATAGGAAGATGCAGAGAGTGATGGCATATGTATTACGAGCTATAAGGGTGTTTAGAAATAAACATTTGCACCGAACCTTGAGTGCATACTTAAGCGTGAGTGAGTTAGAAGAAGCAGAAAGCGTTATAATAAAAGAAGTTCAAAGCATCAGTTTCAATGAAGACATAAAGAATTTAAAAACAAACAAGCAAGTAACAAAGACGAGTAAACTTGCAACATTAGCACCATTCATTGATGAACAAGATCTTATACGTGTAGGAGGCAGGCTTGAAGCAGCAAATATAAGTTATCACACAAAACATCCTCTACTGCTACCATCTGATAGCTTCATAACAAAATTATTGATGAACTATTATCACATTGTGAACTTACATGCAGGACCCCAAGCATTGCATGCCATAATTCGACAAAGGTATTGGATTTTGCAAGGAAGAAACATAGCAAGATCTGTAGTCACTAATTGCGTAACATGCACAAAATTAAAACCACGACTATGTCAACAGCAAATGGGAAACTTACCCAAACATAGAATTCTGCCTGCACGGCCATTCATAAATTGCGGAATTGATTTTTGCGGTCCAGTTTTCACACATTATAAAATACGAGGCAAAAAACCACAAAAATCATACATAGTTGTTTTTTGTTGCTTTGCATCAAAAGCAGTACATTTGGAGGTAGTTTCAGACTTAACAACTGAAGGATTTCTAGGAGCTCTTAAAAGATTTGTAGCCAGAAGAGGAATGTGTGAAAACATATATTGCGACAATGCAAAGAATTTTGTAGGCGCGAGAAATCAACTGCAAGAAATCGGTGAAATATTGACTATGCGACGATCAAAGGAACGAATTATCAATATGTGTTCAGAGAAGAGAATACAATTTCACGTCATTCCTCCTCGATCACCACATTTCGGAGGTCTTTGGGAAGCAGCAGTAAAATCAACAAAATACCTGTTACATCGCTCACTTATGACTATGTCACCTACATATGAGGAGTTGTGCACAATAATAGCCGAAGTCGAAGCTATTCTAAATTCACGACCATTGACCAATACTTCAAGGAGAACGATGACCAATCAATAAGGGACAATCAAACCTCAGAAGATAAATCACCAGAGAAGGGCATTAAACATCAAGGTACCAGGAAAAGAAAGGCATCATCAGCAGGAAATGCACTTAAAGTATTATTATTAACAATGCTGGTATTACCAATATTCGCTTCACAATGAACATCAACGGAAAAAATACACATTGAAGTATTCAACCATAATCCCGGTATATACTTCGAAAATCTAGGAAGAGTTAACTTGATAAAAACCAATTGGAACATACTAGTGTACTTTAATTTAAAAGGTTATTGGGCAACAATAGATACCATCGAAAAAGGCATGCAAGAATTACAAAAATTCTCTAGCGTAATAACAAACAATGATTACTATAAGGAAATTATAAATCAACAGCAGCATCAATTTCAAGAAGTTAAAGAAAAAAATTTACTAATATACAGTAAAATTAATTGAAAACCGCGAAAAAAGAGAGCTCCTTTAAATATCATTGGTACAATAGCTAACAAATTATTTGGAATATTAGATAATGATTACTCAGAACAAATGGCTGAAACGATCACAAAGGTTAAAATGAATGAAAATCACCTTGATGATTTACTGAAAAATCAAACATCGATCGTGGAAAGCACATTAAATATAATAAGAAAGAGTCAAGATGAACGACGTAATCAAACAGAAACAATTGAAACATCACTCGAATTATTATTCGACAAAACAAATAATATGAATTACGAAATGAAGCAGCAAAGAATAGTACAATCATTCAACTCATTAGCTATTTTAATTACGTCTCTCATCAATGAATGTAGATTAATGCAAGAAGCAATTGTAGATATTATTGCAGATACTCATCATGGCAAGGCAAATCCACTAATAATAACACCAACTCAGCTTCAATCACATATTGCTGTTATCAGGAATAAATTACCCATTGGAACAACAATACCATCTATGAATGACGAAGTTGATATCTCATTACTATACAAATTGATGAACATATACATTGTCAATTAATGCATGATCATATTATAATCGGAGTTCAACTACCATTAGTCTCAACGAATAAATATACATTTATAAGATTATTTCATTACCAATTCTAGTAAACAATTCATTCATCTCTGTTTCATCAACAAATCAATACATAATTAGCAATATTTATAGAGATCAATTCTACCTAATGACATATCTTGAATTCATTCATTGCAAGGAGATCAATGAAGAAGAATTTATCTGCGAACAAAACAAACCAACTTGTAAGTAATATGAACATAATATATGATAGTGTTGTACTATATGCGTGTAATACAACTCGTATGTGTAGTCCACACTACAATATAGATGTTTAACTGAAAATAAAAACTGAAATTCAAAATACATAAAAAAAAATTCGTTTTATTTATATGTGTGATCAAGTCGTATGACGTCACAGCAGTATCCTCCATCCTAATGAGAGATGGAAGCCCACTGTGATATCACACGACCCAAACACACAATCATAAAACATAATTTAACATTTAACATTCGTACAACAAGTATTTAAAACTTGATGTACAGGGCCGGCTACTGAAATTGAAATTTTAGTAGCAACACTTATTACGTCATACTTACTCATGGGATTATGGAGGGTGGTTGTGGCGGCTACGCATGCTGGCTAGCGCGAACTAGCTCGCCGGATGGGGCGTGAGTATGCCACTGCTCCATATCCCTTTTGATTACCGTAGCCTGAAGCGGTAGAAGGTTGTGAAATCCTTCTACCCAGAATGCTTCAACAACAAATAAATAAAAAGAAAATGCACCCACACCGTAGACCTGAAACTAAATATGGCCCCGCTCTGGCCCAGAAAACAGCTTCTACCATCGTTGGATCTGAAAAAAATTCTAATAGAATGCCTCGTCCCAACGATGATAGATACTTACCCACCTCATAAACATAGTTGCTGTTTAGAAGAAAACTATGTTCCCAACCAAAATAAAATAGGAAATTTAGAAATAAAAAAATTACATTGTTGAGGTTATTTCTGACAGGGGTGAATGTAAAACAAAAGCCAGAAGGTGATTAGTTCTACAAGTTCATTTTATTTCGTTACTATATAAAAAAAAGAAAAAAGAAAACATATCCTTAAATTATAATTTAGTTTATGATGTATGTACTTTGTTTTTTTTTTTTCTTGTTCTTCATTTGCTTACGATACAATATTTTAATTTTATTGTTTATTTAGTTAATTTTTTTGATTATTAATTTTTCTTTTGTTCTTTCTTCAGCTTATAAATATTACATGAAATATCTAAATCATCATTGATATAATACAATTTTAACGATGGTATAAGTGGCATCAAATAAGATTATTGCAATATTATTCATGTATATTCATTATTTATGTTACATCTATAATATTCTTATACCTATGGATATGTTTTATAAAGAATACATGCATTTATATTCATTTTGCTTTTAATTGTAAAAAAAAACTTTAAAATAAAATTCTATTAAAATATTCAATTGGCGTTACGTGTTTAATTAATATATGTAACGTAATAAAAAAATAAAGATAGTAATTTAAAGTCTTACATTTGAACAGGATGTTTTGAATATAAAAGCATGTTACTTTTGGTTTTCATATTACATATATTTGTTTATGTTGTTTGTTTTCCGTTTTTTTTTTTTTTTTTTTTTTTTTTATTTGTATACATATCTGAATTGAACCATAAATTTCAATTTGGTTCTTTACAAAGTAAGCAAACTATATACATCTATCATGCTTATTATAGTGAATCTTATAATAAGTTTCTAATTTGTATAATTTTGGGGGCCCCTGTAAATATTAGAAAAAAAATAATTTTATTAGCGTAAGCACGCTTACCGTTGACTGTGGCGGTGATGATGAAGTTATTGACGTCGTTTATAATGTTGCTGTTAATGTTTCTGATGAGGTTGCTGATGGTGTTGCTGATGAGGTTGCTGATGAGGTTGCTGATGTTGTTGCTGATGTTTTGGTGACTGAGGAGATTCTAGTGAAGAGATGAATTGCTTTAACTTTAAGAATTGTAATTCCACAGGCACCCTTTTTTTCAGGATGTCAACCTGAAGAGCGCGAAACTCCTTGAAGCACTCTTCCTCCATCATACTAATTATTTATTTTAATATTTAAATACTTGTATGCGTTGTATTATATATATTATTATTATTATTATTATATTATTAAATATGTATGTATGTATTTGTGTATATTATTTTTTTTCTTTTAGTTAATATTTTATTATTAATAATTTTTATAACTATTAATATATTATCATATATTTTTTGTTTATCCAGTCAGAGTCGGTACTCGATATAGCTTTTAAAATATAAAAAAAAATAAAATTTTTTTTTTTTGTCACCTGTAGGCATAATGTACCTTGATTTACATGATTAAATTTTTATTTTTATGCAAAATTGAACAGTTTTTAAAAATTTTCAATTTTTCCATAAAAGAAAAGTATAGAAAATAACAAAGGCCATACCCCGAACATTATTATTTTATAATTAAAAAAATTATTTATTAAATACTTTCATTTCTTTATACTATTAAAACATATAAGTATTTTTTTTTATGAAGTAATAGTTATCTTAAAAATGAATTTTAAGACTAAATGAAAATTTTGTAAAAGAAAATTATGTAGTTTTCTTGAAAAGAACATAAAAATTCATTGATACACTCCAGCAGTGCTAATATTAAATTTATTTTACACTTTTTACATTTTTAAAATCAAACAACTACTCTATTTTTATTTTGCTTGTTTTTCCTGTGATAGTTTTCATTTTAAGAAGAATAGGAAAATTAGTAAATTTTTTTTTTTTTTTTTTTTTTTTTTTAATGAAAGAAAATTTTCCGTTAATTTTTTTTTGTTTTTATTTTATAATAATTTTTACACAAATTTTCTGTGAATTGTATAAAAATATTTATTGATTTTTATTACATACTTTGAATTTTATTTTTATTTTTTTTTTATTAAATTTTAATTCTACGCATTTTTGCAAATTATTTTTATTTTATTCTTTTTTTTTTATAATTCAATAGAATTTATTTTTTTTTTTTAAAAAAAATTTAATTGAATATATATTTTCGTTTAATTATATTAATTAACTTTATTAATTTACAAAGATAATAATTACAAACTAATTTACAATAAATTTACTATATGACACTTTATATTTTATGTCTAAATTAACCCAACTTCTGTACTCAACTCCTTATTTTGTATTTTATATTATTTTTAAACGAATTATTATATTTTTATTATTATTTTATATGTGAAATTATTATTATTGTTTTAAATCTATCAATTTATTTATCAAAATTTATTTGCTACCAAATTTTAATTCTATTCTGTTGTCACGATTTAATTTTAACATTGCTCGTATTTTCATATTTTGTGATTTAATCTTTGACACCCTTTTAATTTTATACTACAATACAGCTTTACTGAATTTTAATTAATTGCTTCTTGATGATTTTTGACAAATATCATACAAACATTTGTTTTATTCAACTAGTAAATAAATATTATTATTAGATATCAACTACATAAATTACCAATATTATTTAACAATAATGTTTCTTATTATTTACACACATGTTTAAAAATTTAAATTATCTAATAATTGAAAAACAATCGTCATCAAAAAGAGAAAAAAAAAATTGCACTTATCAGCATACTATTTATGTACCACCATGTACGTATTTTCAAAAAAAAAATATAAAAAGAATATCTGCCTGCACCAAATCTATTTTTCTTAACTTGAAATTCAATAATATTCCATTACTTCAAAATCAATTTCAAAATTACATATGTACATATGTTAGGTGTACATATACCTAATTTATAATCATAACTTTTTTTTTCTTTTATTTTACATTACGCACAACAAATTACTAAACAAAAAAAACTCCTAATCTATTTGTTCAACAATTATTTTCAATCATTACATTGCATATAATCAATTTATTTTCAAAACTGAAACTTTTAACTTTAAGTATTTAAAGTACAAATTTAAAATTTTCACTTTTTAAGAATTGCAAAAAAATTGATTTTTTTTGCTCGGGCAGAGGTTGCCCTTAACCAATAATAAAAATAAAACTTTTTTTTTAATCGTCCGGCAAAATAAAAAAAATTGATTTTTTGTTCGGGCAGAGGTTGCCCTTAATCAAGATAAAAACAGAACTTTTTAATCGTCCAGCAAAATATTTAAAATTCAATTTACGTTCGGGCAGAGGTTGCCCTTGACCGAGATAGAAAAAAGACTTTTTCTGATGCCGATACGCACCACGTATTTATACGAAAAGTGTGTGTCGGAGAATTTGGTGGGGGTAATTTTTAATAAATTTAATAATTTTGAATGAAGAGAGTGAAATTTTATGAAAATTTAAAAATGGTGTAGTACCAATACAATAGGTACTTATTTTTTTAAGGAAAAATTGACATTCATGGAACCTATAGACATTAAAATTTATGTAAATTTAAGGAATATGCATGCCCCTATTTAAATAAATATGTTTTTTCTAGATTTTTACATTTATTTTGGAATTTTTTTACATATTTTAAAGATTATGGTGAGTATTAAAAGTACATATAAAAAAAATGATATATGGTAACACGGAAATTAATAAAGGTGAGTAAAGTTATACAAATATGTCAGAAATTTTGCATGTATATGTGAAAATTGAGCGAGTAGCCGAACATGGATTAACGATCGGCTACAGTAATCGTGCTTTTGAGTATTAATTGGGGAGAATATTGGTGAAGCGTAGAAATTTCTGGAATTTCTGTTTCACATACCTGTAACATGCAACTGCATCATCCGATGCATCATAATTCTAACTGTTTCTAGTTTAAATACTAAAAATAAATTTCATAATTGATCAGTGGTACACCCACTATAAACAAATGATATTAAATAGTTGAGCTATCAATTTAATAGAAATGTTAAAATACAAAGGTAAATTTTGAATTCAAAAATCAAATAAGCAATTATAATTTACTATACGTAAACCTATTCCACGTTATTTTGACACATAATTGTTTGAATTACTACTGAAGATATTTTATACGGATCTCCAAAATATTTCTAGGACTAGAATTATAGGCACATTCTACTTAATCATTTATTTTTAAGCAAACATAAATGAAAAAAATTTGATTGTATTCAATCATAAAAATACATAAATTTACAAACAATTTATTTTCGATTTCATGACATCTTGTTTATTGTTATAATTTGTGAACAAAAATATAATATTTTTCAAGCTACAAATGATTATCAATTTTCATTGAATCTAATTAAATGTTCATCAGCGCTAGTATTTAGAATTTTTTGAGTTTATACTTTATACCACACACAAAAAACATCAACGAAATAAACTTTAAACATTTTCAAATAAATATTTTTAAGCTTTCTGTTTTTAAAAAATATTTTAAATAATTTAAAATTCATTATCCTCAAGATTTAGAAAAATAGACATATTTATAAATTATGTTCCATATTAATTGAAAATAAAATATCAATTTTTACCTAGTTATAGAAAAAAAATTGACTCAGTCTATAAAAGAATTTGGTAATGCTCAAAACACCTGATTTTTAAATTTTTATATTATGATCAAAAATCAGAATAATACTTTATGTATTCAGAAGTCCTAAGGCCCAAACATTAAAAAAGACATTCATTAAAAATTTCAAGAAGAAATTCAATTCACGGGATATGATATAATATATATATTCGTATCTTGCATTCATAAGTCAATGAACTCAAAAACATAACAAAATAAAACCATAATATATCCATATGTATACATATATTATGTATAATCAAAGATACTATATAATATCACAGATAAGGGTGTCTGATCTGTGATACTATGTAAAAACATAATTATATGTATTTATATAGTATCTCTGGTATAATGCTACAGTAATTGTAATGTATGCTTATGTAAAAACCTCTGTTGCCAAATATTCTACAATCATACATCAGAAAATAATGTGGATCTATACAAGTAATTAATACGTATAAGCAAAGAACATATAAATGTATACAGTACAGTAGAAATACTACAGTAATTATAATGTATGCATACGTAAAAACCTCTGTTGCCAAATATTCTACAATCCTACATCAGAAAATAATGTAAACCTATACAAGTAATACATATAATCAAAGACCATATACATGATACAATACAGTACAAATGCTACAGTAATTATAATGTATGGATATGTAAAAACCTCTGTTGCCAAATATTCTACAATCCTACATCAGAAAATAATGTAGATCTATACAAGTAATACATATAATCAAAGACCATATAAATGTATATATTTATATGGTCTTTGATATAAATACAATTGTATATATGTATTTCAATTAGAAGTAGTAGTAGTAATTTATATCAGTGCATATAGCACGCGACAAGGCATATTAATATAACAACACATAAATACATATTTAAAAGTACATAAAATATGAAATACACCCTTTCTCAACTCATTCATATATTAAATACGACGATCAACTCAATACAATAAAAAAAAAAATTGGAAACCAGCCCTATTGTCAATTGTTGTATTCTAAAGCATTTGCGTACAAAAGATCCATTTATTTTTACTTATTCAAGTATAATATCATTTCAAGAGTGCGTTCATAAACGTTACTATAGTTATCATTTGTCGTTCAGTGGTATAGTAAACCATAACTACCAACATAACTTTTTAGCGTTTATAAACATCTGTACTAAAGTAAATTTTTAACTATTAAAATTAAGATATATAATTAAAAAACATTTTTTCAATACTTCGTGTGCGGCAGTCTTGATATGATAAAACGTAATGATCAAGAAATTTCCTTGAACCATCACTCTGAATTATTCATTTTCTTTAAAAATTATTCGAGATCTTCTGACTTCGGTAAATTAAATCCTCCAACTGACTACTTCTTTGAATTATCAAAAATATATATGAATGTATTCAACAGAATAATAAAATCGTGTCCAGAACAGAGAAATATTAAAAAACGTATCATACGTGATTGTATGGAAGAAATAATTAAGTATGAGAAGTTTTCATTTTGATTGTTATGAACACCACTATCAAATGTTAGACAAATATGTGACAATCCTCTTACGATGACATTGCTATTGGGAGACACTGAATTTCGTTGAACACGGGAAAGCGATTTTGAAATCATGTAGAAAATAAGTATTTCTGAAAGCAAATAAAACATAAACCTTCACTGGGATGAAAATTAATTGAACACTCTTAACCTGCCACAAATTAAAAATTATATTTTATTGAAACCATTGTCAGAATAAAAACATAAATGAAAAACAAAATTTTTAAACATACCAATCAAAGATAATTTGATTGCCGGTCCTAAGTATGGAAAAATGTGAAGGGAAATTTTGTTGTTTCAATTTTAATAGTTATATTTTTTTTGTTTTAGTAATTTTAATTACATAACTATAAGTACATATTTACTAATTCCAAGGTGTATTATTATATAAAAATACGTTCGTATTATTAAAAATTATAATTATATTAAGTGCATGCAGCGAAGTAATAATAAATAAAAATTATTTCTTATGGACTACAAAGTACGTAAGTAGTATTAATACATTTAATATATAGTATAAATGTAGAAAAGATACATAAGATACATTTTTCTAAACACATAAAACAACATATATACATACATATTTCTATCAATTTCTATTCAAATATTGCATATATTACATATGGTTAAATATTATTTGAAAACTACCAATTTATTGGTGGCTCAAGAACTGCAAGACATAATAATAATTATAAGTAAATATACATATATTGCACCCATGTGCAGTAAAATATATATGATACTTATTCTGTACATGATATCAAAATAACAATACGGTCGATTTCATTTACAGTAATAAATTATGTCTATATAATTGCATCATTGAAATAAAATGTATTTTAAAAAAAATTCAAAGGTTCAAGTTCAATGAACTTATTACATGTATCTATTTAATAACAAAATGATATACATATGTATATGTATGTGCATACGCAAATGCAATATATTGTTAAAAATCAAAAATTTCATTTCACTTACAATATATAAAATAAAATATCGATATTGTCATATTTCAAAATATAACATATATTTCAAAAGACGTATTCCTACATATACATACTATACTCCTTTATAGTATAAATTTATATATATATATACATATATATATATATACTTATCTAAATTATGTATACATTCATGTATAGTGAATACACATGATTGTAAGATATATGAAATGTATATGCATATGTATATATGAATGTATGCTCCAAATCTATATTGCAATGTGATAAGTGATAATCACATTGAAAAAACAAATTCATATTCATACTGTATATCCTACACCAATCCTACACAATACGAAATTTATATTATGATCCCTTCTAATATGAAAGATCATTCAAAATTCGAGAATTAATAAGTATTTTGTATATGTAAGATGAAACAATTCATACACAAAACAGGTTTAATATGAAAGCAAGTCCTTTCTTCCTATATTTTCCTATATACGTATAGTATCTACAGGTTACAAGTAATAATGTGGTATGTGATATAATCATACTACCATACTTTACATGTAATACAACACGACAAAACAACAAAACACTATATATTCATATGTTCATACTACACATACTACCAATACTATATATTTCATATATTTCAATACTTAATTTCAAAGATAATACAGTCCTACTAGATGAACCATTTCATTTTTTTTATTTAAATGATTGTATGTTTGCCAAAAATAAAGATCGAAAAAGTTTTTCGAAACAATTTCGAAAAAGAGCGAAAGTTAATAATTCAAGAGGGATGTAAATATGAGAGAAACATCAGAATACTTATATAGAAGAATTAGTTTGTGAGTTGCATGACTGGTTTATTAAATTTTATATGGTTTTGAGTGGTACCATCACTTATTTGAAGTGCGTTACTTTAACCATAGTCATGGTATAGTATGTTTAAGCAAAGTTATGTTATACTACAGCCCTAGTTATGTTAACTTCAAGTAGTTTTTGAACGCGATTTTTACCATAGTAGTAGCAATAAATTTATTGTCATTCAGCTGTCGTGTCAAGTTTAAAAAATTTTCAAAAAAATTTTTATATATAATTATTATATTTTTTGTTTGTCAAAAACTAATTAATTTTTAAAAATTAATTTTTAAACAAAACTAATTAATACTATTACTTTTTTCAAATAAATAAAATTGAAATTTTCACAATTCACAACACAAAATTAAATGACAAACGATTTTATTATTGTCAATGTCATTACACTTAAAGGTTTACTATCGTTACTATCGTTAACCATACTCTCGAGCAGGGTTAATTTTTGACATCAAATAGTTAAAAATTTACTTTAGTACAGATGTTTATAAACGCTAAAAAGTTATGTTGGTAGTTATGGTTTACTATACCACTACCATTCTGAACGACAAATGATAACTATGGTTAACTATAGCAACGTTTATGAACGCACCCTTGAAATGATATTATACTTGAATAAGTAAAAATAAATGGATATTTTGTACCCAAATGCTTTAGAATACAACAATTGACAATAGGGCTGGTTTCCAAATTTTTTTTTATTGTATTGAATTGATAGTCGTATTTAATATATGAATGAGTTGAGAAAGGGTGTATTTCATATTTTATGTACTTTTAAATATGTATGTATGTGTTGTTTTGTTAATATGCCTTGTTGCGTGCTATATGATCTGATATAAATTACTACTATTCTTCTAATTGAAATTGATTGAAACTATTCTTCTAACTGATTTAGGATTGTAGAATATTTGGCAACAGAGGTTTTCACGTATATATACATTATAATTACTGTACCATTTGTACTGTACTGTATACATTTATATGGTCTTTGATTATATGTATTACTTGCATAGATCTACATTATTTTCTTATGTAGGATTGTAGAATATTTGGCAACAGAGGTTTTTACATAAGCATACATTACAACTACTGAAGCATTATACCAGAGATACTATATAAATACATATAAATTTGTTTTTACATAGTATCACAGATCAGACACCCTTATCTATGATAGTATATGGATCTCTGATTATACATAATATATGTATACATATGGATATATTATGGTTGTTTTTTTGTTATCTTTTTGAGTTCATTGACATATGAATGCAAGATACGATTTTATATTATATCATATCCCGTGAATTGAATTTCTTCTTGAAATTTTTAATGAATGTCTTTTTTAATGTTTGGGCCTTAGGACTTCTGAATACATAAAGTATTATTCTGATTTTTGATCATAATATAAAAATTTAAAAATCAGGTGTTTTGAGCATTACCAAATTCTTTTATAGACTGAGTCAATTTTTTTTCTATAACTAGGTAAAAATTGTTATTTTATTTTCAATTAATATGGAACATAATTTATAAATATGTCTATTTTTCTAAATCTTGAGGATAATGAATTTTAAATTATTTAAAATATTTTTTAAAAACAGAAAGCTTAAAAATATTTATTTGAAAATGTTTAAAGTTTATTTCGTTGATGTTTTTTGTCTGTGGTATAAAGTATAAACTCAAAAAATTCTAAATACTAGCGCTGATGAACATTTAATTAGATTCAATGAAAATTGATAATCATTTGTAGCTTGAAAAATATTATATTTTTGTTCACAAATTATAACAATAAACAAGATGTCATGAAATCGAAAATAAATTGTTTGTAAATTTATGTATTTTTATGATTGAATACAATCAATTTTTTTTCATTTATGTTTGCTTAAAAATAAATGATTAATTAGTAGAATGTGCCTATAATTCTAGTCCTAGAAATATTTTGGAGATCCGTATAAAATATCTTCAGTAGTAATTCAAACAATTATGTTTCAAAATAAAGTGGAATAGGTTTACGTATAGTAAATTATAATTGCTTATTTGATTTTTGAATTCAAAATTTACCTTTGTATTTTAACATTTCTATTAAATTGATAGCTCAACTATTTAATATCATTTGTTTATAGTGGGTGTACCACTGATCAATTATGAAATTTATTTTTAGTATTTAAACTAGAAACAGTTAGAATTATGTTACCCTAATTTTAAGCTGATATCTTTTATTCTTCTCTATGAATCATGTTACCCTAATTCACAGTGAAGTATAATTGAGTTAAATAAAAAGAATATTAATACCTTGATTAGTTAACTTACTTAACTGACTTTATTAATCTTTATTTTCGTCTTTATATACAAAATTTATAATACAAATTTAAATAAAAGTAATACATAATTAAAGTGTATAATTAAATCTATATTGTCTAATAATCAAAAAAGAATATGTGACCTACTTACAATACGTAATTTCTTAATTATATCAAGTATATTAATATATACATATGTAGCCACAAACAAATGCAAGTAAGTAATATGAACACCTGTGTATTACAAGGAAGTGAATGAACTGTGTGATAAATATGAGTTGTGTTTTGAGTAATATATGCTTATTACTTATGTTCTATTTTTATGTTATTTATTTAATTTTTAAATTTCTTATTCTATATTACAATATTACTTAATTCTAAATGGTCATCAACATTCTGCGCCACCTTGAAGTCTATTGACTTCAATATTATAGTCTTCGGTTTTGTCTCTATCGCAAATTGTTGATATAGGTTCTGGATTTTTGTTTGTTGTTGTTTTTTGTCTTGATTTGATGTATGCCGCTATAAGGTAGATTATTATGATTACTATAGTAGCAATGGTCATGTAGTTTATTACTCGGTGTCGTATGACCGGTGCTTGTACATATATCTTGCAATTTTGTTTGATGTAATTTAAGAAGGCGTAATTGAGTTGTTATGTTCTCAAGTTCCATTGCGTGTTTTGTGAATTTGTATGTACGATCAATGGCATTGTATTATTTTCATGTATATCTTTGAATGTACTAAAATTTAATCTTGGTTGAAATGAATCAACTGTTGTTTTTGTAAATAATTTGTTGTTGGTTTCAATACTTAATTCATAATTCTTCATTGTGCAATCGTTAGTCATAATTAGTATGCCACTTCCCTTCAAGTTTCTACGAGTTAGATTATTGTTGCATACGAATGATATGTCATAATCTTTATCAAGTGAAAATAACAAGTGGTTAATTGTGTGCAATTGTATCCAAATTTTAGATGGCCTTGCGATATTAAAATTACAAGTTGTTGATAGAGCGTTTTGAGTAAATAATTGAATTTCACAATTGCTGTTGTCGATGTTTTTATTAATAGTTGGTTTGTTTTGTTCGCAGATAAATTCTTCTTCATTGATCTCCTTGCAATGAATGAATTCAAGATATGTCATTAGGTAGAATTGATCTCTATAAATATTGCTAATTAAGTATTGATTTGTTGATGAAACAGAGATGAATGAATTGTTTACTAGAATTGGTAATGAAATAATCTTATAAATGTATATTTATTCGTTGAGACTATTGGTAGTTGAACTCTGATTATAATATGATCATGCATTAATTGACAATGTATATTGTTGGAAACCTGCAAAAAGAAAAGAAATAAATTAAGATAAAATAATTTTAATTAAAATAATTGTCATACTTACCTGCAATATTGACACTTCTTTATTTACATTTTTTTTTACGTGGTCTTCTTCTTTCTGCAACGTCAAATGTCAACGTTATAATCACTTTCTTTTATTTCGTGGACATTCGTTGTAGAAAGTTGTTCCACATTCCACTGGAAGTCTCTATCAATTCGTTGACGTTGTCATCTTTCGGCGAATTGATAGAAACTTCCAGAAGATCGATTCTTTTTTGTCACGATACACGTTTTTTTTTTAGTTAGTTATGCAGTTTTTTTTTTTTTTTTGAGTGAGTAATGCAGTTTTTCATTAGTCAGTCAGTCTATGCAGTTCGTTTTGTTGAGTTAGTCAATCGAGTTCTTTTTCTAAGTTGAGTTGAGCAGTCACACAATAACTTTTAATTAGTAATTTCTTTATCGATTTTTAGTTAAATTTTTTTCCTTTTTTTTGAACCAATTTTAATTAGATAAAAAAAAACCTAATTTAATTAAATTTTTTTTTTGATTTTTTGTAAATAAAAAAAAAATTGTGAAAAAGAAAAAATTGTAATAAATTTCTTTTGTTGGTGAGGAAACAATTAGTCTTTTTTTTTTTTTTTTTTTTTTTATAAAAAAAAAAAAACTTAGGATCATAGAAAAAGGGTAAGTCAAATCTTTTATTTTATTCTATTAAAATTCCCTCTTTTTTTAAGGCTCCGCTCGGCCTCCTATTTAACCTTTCCCTTTCCTTCCCTTTTTTTTTTTTAATAAAACTTTTAACCCTTTTCTTTTTCTACTTCTGTAGAATTTTCTACAGAAAAAAGGGTTAGAAGTAGAAAAAAAAAGTTTAAAATAACATTCTTCCAACATTGGTGTCAGAAGTGGGGTGCTCCGATTGATCTTAGAAATCAGATCCTACCACCACCACCTGATCTTATTACCCTTTTTCTTCATTTTTTTCCCTTTTTACAATTTTAAAAATTTTACAGATTTTTTTTTTTTTGCATACATTTTTTTTTATGTACTTGAAAAGTACATAAAGGTTATAGTAGAGACACTTGGGGTATATAGTAAGTTCCATTATAATTGGATATTGTGTTTTTTCTTATTTTTTTTTGGGGTGCAATTATAAAAAACAGTGCAGTGCATTAATTTTTTTTTATATAATTTTGGTTGTTCTGTGAGCTACGTTATATAAAGACACGTGTATTTCATTTTTTTTTTGTACTTCTTTTCTTTTGTCTCTAAAAAGACAGTTATACACGTGTAGTACATAGTTCAACCAAAGTTATATGAAATCAGTTATTTATAAAATTGAATTCTACAGGGTGTTTAATTCTTTGCAGGGTGCCCTAAATTCTTTTTGTTACAAGTGAATTTAATCACTTCAGTCTTAACGAAGATCATTTTTCTTGTTTGGTAACAGGGTGGTTCCTCTCTTTATCGTGCCTAAAATTGAAATTTCGATTTTTTTGCTGCCTATAAAGTATACCACACCCTTTCTGTTTCAAAAGGCCTACTTTCTTTTGTAACAGGTGGTCCCTTTCTTTATAGTGCTTCATTTTAGTAGAAATTTCTACCTATCCTGTGCGCATAAAGTATACCACACCCTTTCTGTTTCAAAAGGCCTACTTTCTTTTGTAACAGGTGGTCCCTTTCTTTATAGTGCTTCATTTTAGTAGAAATTTCTACCTATCCTGTGCGCATAAAGTATACCACACCCTTTCTGTTTCAAAAGGCCTACTTTCTTTTGTAACAGGTGGTCCCTTTCTTTATAGTGCTTCATTTTAGTAGAAATTTCTACCTATCCTGTGCGCATAAAGTTTGCCACTCCCTTTCTGTTATCAAACTTTCTTCCTTCTTAAGACTGTTGTTCATCTTTTTACTTGTAACAACCTTTGAATTTTAATTCCTTCATTGTACACCCTTTGTTATTCTTTTAATTTAGACATTCCTGTTTGCACATTTTCCATTACAGTGTTGTACAGACTGTTCCATAACAGGGTGATTATTTTCTTGTCTGCAATCAAAACCAGTAATTGCACGGGTATACTGTGTAATCGTTATAGGGTGTTTCCCACATTTTGATTTTTCTTTGTGGAAATTTTGTCTATACCCTTCTTTTGTCTGATTTTGCCTGCAGATTGAAAATTTTCATCACTTTTCCTTTCGTTTTCGACTCGGTTACTTTTGCCATAGCTTTTGGTTACTTTTCGGGCTACTCTATACCTACCCTTACTGCTTTAATATGTCTGAGGGAGAACGTTCATCGGATTCCGCCCTTGGTGTAGGAGATAAGCGACCCATCTCTGACACACTCGAATCTACTCTCTCAGAACTTGCAAAGCAGATGGCGCTGCAGGTGCAGCTGGTATCTGACATGACGAGTGCACTAAAGGGACTGTCACAGAAAGTTGAGCATCTAGAACAGAGCCGACAAACAGCAAGTGCTATAAGGTTGGACGAAATCGAGCGCTTAGCTAGCTTACCTACGCCTGAGGCTGTCAGAGCGAGGCCAACTGTTCCGGTTAGCACTGTTGAGTCCAATTTTTCAACAATGCTACAACAAATGACTCTATCTGAGACTGTGTGCACTCCCAATGCCATAACAACATCTATTGCCCCTGCACTCTGCACAGATGGCGCTCCTGTCTTTCCATCAACCAGGGAAGTTCCAACTTCTACCCGACGAAATTCTGGACACGACTTAGCTGCCACCCCTATTATTAATCAAACTTTTAGCCATGTGGTCCCTAACGAAGTATCCCTTGGACCAGAAGTTGACTTTCCGTCACTACCTGTAAATGCAGGGTGTACTTTTCTAGCCCGGGATTCAAATAGGCTATCTAGGTTTGTGGCAGGCTTTCAAATAGAGCCAGAAAATCAACCCAGACAGCGGTATGAGGTAGTAGGGGAGAATGTTGACCTTCACAACCCTGCCCAAAATGTACCCCTTACCAATCATGCTACCTGGCCTAGTCAACGCAGGTCCAGCGTACATTTTGGGCAACCATTAGTAACCAGCAGCAGAGTTATGATGGGCTCAGGGCATCATTTTATGAGAGTGTCCCCCAAGGAGTTTGATGGACGTGAGCCATGGCAGAGCTACAAGCCCCATTTCGAGGCTGCGTCGAGGGCAAATGGTTGGCCTGGAGAGTTCAAGGCCCTAGGGTTAGCACCATACCTAACGGGTACAGCCCTGGCCTATTATGAAACTCTACCTAGAGCTGTCCAGGACAACTATGACCTTCTAGATCAGGCCTTGGATAGGAGGTTTAGTATGCAGTATCGTCAGTCCGTGGCTCACATCCAGCTGCGTGGACGCCTGCAGAAAGACAGGGAACCTTTACCTGATTTTGCCACACATATTCAGAGGTTGGTATATCTCGCTTTTCCTGACTGCCCAGAGGCCGCTCGCGACAGAATCGCTTTAGGACAGTTTGTGGATGGCCTAGCGGACTTGGACATCCAACAGAGGGTCAGAGATGCGACCCCGGAATGTTTGGAAGAAGCATTGGCCCTAGCTATCCGAATGGAGGCCAGTCGAGATGCGACCCGAATTAGCCGAAAAGGGGCAAGAGTAAACCAGGTGGTTATCCATGAGCCCCCAAATAGCAATAAGGCACTTTCGGGAAAAGCCACCGGTCCAGTTTGAAGGAGTGCGAGCTGGACCCCTTCCCTAAAGACACTCCATCTACTGCTGAAGTGATTGCCACAGGGGTCACAGGGCAAGTAAAATTCTTTAACCATTCTAGACATTTTGGATTTATTGTACGAGATGACAACGGGCAGGAGGTTTTCGTCCACAAAGACTGCGTTTCTAAAGACGAGGGAAAACTTCGTTTGGGACAGGGGCATAAGGTAGTCTTCGATGTTGTTTCTAGCTCTCGTACCCCTCGTGCAACTAATGTGAAATTGCAACACGAGGAGGGGTTGAATCAATCTGAGACAGACTTATCTCTTTGCCCCAAACAAATCCCCAAATCGTCTTTGCAGCCTTCTGTGACAAGTCCCAAGCCATCTGGCAACCCTGCTGGGCCATCTCGCACTCCGGACACAAGCCCCAAGCCATCAGACAGACCTGCCAGGCCAATCCCCAAATCATCTGGCAATTCTTCTGGATTATCTCGTACTTTTGAGAAAATCCCCAAATCACCCGTGCAGCCTATTGGGACACCTGACCATAGCCCCAAGCCATCCGTGCCACCTACCGGGCCTCATGTCACAAACCCCAATGCATCTGCACATCCTACTAGGTCATCTAGCCCTGCCAGGCCAATCCCCAAATCATCTGGCAATTCTTCTGGATTATCTCGTACTTTTGAGAAAATCCCCAAATCACCCGTGCAGCCTATTGGGACACCTGACCATAGCTCCAAGCCATCCGTGCCACCTACAGGGCCTCATGTCACAAGGCCCAATGCATCTGCACATCCTACTAGGCCATCTAGTCCTGCCAGGCCAATCCCCAAATCATCCGGTAAACCTACTGGGTCGCCCAGCCGTTCCAAGTGAAACCGCAAGTCATCTAGAAAGTCTAATGGGCCACCCAGCCATTCCAAATCCATCCCCAAATCCTCTGCACACCCTTCTAGGTCACCTAGCCCTTCTAAGTGCATCCCAAAGTCCCCTGCACGTCCTTCTAGGTCACCAAGCCCTCCTGAACCGAACACCAAGTCACCCCCTCAGCCTTCCAGTGCCGACAAACCGGACAATGAACCCTCTTCTCGGCCATCGAGTTGTTACACTTCTGATTTGTCTGCCTCCCATTCTGCCTCCCACTCCCTTACAGCAGATTTAAACTAGTTTCCACTGACCCTTTGGGGCCAGAGTTGGTGGAAGAATCAGCCCTAATCACAATCCCCTTTACAGTGGTCTCTACTGTACCTAATCTTAGCGTCCATGGCACTGTCAACGACATACCTATTATGATGATTGTGGATACAGGAGCTACTAGAACGATCGTACACCCCCGAGTCCTACAACGAAGCCCTTGTGCGGTGGAAGTCCTACCATCCTATGCTACTATACAAAGCGTCACTGGTGAGACCATCCCCGTCGAAGGTAAAGTCCTAATCCAACTATCAATAGGCCACTTTTCGGTCAAACACTTAACCTATTCCGCGGAAATCCACGACGACTGCATTCTGGGTATGGATTTCCTAAAACAGTACGGCTGCATTCTTGACTTAGAAAAAGATCTCCTACATTTACAGGAAGAGTCGATTCCTTTACATCACTCTTCCTCTTTCCTGGCAAGAACTTTACAGTCCCTCGAGTTTCAACCCTTCCAGGAGATAATTACACCTCTTCATACTTCTCTGGTGCCGAACAAGGATGTCCTCCTCTCAGCCTCTTCCTTGTTGCCAGAACAACTTAGTATGATGCCTTCTATATCTCGTGTTTCAAATGGCCAGGATTTCTAACGTCTCCTCTCAAAACGTTATCCTACCTAGCCACCTACCTGTTGCCCATTTGGACACCGATTGTATTCTCCTGTGTAATGAAACTCGAGTGACTTCCCCTGTTCTGCCCCCTGCCCTACAAGATCTTTTTCTAAACAGCAGCGAAGGTTTAAAACCTACCCAACAAGCAGCCCTACGAGCACTTCTAATAGATTTCCAAACTGTCTTTTCCTTGTCAAAAGATGACATTGGACGAACTTCGATCCTTCAACACCGCATCAATACTGGTCCCTCTCAACCAATTAAGCAGCCACCACGTCGCATGCCCTATTCTCGACGATTGGAAGCAGAAGAAATGGTGAGAGAGATGAAGGAGCAAGGTGTCATCCAGTCCTCTACGAGTCCTTGGAGCTCGCCGGTAGTCCTGGTTAAGAAAAAAGACGGGTCACTTCGTTTCTGTATAGATTACAGACGCCTAAATGAAGTGACCAAGAAGGATTCTTACCCACTTCCGCGAATGGACCTCACTCTGGAGGCACTAGGCAGATCCAGGTGGTTTGCCTCCTTGGATTTACTTTCAGGATACTTCCAAGTGGAAATGCATCCTGCCGACAAGGAGAAAACCGCTTTCAGTATTGGTTCGGGTCTTTACGAGTTTAACGTTATGCCTTTCGGTCTAACCAATGCTCCTGCCACTTTCCAACGTCTGATGGAAATAGTCCTCCACGACATACCCTATACCACTTCTTTGGGCTACCTGGATGACTTGCTGGTCCATTCCGAGACCTTCGAGGGACTCCTGTCCAATCTGCGAGTAGTGTTTCAGCGCCTCCAAGAAGCTAACCTAAAACTCTCGCCGAAGAAGTGCCATCTATGTCGTAGGGAGGTGAAATTTTTGGGACACGTGATCTCGGGGAAAGGATTATCGACCGATCCAGAAAAGATTGAAGCTGTCAGAGGCTGGCCCACTCCCCGCAGCAAGAAAGACATTCAATCTTTTCTCGGATTGTGCGCATACTATAGGCGCTTCGTGAAGAATTTCTCCGCCATTGCTAAACCCTTGACGGGACTGACTGAAAAGTCTGCCAAATTCAGTTGGTCGGAGGAGTGTGATTTAGCATTTGCTACCCTCAAGGAGAAATTGACCGTAGCGTAGCACCTATACTTGCACAACCGAATGATGACGATCCCTTTATTTTGGACACCGACGCCAGTCAGTATGCTTGGGGAGCGGTCCTGTCGCAACTCCAAGATGGCGAAGAGAGGGTCATCGAGTACTACAGTAAAACGCTCAGTAGACCTGAGATTAATTACTGTGTTACCCGAAAAGAGCTATTAGCTGTCGTCAAGGCAGTAGCTCATTTTCGGCCTTACCTTCTGGGACGTCGATTCCTACTGCGTTGCGACCATGCCTCCTTAAGGTGGTTGATGAATTTTCGCGAACCTGAAGGCCAAGTCGCCCGTTGGCTAGAACGGCTTCAGGAATTCGACTTCGAAATTCGTCATCGCGCCGGAAGAAGTCATGGTAACGCAGATGCGATGTCCCGAAGGCCTTGCGCAGTAACTTCCTGTGCGTACTGTAGTCGACTCGAGGAGAAGCAGTCTCTACTAATAAGGACCTCAACAGTGCAAGCCATCGATGTTAGTCAGCTCCAGGAAGCCGATCCGGATCTACAGACTGTCCGACAGTGGCTAAGCGCCGGCGAAAGACCAGCCGCTGAAACCCTTAGCTCTGTTTCACCGTCGTTGAAGGCTTATTGGGCAATGTTCTCCTCGTTGGTACTTGAGGACGGAGTGGCTTGCAGGAAGTCCACCAACCCGGACGGTCAGTTGCAGATACTGGTGCCGGAATGTCTACGACTCGAGGTGTTGCAGCAGTTACACGACAGCCCTGCTGGAGGTCACTACGGCATCGACAAGACCCTAGCGAAGGTCCGCCTCAGGTACTACTGGGTCGGCCTTTCGGCTAGTGTTCGCGAATATTGCCTCCGATGCCCGACTTGCCAGCAGCGCAAAGGAGCCATCCCGAAAAGGAAGGCACCTTTGCAAATTCGGAACTCTGGATCACCATTCAAAGGGGTTGCCATAGACATTTTGGGGCCTTTACCTGCAACGAAGACTGGCAACAGGTATATATTTGTGCTGATGGACTATTTTACCAAATGGCCTGAGGCCATAGCTATTCCTGACCAGACCGCGGAAACAGTGGCAGAAGCATTGGTGAGTCAAGTCTTCTCGCGATTCGGGCTTTGTAGACAGCTTCACTCAGATCAAGGGCGAAACTTCGAGTCCGCGATCTTTACTGAGGTTTTGCGTCGTTTCCGAATAGAAAAGACTCGGACCACTGCCTTGCACCCCCAGAGTGATGGCCTAGTGGAACGATTTAATAGGACCATGTTGGACTATCTCTCCAAGTTCGTTAGTGAACACCAAAGAGACTGGGACACCTATCTGCCTCTCCTTCTTCTCTCTTATCGGGCTGCTGTACAAAAGTCTACTCAACGTACCCCCGCTCTTCTAAACCTAGGGAGGGAGCTCCGATTACCCATCCAACTATTAACTGGAGACCCTCCTGGCAACCATCCTGTAGAGCTGCCAGAATACGTCAAAAACCTTCAGGAAAGGCTCACTAAAGTCCATGCCTTTAATCGAACTCAATTGGACTTAGCGAGCCGGAGAATGAAGGATAGATACGACCTGTCTGCTAAGGCTAACCCCTTTCAATTGGGCGACCTTGTCTGGCTGTTTAACCCGAAACGGAAAAAGGGACGTTGTCCAAAATTACAAAAAGACTGGGATGGTCCCTATAAAGTGATTGAGCTGGTCACCGACGTAGTCTATCGGATGAAGCATCAGGCATCCAACCGCACAAGTGTTGTTCATCGCGATCGCTTAGCTCCCGCCACAATCTAAGGTATCACACCCGCACTCTTCCTTTCCTCACTTCTCCTAGTTCCGATCCAGTGAGCCTTTTCTTTTATTGCTTTTATTTTATTTGTCTAGAACTTTTCACTGCGGAAAGCCTGTTTTTTTTTTTCTTTTCTTTTCAGGTAATCCTGGCCTATCAGTGACATCTGGACACTCAAAAGGCTCAGTCGGAACTTTGAGCCTTCAAACGGGGGGTCGTGTCATTTAGTCTTAAAATTCATTTTTAAGATAACTATTACTTCATAAAAAAAAATACTTATATGTTTTAATAGTATAAAGAAATGAAAGTATTTAATAAATAATT
Source organism: Villa cingulata (assembly GCA_951394055.1). Taxonomy (NCBI): domain Eukaryota; kingdom Metazoa; phylum Arthropoda; class Insecta; order Diptera; family Bombyliidae; genus Villa; species Villa cingulata. Next base: position 22,191,753 of record OX596022.1, on the reverse strand, counting down.
TTTTTAATTATAAAATAATAATGTTCGGGGTATGGCCTTTGTTATTTTCTATACTTTTCTTTTATGGAAAAATTGAAAATTTTTAAAAACTGTTCAATTTTGCATAAAAATAAAAATTTAATCATGTAAATCAAGGTACATTATGCCTACAGGTGACAAAAAAAAAAAATTTTATTTTTTTTTATATTTTAAAAGCTATATCGAGTACCGACTCTGACTGGATAAACAAAAAATATATGATAATATATTAATAGTTATAAAAATTATTAATAATAAAATATTAACTAAAAGAAAAAAAATAATATACACAAATACATACATACATATTTAATAATATAATAATAATAATAATAATATATATAATACAACGCATACAAGTATTTAAATATTAAAATAAATAATTAGTATGATGGAGGAAGAGTGCTTCAAGGAGTTTCGCGCTCTTCAGGTTGACATCCTGAAAAAAAGGGTGCCTGTGGAATTACAATTCTTAAAGTTAAAGCAATTCATCTCTTCACTAGAATCTCCTCAGTCACCAAAACATCAGCAACAACATCAGCAACCTCATCAGCAACCTCATCAGCAACACCATCAGCAACCTCATCAGAAACATTAACAGCAACATTATAAACGACGTCAATAACTTCATCATCACCGCCACAGTCAACGGTAAGCGTGCTTACGCTAATAAAATTATTTTTTTTCTAATATTTACAGGGGCCCCCAAAATTATACAAATTAGAAACTTATTATAAGATTCACTATAATAAGCATGATAGATGTATATAGTTTGCTTACTTTGTAAAGAACCAAATTGAAATTTATGGTTCAATTCAGATATGTATACAAATAAAAAAAAAAAAAAAAAAAAAAAAAAAACGGAAAACAAACAACATAAACAAATATATGTAATATGAAAACCAAAAGTAACATGCTTTTATATTCAAAACATCCTGTTCAAATGTAAGACTTTAAATTACTATCTTTATTTTTTTATTACGTTACATATATTAATTAAACACGTAACGCCAATTGAATATTTTAATAGAATTTTATTTTAAAGTTTTTTTTTACAATTAAAAGCAAAATGAATATAAATGCATGTATTCTTTATAAAACATATCCATAGGTATAAGAATATTATAGATGTAACATAAATAATGAATATACATGAATAATATTGCAATAATCTTATTTGATGCCACTTATACCATCGTTAAAATTGTATTATATCAATGATGATTTAGATATTTCATGTAATATTTATAAGCTGAAGAAAGAACAAAAGAAAAATTAATAATCAAAAAAATTAACTAAATAAACAATAAAATTAAAATATTGTATCGTAAGCAAATGAAGAACAAGAAAAAAAAAAACAAAGTACATACATCATAAACTAAATTATAATTTAAGAATATGTTTTCTTTTTTCTTTTTTTTATATAGTAACGAAATAAAATGAACTTGTAGAACTAATCACCTTCTGGCTTTTGTTTTACATTCACCCCTGTCAGAAATAACCTCAACAATGTAATTTTTTTATTTCTAAATTTCCTATTTTATTTTGGTTGGGAACATAGTTTTCTTCTAAACAGCAACTATGTTTATGAGGTGGGTAAGTATCTATCATCGTTGGGACGAGGCATTCTATTAGAATTTTTTTCAGATCCAACGATGGTAGAAGCTGTTTTCTGGGCCAGAGCGGGGCCATATTTAGTTTCAGGTCTACGGTGTGGGTGCATTTTCTTTTTATTTATTTGTTGTTGAAGCATTCTGGGTAGAAGGATTTCACAACCTTCTACCGCTTCAGGCTACGGTAATCAAAAGGGATATGGAGCAGTGGCATACTCACGCCCCATCCGGCGAGCTAGTTCGCGCTAGCCAGCATGCGTAGCCGCCACAACCACCCTCCATAATCCCATGAGTAAGTATGACGTAATAAGTGTTGCTACTAAAATTTCAATTTCAGTAGCCGGCCCTGTACATCAAGTTTTAAATACTTGTTGTACGAATGTTAAATGTTAAATTATGTTTTATGATTGTGTGTTTGGGTCGTGTGATATCACAGTGGGCTTCCATCTCTCATTAGGATGGAGGATACTGCTGTGACGTCATACGACTTGATCACACATATAAATAAAACGAATTTTTTTTTATGTATTTTGAATTTCAGTTTTTATTTTCAGTTAAACATCTATATTGTAGTGTGGACTACACATACGAGTTGTATTACACGCATATAGTACAACACTATCATATATTATGTTCATATTACTTACAAGTTGGTTTGTTTTGTTCGCAGATAAATTCTTCTTCATTGATCTCCTTGCAATGAATGAATTCAAGATATGTCATTAGGTAGAATTGATCTCTATAAATATTGCTAATTATGTATTGATTTGTTGATGAAACAGAGATGAATGAATTGTTTACTAGAATTGGTAATGAAATAATCTTATAAATGTATATTTATTCGTTGAGACTAATGGTAGTTGAACTCCGATTATAATATGATCATGCATTAATTGACAATGTATATGTTCATCAATTTGTATAGTAATGAGATATCAACTTCGTCATTCATAGATGGTATTGTTGTTCCAATGGGTAATTTATTCCTGATAACAGCAATATGTGATTGAAGCTGAGTTGGTGTTATTATTAGTGGATTTGCCTTGCCATGATGAGTATCTGCAATAATATCTACAATTGCTTCTTGCATTAATCTACATTCATTGATGAGAGACGTAATTAAAATAGCTAATGAGTTGAATGATTGTACTATTCTTTGCTGCTTCATTTCGTAATTCATATTATTTGTTTTGTCGAATAATAATTCGAGTGATGTTTCAATTGTTTCTGTTTGATTACGTCGTTCATCTTGACTCTTTCTTATTATATTTAATGTGCTTTCCACGATCGATGTTTGATTTTTCAGTAAATCATCAAGGTGATTTTCATTCATTTTAACCTTTGTGATCGTTTCAGCCATTTGTTCTGAGTAATCATTATCTAATATTCCAAATAATTTGTTAGCTATTGTACCAATGATATTTAAAGGAGCTCTCTTTTTTCGCGGTTTTCAATTAATTTTACTGTATATTAGTAAATTTTTTTCTTTAACTTCTTGAAATTGATGCTGCTGTTGATTTATAATTTCCTTATAGTAATCATTGTTTGTTATTACGCTAGAGAATTTTTGTAATTCTTGCATGCCTTTTTCGATGGTATCTATTGTTGCCCAATAACCTTTTAAATTAAAGTACACTAGTATGTTCCAATTGGTTTTTATCAAGTTAACTCTTCCTAGATTTTCGAAGTATATACCGGGATTATGGTTGAATTCTTCAATGTGTATTTTTTCCGTTGATGTTCATTGTGAAGCGAATATTGGTAATACCAGCATTGTTAATAATAATACTTTAAGTGCATTTCCTGCTGATGATGCCTTTCTTTTCCTGGTACCTTGATGTTTAATGCCCTTCTCTGGTGATTTATCTTCTGAGGTTTGATTGTCCCTTATTGATTGGTCATCGTTCTCCTTGAAGTATTGGTCAATGGTCGTGAATTTAGAATAGCTTCGACTTCGGCTATTATTGTGCACAACTCCTCATATGTAGGTGACATAGTCATAAGTGAGCGATGTAACAGGTATTTTGTTGATTTTACTGCTGCTTCCCAAAGACCTCCGAAATGTGGTGATCGAGGAGGAATGACGTGAAATTGTATTCTCTTCTCTGAACACATATTGATAATTCGTTCCTTTGATCGTCGCATAGTCAATATTTCACCGATTTCTTGCAGTTGATTTCTCGCGCCTACAAAATTCTTTGCATTGTCGCAATATATGTTTTCACACATTCCTCTTCTGGCTACAAATCTTTTAAGAGCTCCTAGAAATCCTTCAGTTGTTAAGTCTGAAACTACCTCCAAATGTACTGCTTTTGATGCAAAGCAACAAAAAACAACTATGTATGATTTTTGTGGTTTTTTGCCTCGTATTTTATAATGTGTGAAAACTGGACCGCAAAAATCAATTCCGCAATTTATGAATGGCCGTGCAGGCAGAATTCTATGTTTGGGTAAGTTTCCTATTTGCTGTTGACATAGTCGTGGTTTTAATTTTGTGCATGTTACGCAATTAGTGACTACAGATCTTGCTATGTTTCTTCCTTGCAAAATCCAATACCTTTGTCGAATTATGGCATGCAATGCTTGGGGTCCTGCATGTAAGTTCACAATGTGATAATAGTTCATCAATAATTTTGTTATGAAGCTATCAGATGGTAGCAGTAGAGGATGTTTTGTGTGATAACTTATATTTGCTGCTTCAAGCCTGCCTCCTACACGTATAAGATCTTGTTCATCAATGAATGGTGCTAATGTTGCAAGTTTACTCGTCTTTGTTACTTGCTTGTTTGTTTTTAAATTCTTTATGTCTTCATTGAAACTGATGCTTTGAACTTCTTTTATTATAACGCTTTCTGCTTCTTCTAACTCACTCACGCTTAAGTATGCACTCAAGGTTCGGTGCAAATGTTTATTTCTAAACACCCTTATAGCTCGTAATACATATGCCATCACTCTCTGCATCTTCCTATAAGAGTTACCATGATTTATATCATACATAGGGTGATTATTGATAGTATTGACGGTAGTAGTCAACGTTATTTTTGTTGTTTTTTCTTCTTCCTCCATCCGTATATCTTCGTATAAACAATGAGGCCATTTTGTTTTAGTCTGTTTCAAGAAGTTTGGGCATTCCAACCAAATGGTTGACTTCAATAATTGTTCAGGTGTTAATCCTCTTGATACCAAATCAGCAGGATTTTCCTTGGTATTCACATATCTCCAATCTTTTCTTTGTGATAACTCTTGATTAATGGCTATTCTATTTGCAATAAATGTTTTCAACTGCGATAGATCTCTTCGTATGCATGATATGACAATTTGTGAATCTGAACAATAACATATTTCATCGAATTTCAAGTTTATGACCTTCTTGATATGGTCAACTAATTGTACGGCAAGTTTAGCTGCAAATAATTCTAATCTTGGCAACGTGGTTGGTTTGATGGGCGCTACGCGAGACTTTGCACATAATAGTTGTACAGTTAATTTTCCCTCCTATATTTAGATCTTATGTAGAGTGCTGCACCGTATGCCCTTTCACTAGCGTCAGCAAATGCGTGTAGTTGAAGTGAGCTTACAGCTTCAGTACAACAGACATATCTAGGAATTTTGAAGTCATTTAACTTACTCAATTCTTGCCTGAACTTGAACCATTTGTCATGTAATTCTTGTGGTAATTTATCATCCCACCCTAATTTCAACTTCCATAACCCTTGAATAAATATCTTTGTAGCAACGATGACTGGATTTATAAGACCAAGTGGGTCAAACAACTGTGAAGTTTCAGCTAATATTGTTCTTTTAGTGATATTTTTGAAATTTTTAGTTGCTGCTGTTACACTAAAGTAATCATTTATGGGATGCCATTGAAGACCTAGTGTTTTTACTTCATCATTTTCAAGATTTGAAAAATTTAACTGAACTTCTAAATCCTTAGAAGAAATGTTCTCTATTAATTTAGGGTGGTTTGCACACCATTTCCGTAGTTCGAAACCTCCTTTCTTTAATAAAGCTCGTAGTTGTGTTTGTTTAGCTATTGCTTCTTCTAAATCGTCACTTCCTGTCATGACATCATCCACATAGAAATCTTTGATGGCTGCTGCTCCGAGTGGATAAGTGTGTTCTTCATCTTCAGCTAATTTTTGTAGACACTTTACAGCTAAGTATGGTGCTGATTTTGTACCATACGTAACAGTGCATAGTTGATAATATTTCACTGTATCTGTTGGATCTTCCCTCCACATAATTAATTATAGATTCTGAACTTCTTCTGCTATTCGAATTTGTCTATACATTTTAACAATATCTGCTGTAAATACATATTTCTTTGTTCTAAATCGAAGAATGATTGATATTAAATCATCCTGTACCTTCGATCCATTTAACAATAAATCGTTGAGTGATAAATTATTTGATGTTTTAGCTGATGCATCAAAAGCAACTCTCAATTTTGTTGAACTACTTGATGGTTTTAACACAAAATGATGGGGTAAAAAACAATATGGTTGTATTATTTCCTTTGATGTTATTTCTTTCATATGTCCTAGTTTTAAATAATCCTCTAAAAACTCATTATATTGTTTTCTTAATACCATGTCTCTTGATAACCGTCTTTCAATATTCATCAATCTTTTAAATGCAATATCTTTTGAGTCACCTAATAGTCGTGGATCACTTAACATTGGCAAGCTAACTATAAATCGTCCTTCATAATCACGAATTGTAGTAGATTCAAAGAATTGTTCACACTTTTGATCATTCATAGACATCATCACCTTTGCAGGGTACTCCTCCAACTGCCAAAACCGTTGCAATCTATCCTCTAATTCAATATTTGTAATTCCGCAAAATGGTTTGTTGTACTCTTCTGCAGCTACCTTTCCAAGTACAATCCATCCGAATGTTGTATTTTGTAACATTGGTAATGTGGTACTTAGTTTAAACTGTCCAGTTCTCATTATTTCACCGTATACCTCAGCTCCGAGAAGTATATCTACTTTTTGTGGTTTATTAAAGTCAGGATCAGCCAGTGTGATATTAGCAGGCAATTTCCAATTGTCCACGTTTATGTACTGTTGTGGTTGATGTGCTGTAATATCCTTAATTACGAAAACGTCTAAATGTGTAGAATAATTGTTGAGCTTAGATTCTAATACAATCTGCATTCTTTCATTAAGTTTTAATTTTGAATCACCTATTCCAGTAATATTCATGTTCACATGAGTATTTTCAAGTTTTAGTTTCTTGCGTAATCTTTCAGTTATAAAATTGACTTGTGATCCAGAGTCTAACAGAATTCTACATGAAATCGGAATACCGTTTATATCTTTTGTATTTGCTAATGCTGTCCCTAAGAATACATAACCATTTTTGTATTCGTCACTACGTGCTGTTAATGAAGTTGATGTTAGTTGGGGAATTGTTGATGATGACTGATTAATTTTCTCTTCATGTGTCTTAGACTTGTATCCATCAAAATGTAGTAAAGTATTGTGTTTTTTATTGCATTTTAGACATACTCTAGATTTGCAGTTGCTATAATTACGACCTTTCTTCAGACAATTTAAACAAAGAATTAACTCTCTTGCCTTTGCATTTCTATCCCTTGGTGATAGTTTCAAAAATTCGTTACAGTGATAAATGGCATGGTTTTTCTTACATATGATGTACTCTGAACTATTATCTGTTTTGGTCGTCATGAATACATTAGCCCTTGTCAATTTTGTCTTGTTTGATGATTGTTGAAATCAACCTTTACCAAATGATTCTAATGCTTGAAACCGTTTTTCCAAAAAGTTTAATAAATTACTGACGGTTTGTATATCTCGTGAATCACTCAATGACTGTTCATATAAAGCATGAGTATTCTTATCAAGTTTTTTCATTGTAATATGGACTACTATTGATTCCCAATGTTCTACTGAAACTCCTAAATTTTGTAAACCAGGCAAACATTCTTTTGTAGTGTCGTGTAACGATTTTAACGCTGCAGCTGATTCACTGTGGAGTGTTACCTGAACCATAAGTTTGTCTAGCAGTGCTGTGAGTAATAATCTTTTGTTCGCATATCTGCTCTTTACCATATTCCATGCCGTGATATAGTTGTCATCTGTTGATGCTAAATGCCTTATAAGTTTTTCTGCTTCTCCAGTTAAGTTTGTTTTGATGTACCAAATCTTTTGAACATTGCTCATCGGTTGATTATGTATCATTTGGTAAAATAGATCATAGAATTGTTGCCACTTCAAGTAATCCCCATCAAATTTAGGAAGAACTATTGTAGGTAGCTTCATTTGTGGTAATGTTGTAGATACCTTGTTTTGTTGTTCATCCACTTGCTTGTCAAATTCTTCATTGAGTTTGATTATAGCACTATGAATTTTATCTTCTAAGTCAAGATAACTCTTGAATTTGTAGTCAATGTGTGAATCATCATCGACCATTTCACGAATGTAATTATTGGTTGTCTCAATTTGATCCCAATAGTGTTTAATTGATGAAATTTTTAATTCATAATATTGTTTTGATTGATTGTCATATTCAGTCTTATCTAAAATATGTTCTATTATTGAAATATTCATTTTTTGTCTTCTTATCAACCTTGTTAAGTTGTCTTCACGATTTATCTTGTTATAGACTGGAGTATTGTCTGTCTGAATCGGATTTATATGAGATTTTAATGGAGTGGTTGTTTCTATGGCTCCCTTTGATGTATTTAGATGTTTGATAAGACTCTCTATCTCTATTTTAGTTTTATTGTATTCACCCTTTACTTTGTTATAATAATCGCTTACAAAGTATGAATGTGATATTGCTTCAGAATGAAGTTTTCGAATCTCATCGTCTCGCTTCTCGAATGTCGACCATAAATTGTCAATGTTGTCTATCTTATCATACAAATAAGATAAAGTTTTTCTTTCTGGTTTTTCATTGTAGTATACATTAAGAACCTTCTCAATTTCCTTTCCTAGAGCTATCTGCGCTGCAGCTAGGCTATCCATTCTTGAAAGTAAATTTTGTTGCACCTACAATTTTTAATCTGTCACAAATTGTAGATCACGTCGGGGTCACCAAAAAATGTTTAAAGTGGGTGTACCACTGATCAATTACGAAATTTATTTTTTGTATTTAAACTAGAAACAGTTAGAATTATGTTACCCTAATTTTAAGCTGATATCTTTTATTCTTCTCTATGAATCATGTTACCCTAATTCACAGTGAAGTATAATTGAGTTAAATAAAAAGAATATTAATACCTTGATTAGTTAACTTACTTAACTGACTTTATTAATCTTTATTTTCGTCTTTATATACAAAATTTATAATACAAATTTAAATAAAAGTAATACATAATTAAAGTGTATAATTAAATCTATATTGTCTAATAATCAAAAAAGAATATGTGACCTACTTACAATACGTAATTTCTTAATTATATCAAGTATATTAATATGTACATATGTAGTCACAAAAAAATGCAAGTAAGTAATATGAACACCTGTGTATTACAAGGAAGTGAATGAACTGTGTGATAAATATGAGTTGTGTTTTGAGTAATATATGCTTATTACTTATGTTCTATTTTTATGTTATTTATTTAATTTTTAAATTTCTTATTCTATTTTACAATATTACTTAATTCTAAATGGTCATCAACATCATTCTTAAACCAAATTGCCGACAATAAAAAATAAAATTAAAAAATTTATAATATTTTTCTACCTATAACTTTGAATGGAAATTTTTTATTTGATTCAAAGCGCGAGAACTGGCCAAATTTGCATGGTGCGGTTGTGGAGTTAGCAAAAAGAGGAAGTTAATCTGACCTGCCCATACTTTAGAATATATTATCAGAAACTTGAATAGCCTCTGACATTTAGTATTAGTCATAAATATTTTTATACAGCATTTTTTTTTAACAAAAGTTTTAAAATTGCATGTATTTTTAATTCTGTTTTTTTCTATAAAATATATGTAATTTTGTTTTGAACTTAAATGTACCTAATGAATCCGGACAAAAAAGCGATATATTATCAATCGTTTTTTAATACAGTTGAAATTATATAATATTTTATTATTTTAATAGTTGATATTATATTTAATTATTTATTATTATAATTATATATGTATACACTTGTTAGAATATAGTTACCAAAATCATAATATAATATGTATAATATTTCAAGTAAATAGTCAAGTATTATTGTTATCAGTAATAATGGAATAATATTATCAATATAATACCTAACTGTTAAGAGCATCACTGATAATGTATTAACTCATCTTTGTACATTGTATAATGTGTAAAATTTTTTAGTTGTTAGTTGGCAATAAAACTTTGAGTAAAAAACTTGTAACGAAAAAGGTAGTCTTTTTTTATAACAAAGGTTATGGGCCCAGGTCATTAAAATAGAAAACTGTGAAATAAAGTAGTGAATTTTGTAATCATTTATAAAGAGTGATAGAAATTCATAGAAATTAATAATTAAAGGGTTGAATAATTATTATAAATAAAGTTTATTAAATTAAAAAAAAAAAAAAAAAAAAAAAAAAAAAATATGATTTCGAATGTGTGTACAATCGAAAAATTAGAAGAAAATAATTATGAGATTTGGAAAATTCAAATCAGAAGTATATTAATTCAGAATGAATTGTGGTCGTATGTCGACAGTAGTGATAAGAAACCAACTGATAAAGAATAAGCATCTGAATGGGAGAAAAAGGATGAAAAGGCTTTAGCCACTATCCTTTTATCAATTAAACCGTCACAATTAATTCACGCAAAATATTGCAAAACATCTAGTGAATTATGGAAAAAGTTAGAATCCATTTATCAGCCACGTGGTCCAAGTAGGAAGGTGACCTTATTTAAATCTCTCCTCAGGACCAAAATGATGGATGGTCAAAGTGTGTCTAATCATATAAAGAAATTTAGTGAAATAGTTGAAAAACTAAATGAAATTGGAATTAATTTTGAAGAAGATATTTTAAATATCATATTATTATCGAGCATACCAAAATCTTTTGATAATCTAGTCGTCGCGATAGAATCACGTGATGATTTACCGGACATTTCAAGGTTAAAGTCAAAAATTTTAGAAGAAGGTCAGAGACGTGGGCCAATAGAAAGTGATAGTTATAATGAAAATGGTGAACAATCATATTATTCAAGATCACGTAAAACAAAAGGGGATAATAAACATTTTTCAGGTAAATGCGGAAAAAGGGGACATTATGCCTCTAACTGTAGATCAAAAAACAGTCAAGATAATGCTAAAGATATTAAAAAGACAAATGCGTCTTTTGCATTATTAAAATGTTTTACATTAACAAGTGAAACACAAGAAACATTGAAAAATTATTGAATTATAGATAGTGGATCAACCAGTCACATGTGTTGTGATAAAAGTGTATATTTGTCCATGAGAGAGAATTATGAGCAAATTGAACTTGCTGCAAATAATTTTGTTACATCGAGTGGTATTGGAGATGTAAAGTTAAATACAGAAACATCAGATATCATATTAAAAAATGTTTTGTACGTACCAGAATTAAAATTTAATTTCATATCGGTAAGTAAAGCCATAGAAAATGGATGTGAAGTGTTATTCAATCGTAATAGTGCATTGGTTAAACTTAAAAACAATAAAGAAATTGTTCTACAAGCTAAAAAACATAATAATTTATTCATATTTAATCATATTCCGAAAAGAAATAAACTATTTTCGTGTGTAAATGAGAATAATATAAAATGGCATGCTCGCTTCGGACACTTAAACAATGGAAGCATTGTGTTATTGCAAAGAGAAAATATGGTGCGAGGACTCAATGAAAAATTGTCCACCGGTAATATAGAGTGTGAAACGTGTATTAAAGCGAAAATGAAAACTAAACCATTTCAGTCTTATAATGAAACGCGTGCTAAAGAAATTTTAGAGCTTGTTCATACGGATATTTGTGGTCCGATGAGGAAACAATCGAATGGTGGTGCACGATATTTTGTATTATTTATTGACGATTTTTCTCGGAAAATTTTCGTTTATTTTTTAAAACAAAAATCTGACGTTTTTGAAAAATTTAAGATATTTAAGTCGGAAGCCGAAAACTTTACAGGTAAAAAGATAAAATATATGAAAAGTGATAACGGGCGCGAGTACGTTAATAATAATTTTAAAAAATACTTAGAAGAAAATGGAATTCAACATCAACTTACGGTAGCATACACTCCGCAACAAAACGGTGTCGCGGAAAGGGCAAACAGAACGTTAGTCGAGATGGCTCGGTGTATGTTAATCGAATCAAGAAAGCCGGAAAGTTTTTGGGCAGAAGCAGTGAATACTGCTGTGTATTTAAAGAACCGATCACCGACGAAAATTATCAAAGGAAAAACACCAGAGGAAGTGTGGACAGGTATAAAACCAACTGTCTCACATCTGAAGCCTTTTGGCTGTCGAGCCTTTATGTTAGATAAATATCCAAATAAGTCAAAGTTTCAGACAAAAAGCATCGAATGTTTTTTAGTTGGATATTGTGAAACAACCAAGAATTATCGTTTATGTGAACAAGGGTCAACACGTATTCATAAGTGTAGAGATGTCGTTTTTATGGAAAAGGAAGGTAGTGAAAATAATTCGTCTGATGATACTGATAATTATTTCGTTGTAGATTCTTATAATGATAACAAACAAGAAACAGAAAAATGTGTGGAAGAAAATCTAAAAACCAAAGAAGAAGTTACAATTTCCTCTTCTGAAGAAGATAATTACGTAGATGCTGAATCAGATAATGTTCCACAGGAAAGTGACAAAGTTGAATTGAATAATAATGAAGATGATAAGCATGTAGAAGTTAATACAGATGAAGGTGTTAGTAAAAGTCACGTGAAAATAGATAATGAAGATAACAAGGCTATAAAAGTCATCAACACAGTAACTAATCTGCAAGAGAACCATCAAAATACGTTAAAAAATGAAAATCAACAGGAAAAGCGAGGTCGACGACGTTTAATTAGAACTGGACTACCTGGTATACCTAGAAAAGAACACAAAAATTCCAACAGTTTATTAAAAACAAATTACACGAATCCACTCACCATTCACGAAGCATTGTCAAGAAAGGACGGAGAACATTGGCGAAAAGCTATGTAGGATGAATACGAGGCATTAATTAAGAAAGAAACCTGGGAGCTGGTAGAATTACCCAAAAACAAAACTGTAATAAAATCAAAATGGATTTTCAATGTCAAAAGGGATAAGAATGGAGACATCATCAGATATAAATGCCGCTTAGTTGCTAAAGGATGCTGCCAAAAATTTGGAGTAGATTATTACGATTCTTTTGCACCTGTTGTACGTCAATCATCAATCAGAGTTATATTAGCAATTGCAGTTGAATACGAATTAGTGGTACATCAAATGGATGTTATAACCGCATATCTTAATGGTGATCTAGAAGAAGAAGTTTATATGCATCAGCCGGAAATGTTTGAGGATAAAGATAATCTAAATAAAGTTTGTAAATTAAAAAAATCAATTTATGGCTTAAAGCAGTCAGGTCGAAACTGGAATACAAGACTGGATGAAATTTTAAATAAAATTGGTTTTCATAGATGTAAAAATGATACTTGTTTGTACATAAAAAACTCTGACAATGAAATAAACATTATAGCTGTATTTGTTGATGACATAATTTTAGTGTCTTCTAATATCGAAACTCTAGAAAAAATCAAAACCTTAATTGGTGCAGAAATTGAAGTCGTAGATAAAGGTCCCATTGAATATTTCCTTGGATTAGAAATAACCCAAAATTTACAGAAGAAAACTATCGAGATATCGCAAAAACATTTTATAAAAAAATTATTAACAGAAAATGGTATGATTACGTGTAAAGAGTATAAGACACCTTTAGATCCAGGTCAAAAATTTAAAAAATGCACTGATTGTAGAAATTGTGTAAAGGTGGACAGTAAAGTTTATCAGTCTTTGATAGGTTCATTATTATATATAGCCATATCCACCAGACCAGATATTTTGAATTCGGTTATCAAATTATCACAATTTAATAATAATCCTCATACTGAACACTTAACAGCAGCAAAACATGTCTTAAGGTATTTAAATTATAGTAAAGATATGAAGATTATTTTCAGAAAGACGGGTGAACAATTAAAAGGATTTGCTGACGCTGACTGGGCTAGTTGCGACATAGATAGAAGATCATATACTGGTTCTGTCTTCATCCTCGCCGGTGCAACAGTGACATGGGAATCTAAGAAACAACCTACAGTAGCTCTTAGTACTACAGAAGCGGAATATATGGCGTTGTCAGCAGCTTGTAAAGAAGTGATTTTTCTAAGAAACTTTTTACAAGAGCTTGGGTGTATGAATCTAATAAAAACTCCGACACAGTTACATGGAGACAATCAAGGTGCAATAAGTTTAGGTAAAAATCCCGTATATCATGGTAAAAGCAAACATATAGATGTTAAAATACATTTCATAAGAGAAGTCTACAACAGAAAGTTGATCGAATTGTTATATATTTCTTCTGATAAGATGCTGGCAGATGTATTAACAAAAAATCTTACAAAAACGAAACATGAAGAATTAAGAAAAAATTTAGGAATAAATTAAAATTAAAATTTTTTAATTTATATTCTTTTTTTTTGTTTTAGTAATATGATTTTGAGGGGAGGTGTTAGAATATAGTTACCAAAATCATAATATAATATGTATAATATTTCAAGTAAATAGTCAAGTATTATTGTTATCAGTAATAATGGAATAATATTATCAATATAATACCTAACTGTTAAGAGCATCACTGATAATGTATTAACTCATCTTTGTACATTGTATAATATGTAAAATTTTCTAGTTGTTAGTTAAAATAAAACTTTGAATAAAAAACCTGTAACGAAAAAGATAGTCTTTTTTTATAACAACACTAAACCAATTTATGGATTTATAATGTTTCGAGGATGCATTTCTCATTATTAATTGATTAGAAATTAAATGCCGTGTAAAAGTAGTTGTGAACAATACTGTACATCAAAGATAATACAGTCCTACTAGATGAACCATTTCATTTTTTTTATTTAAATGTTTGTATGTTTGCCAAAAATAAAGATCGAAAAAGTTTTTCGAAACAATATCGAAAAAGAGCGAAAGTTTATAATTCAGGAGGGATGTAAATATGAGAGAAAAATAAGAATATTTATATAGAAGAATTAGTTTGTGAGTTGCATGACTGGTTTACTAAATTTTATATGGTTTTGAGTGGTACCATCACTTATTTGGGGTGCGTTCATGAACATTACTTTAACCATAGTCATGGTGTAGTATAGTTTAAGCAAAGTTATGTTATACTACAGCCATAGTTATGTTAACTTCAAGTGGTTTTTGAACGCGATTTTTACCATAGTAGTAGCAATAAATTATCATTCAGCTGTCAAGTCAAGTTTAAAAAATTTTTACATATTATAATTTTTATATTTTTTGTTTGTCAAAAATTCATTATTTTTTACAAATGAAGTTTAAAACAAAATTAATTAATTTCAAATTAATTAAATTGAAATTTTCACAATTCACAACAAAAAATTAAATTACAAACGATTTTTTTATTGTCAATGTCATTACCACTTAAAGGTTTACTATCGTTACTATCGTTAACCATGCTCTCGAGCAGGGTTAGTTTTTGACATCAAATAGTTAAAAATTTACTTTACTACAGATGTTTATGAACGCTAAAAATTCATGTTGGTAGTTATGTTTTACTATGCCACCACCATTCTGAACGACAAATGATAAATATAGTTAACTATAGTAACGTTTATGAACGCACCCTTGATATGATATTATACTTGAATAAGTAAAAATAAATGGATATTTTGTACGCAAATGCTTTAGAATACAACAATTGACAATAGGGCTGTTTCAAATTTTTTTTTTTATTGTATTGAGTTGATCGTCGTATTTAATATATGAATGACTTGAGAAAGGTGGTATTTCATATTTCATGTATTTTTATATATGTATGTATGTGTTGTTATGTTAATATGCCTTGTCGCGTGCTATATGATCTGACATAAATTACTACTACTACTTCTAATTGAAATACATATATAGAATTGTATTTATATCAAAGACCATATAAATATATACATTTATATGGTCTTTGGTTATATGTATTACCTGTATAGGTTTACATTATTTTCTGATGTAGGATTGTAGAATATTTAGCAACAGAGGTTTTTACGTATGCCTATGCATACATTATAATTACTGTAGCATTTGTACTGTACTCTGGTCTATACATTTATTTGGTCTTTGATTATATGTATTACTTGTATAGGTTTACATTATTTTCTGATGTAGGATTGTAGAATATTTGGCAACAGATGTTTTTACGTATGCATACATTATAATTACTGTAGCATTTGTACTGTACTCTATACATTTATATGGTCTTTGATTATATGTATTACTTGTATAGGTTTACATTATTTTCTGATGTAGCATTGTAGAATATTTGGCAACAGAGGTTTTTACGTATGCATACATTATAATTGCTGTAGCATTATACCAGAGATACTATATAAATACATATAAATATGTTTTTACATAGTATCACAGATAAGATACACTTATCTGTGATAGTATATAGTATCTTTGATTATACATAATATATGTATACATATGGATATATTATGGTTTTATTTTGTTATGTTTTTGAGTTCATTGACTTATGAATGCAAGATACGATCATATATTATCATATCCCGTGAATTGAATTTCTTCTTGAAATTTTGAAAGAATATCTTTTTTAATGTTTAGGCCTTAGGACTTCTAAAAAAATAAAGTATTATTCTGATTTATGATCATAATATAGAAATTTAAAAATCAGGTGTTTTGTGAATTACCAAATTTTTTTATAGACTGAGTCAATTTTTTTTCTAACTAGATCTAGTTCCTAATTCTTGAGGATAATGAATTTTAAATTATTTACAATATTTTTTAAAAACAGAAAGCTTAAAAATATTTATTTCAAAATTTTTAAATTTTATTTCGTTGATGTTTTTTGTGTGTGGTATAAAGTATATATTCAAAACATTCTAAATACTAGCGCTGATGAACATTTAATTAGATTCAATGAAAATTGATAATTATTTGTAGCTTGAAAAATATTATATATATATATATAGGTATATATAATAAACAATATGTCATGAAGTCGAAAATAAATTATTTGTAAATTTATGGATTTTTATGATTGAATGCAATCAAATTTTTTTCATTTATGTTTGTTTGAAAATAAATTATTAAGTAGAATGGGCCTATAATTCTAGTCCTAGAAATATTTTGGAGATCCGTATTATTAAAATATCTTCAGTAGTGATTCAAAAAATTATGTTTGAAAATAACGTGGAATAGGTTTACGTATAGTAAATTATAATTGCTTATTTGATTTTTGAATTCAAAATTTACCTTTGTATTTTAACATTTCTATTAAATTGATAGCTCAACTATTTAATATCATTCTCAAACCAAATTTTAAAACTTAAACCATTCATTTAAAAAGTGCAAGAACTGGTCAGTTCTGCATGGTGCGGTCATGGAGTTGGCAAAAAATAGGAAGTTAATCTGACCTGCCTATACTTTAGAATATATTATCAGAAATTTGAATAGCCTCTGACATTTAGTATTAGCACTATTAGTAATAAATATTTTTATACAGCATTTTTTTTTAACAAAAGTTTTAAAATTGCATGTATTTTTAACTCTGTTTTTTTCTATAAAATATATGTAACTTTGTTTTGAACTTAAATGAACCTAATGAATTCGGACAAAAAAGCGATGAATTATCAATCGTCTTTTAATACAGTTGAAATTATACAATATTTTAATATTTTAATAGTTGATATTATATTTAATTATTTATTATTATAATTATATATGTATACACTAAACAAATTTATGGATTTATAATGTTTCGAGGATGCATTTCCAATTATTAATTGATTAGAAATTAAATGCCGTGTAAAAGTAGTTGTGAACAATACTGTGCATCCAGTTTTAGTTTAACTATAGTTGGAAGACGGTTTTCAAATTTAAAAATTTTAAAATTAAATATATTACTATATATGATTTATAAAGTATAATATTAATATGCAAATTATGTATAAAAATATCTAAGAAACTCATAGCAAAGCAGAAGAAAAATTTTGATCACGATCAAAGTGGATTTTGCACTTATAATAGTGGTAACGTAGTAAATGAATGATATATTCTTCAAATATAGATATTGTGGTATCTTAAAAGGATATTTGCTTGAGGCCTGTTACCTATCAAAATTGCAATTTTATTTTTTTTAGAGGAAAACCATCGCAGTGCAGTGTAATTGATAAATATTCGGTAATTATAAACTTTCGCTTTCAGCTAGTTTTCTTTAAACATTAAAAATCGAAAAATATATGAATCTTCATGATTCTAGTCTCAAAATGTTCCATTTAACTTCGGATTTATGAAAAAAGTATAATAGTTAAAGTTTGATGCGTAGGAGAGTGTGGGTAGATAGTTAAAAGAGCATATGAAAAAATCAGTTTAATTCAGTTCAAAAATGTTGATCAGTGTTAACGAATGACGCTAATTATACAGCACTTTTCATACTCTTTTAGCATCCCCGCACCCACCTGCCAAAATTCTCTTTTTTTCATTTATATTTTATTTTTCATTCTATAAAATTTTTCAATCTTACTAATGAAAAATTACTCATGAGTAATCACCACCCACCACCCCCCACACCACTCCACGCATCAAACAGCCACTATTATATTCTATTCATAAATCCGAAATCAAACCAAAGTTGAAAAAAAAGCAAAAAGGTTGACTTTTCAATTTTTTATGAGTAAAAAACCAGCTATTAGCGAAAGTGTATATGTAATTACCAAATACTGTATTCATATATCTATGAATAAGAAAAAGGTTCATATTTAACATTACACACAAATATTTTCATAAAGAAATATGTTAAGAAAGGTCATTGATACTATATACATTATAGATCCTGATATACATCATTGAACAATCTATTTTTATAATTTAACTTGTATGTATGTGTACAAAATACCATATATACGATGTATACATACAATCATGTATATCGCATAAACAGCACATTCATTGCATATAGTATTTACTATTATCTATTCTGCATAAGCAAGCAGCATGTTGTTATTAATGTCTACTATGTCATGTCTATTATGTATGTATTAGAATTAGTTTTTACATCGCATTCAATGTTATACCAAAGACCAATATAATATACCATGATATAATATATTTTATATATCGGTCTTTGGTTATATCAAACTTGTTTATTCATGTTATATGCTTTATGTATGTATGTGTACGAGATCGTCTTCAATTCAATATGGATCCTTATATATCCTTATGCACGAGCATAAACCATACATGGAGAATAAATATATATGATCAAAATCTCTCAAAAATGTTCAAATTTATATTTATATGTTCCAGCCAATGATATTCATTTATTCTATTTTCAATACTCAAAATATACAAATACATATAAATAACACTTATATGTGTGGAATATCATATGAATTAAATGTACATTTTAAATAGCATTGTGTATTGTTTAGTGCTGCAAAACATTGACAGGTGTTCATTTCATTTGTGAGAGCAAACATTTATAATAAATGAGAACAAATTCGAAACACTATGGTCCGTCTACACAATTAGTTTAGATAACTCTATTTAAAAAAACAATTCCATTATATTACACAGTGTCAGATACTTTTATTGAAATGATTATAATTGTGTACAGGGTACATAACTAAAACCAATTCGAAAAATTTTGAAAAACTTTTTTGATTTTGATGAAGCTTTTTCGATCTTTATCATATATGTAAGTGTGTCGTTTTTGGAAAAATTACCACTTACACTAAAAAGAACATCTATTGAGACGAAGAACTATATTATCTTTGCTGTACATCCAGTTTTAGTTTAACTATAGTTGGAAGACAGTTTTCAAATTTAAAAATTTTAAAATCAAATATATTACTATATATGATTAAATAAAGTATAATATTAATATGCAAGTTATGTATAAAAATATCAAAGAAAAAAAAATTGCAAAAATGTTGACTTTTCAATTTTTTATGAGTAAAAAACCAGCCGATAGCGGAAGTGTATACATATGTAATTACCAAAAATGTATTCATATATCTATGAATAATGATATTTAACACTACACACAAATATTTTCATAAAGAAATATATAAAGAAAGGTCATTGATACTATATACATTATAGATCCTGATGTATATCATTGAACAATCTATTTTTATAATTACACTTGTATGTACTATGTGTACAAAATACCATATATACGATGTATACATACAATCATGTATATCGCATAAATAGTACATTCATTCCATATAGTATTTACTATTATCTATTCTGCATAAGCAAGCAGCATATGTTGTTATTAAGGTCTACTATGTCATGTCTATTATGTATGTATTAGAATTAGTTTTTACATCGCATTTAATGTTATACCAAAGACCAATATAATATACCATGATATAATATATTTTATATATCTGTCTTTGGTTATATCAAACTTGTTTATTCATGTTATATGCTTTATGTATGTATGGGAACGAGATCGTCTTCAATTCAATATGGATCCTTACATATCCTTATGCACGAGCACAAACCATACATGGAAAATAAATATATGTATATGATCAAAATCTCTCAAAAATGTTCAAATTTATATTTATATGTTCCAGCCAATGATATTCATTTATTCTATTTTCAATACTCAAAATATACATTTACATATAAATAACACCTATATGTGTAGAATATCATATGAATTAAATGTACATTTTAAATAGCATTGTGTATTGTTTAGTGCTGCAAAACATTGACAGGTGTTCATTTCATTTGTGAGAGCAAATATTTATAATAAATGAGAACAAATTCGAAGCACTATGGTCCGTCTACACAATTAGTTTAGATAACTCTATTTAAAAAAACAATTCCATTATATTACACAGTGTCAGATACTTTTATTGAAATGATTATAATTGTGTACAGGGTACATAACTAAAACCAATTCGAAAAATTTTGAAAAACTTTTTTGATTTTGATGAAGCTTTTTCGATCTTTATCATTTATGTGAGTGTGTCGTTTTTGGAAAAATTACCACTTACACCAAAAAGAAAATCTATTGAGAAGAACTACTATTATCTTTGCCTCCATGTTACGTCCATGATTATTGTGCACAGGCCCGCACCTACCATAGGAGCAAGTAGAGCACTTGCTCCGGGCGCTGCAATCTTGGGGCGCCAAAAATAATCTACATTTTTTTTATAAAACTTTTTATACATATAAATATTCAAAAAAAAAATATTTGACTTATGCAAATAATACAAAAATAAAAAATACATTTCTTATTTCTATATGTTACTATCTATGTATTCTAGACCATTAATGATATATGAATTTATATCAAATTTAGAAAAAAATTCAAAAATTTTTTTTTATATGTAATTTTTATGTGTATGTACAATATGGGAATGTAGAGCCAAATCCAAAATGATATTAAAAAAAATTAAAAGTAAAATATAAAATCATTCTTATATAAGTATGATATACATATTAATAATATATGTACTACATTTGAATATACGTATACTGTATACATAATATCACATAATATCCCCATGTACTCGTATATCTATATAAAAATATTCAAACATCTATTATCATTTATGTATATTATCTGTCTTGTCTATCCATATTCAAAAGCAATTCGATTGATTATTATTCCTATTTATTAGACTGCAAAGCAAACAGTCTAAATCTAAATTCATAAATACATTGTAATAGAGCACTAAAATTATCTGCTCCAACGCATGAAAAAATTTTAATATCTACATATTAAAACAGAAAGCATCGCATACAAATATTATTTAGTTTTTTCTATGAGATATGCGTTAGAATGGTGCACTTAGAAAATTTGCTCCAACGCATCAATTCTTATAATTATTTATATTTATAATTTAGTGCTTTCAATGGTTAGGTATACACAAATGTATGTACAAATTAATGTGTATCATTATACGTATGTTTATTGTTTGTGGTATCATTGGTATCATGCTGTACACGTACAGACTTTACTATAATTGTTATTTGTTTCATTCTCTTTCTTTTCTTTTTTCTATGTGCATTGATATTTATAAGTGTACATAATCAATTGTATATTGTTTTGCTCAAAATATTTTGTTGTTGCAATTTACTTGTCATGTGGTATTATGTATAGGAATAGCGAATAGGAAAGGAAAAGCGAATAGGAACTTATTGTTTTTGTTTTTATATCATATACTATGTACTTTATCAAAAAATACATCGTGATGTTGTTACTTTAATGTTATATACAATTGCACAGTAGCCGGCGTTAAATAAGACTAACTGATATGATATTTGATAATAATTTTTGTGTGAGAAATTTTACACCATTTTAGTCGTTTGATTCTATATAATCTAGATGATATTTGATATATTACTCAAGAGAATTTGTTTGAAAAAAAAATAGATATTTTAAAACATTTTTAGTAATTAATATTATTTTTAACCCAATGTATAAATTATATTCTACATCTTTTTCTATAAATTATATTCTTTCAACGAAATAAGATGTAGAATAAAATTTTGTGACGCCGACTATAACTTATATTTTATATTATTTTTATACTATTTTGTACACTGTGTGTTCTAATTACGATATTCAAAATTTTAATGATATTAAAAACTTTTTAAAAATTTAAATTTTGAATTTTTTTAGGTAGGAGGGTAATTTATGATCTTAAATTTTAGCCATTAAACGATGTGAAAATTTCTAAATTTTTATTTTCTTTTTTTTATTTTTTTACGTTTTTAACCGTTCAACGTTCAAGTCATATTTAAAATTCTTTAAAAACCAGATGAAATACTCTATTACATATTTGCATCTTTATTTTGCATGTTTGAATGAATTTTTTTTATACATGGTAGAGGGTTTATCAGTATATATCTGCATGCAAGTTCAAAAAATTATACATAATATAAAATTATTTTAAATTAAGTTATTGTTTTTCAAAAATTATATTTGGTTTTTTTTACGCGTATTTTTATTGCATAACAAAAATTAATAAGATTTTTCTTTTTGAATATTTGAAATGAGTGCAATATTGAAAAAAAAAAAAATTATCCTCTACAATCCTCATTAAAAAAAACGCGTCTATTAAGTTTTACCTCTTGCGTGGCGTTGAAGAGATTATACAGGATGTCCTGAGTTCGAGTGCAGGCATTTTGCCAGTATATACATATTTTATTCAATTATAAAATATATTATATATATTATATATTAAATTGGTAGAACCCACAGTTACATTTTTTTCCATAACTCAAAATCCACGACAGATAATTGAATACAATAAAATGCTAATGAAAGGCAATTCATTGGGCAATATTTTAAATAAACAAAATGAAAAAAAAAAAAAACAGGGCAACGTTTTGAGATATTTAACCTTGAACTCAAAATTTCACATTTTTTTCTATGAAAATTTGAATTTGATGTACCATATCTTTGGCATCACTGGACCGATTTGTACAATTTAAGTATGAAAGTAAAGACTGATTGATTATCTTTCCAATCAATGCAAAATAATTCGAAACGACGAATTTCGTGAATTATGACCACAAATAGGAAACAAGTTATTTGACCTCAAAAAAAAACTTCTGAGCCCTCTTTCTACTCACTCGTTGATATTAGAAACAAAATTCCCGCACCGCGCCTTACGATTTTTTTCGTTTCTCAGCAAGATCTATCGACTGGAAAAATGCCTACACCCGGACTCAGGACACCATGTATACATAAACAAGAAGGGCGCAAAATTTCAAAAGTGCGCCGGGCTCTAAAATTGCTAGGGCCGTTCCTGAGTATGTATTATTAATAATAATAAAGTGTAAAAATAATTTGTTTAAATATGAATGCAGAAATAATTTTAGATACATATTCTACATTTTACCTTCGGTTTATTTTTAGAAAAATTTTTGTATGTACATATATGTATGTATTTCAATGTATAAAATGTAATATTTTATGAGTAGATCAAAGATAATATAGTTCTTCGTCTCAATAGATGTTCTTTTTAGTGTAAGTGGTAATTTTTCCAAAAACGACACACTTACATATATGATAAAGATCGAAAAAGCTTCATCAAAATCAAAAAAGTTTTTCAAAATTTTTCGAATTGCTTTTAGTTATGTACCCTGTACACAATTATAATCATTTCAATAAATTTGTATGACAGTCTGTGATATAATGGAATTGTTTTTGTAAATCGAGTTATCAAAACTAATTGTGTAGACGGACCATAGTGTTTCGAATTTGTTCTCATTTATTATAAATGTTTGCTCTCACAAATGAAATGAACACCTGTCAATGTTTTGCAGCACTAAACAATACACAATGCTATTTAAAATGTACATTTAATTCATATGATATTCCACACATATAAGTGTTATTTATATGTATTTGTATATTTTGAGTATTGAAAATAGAATAAATGAATATCATTGGCTGGAACATATAAATATAAATTTGAACATTTTTGAGAGATTTTGATCATATATATTTATTCTCCATGTATGGTTTATGCTCGTGCATAAGGATATATAAGGATCCATATTGAATTGAAGACGATCTCGTACACATACATACATAAAGCATATAACATGAATAAACAAGTTTGATATAACCAAAGACCGATATATAAAATATATTATATCATGGTATATTATATTGGTCTTTGGTATAACATTGAATGCGATGTAAAAACTAATTCTAATACATACATAATAGACATGACATAGTAGACATTAATAACAACATGCTGCTTGCTTATGCAGAATAGATAATAGTAAATACTATATGCAATGAATGTGCTGTTTATGCGATATACATGATTGCATGTAATATGTATACATCGTTTATATGGTATTTTGTATACATACATACAAGTGTAATTATAAAAATAGATTGTTCAATGATGTATATCAGGATCTATAATGTATATAGTATCAATGACCTTTCTTAACATATTTCTTTATGAAAATATTTGTGTGTAATGTTAAATATGAACCTTTTTGTTATTCATAGATATATGAATACATTATTTGGTAATTACATATACACTTTCGCAATCAGCTGGTTTTTTACTCATAAAAAATTGAAAAGTCAACCTTTTTGCTTTTTTTTCAACTTTGGTTTGATTTCGGATTTATGAATAGAATATAATAGTTGCTGTTTGATGCGGGGAGTGGTGTGGGTGGTGGTGGGTGGTGATTACTCATGAGTAATTTTTCATTAGTAAGATTGAAAAATTTTATAGAATGAAAAATAAAATATAAATGAAAAAAAGAGAATTTTGGCAGGTGGTTGCGGGGATGCTAAAAGAGTATGAAAAGTGCTGTATAATTAGCGTCATTCGTTAACACTGATCAACATTTTTGAACTGAATTAAACTGATTTTTTCATATGCTCTTTTAACTATCTACCCACACTCTCCTACGCATCAAACTTTAACTATTATACTTTTTTCATAAATCCGAAGTTAAATGGAACATTTTGAGACTAGAATCATGAAGATTCATATATTTTTCGATTTTTAATGTTTAAAGAAAACTAGCTGACAGCGAAAGTTTATAATTACCGAATATTTATCAATTACACTGCAATCTGATGGTTTTCCTCTGAAAAGAATTAAATAACAATTTTGATAGGTAACAGGCCTCAAGCAAATATCCTTTTAAGATACCACAATATCTATATTTGAAGAATATATCATTCATTTACTACGTTACCACTATTATAAGTGCAAAATCCACTTTGATCGTGATCAAAATTTTTCATCTGCTTTGCTATGACTTTCTTAGATATTTTTATACATAATTTGCATATTAATATTATACTTTATAAATCATATATAGTAATATATTTGATTTTAAAATTTTTAAATTTGAAAACTGTCTTCCAACTATAGTTAAACTAAAACTGGATGTACAGTATTGTTCACAACTACTTTTACACGGCATTTAATTTCTAATCAATTAATAATTGGAAATGCATCCTCGAACCATTATAAATCCATAAATTTGTTTAGTGTATACATATATAATTATAATAATAAATAATTAAATATAATATCAACTATTAAAATATTAAAATATTGTATAATTTCAACTGTATTAAAAGACGATTGATAATTCATCGCTTTTTTGTCCGAATTCATTAGGTTCATTTAAGTTCAAAACAAAGTTACATATATTTTATAGAAAAAAACAGAATTAAAAATACATGCAATTTTAAAACTTTTGTTCAAAAAAAATGCTGTATAAAAATATTTATGACTAATAGTGCTAATACTAAATGTCAGAGGCTATTCAAATTTCTGATAATATATTCTAAAGTATAGGCAGGTCAGATTAACTTGCTATTTTTTGCCAACTTAATGACCGCACCATGCAGAACTGACCAGTTCTTGCACTTTTTAAATGAATGGTTTAAGTTTTAAAATTTGGTTTAAGAATGATATTAAATAGTTGAGCTATCAATTTAATAGAAATGTTAAAATATAAAGGCAAATTTTGAATTCAAAAATCAAATAAGCAATTATAATTTACTATACGTAAACCTATTCCACGTTATTTTCAAACATAATTTTTTGAATCACTACTGAAGATATTTTGATAATACGGATCTCCAAAATATTTCTAGGACTAGAATTATAGGCCCATTCTACTTAATAATTTATTTTCAAACAAACATACATGAAAAAAATTTGATTGCATTCAATCATAAAAATCCATAAATTTACAAATAATTTATTTTCGACTTCATGACATATTGTTTATTATATATACCTATATATATATATAATATTTTTCAACCTACAAATGATTATCAATTTTCATTGAATCTAATTAAATGTTCATCAGCGCTAGTATTTAGAATGTTTTGAATATATACTTTATACCACACACAAAAAACATCAACGAAATAAAATTTAAAAATTTTGAAATAAATATTTTTAAGCTTTCTGTTTTTAAAAAATATTGTAAATAATTTAAAATTCATTATCCTCAAGATTTAGGAACTAGATCTAGTTAGAAAAAAAATTGACTCAGTCTATAAAAAAATTTGGTAATTCATAAAACACCTGATTTTTAAATTTCTATATTATGATCATAAATCAGAATAATACTTTATTTTTTTAGAAGTCCTAAGGCCCAAACATTAAAAAAGATATTCTTTCAAAATTTCAAGAAGAAATTCAATTCACGGGATATGATAATATATAATCGTATCTTGCATTCATAAGTCAATGAACTCAAAAACATAACAAAATAAAACCATAATATATCCATACGTATACATATATTATGTATAATCAAAGATACTATATACTATCACAGATAAGTGTATCTGATCTGTGATACTATGTAAAAACATATTTATATGTAGTTATATAGTATCTCTGGTATAATGCTACAGCAATTATAATGTATGCATACGTAAAAACCTCTGTTGCCAAATATTCTACAATGCTACATCAGAAAATAATGTAAACCTATACAAGTAATACATATAATCAAAGACCATATAAATGTATAGAGTACAGTACAAATGCTACAGTAATTATAATGTATGCATACGTAAAAACATCTGTTGCCAAATATTCTACAATCCTACATCAGAAAATAATGTAAACCTATACAAGTAATACATATAATCAAAGACCATATAAATGTATAGACCAGAGTACAGTACAAATGCTACAGTAATTATAATGTATGCATAGGCATACGTAAAAACCTCTGTTGCTAAATATTCTACAATCCTACATCAGAAAATAATGTAAACCTATACAGGTAATACATATAACCAAAGACCATATAAATGTATATATTTATATGGTCTTTGATATAAATACAATTCTATATATGTATTTCAATTAGAAGTAGTAGTAGTAATTTATGTCAGATCATATAGCACGCGACAAGGAATATTAACATAACAACACATACATATGTATGTACATATATAAAAATACATGAAATATGAAATACCTCCTTTCTCAAGTCATTCATATATTAAATACGACGATCAACTCAATACAATAAAAAAAAAATTTGAAACAGCCCTATTGTCAATTGTTGTATTCTAAAGCATTTGCGTACAAAATATCCATTTATTTTTACTTATTCAAGTATAATATCATATCAAGGGTGCGTTCATAAACGTTACTATAGTTAACTATAGTTATCATTTGTCGTTCAAAATGGTGGTGGCATAGTAAAATATAACTACCAACATGAATTTTTAGCGTTCATAAACATCTGTAGTAAAGTAAATTTTTAACTATTTGATGTCAAAAACTAACCCTGCTCGAGAGCATGGTTAACGATAGTAACGATAGTAAACCTTTAAGTGGTAATGACATTGACAATAAAAAAATCGTTTGTAATTTAATTTTTTGTTGTGAATTGTGAAAATTTCAATTTAATTAATTTGAAATTAATTAATTTTGTTTTAAACTTCATTTGTAAAAAATAATTAATTTTTGACAAACAAAAAATATAAAAATTATAATATGTAAAAATTTTTTAAACTTGACTTGACAGCTGAATGATAATTTATTGCTACTACTATGGTAAAAATGGCGTTCAAAAACCACTTGAAGTTAACATAACTATGGCTGTAGTATAACATAACTTTGCTTAAACAATACTACACCATGACTATGGTTAAAGTAATGTTCATGAACGCACCCCAAATAAGTGTTGGTACCACTCAAAACCATATAAAATTTAGTAAACCAGTCATGCAACTCACAAACTAATTCTTCTATATAAATATTCTTATTTTTCTCTCATATTTACATCCCTCCTGAATTATAAACTTTCGCTCTTTTTCGATATTGTTTCGAAAAACTTTTTCGATCTTTATTTTTGGCAAACATACAAACATTTAAATAAAAAAAATGAAATGGTTCATCTAGTAGGACTGTATTATCTTTGGAGTAGATATATACAAAACTTAAAAGTTAATCAAACTTTCAGAATAAGTTTTACGTTACTTTGATTTAAATGTTACAACTGTTGTTTCATTTTCATAAATTCCTTTCTAATTGCAAACTCACCATGCCAATTCTCTATCGAGTGTTACAGAAACAGCAGAACTCTACTAGTAGAGTTTAGCGATTGAAAATCGTATTACGTCACAGAATTGAGAAATTTCTCTATCGAGTTACAGAAACGCACTACAGAAGTATGTAATTCGGTAACATTTTGTTTTCGTAAAACCATAAAGTTATATTTTGGTTACATGAGAAACACACATTTCGGTTACAACTGTAACTATAAACACTCTTTATAGAACTATTTGTTTTCTTTTTTGAATTCACCCAAAATAAACCTTAAAGTTACATTTTTTTTCACGAAACTCTCAAATGACTAAAAGCACTTCAGATGTGTCAAATACAACTTAAATGTGAGCATTTGTGTGTGTAAATACCTACTTTTTGTTTGTTGGGATGTCAACTTGTGAAGTGAAATAAAATAAGTAAAATATTATCTAAAATAATATCTAAATACTATTTATATAAATCTTGGATTTTATATACAATTAAGGATGAATGAGCAGCAATTAAATTTTAATACACACTTTGTGGAATTAACTGAATTACATGCTTGTCTTTGGAATTATACTCTACCAGAATATAGTCAAAAACGTATGACAGGGAAAGCATGGATAGAGGTTGCAAGAGAAGTAAATGATACGGGTAAGCAAATTGTTTATTGTAATAGCAAAAATTAAAAAAATGTTGAATCTTATTTATTTATTATTTGCAAGTGTCAAACTGTCGTGAAAGATGGAAAAATATAAGAAATGCATTCAGCCGATCCTTGAAACTTCCTAGCGGATCGAAAACTAAAAAAAGTTATTATTTAACGAAATATTTGCAATTTTTGATGCCATATATGCGCAAGCAGACATGTACAAGTGGAAATGTATCCATAAATGAAACATTTAAAATTAATCAAGTGGAAGTCAGTTAGCATACAGATGGAGATGAAGATGTCGATGTCAATGAGAAGCAAGAAGAAATTTTGGAAAGGAATGCTGTTCCTGACCAAGCAGAGACGCGAAACAAAAATAATGATTTGAACTCACAGAGTCTTAATACTAAAATTTACTTTTTTTTAAATTATAAAATTTTACTATGCTGATACCATAATTTATATTGAATTCATGTATTTCCATTGAATAGGAATTGATCCAGCAGGAGTTATGAAATAATTCATTAAGTAGTCTCTATTTTCCATTGCTTTATTTCTTGCTTTGTTATTATCTGCAGGACAGTTGAAAGTTGGTACTTCCTTTTCAATTTCAAATTTATTAACTTTTCCGAGTATACCTTCTCTAGTACGAATGAAATTATGTAAGACGCAACTCGCTTTAACTATATCAACTACAGAGTTTACACTAGTCAATGTAATAGGTTTCTCAAATACTCGAATACATATCGACTGATTTCCGACCTCTTGATCATCTATAATTAAAGATTCTTCTTTTTGAATTCAGTACTTATCGAGGATAGGGATGTATTAAAAAAGTCTTTAAAGGAAAAGCTTCATCCCCGACGAAGTAGTTGGGAAAAAGTTCTCCATTGATATAATCAATTAGCCTCTCATCTTTTAATAAACAAAATTTAGTTGATTCCAGAAACTGTCCAATATGTGAGGATCAAATACACTTCCATCACTATTACGGCCCATATCAACAACATCTATCATTGTAAACATGTCATATGCATCAGCACAAGCCATTAGTACTATAGAAAAATATCCTTTATAATTTATATAAGAAGATCCAGTATTAAGAAGTTTTTTTACTCGGATGTGTTTGCCGTCTATCGAGCCAAGGCAATTAGGAAGATTTGTTGTATCATAATAATCACTTGCTATTTTTTCCACATGTCTACAGTAGGTACACGCATAACTAAAGGTTGTAATGTATCCCATATAGATTTGCAGGTTTCCTTTACGATTTGTCCAATTGTTGTTTCCCCACGGTAAAATGTGTAAGATAAGTCACGAAAACTGCGTCCAGTTGCAAGATATCTAATAATCAGACATCATTTATTCTTAGTATTTTAATACAGATTATATAATTATGTTTTTTTATAATTCATAATAATTCATATGCATGATAATTTTCTTGCAATAAACATACCTTAATGTTATTAATATTTTTTCTTTTGGTTATATTGCCTTCTTAAAATTAGTGTCTTTTTTTCTCAATTTTGGTCCGAATAATTCGCACAAATCAAGGAAATTTTCTTTTTTCATGCGATAAAATTCCTTAAATTTTTTTTTTCATTTTTTTGTAGTTCTTTTGATGTTATAGCCTCACCATGTATTATATTTTTTATAAAATAGGGATGAACAGAATATTTTCTTCTCTCTTCCGCCTTAAAAAATACCAAGAAATTGGTACTTCATCTTCACTACTAGAACTCATTTTGACAATTTATCTTTTAGTTTTGTGTAGCTTCAATATGCGGCTTTGTGTATCAAAGCTACACGTAACGAAAAGTATCTTCTTGGAGACACATATCGCTTAGAGATATGTGTCACCTTGGAATGCGGCCTGCCTAAAGTGAATAAAACAAAAGAAACATTAAAATTTTGTGAAGCATGTAATAAAGAGGTGTTGTATGAAGGCTGAAGTTATCAATTATAAATTGTGCTGAAACAATTAATGAAAATTTTAAAGTGATTAAAAGTTGTTTTGAAATCATTTAAATTTAATTTAGAGGTTTTTGGGAAATATATAAAATCTCACAGCATACTAATAATGAAGAAGATGAAATAGTTGAATCTATAAAATCATTTCAGTCACAAATGAAAATTATTATAGATGTAGATGAGTTGCAGCAAGCTTTGAAAATGATGTTTGACAATATTGATAGCAAAATGCAAAAGTTTTAAGAAAGAGACAGTGGTTGGACACTCCTAGAAATGCATGTTGAAATAAATATAAATCAATATACTCAACTGGACGGATCTAGAGCTATATTTCTTTACACAAGTTTATAGAAAATATATAGAAAAGCTTGCGTAAATGTTAAAATTCAGATCTATTTTGTTTTCAATACTACCGAACTGTAATCATGTATTCTGTTTGGATTGTATTTGTAAATTGAGAAAACCAAAAGAATAAAGGACCGACATTAGGTTTGTATTTATTTGGAAATACATATTAAAATCAGAATAAATTTATTTTGTAAGGTTGTGATTTTTTCTTAATTTTTATCTGCAATTTAGAGTGTCCAGAATGTCGTACACAATCTGACTTTTTTATCCCAAGTAGATATTGGGTAGATAATAAAGAAGATAAACAAAAAATGATTGATGGTTATAAACCTTTTATAAGCAAAATATACTGCAAACATTTCGCAAAGGTTATAAAAATTAGAACACATTGAATAAAAAAAATTCTTTTTACAACTCACACAGTTCAATAAAATACAAAATTATTCACTTATACACTTGTAGGCTAAAGGAGAATGTCCCTTCGGCAACGAATGTTTCTACAAGCATGCTTTTAGAAAAAATATTTTTATATCATTTTTTTTATATATGTACATTTATGAATCTTATTGGGTAGTTGGTATATAGCAAAATATTTCCAATATAAAATATGTAGTTTTGTTAACAATTTGTTTTTCTTCTCAATATTATTTCTTCTAATAAAAATTAAATGGCTAGAGTTCCGAAAATGTGTTACCCCCGACACAGAATGCCTTTTCGGCCTAGATTACGGGCTTTTCATCTTTTTATCTTCTATCGGCCATTATTGGCATTTTAATTTTTTGACAAAATTTTATTTTTGATAATAACTTTATAACGATACATGATACAGATATAGTACATATATACATATCTCAAAAGATGCGTCTCAAAATGCTCTATATTGAATTTTATAGCTATGGAAAAATGAGTTTTATTTGACATAACAACAAATTTGATTAGTTTTTCATACAATACGTTTGTTATTAATGAACCACTTTACTGAATATTAAATTTGATAATGCAAATTGTAATATTAAGATATATTTTTAATTAACATATTGAAAGTGTTTAAAATGAACAAATTTATTGTTAATTTTGATTTCGTGGAGCTTACTACACAATCTTGTTTAAATTAAGTAGGAAAACATTTTTGTTTCTAATATTTCCTTATTTGAATGTTTGAATTGAATTTGCATGTAACTAATTTCATCATCCAATATCTGTTCATAAATATTTATAAAAATATACATACTATGTATGTATACAGTACTTATCAGTCTATCGCATATTAAAAGAATTTGTGTTTTTTTTTTTCAATATTTTTCTTCCAAAGGTAAATTGGGAATATTTTGAATTAGACGTCCTGTCAAGAAAAAGACGCTTGGTTATAAATTAAATACATTTTTTCTTGTTCATAACTGAACAGAATCATTTATAATTTCATAATCATACAGGTGAATATCACGAGAACAAAGTAAAAGGACAAAATCATAATAATAAAAATAACACAAATAGAAATAAAATACAACGATATAAAATGACCAATTCAAATCCAAATCCAAGTAAACAGAGAAAGTCTATTAGATTCACCATCAGTTCAAAAAATACCGTTAGAGAAGCCAATATGATTCTTGATGATGACATGAGTACTGCATCAGGAACTGGTTGGGCAAAATCTGTTTCCAATACAAGCGAAACATATTTTGAACAATATAACTTATTTAATTCAAATCCTCACTTGCTACCATTTTTAAAAGTACTAGTGTCATTTAAAATGTCTTCCGCAATCAAAACTGAATTTGCATCCGGATCTGCATCTACTTGTATATCGGAATCTGTACCTTCATTTAGATCTTCATCTTCATCTACACCTGAACCTGCATCTTCATCAGCAACCAAATCTGCATGTGGTTCAGCATCATCTGCAATATCAATTATTGGTGATAAATTATATGCTGAAGTACTACTAAGTGGCGGTGGTGAAGTCCGTAAACAAACTTCAACACCTATGTCTTCATCTGCACCTGAATCTGCATCTTCCTCTGCAATCAAATCTGCATCTGGAATATCAATAGTGATAAATCATATGCTGAAGTATTATTAAGTGGCGGCGGTGATGTGCGTAAACAAACTTCAACACCAACCATCAAAAAACTGCCACAACCATGCAAGCAAAAACGTTATAATGCCTATAAATACAGTATTTGCTTTGGAGCCTGTTTAGATGGATTGATTCGCTTTGGTTTCTGCATTCACTTTTCATTCGTTTTTTATATCTTCATGTTCAGACGACTCGCTTCCTTTTCTGTTCAACATTCGCTACCTGCACAAATTGAGAATTAGAACATTTTTTTTAAACAATTTGTAAGTGAGAATAATAAGTGAGGTTATATAGTGTTAGCATAGAGCAAATTTTAAAGTAATTGGAATATTTAATTAAAAATTGAGAAATTTAAGTTTGTTAACAGTGAGTTCATGAAAAATATTTAAATTAAATTTTGGTACGATGATTTTATTTATATACTTTTATATTTTAAGAATTAGCATTTCTTATTCATAAGATGGACGATATTAAATCAAAGTACATTATGGCTATATCTTTACTACATGCTTCAGCATCCGGTGTAATTTTGTTAAATGAAATTAGAAATATTAATTTAAAAAAAAGAAAATGGATAAAGTCATGGAGAATGCAAAGAAGTAGAAATAGTTTTTGCAAAATGAACTAAGACTAGAAGATGAGTTAGATTACCGTCGTTATATAAGAATGAATGAGGATTCATTTGAAAAATTATTGAATCTTGTATCCCTTTTTTTCAAAAGAAATGATACTAATATGCGTCTTTCTACTACACCCGCAGAAAAACTTACAACTTTACTGGGATTTCTAGCTACGGGAGAAAGTTATAGAAGTACGGAAATTCAGTCAAAAATCTCATTATCATATCTTTCACAAGAAATACCTAACGCAAGTTCATTCATCTATAAGAGATTAAAAGTCGAATATTTAAAAGTAAGTTTTTGCAAAACAACATTACAATATAAAATCAATAAAAGTGAATACAGAATTTATTTACTTTTTAATTTTTCAGTTTCCTACACAAAAAATAGAGTGGAAAGCAATTGCAGAGAAATATGCAATGCGATTGCAGTTTCCCTTATGTCTTGGAGCTCTAGATGGAAAGCATATAGCTTTCCGAGCTTCTAAAAAGCATGGTGCTTTATATTATAATTATAGGGGATTTAATAGTATTGTATTATTGGTGCTTGCAGATGCTGATAGAATATTTATCTGATATATCTGCATATAATAGTTTATTTATATTGATATTGGTTGCAATGGGAGGATTAATGATAGCGGGGTTCTAAGTCACAGTGATCTGCGCAAGGTAATTAATAATTGATCGAATCATTTTTCTGATGATACAACTATAGGTAATAATAAAAAACTTCCATATGTTATAATTGGAGATAACATATTCCCCCTTGAAAAACACATTTTAAAGCCATATCTTTACAATTCTACTGAGAGGACAAAAAGAATATTTAATGTTCATTTGTCTCATGCTCGTCAAACTGTAGAACATGCATTCGGTATTCTCTCCAACAGATTCCGAGTTCTACAAACATTTGGAACCTCAAAAAGTAAAAGAAATTGTGAAAGTCACTTGCGCACTACATACTTAATTTTCTAACAGTAAATAGTAATGGATATATGGAGCAAAATATAATCATGCAGAACACAAGCGAAAATGAAGAGAGAAGAATTCGTGGCAACAGATTTTCGAATGTTGCATTACATGTTCGAGATACATATGCTGAATATTTTTCTTTCGAAGGTGCTGTTCCATGGCAAGAAATGTATATTTAAGAAAACATTGTATAAGAGTATAAAAATAAATTTTTATTTCTGTATTAAATATTACATTTTTGAAATTAATATTAAATTTTATATTGTTTTCTACTTTAGAGATTGAAACCATAATGAAATTTGTAAAAGAGGAATTTTAAAAATATTTTTACTATGAAATTTCGGCTGGAGTTCCGAATAGGTGTTCTCTCTGATCCTCTTGAAATTTTGACCACAGATAGTCCTTGTGACGTAAAGCACAGAACTCTAATATTTTTTGTCGGAAAGCCCTCTATCGGTCACAATTCGCATTTAAAATGTTTTGTCAAAATTCTTATTTTAGCAATATCTCTATAACGGTACATGATACAGGTATGTTTTACATCTCAAAAGATGCGTCTTAAGATGCTATATATTCTGAAAAAAAGAAATTTTCAAAAACTCCTAGTAGAAGGATAATAAAGGACATTTCGTGATTTTTGGCTATTTTCACATTTTTGACAATTTCTCAGAAAGGAGTAAGGATAATCGGTTCATATTTTTTTGCAAATCAAAAAGGACATCATGAGCAAGATTCTTCGTTCATTACTTTGATCCTGATGAAAAAGGAAAATGTCCTGCAGAGAAATAATTTTATTAATACTGAATTTTGCAATTTTATGTTCGTGTGCACGTGTATGTATGTGAGTATGTGTATTTGTAGAAGTCAAATATATGATAGTTAATGTATGTGCGTATATATGCGTGTGTATGTGCATTTGTAGAAGGTAAATCTAACAATGTGTGCATTAAGTATTTTCTATACAGGCATACATATACACTACACTTATATGGGCAAATATGATGGAGTATGCTTGCGGGTTTGTGTGTGTATGAATTTGTAGAAGGCAAATCTGATAGCGTAGTAGTAAATGATAAGCAACAACATCAGCAACAAATACAGCAAATACAACAGCAACAACAACTACAACAGCAACAGCAGCAAAAACAACAACAAGCAGCAGTACTAACACTTACAACAGAACAGACAATAAATCATTTTCGACATTTGAAATCCTTCAATGGCAACGATGGATACACCCTACAGGAATTCATTAGAGCTATTGAAAACGCAACTCAACTATATGGAAACAACCAACAACTATACAATTACATCATGCAAATTGTATTTAACGACATAATCCAAGGAAATGCAAAAAGATGCATACAGAGACTAGGAAGTAATCCAACATGGACAACAGTGAAAAACGAGCTACGTCTACATTTTCGCCCCAGAGAGGACTATGCAGAGTTAATTAACAAATGCAGAAACATCAGAGTAAACACCTTACGACAACTATTTGAACAGGTTAGACAAACTAATTATTTACTTAATGAATTGTATGATTTTGATGAGGGAAAAGAAATAATTTATACTCCAGAAAATAATGATAAGTACCTAGTAGGGATAGTATTAGAAAAACTAGATAATTTAATCCGTGGTTACGTTCCTGAAAATTGTTCATTAATAGAAATGTATAATAAATTTGCAAACTTAAAACTATTAGATGATGAACGTGCTATTTCAAAAACATGTAAAAAATATGATAACAATAAAATAGAAAATTTATACAAAAAGACAAACTCTTATATTATACCAAACAGACAGTATCCTAGAGATAATTCCAATGTACCAAATAATAATAATAATAATATTAGAAATAATGATTCAGAAAAGTATAGAGATAATCAAAAACAATTTAAAAAAAATCCAGTACAATACAACAATACTTTTAGAGACACTAACTCAGGACAATTTAGAGATAATTACAGACCAAATTCTGGACAATTTAGAAATAATAATTACAGACAAAATTCAGGACAATTTAGATTTAATTCTTTCTCTTAAAATAACACCGGTAATAATTATTCTGGTCAATATAGAAATAATCATTCAAATCAAAATAATGTTGTGAAAAATAACAATCCAGAACCTATGGAAGTAGAGAATATTCAAGATCAAAGCATAAATTTTATAGAAGAGTCGGGATGTAAACTTCCAATAGTACAAGTTGCTATTGATAACAAATTAATAAAATGTCTTATTGACACTGGTTCCGAAACCAGTCTCATGAATTCAGATATATTTAAAAATATACCTGAAGAAAAATTAAAAACACCATTATATTTTACTACACTTAATGGAATAAGTCAAGTAACGAATAAAATAGTTACTCCTTTCCCTAAGGAATTTGGTGCCAAAGGTACTATTTCCTGGAAAATTGTTAATCTGACAGGTCGCAAATATGATGCCATTATTGGTCAGAATGTTCTTGTTCCTTTTAAAATAAAAATAGATTTGGAAAATAAAAATATAGAAGTATTAAATAAAAATAAAATACCCTTCATAGAATTGGATTATCCAATTGTAATTGACGAAGTGTGTAACTTAGAACCAATTCAAAAAGAAATTATTGAAAAATTAAATTGTTCTCAGTTGAGCAAGGAGGAAATCGAGTCATTAAAAAAATTATTAAAAGAATACGAAGATTTATTTTTCATTGAAGGTGAAAATTTGACTTTCACACATGAAATTCAGCATGAAATTTATACAACGAATGAAAATCCAATATATTCCAAAATTTATCGATACCCTCGTATTTACGAAAAAGAAATTGAAACGCAAATAAAAGAAATGTTGAATCAAGGGATAATTAGAGAGAGTTCATCCCCATATAATTCTCTTTATGGATAGTTCCAAAAAAAATTGATAACAGCGGAAAACAGAAATGGCGTATAGTAATTGACTATCGCAAATTAAATGAAATTACAATTAACGATAAGTTTCCAATACCAAACATTGACAGCTTGTTAGATAAATTGGGGAAAGATCAATATTTTACCACCTTAGATTTAGCGAGTTTCCATCAAATATTAGTTGCCAAAAAAGATAGGAAGAAAACAGCATTCTCCACTCCCTTTGGACATTTTGAATTTTTAAGAATGCCTTTCGGTCTCAAGAACGCACCTGCAACGTTCCAGAGACTCATGAATTCGGTATTAAAAGAATACATCGGTAAAATTTGTCTTGTATATCTTGACGATATATTAATCTTTAGCACATCTCTAGAAGAACAAATAATAAATATTAAAAAGATTTTTAATAAACTAAGGCAATCAGGATTAAAAATTCAGATCGACAAGTGCAATTTCTTTTCAAAAGAAACTGAGTTTTCGGGTCATATTTTAACTCCCCATGGTGTTAAACCCAATCCCAAAAAACTAGAAACAATTGGAAATCTTAAATTACCAAACACTGAAAAACAAATTAAATCATTTTTAGGGATAACAGGGTATTATAGGAAATTCATTAAGGATTATGCTAAAATAATATACCCAATGACAAAATATTTGAAAAAGAAAAATAAAATAAATATTAGTGATCCAGATTACTTATATGCCTTTGAAAAAATGAAAGAAATCATTACAGAACATCCGATACTGAAATATCCCGATTTTAATAAAAAATTTAAATTAATTACCGATGCAAGTAATTTTGCATTAGGAGCAGTATTAACCCAAGACAACCATCCTATTTGTTTTGCATCAAGAACACTCAACGATCACGAGAAAAATTATTCCACTATAGAAAAAGAGTTATTAGCCATTGTCTGGGGAACAAAATATTTCAGACCATATTTGTATGGACAGGAATTTGACCTACAAACCGATCACCAGCCTATTAAGTGGCTTCAAATAAAACATAATGGTAAAGACATTAATCCTCGATTACAGAGATGGCTTGTTTCCTTAGGAGAATATAATTTTAAAATAGATTATATAAAAGGGAAGGACAACAAGGTAGCCGATTTCTTGAGTAGAATAAATACAAATACACAAGAAATTAATGTAGGAGAATTTTCTGAATTTTATGAACAACCTGATCAAGAAATAAATATAAATGAATCAGTTGATATGCAAACTGTCCATTCACAAGAAGAAAATCTTAATAATTATATCCCAATATTAGACACCATAGTTAATCGTTTTAGAACACAGATTATACTTTGCGAAAAGAAAACACAAGAACATGAGAAAATTTTTAAAAATAATAGAATTTACATAGATAAATCAGATTTAAGTAATGGAAATGTAGTTAATATTTTAAAACAATATATTAATGGAAAAACTGCCATATTTTCTTATTTAAGTGATCATGAATATAATATTTTGCAAAAAATAATTATAGATAATTTCGAACAAATAAAATTTTTAAAATGTACCTTTTGTGTTGAAGATATTATTACATGTATAATGTAATATTTATTTTATCATGTTATTGAATATGTTTATTATCTATATGTTATTCATATTTATCTATTATAATTCTTATCATGTTATTGTTTATATATTTATCATTTATTTAGTTCTTATTTATTTGTCAATGTTTAGATTAATTCTATATATTCAGGTCTGATATTCGATGAGTCATAGGGTACATCATTGTTACATACAGTGGCTCTCAAAAGTAAGTTTACAAAGAAGAATCTTTAAAATAAAGTTGAAAAAAATAATTTAATAAAGGAAAATAAAAATTTATTTTTTCAAAATAGTATTTTAACAATATTTTCTGTTTATTCTTAATTAAAAATAATGTGTATACATTTTTTATATTAGGTTTTGAATATCTTTTTTGAAGCTATTCATAAATTTAGCGGTCAAAAATAAGTTTACAAATGTTTTAATTACCACTATGACCTTCATTATTTTGAGACATCTTTGCGATTCGACTTGGAAGTGAAAGAGCATATTTTCGGCAGCTTTCAGAAGAAAAAGTGATCCATATTGATTCAATATATTCCTTTAATTCTTGTAAAGATTTAGGACGCTTTTTAGAAATTTCCATTTTGAGCCATGACCATACATTTTCGATTGGTGACAGGTCTGGACTTTGAGCAGGCCATTCCAAAACGTTAATTTTTTGTGTCTTTAGATACTGTTGGACAATTTTGGCTTTGTGGATTGGTGCATTATCTTGTTGTAGAATGAAATTTTCACCAATCAATCTTTTTCCTTCTGGTATAATAATCTGTTTCAACAGATTCAGGTATATTTCAGCGTCAATTTTACCTTCTAAGCAAACAACTTTTCCAATACCATATGCTGAAAAACATCCCCATATCATGATACCCTTATCGTTTGACTTAAGGGTGTGTTGAGTGCACTCGTAAGAGAACTCTTGGTCCCTTGATCTCCAGACATACATTTTACCATGACTGTGCCTCATCCTTATCATACTTTCATCCGTCCATAGAATGCTATACCAAAAATTTTGGTCTTTAAGGGCGTGTTCATGATAAAAATTTAACCTCATTTGCCTATTGATTTTGGTTATAAACGGTATTTTCCGAGCCACACGTCCATTTCTGCCATTTTCTCGAAGTCGCCTCCGAATTGTTTCAACTGACGGTGCATATTTACCTTCTTCAAGAAGCAATCCTCTAATTTTAACAGCAGACATAAATGGATCTGAAGATGAAAAACAATTAATTCGCCTATCTGTTCTTTTATCCGTTACTCGTGGACGTCCTGTTCTTTTTTTTTCATCGACACGTTGCTCATCATTAAATGCTTTAATAATTTTAGCAATAGCAGTATGACTTTTATTGAAAAGTTTTCCAATTTCTCTGCATGTTTTGCCTTCTAAATTTAATTTAATTATAATTTTTCTTTCCTCCGTCGTCAAATGCTTAAATTTAGCCATTTTTCTTCGAATAATACTGAAAATATTATGACTATTATATTCACAATGGTGATTGGTTTTATTTTGATAATTCTAAAATTATTATTTACATTTTACTTAACAAAACGAACCAAAATGCTGTTAATTTTTATT
The DNA here is from genome assembly GCA_951394055.1 of Villa cingulata. Lineage (NCBI taxonomy): Eukaryota > Metazoa > Arthropoda > Insecta > Diptera > Bombyliidae > Villa > Villa cingulata. The sequence continues at coordinate 22,150,179 of OX596022.1, read as the reverse complement.
AAAAATTATCTAATTACTTTTTTTAAAAAAATTTTAGTTATAAAATGTTACTTTCCACAACAAAATTCACACTAAAACTATTTGTAAACTTACTTTTGACTGTCTTTTATCGGTACAACGAAGAAAAAATAACTCTGGATGTAACGGTATCGTAAAAGTGGGTATATTGCATATTGGAATTGTTTACTCATGAATCACAGTTATTCTTTTCATTTATAAAATATTCATTTTAAATAGCAGTACTCTTTTACATTTACATTTTTCTACGAAGTTAAACTTGTAAACTTACTTTTGAGAGCCACTGTATATTCAATGATTTAACTCCTCCCTCCTTTAGTTTAGAATTCTCTTGAATTCTATTTATGGTTTTTATTTTTAATCTTTTTTGTTTACAAAATAAATATAATACAAAATGTTATTGTTATTAATATTACTAAAATTACAAAAAAACTAAAACTATGAGTAATTATTTTATGATATTTTAATTCCTGAATTTCTTTGATGTTATTTTGGGTCTTTAATACAATTTCTTCAAAAGTTAAGCTGTTATTGAAAATTGTATAATTTATGTTAGTTACAATGAATTTTTTCTTCGTTATGGAATATTTGATCATTTATAAAAACGTTACAATTATAAAAAGTAATGAAAAAGTTTCCGTTTAAAAGAAATTCTCTTTCGTCGCAAGAACTATTCATTTTTAAATTATTTGCATTTTCGATTATTATTTTTTTGTCGTCTAAATTTATAATTTTTTCTTCTATATCATTTATTAATTTACAAGATTCTGTAAATATAAAGCTATTTAATGATATTAGTTCTTTGAAAGATTTTTCTGTATTATATTCATAATATGAATTATTTAATTCTAGTCCAAATTTATGATTTTCGTTAATTTTTCTGTTTTCATTATTTGATATTGGTAGTATCAGTTTTTTACTTAGTCTTACATAATTTATTGGTACTTTTATAGCAAAAATAATTTTTTTATATATTTTGCAACTCCTAATCTAATGTGGCTAAGTTTCTTAAAATCTATGTTAGATGTTTTAATTTCTTCACTTGTTAAAATACTTGGATTCAATAAATTATACCGTCCCAAAGCTATGTTTTCTTGAATTTGTTCAATTTTTTCTTTTATTCTGTTCAAATTTATTGTTAATTCTATTGCTAATAAAGTGTTAAAATTTTCTTCTTCAATTTGACTAAAGTAATTTAATTTATTTGAAATAATCTTCCTGTCATTTTCTATCAAATTTTTATTTGGTCTAATGGCTGGTACTCACATCGAAAGCTAAATTTTTATCCATATAAAACCTATGTAAAAAAAATGTCGCTAAATTGTTAGCTAAATTTTTAGTTTCAAATTTCGCTTACTGGTACTCACTTCCAAACTAAATTATTTCTGTGGAACTTAATAGTGGAGAGTTGTGGAACTCATTTTTCACAATCATTTTATATGGTCGAGCATATAAATGGCAAGCGAAATATTGACAAGTCATATATTTTGACTAATAAATATTTATTTATTTTTAATTAATTTAATTTCATAGCCTCCGCGATTTTTTTTCAAAAAATTTCAAAACTCTATGTACTCTACACACATTTCCTTCCACAATTTTTAGCTTGTAGAATTATATATGCAATTGCAAGCGAAAAATTTCACGGGAACTGAGTACCAGGTCTAAAGAGTTTTTGAAATTATTGTTAATTATAATTTGTTTGTTCATATTATTTATTATATTGTGGTTGTTAATGTCAATTGTCGAAAGATGTTTTTCAATATTCAGTATGTCGTTATTGTCCATTGTTCCATAAAGCCAATTCATTAATATACTTATACCATTAAAAAGTCCTCTTTTGTGTCTAAAGGGTATTATTGTGTGTATTTTGTTTTTTATAGAATCTATTTCATATTGCATTGAATCTCTGCTTTGTTTGTCACTTATTTGTGGAAGGTTGGTTTCAATTTTGTTAACTAGATCCAAAATTTCTTCAGGTTCTATAATGTGAAGAATTATTTTAAAATCTTTCGGAAAATCAATTTCGTCTGTTTTTATTATTGTGAAACCTGATGAGTTTTCAATTTTTTCTATTGTTCGTGTTTGTTGTGATATCGGAAGTAGTGTCACAATCAATATCCATACTAGAATTATTTTGATCTGTAAATTTATAAGGTCTTTTAATGTTGCAGTTATGTATATTTTCTAAAGGTAATTTTCTAAATTTAGGTTCTTCTTTATGTCTTAAGGACTTGTAATTTTTAACATATCCTGTAACACGCTTTTCTCCATAATTTTCACGTTTTAAATTATGTTTTCTATCCATTTAGTTTTGGCTGTATTAATATTTTTTATCAATACATCAATCGGAATTTCGTTATTTTGGGCTTTTTGTGGGATAGTTCTTATAGTGGAATGAAAGGTATTATTATAGATTTTTACTGCTTCCAACATTTGAATTCTGATTGGGTTTGCTTTTTCTAGATTAAGTATTCTGATTTTTTCAGTAATAGTATTATGAAATCTCTCTATGTCAGAATTGCCAGTATGGCTATTTGGCTTTGTGCTATGGAATTCTATATTTTCGTTAATTAAAAATTGTTTGACATTTGTTTTGAATTCATTATCAAAAATGAATTTTTTGGGTTTTCCTTTAATAGATATAAAGAGTTTAAATTTTTCAATTAATGTTTTATGATTTCTATCTTCTATGTGAAAGCATACTACCAGTGTTGTGCATTTACGTGTAATCTATTAAAGTCTACGTTACAGTGTAGACAACTGCGTCGACAATTATTTTAGTGTAGACAATGTCGACAAATAGTAAACAAAGTAGATAATGTAGAGAAAGAACTGTCAGTATTAGTACAACAGCTGTCTCTCATTCAAATATTTATTTTTTTAATACGGATTTCATATATGTGCATATCTTTGCGTATGTATACAAGATAAGGTGAATGATGATGACGATCATGGTATAAAGAATAATTATTACTCAATTTTTACTATTAAAGAGTAATTATTCTTTATACCATGGATGACGGATGATCTAAATGAGAAATAAACTTATTTTTTTCTAATTTATTTAAAATGTTTGAATATATTTTCTTATAGGCTTGAGTATCACCTTCAATGCCGAGCCGATGGCACAGTTATGAAATAAAGTCATAAATACATCACAAATGATAAATAAAATTGATTTCAATGTGAAATTTTACTTAGTTTATTGTTTTGAATTTCAGGTGCTAGGATTAATGTTTATGAATATTTAAAATCGTTATTAAATGTCTTATTTATATATCAAATATAATTCTAAGTACATTATGGTTATTTCATAATTCAATTCATTAATTCAATGGATTTACTTTTTTATTATAAATTTAAACTTGCATTTTCTACATTATCTACATTATCTTCTTTGTCTACACAAAAATCTGACGATTGTCTACATACATACTTTACGTGTAGACAACCGCGTAGATTACGTCAACGTAGATTACATGCACAACACTGCATACTACGTGTTTAGTGAGTTTATCTATAAAGTTTATAAATGATTGTTTACACTGTTAATGTAAGTATCTACATGTATGATTTCATTAATTTCTTTGGGAGTAGTTGTAGTTTTGAATTTAGTTTTAATTGGCTTCCTGTCATATTTTGATTTATTACATATCACAATTGTTTATTATTTCGTGTATATGTTCTCTTAGTTTAGGGTGGTAAATTCTTTTGTATATATCTTCGTATGTCGCAATTATGCCGGAATATCCTGATTCATTCTTGTGAAATAATACAATCTGTTTTTTCAATTTCTCTTCATTTTCAATATTTCAACAAAAAAGGTACATTTTAAAAATTTTATTTGTTCGAAATTATCTATAATTATTTTTTGCAAAATATTATATTCATGATCACTTAAATAAGAAAATATGGCAGTTTTTCCATTAATATATTGTTTTAAAATATTAACTACATTATTCCATTACTTAAATCTGATTTATCTATGTAAATTCTATTATTTTTAAAAATTTTCTCATGTTCTTGTGTTTTCTTTTCGCAAAGTATAATCTGTGTTCTAAAACGATTAACTATGGTGTCTAATATTGGGATATAATTATTAAGATTTTCTTCTTGTGAGTGGACAGTTTGCATATCAACTGATTCATTTATATTTATTTCTTGATCAGGTTATTCATAAAATTCAGAAAATTCTCATACATTAATTTCTTGTGTATTTGTATTTATTCTACTCAAGAAATCGGCTACCTTGTTGTCCTTCCCTTTTATATAATCTATTTTAAAATTATATTCTCCTAAGGAAACAAGCCATCTCTGTAATCGAGGATTAATGTCTTTACCATTATGTTTTATTTGAAGCCACTTAATAGGCTGGTGATCGGTTTTGTAGGTCAAATTCCTGTCCATACAAATATGGTCTGAAATATTTTGTTCCCCAGACAATGGCTAATAACTCTTTTTCTATAGTGGAATAATTTTTCTCGTGATCGTTGAGTGTTCTTGATGCAAAACAAATAGGATGGTTGTCTTGGGTTAATACTGCTCCTAATGCAAAATTACTTGCATCGGTAATTAATTTAAATTTTTTATTAAAATCGGGATATTTCAGTATCGGATGTTCTGTAATGATTTCTTTCATTTTTTCAAAGGCATATAAGTAATCTGGATCACTAATATTTATTTTATTTTTCTTTTTCAAATATTTTGTCATTGGGTATATTATTTTAGCATAATCCTTAATGAATTTCCTATAATACCCTGTTATCCCTAAAAATGATTTAATTTGTTTTTCGGTGTTTGGTAATTTAAGATTTCGAATTGTTTCTAGTTTTTTGGGATTGGGTTTAACACCATGGGGAGTTAAAATATGACCCGAAAACTCAGTTTCTTTTGAAAAGAAATTGCACTTGTCGATCTGAATTTTTAATCCTGATTGCCTTAGTTTATTAAAAATCTTTTTAATATTTATTATTTGTTCTTCTAGAGATGTGCTAAAGATTAATCTATCGCCAAGATATACAAGACAAATTTTACCGATGTATTCTTTTAATACCGAATTCATGAGTCTCTGGAACGTTGCAGGTGCGTTCTTGAGACCGAAAGGCATTCTTAAAAATTCAAAATGTCCAAAGGGAGTGGAGAATGCTGTTTTCTTCCTATCTTTTTTGGCAACTAATATTTGATGGAAACTCGCTAAATCTAAGGTGGTAAAATATTGATCTTTCCCCAATTTATCTAACAAGCTGTCAATGTTTGGTATTGGAAACTTATCGTTAATTGTAATTTCATTTAATTTGCGATAGTCAATTACTATACGCCATTTCTGTTTTCCGCTGTTATCAATTTTTTTTGGAACTATCCATAAAGAGAATTATATGGGGATGAACTCTCTCTAATTATCCCTTGATTCAACATTTCTTTTATTTGCGTTTCAATTTCTTTTTCGTAAATACGAGGGTATCGATAAATTTTGGAATATATTGGATTTTCATTCGTTGTATAAATTTCATGCTGAATTTCATGTGTGAAAGTCAAATTTTCACCTTCAATGAAAAATAAATCTTCGTATTCTTTTAATAATTTTTTTAATGACTCGATTTCCTCCTTGCTCAACTGAGAACAATTTAATTTTTCAATAATTTCTTTTTGAATTGGTTCTAAGTTACACACTTCGTCAATTACAATTGGATAATCCAATTCTATGAAGGGTATTTTATTTTTATTTAATACTTCTATATTTTTATTTTCCAAATCTATTTTTATTTTAAAAGGAACAAGAACATTCTGACCAATAATGGCATCATATTTGCGACCTGTCAGATTAACAATTTTCCAGGAAATAGTACCTTTGGCACCAAATTCCTTAGGGAAAGGAGTAACTATTTTATTCGTTACTTGACTTATTCCATTAAGTGTAGTAAAATATAATGGTGTTTTTAATTTTTCTTCAGGTATATTTTTAAATATATCTGAATTCATGAGACTGGTTTCGGAACCAGTGTCAATAAGACATTTTATTAATTTGTTATCAATAGCAACTTGTACTATTGGAAGTTTACATCCCGAGGCTCTTCTATAAAATTTATGCTTTGATCTTGAATATTCTCTACTTCCATAGGCTCTAGATTGTTATTTTTCACAACATTATTTTGATTTGAATGATTATTTCTATATTGACCAGAATAATTATTACCGGTGTTATTTTAAGAGAAATAATTAAATCTAAATTGTCCTGAATTTTGTCTGTAATTATTATTTCTAAATTGTCCAGAATTTGGTCTGTAATTATCTCTAATTTGTCCTGAGTTAGTGTCTCTAAAAGTATTGTTGTATTGTACTGGATTTTTTTTAAATTGTTTTTGATTATCTCTATACTTTTCTGAATCATTATTTCTAATATTATTATTATTATTATTTGGTACATTGGAATTATCTCTAGGATACTGTCTGTTTGGTATAATATAAGAGTTTGTCTTTTTGTATAAATTTTCTATTTTATTGTTATCATATTTTTTACATGTTTTTGAAATAGCACGTTCATCATCTAATAGTTTTAAGTTTGCAAATTTATTATACATTTCTATTAATGAACAATTTTCAGGAACGTAACCACGGATTAAATTATCTAGTTTTTCTAATACTATCCCTACTAGGTACTTATCATTATTTTCTGGAGTATAAATTATTTCTTTTCCCTCATCAAAATCATACAATTCATTAAGTAAATAATTAGTTTGTCTAACCTGTTCAAATAGTTGTCGTAAGGTGTTTACTCTGATGTTTCTGCATTTGTTAATTAACTCTGCATAGTCCTCTCTGGGGCGAAAATGTAGACGTAGCTCGTTTTTCACTGTTGTCCATGTTGGATTACTTCCTAGTCTCTGTATGCATCTTTTTGCATTTCCTTGGATTTTGTCGTTAAATACAATTTGCATGACGTAATTGTATAGTTGTTGGTTGTTTCCATATAGTTGAGTTGCGTTTTCAATAGCTCTAATGAATTCCTGTAGGGTGTATCCATCGTTGCCATTGAAGGATTTCAAATGTCGAAAATGATTTATTGTCTGTTCTGTTGTAAGTGTTAGTACTGCTGCTTGTTGTTGTTTTTGCTGCTGTTGCTGTTGTAGTTGTTGTTGCTGTTGTATTTGCTGTATTTGTTGCTGATGTTGTTGCTTATCATTTACTACTACGCTATCAGATTTGCCTTCTACAAATTCATACACACACAAACCCGCAAGCATACTCCATCATATTTGCCCATATAAGTGTAGTGTATATGTATGCCTGTATAGAAAATACTTAATGCACACATTGTTAGATTTACCTTCTACAAATGCACATACACACGCATATATACGCACATACATTAACTATCATATATTTGACTTCTACAAATACACATACTCACATACATACACGTGCACACGAACATAAAATTGCAAAATTCAGTATTAATAAAATTATTTCTCTGCAGGACATTTTTCTTTTTCATCAGGATCAAAGTAATGAACGAAGAATCTTGCTCATGATGTCCTTTTTGATTTGCAAAAAAATATGAACCGATTATCCTTACTCCTTTCTGAGAAATTGTCAAAAATGTGAAAATAGCCAAAAATCACGAAATGTCCTTTATTATCCTTCTACTAGGAGTTTTTGCAAATTTCTTTTTTTCAGAATATATAGCATCTTAAGACGCATCTTTTGAGATGTAAAACATACCTGTATCATGTACCGTTATAGAGATATTGCTAAAATAAGAATTTTGACAAAACATTTTAAATGCGAATTGTGACCGATAGAGGGCTTTCCGACAAAAAATATTAGAGTTCTGTGCTTTACGTCACAAGGACTATCTGTGGTCAAAATTTCAAGAGGATCAGAGAGAACACCTATTCGGAACTCCAGCCGAAATTTCATAGTAAAAATATTTTTAAAATTCCTCTTTTACAAATTTCATTATGGTTTCAATCTCTAAAGTAGAAAACAATATAAAATTTAATATTAATTTCAAAAATGTAATATTTAATACAGAAATAAAAATTTATTTTTATACTCTTATACAATGTTTTCTTAAATATACATTTCTTGCCATGGAACAGCACCTTCGAAAGAAAAATATTCAGCATATGTATCTCGAACATGTAATGCAACATTCGAAAATCTGTTGCCACGAATTCTTCTCTCTTCATTTTCGCTTGTGTTCTGCATGATTATATTTTGCTCCATATATCCATTACTATTTACTGTTAGAAAATTAAGTATGTAGTGCGCAAGTGACTTTCACAATTTCTTTTACTTTTTGAGGTTCCAAATGTTTGTAGAACTCGGAATCTGTTGGAGAGAATACCGAATGCATGTTCTACAGTTTGACGAGCATGAGACAAATGAACATTAAATATTCTTTTTGTCCTCTCAGTAGAATTGTAAAGATATGGCTTTAAAATGTGTTTTTCAAGGGGGAATATGTTATCTCCAATTATAACATATGGAAGTTTTTTATTATTACCTACATATAGTTGTAAGTGTTAGTACTGCTGCTTGTTGTTGTTTTTGCTGCTGTTGCTGTTGTAGTTGTTGTTGCTGTTGTATTTGCTGTATTTGTTGCTGATGTTGTTGCTGTAGTTGTTTTATCATTTGTTGGTGGTTTGTGTGCATTTGGCTGACGGCTTTTTTTAATGCTGTGATTTCTTCTGTGGTCGTCATTTCTTCAGTTTTTCTGTTTGAATCAAACTGAATTTCTCTTGATTTTGTCATAAATTAGACACAATTAAATTTTGTAGAATTTTAATTAAATATAAAAACACTATAGTTCACACGATTAGACTTTTATAAACTTAGATAAAAATATTAATAATTTACACGATTCGAGTTTTCGTTTCTTCGCGAGTTACTGATTTTTAGCACTGCTTCGTTTCTTACTCAAAATATCGCGTTCAATTCGTACACTGGATACCCACTCTTTAGAGAAGTATCCTACCGACTGCGCCAATTACGTTATTCAATTTTAATTGAATTAAAAAAAACAAAGTTTTATTTTTATAATAATTTTATTTTAAAATAAAATTAAATAATATAAGTTTATAATTCTAAGGTTACTTAATAACTAACTTTCTAATGTTCCATTTCTTATATTTATAATGTTCTATTAAAAACAAATTCTTATCATCTTGTTTTTCATTTGTAATATTTATTTTATCATGTTATTGAATATGTTTATTATCTATATGTTATTCTTATTTATCTATTATAATTCTTATCATGTTATTGTTTATATATTTATCATTTATTTAGTTCTTATTTATTTGTCAATGTTTTGATTAATTCTATATATTCAGGTCTGATATTCGATGAGTCATTGGGTACATCATTGTTACATATATTCAATGATGTAACTCGCGCGAGTTATGAAACTTCACAATTTTGATTTATTTATTTTAAATATTTATTGTTACAAATTGAGTTATTTTTATTTAAAATATTTATTGTTACAAATTTAATTATTTAATTATTTATTTAACAATTACAATTTTGATTTATTTATTTTAAATATTTATTGTTACAAATTGAGTTGTTTTTATTTAAAATATTTATTGTTACAAATTTATTTTAGTTTGATCACTGACAACGTTCTAACAAGACTGACTCTACAAGTTTTTTCTTTATCTTAACATGCATGAAAAATTCTTATTGAAAAATTAATTTATCAGCTATTTTACAATGTGTAACTTGCATCTAAAAATATTAATTATTGCAATGTATGAAAAAAAATGTATTGATAAGCAAAATGTGAAAAGTATTTGATTACATTCTTTTTTTTTTTATTAACAATAAAACCAAATAATAAATGCGTCAAATTACATCCTTCTTATTTAATAAGCAAAAATGATGATTCTTATGATTAGAAGTATATATGTATATATAAAGTTATTTTGTTATTTCCGCTGTTCGTGGTGGCGTGTGTTGCGGTAACGCTCCTCCTCCCTCCTTAGTGTGAAGTGATGGCCACATCAGTGAATTTGGGTCCTGTGCTGTTGGTGTGGACTGTTCTTCCAGGTTAATTGTAATTTGTGTTTGATCATTTGTTCGTTTTTTAATTTTTTGGAGTTTATACAACTTATATATTCCAAGTATGATAATAAATGTAGTTATGATTCCAGTAAATGAAAATGAATATGTATGTAAATTTTTTGTTTTAGATTTTAGAAGATTGATGGCTTCGAAATTTTTTATAGTCTGGTTATTTAATTCAGAAGGATTCCATCTTGCCACTATGTTTGTTTTATTAATTTTGCTATGTATAGTTGATATGATGTGGATCGTGTCAAAGTATGTTATTGGTTTACTGGAGTATTGTATATTATTTATGTATACTGTACAGTTATTAAAGCGTATGAGAAATGTTCCCTTTAATATTCTATCGTTCTTAGTAATGTCACATGTTGATTTAACGACTAGGTTTTGTTTGGTGCTGATCACTATGTGGCCTGGTTCTATTAATTCAACTTCTTCTGTGATATCTTTTTCGATTACTTCACAATGTGCTTTTTCATTTTTGATTATATTCGGTATACAGTCATCTGATTTGATTTCTTTCAGGTTCTTCAGCTTACAATGGGCCTGATCACGAATGGCGATAAAATCGCCAATCGCCAAAATTGAGGCGAGGCGAGAAAATAAAATTTTTGTATCACGTAAGGCGATCGTCTCGCCTAAATAGCATTACCATGCGTAATGTGTAATATTATGCGTTTCGAACTGTCATTAATGTCAAAAAGATGATTTAAATTTCATTTTGGCATAATTATTGTAAACTAGTTTTTAAAAAAAAATTAAAAAAAAAAAAAAATTTAAAAATTTAAAAATTTAACTTTTTTTTAAACTAATTTTTTTTTTTTTTTTTTTTTTTTTAGAGTTTCTAAAGATGTTTTTGTTGTGAGAGTTTTCCATTTCTCTATTTCTATCTTCCACCTGCAGATTTATAAATTCCTTTTGCGAATTCTTTATTCGTCATCTTAAATTCGACGAGTTTTTCTAATTCTTTTTTAGAAACTTTAATCCTTGAAAAAATAATTTATATTAATTTATATTTATTTTAAATATAATTTATAAATAAAAATACATACATTTTTATTTTTTATAATTCACCACCGATGTCGAAACACAAACAATACAAATTAACACAACTAATGAAATAAAAATGTATCCTCAAATATCAGCTAGGCGATACCAATTATTTGATCGCCTTAAATAGGCGATAAAATCGCCTAAAATGAACGATTATCGCCATTCGTGATACAAAAATTTGACAGGCGAGGCGATTGGCGATTTTATCGCCATTCGTGATCAGGGCCAATATCTTTCTTGTTCAATCACTGGACATGGCTCGTTCATATATTGATACTTATATTCATTTAGTAATATGTATGAAGTTTCAATTTTTGTTATATATGTATTATTGATTGGTAATCCTTTAATATGATAGAGGAAGAAGGGTTCTGGATGAAATAAAGGTATTTTTACGGTGAATATTATATTGGATGCGTTGTAAAAACTTTGTAGTTCCAACAGTTCATATAGATTTTCGTCAGAATATATTAATTTGTATATTTTGTTTATTTATTTGCTGATAAATATATACTATCTCTTGAGGATGCAAAATGTGATTTGATATAATTTTTAATTTAGCTAGAGTTATTGATTCTAATATGTCTTTTAAATGTTCATTTAAAAGATCTATGTCATATACTATTTGGTTAAAATATTGATTAAACGTAAGGAAGAGCAGTAATTTATCGACTTTTGATTCTACATTACCTTGGTAATCTTTTAAGAACCTTTCTAATGATTTCTGTTGATTGTTAATGTGGCTAGTGATGTTGTTGAATCTTTCTATCATTTTTTCGTTAATGAGTATTTGCTTATTTATTTGGTTATTTAGGTTATTTTGATTTGTTTTTAAGGTTTCTAGCTGATCAGTGATTTCAATATAGTCGTCGTGATCCATGTTTCCGCTAATGGATTTTATTACAGTACCGAGTTTATCTATTAGCCCTCTTTTTTGCCTGTATTTCAGTTTTATTAAATCCAGAGAATTTAGAAGAGATTTGTATTTTCTGTTTAACGTATTCAAGATCGAGGTATATTCTTTTATATCGCCAGTAACATTAACGAGATTTTTTATATTTGAACCTATGAGATCGGCATTGAGTTCATATTCAGTGATATTAATAATATGTATTAAATTTGTATATCCGACTATAACTCTAGTATTTCCAATTTTTAACGGCAGCAATCCGTGGTTGTTATTTAAATCATGTATTTCCAACTTTTGTGCTAGTCCTAGATGTGGGATGACCCTGTAAATTTCGTTTATTCTTAATCTTTTGTTCGTGTACCCTACATTTATTGGTATTAACAGTTATCTTATTGTTAGTGATTACTTTATGTTTTACGTATTGAGGTGCTAGTTTGTTTCGTCGATTATCAGATTCGTATATAATATCGTTATTTTTAAAGGTTGGGGGGTCTTTACGATTGTTATTTAATTTATCTATTGTTTTTTGTTTGTGATTTAAACTGTGTTTATGTATCATGTCAGCTAGTTTATTGTATTCTTCTATATGTTTTATCAAGTAGGCTTGCTCTGTTTTCTGATTGGGATCTATTGAAAATAGAGTGGAGTTATTATAATGACCTGATATTAATTCAAAGGGTGTTAGTTTGGTGGTGGAATGAATGGAATTGTTGTAACTAATTATGGCTTCATTCATGATTTCTCCTATAGGTTTGTCAGTACCCTGGCTACGAATGATTCTTATTAATTCGGTAAGAGTGAAATGTAATCTTTCTACAGGGGAATTACCTGTTGAATTTTTTGCTGTAGTAGTATGTAAATTGACTTTGTATAATTTTAGAAAATCTATGAATGTTGTGGACAAAAATTCTAGACCATTATCTACGACAATTTTATTCGGGATTCCATGATGTGAAAAGAAATGTTTCAGTGATTGTATTATACTGATGCTATTTCTGGAATTTAAAATGTAGGCACTAGCGAACTTACTAAATTTATCAATTATTGTGAGGAAATTTGTTTTATTTACGGAGTAAATGTATAAATGTAGAATTTGCAATGGTCTGTTTGGTGTTTCGGTAACTTCGTATTTGAGTGGTTGTCGGTTTCTTTCGTATTTGTTCTCTAAACATATGTCACAGTTGTTTATTATTCTAGTAATAATGTCTTTCATTTTCGGAATATAATATTGTCTTTTTAAGTGATTTAAGGTCTCGGTGATGCCTCTATGATTGGAGTATTGATGGTATTCTCTAACTATTTGTTCTTGTTTGTCTGTTTCCGTAACATCTTGTACCTTGAAAGTGCATCGGATTAATTTAATGTATTCAGTATTAAAATATTTAGAATATATTGTTTGAATGGATTTGAACGTGTTTTCATCAGTCAAAATAGCTGTCGTGCTTTTAGGTTGTGTATAATTTTTGAGAATGTCTACTAAAATGGTTTCTTTGTTTTTGTCATTAATTTTGATTATATATCTTTTTTTTGTTTTGAACAATATTTGGAAATGTTTCTCTGGGTTTTTTATGTTATCTATTTTTTCGATTATTATCTGATGGCTAAATTCATTTAAGGGTCGTTCTGATATGGATATATGATCGTTAAGATTTTCTTGAGCTGAATGGACTGTTGACGTCAAGTTTGTTTCATTAACAGGTTGTGGAGTTGTATCTAATGAATGAATTTCAATCCTAGAGAGAGCATCTGCATTTGTAATGTTCTTACCTTTATTATAAACAATTTCATAATCAAATTCCTCCAACTTCAGTCTCCATCGTATTAATTTTGAATTTGGTTCTTTCAAGGAAAATAACCAAGTCAAAGGTTTGTGGTCTGTTATGATTTTGAATTTTCTTCCGAAAAGGTAAGGCCTGAAATATTTGGTTGCCCAAACTATGGCTAGAAGTTCTCTTTCTATTGTACTGTAATTTTGTTCCGAAACGGTCAACGTCCTACTTGCATAACATATAGGCTTGTCGGATCCTATTGGTCCTTGTGATAAAATAGCCGCGAGTGCTACATTACTTGCATCGGTCGTCAGATTAAATGGTTTAGAAAAATCAGGGTATTGGAGTATGGGGTCGTTACATAAAATTGTTTTACAAGTTGTAAAGCAATCAATGTATCTTGAGTCTAGTCGTATCTCTTTCCCTTTTCTCAAACATTCTGTGAGAGGTTTAGCTAATTCCGCAAAATCCTTAATGAATTTTCGGTAATAACCGAGAAGTCCAAGAAACGATTTTATTTCTTTCCGAGTTTTGGGTACAGGAAACTGTTGAATAACTTTGATTTTATCAGGGTTTGGTTTAACCCCTTCGGACGTGACTACATGGCCTAGGAATGAAATTTCTTTGTGTGGGAATTCTGATTTATCTAATTGAATTTTTAAATTCGCTTCTCTCAGCTTTTTGAAAACAGCTGTGAGATTTTCAATATGTTCTTGCAATGATGTTGAGAAAATTAATATGTCGTCCATATACACTAAACAGATTTTTCCTTGTAATTCTCGTAATACGTTGTCCATGACTCGCTGGAAAGTGGCGGGGGCGTTTTTAAGCTCAAAAGGCATTCTAATAAATTCGTATCGACCGTTATCAACCGTGAAGGCTGTTTTAGGAATATCATCAGGATTAATTTCAATCTGATGAAACCCCGGAGCAAGGTCTAAAGTGCTAAAATAGATACATTTACCTAATTTGTCTAATATTTCTGTAATGTTGGGTAGCGGATATTTGTCGTCTATCGTTTTCTCATTTAGTTTCCGATAGTCGATAACTAATCTCCACTTTTGTTTTCCACTAGCGTCTAGTTTTTTCGGAACTATCCATATTGGAGAAGACCAGGGTGAAAAACTAGGTCTGATAATGCCTTGTTCTAACAAATTTGTTATTTGATTTTGAATTTCTTGCTTATGTATGTAGGGGTAACGATAAGTTTTAGTGTATATGGGAATGTTATCAGTGGTCTTGATGTGGTGTTTGGTTTGATTAGTGAAGCTTAAATTTTCGCCCTCTTTGAAAAAGATATCTTCAAAATTCCTGCACAACCTCATAATAGCTTTCCTTTCTTCTTCATTAAGATGGTCTACTCTAATGAGGTCCGAGATATTTGTAGTAGGAGAAGTCCCGTGTTGACAGTTGACGGAGAAATTATGAATTTCAAAATATTGGTCATTACTCAAAGGGTGTACTTTTATGGGTTGGTCTATCATAAACGTCAGTGGCATATTTGAAAAGTTGCAGACTTCAATAAACGAAAACCAATTATTAGCTCTATATACCCCTTCAGAGATAATAAATGTTCCTTTATAACTACAGGTTTGATGTATATGTTACCAATTTTAATATCGACTGGTAGATGACATATCATTTTGCTATTTGCAGGAACTGTGTATAATTTAGACATAAAATTCGGTTTATAAATTAGAGGTAAGCATGAAAATTTAGATTCTAGTAAGGATTGATGAAGATCAAGTTTTATTCTAAGTTTTCTCATTAGTTCTAATCCTATAAGTCCATCGAAATAGTCGTGAAATTTAAAGAGTAGAAAATTTAATTTCTCATTAGTTTTAAATTCTTGCAGTCCATTCAGTATTATTTGTTTGTCAACGATATGTGTGTTAAAAGCTGTTTTGATTCGAACAGGTTTGATTGTTTCAACCGAATTGGGATTGACTAAATCAGGATTTATGAAGGACATATTACTACCGGTATCAATTAAAAATTTTAATAAAGTGTTGTCTGAACTTTTAATGTGTATGTAAGGTAACAGAAATGACTGATGGTGATTAATGTCTAAATATCCCATTGAATTTCCGAGGCATTTTGCTAAAAATTTTCGTCATCAATTTCAATTTGGTTTTGTTCAGTTTTATGATAAAAATTATCCAAATTTTGATAGTACATTTGAGGAGAATGGTTGTCTAATACCAGGGACAGATATCAACAATATTATAATATGTATATTACTATTTACCAGAATATTATAATTTCATACTGTCTGTTTGTGAATATTAGGTTTTAAATTACTATTTGGTCGTAATATGGAAATTACGTTCCCAAACGTAATTTACGGAAGCTTTAATGTAATATACCTTATACAAAAACCTAAAATTCAATATGGCCATCACAGAAATTCACAATTCACAATTCACAATAATTCTTTTATCCATTTTTTAATATTTATTTATTCACTCACTATAAAAAATTCTTCACTTTAAAGCTTTTAACAAAATCAGCTGACCGATATTATAATATTATGTGTGTTCGGGTAGTATCTATATTATAATATACGTGATATTATAATATCTATATTATAATATACAAGTTAATGTCTGTACCTAGTATAACTCTTCGTTATGATTATTTGTGTTGAAATTTATGTCTATGTCAGTGTTCTCTGTATTGTAGAGGCCACTTTGCTTTTCTTCATTCCCTGTCTCGACGTTATGTAATTCTTCTGCCATGAATTTGAGTGGAATATTCCTTTTAGGTATTGTCTGAAATCTAGATGATGCTCTTAAATTCGAATTTCCACTAGAAATGTCCATTGGTTCGGGACGTTGTTGAGGTCTGGGTATGAAATTTTGAACCCTTGATTGTTGAGATTGTATTGTGGGTCTAATTATCTGTTGTGGACAGTTACGAAGGAATTGTTGAGAGTTGAATTGGGGCCTGAAAAGCGGTGTTGAATTGTATTTTGGTTCGAAATAAATTTTATTATCATTGGTTCGGATTAAATCTGGTTTTGAGGGTGGAATTTTCAATTGAGTTACAGATTTAGCTTGTGCTGTCTGTCGTAAGTAATATGTGTTTTGTTCCGTCAAGCAAAAATTATTCAGAGCTTCTGTTTAGCTATTAGGTCTCATGGCTCTAACAGTTGACCCTATTGGTTCTCGAAGACCAACAAGGAATGTATTTAAGCACATTTCTTGATGCAATGTTTGTTTTGCTTGAATAACACTGTGCTTTGTTTCATGCACCTTTACATGATTTGACATAGTTGAGAGAATTTCGATAATTTTTGAATAAAATACTTCAATTGTGTCACTTCCTTGTTTTAACAAATGAAGATCACGAATTAAACTAGTTTCATTTCGTTTGTCTGAATAATGTGTTATTAAATTAGTTTTAATTTCCTCCCAAGTAGTCGGAGTTCCGTACATATTGAGAACCTCATTAGCTCGACCGACAATTTTATTTCTTATGGCCCTAAGAATCAATTTTGCATAAATTGTACCGTCAATTTTAGGGAGCAATGTTAATATTTCTTCAACATTGCTAAGAAAATCGTAAAGAGTTCGCGGATTTCCATCAAAAGTGGGCAGATCTTTAATCGCGTCTGGTATTCTCAGAGAATTAAATATTTCATTATAAGTAGACGTAGCATTAGTTTGAGAAATTTCATTAGTTGAAGCACTATCATTATTCAATATATTACCTTGATTGATTGCTTTTAAATTGTATTGTTGAGTTAAATCATCAGTAGGCATGCTTAAAAGATTTATTGAACCGTTAATCTGAAGTTTTATTTTATCGAGATTAATTTCGTTACCGTAATCCGCGGTATTGGAATCAATAGCTCTATTTTCACTAGAGAATATCGATTTCTTTTCTATGTGAGTCTTGTAAGGAGAACTGTTAGAACTATCACCTCTGGATGTGGGTTTAAATTTTCTTAACATAAAGGATTGCAAATCAATTTAAATAATTACACATTATATAACACTTTTATAAAAATTTGTAAAGTACCCCTTTATGACTTACCAGAACAGTAATATGAACGTTGTCAATTGCATTGCAGTAGGTTCCTGAGCCAAAGGATGAAAATCCACCAAGAAAATGAAGCCTTGTGCTCTGATTTTAATTGTAGGACTCCTTCAGCTTCAACTTCACTTTATACCAATGTGCTCTTGATACGAGATGAAATCTCCGAAGTTGATTATTTCACACATGAAAGGATACTTTTGAAGTATCCTACCGACTGCGCCAGTTATGAAACTTCACAATTTTGATTTATTTATTTTAAATATTTATTGTTACAAATTGAGTTATTTTTATTTAAAATATTTATTGTTACAAATTTAAATATTTAATTATTTATTTAACAATTACAATTTTGATTTATTTATTTTAAATATTTATTGTTACAAATTGAGTTGTTTTTATTTAAAATATTTATTGTTACAAATTTATTTTAGTTTGATCACTGACAACGTTCTAACAAGACTGACTCTACAAGTTTTTTCTTTATCTTAACATGCATGAAAAATTCTTATTGAAAAATTAATTTATCAGCTTTTTTACAATGTGTAACTTGCATCTAAAAATATTAATTATTACAATGTATGAAAAAAAATGTATTGATAAGCAAAATGTGAAAAGTATTTGATTACATTCTTTTTTTTTTTATTAACAATAAAACCAAATAATAAATGCGTCAAATTACATCCTTCTTATTTAATAAGCAAAAATGATGATTCTTATGATTAGAAGTATATATGTATACTATATAAAGTTATTTTGTTATTTCCGCTGTTCGTGGTGGCGTGTGTTGCGGTAACGTAACTCGCGTGTTACATCGGTAACTAAATATGACCCTCAACAAAATCGCGATCAACAAAATTTTAACAAATATATAATATGATCAACAAATATGCATCCGTCAACGTGAATTTTCCTATACATATTCTTTCTCAGCGAAAGAATAATTCTAAGAAAAACTTAATGTGAATTTTCTTATACATATTATTTCCCAGCGAAAGCAAAATTCCAAGAAATGCTTATTAATAACTTTACCGTTCTCATAATATATTACTTACTATAATTACTATCAAAATATATTTTTGCATGATCAGCTTTCTAGTTCGATGGGAAAATAATATTTTCACATTCAATATTTTTGTATAAATACAGTAAAAAACGAAAGTTTATTTCAGTCTTAAGATTCGGTTTTGTAAAGAAAGTTCTGAAGAACTTCGCAGAATATTATAAGTGTTCTAAAGAACATTATTGTAAAATTATTATTAGTATTTAAATAAAATTCATTTAAACAATTAAAATTTGTTTTAATTATTTTCCTCTAACTTAAGTTGGTGAAAACATAATTTGTTTGATATAATAAATTGTGTGTTTATGTTATATACTAAAGTATATAATCTGTAAAAATATAATTGTTTTATCAATTTATATTAAAATATAAATTGTGTATTTTTTTTTATATACTGAAGTGTATAATTATATAATTGGCGCAGTCGGTAGGATTGCAGTCAAAAGTATTGCAATCCTTGGATGTTTTTCGAACCATTACTGTTTAAAACTATTATGGTGCTTACAAGAAGACAGACGAAGGAAGCACAAAAAATTAAAAATAAATTAAATGAAATCCTTCATTTATTAGACAGTGATATTGACATAGATCTGTTGAATCATATAATAATAAATAAACAATTAATAATAATAAAAAACATAGTTGACCAGAAACATAGTGAAAATTTGAAAAAATAAAATAATCGTTAATTTGTGACAGTGAAGGCGATACAGTAGACTATCAAATAATTGTGAATTTAAAAAAAAAAAAAAATAATAATAATAAAAATAAATAAGAAGTGATAAAGTTTAAATATTGTTGATGCCCAAAACTAAAAATAAAAAAGAACGATTTGAAATTTATAAATACAGTGTTGATTATACCGAAAACATGCCTAACGATACAAATAATACAGTGCAATCTCCAACATTCACGTTTTCTGTGAATGATATTATGAAAGATGCCCAACGAATACATGAATTTCGTGGTGATGGAAATTATGCACTCACTTCATTCATCAGAGAAGTAGATACAATACTACCACTACTTGATAATTGCCCTCAAATGAAGCTGTACATATATCAACGTACAATAATTAATAAAATCCAAGGACCAGCGTTGGACGTAATTAGGACATTGGGTACTGGAGCCTCTTGGAATGATGTAAAAGCTGCATTAATCAACAATTTCGGCATTAAGGAAACATACCATCAACTATACCAAAAAGCATTATCCTTAAGGAACTATCAAGTAAGAGATTATTATTTAGGTTTAAGAAACATATTAAATAAGTTAAATGAAAAATACGAATATGATAATAGTAAACCCAAAGAATTCGAACCCACAATTAATGAATCGATTATTTTAAGTACATTTTTAAATAACATAGACATTAATTTAGCTTCTATAATAATAAATAAAGATATAAAAAATATTCGTGACGCTTTCAATACCCTAAATAATCTAGGATTAATTAAAGATAAAGTGAAAATTAACACATCTAACAATAAAAATTATAATCAAGACCGAAAGCCCAAACCGAACAATACCACCCCAAATAATTACAAGCCAAATTACAAACCCAACTCATTTGGACAAAATTCAGGACAATACAAACAAAATCACAATAACGGTTTCTACAATAATAACAATAACAGACCAAGACAATTTTCCGGACAGTACCGACAATACAACAACAACAGAATACATAATTCATAGAATGTACCAGAACCTATGGATGTAGACCACATTTAAAGTGAAGTAAATTTTCAATCAATGCCTCACAAATCTACCTACAATAGTAGAATTAACAATAAACAATAATAAAATAAAATGTTTATTAGACACTGGGTCATCCACCTCTCTTTTAGATGAAAACAAATTACCCAATTTTAAAAGAAAATATTTAGAAAAACCTATCAGATTTAATACACTAAATACAACAACTGTTGTTAATAAAGAAATAAGGACAAATTTACCCGACGAATTTAAAGAAGATGCTTACATGATATGGAAACAAACTAAGTTTTACAATAAAAGTTTTGACGCAATAATAGGCCAAAATTTACTCAAACCCTTAAACGCTGTAATAGACATGGAGAATGAGATTTTAAAAATTAATAATAACAATATAAAATTTATTACGAGTTGTCCGTACAAACCTGATGAAATTCACCAGCTTGAATCCATGAATGAACAAAACGAAAACTTTCAAAGTCTCTTTGAATCATTGAACCCTGAAGAAAGTAAACATTTAAGTAAGCTGTTAAAATCTTATAAAAATCTGTTTTTCAAAGAAGGCGACGAATTAACTAGCACATCTGGTATCCAACATCAAATAGTAACCACAACAGATAGTCCTATCTATTCAAAGATATATAGATATCCTCACGTTCACGAACAGGAAATTTCTAGACAAATTGAAGAAATGTTAAGGCAAGGGATTATTAAAGAAAGCAATTCACCGTACAATAGTCTCTTATGGATCGTTCCAAAAAAAATAGACAATTCAGGAATAAAAAAATGGAGAATAGTCATTGACTACA
Organism: Villa cingulata; assembly: GCA_951394055.1. Classification (NCBI taxonomy): domain Eukaryota; kingdom Metazoa; phylum Arthropoda; class Insecta; order Diptera; family Bombyliidae; genus Villa; species Villa cingulata. Next base: position 22,128,729 of record OX596022.1, on the reverse strand, counting down.
GGAAGTTAAATGAAGTGACTATTGACGATAAATTTCCGATCCCAAATATTGAAAACATTTTGGATAAACTAGGCAGGGCACAATATTTCACAACCCTAGACTTTGCAAAAGGCTTTCATCAGATCTTAGTAAAAGAAGAAGATCGAAACCTTAGATGAACATATTAATAGTATACAAAACATTTTTGATAGATTGCGATCCCATAATCTCAAAATTCAAATTGACAAATGTAAATTTTTTGCAAAAGAAACGGAATATCTGGGTCATATTTTGACACCAGAAGGTGTTAAACCAAATCCAAAAAAGGTTGAAGATATTCTTAAACTTAAATTACCAACATCCCCGAAACAGATAAAATCCTTCCTTGGTATAACTGGTTTCTATCGAAAATTTATAAAAGATTATGCGAAAGTCGCACAACCAATGACTAAATACCTTAAAAAGAATGTCAAAATAAATATTAATGATTCAAATTATATCAACGCTTTTGAAAAACTGAAAAAGATAATAACAGAAGCCCCTGTTTTGAAATATCCAGATTTCAAGAAAAGGTTTAAACTAGTAACCGATGCTAGTACATTTGCGATTGGAGCCGTTCTCCAACAAGACAACCATCCAATTTGCTTTGCTAGTAGAACATTAAACGAACATGAAAGAAATTACTCCACAACAGAAAAAGAACTACTAGCGATCTCTTGACTGATCATCAACCACTCAAGTGGCTTCACACTAAAACAAGACGAAAGGACGTAAATCCTAGACTTTACAGATGGTTACTCAAACTAGGTGAATATAATTTTAATGTTGATTATATAAAGGGGAAAGAAAATAAAGTAGCTGATTTTCTTAGTAGAATTGATACCAATACCAATGAAATAAACATGTTAGAGAGAGAGACAGATCAAATAAATCCTGAAACAGAGAATTCTGAAGAATTTTCCGATTGGTCAATAGACAATAATATAGATGAAGAAAGCATTGGTACAAAACACTCTCAAGAAGAAAATTTCCAAAATCATATACCAATACTAGATACCATTGTAAATAGGTTCAAAACCCAAATTACTACGTGGGTTGATAAGTTTCCTGTATTCATAGTAAAGCACGTAAATTTTCACAATTTTTTTATTTAATTTTCTACATAATCTCCTTTTAGCTCTACACACTTATTCCAACGTTTCTCCAACAATTCTATCCCTTCCCTATATCGCACTTTGTCTAACCCTTCAAAAAATGCGTTTGTTTCGGTTATGACGTCACTATCCGATGAAAATCTCTTTCCCCGTAACCATTTTTTCAACTCTGGAAACAAAAAGTAATCACTGGGAGCCAAATCTGGAGAATAAGGAGGATGTGGAAGCAGTTCGTATTTTAATTCATGAAATTTGGCCATCGCAATTGTTGACGTGTGAGCTGGGGCATTGTTCTGAAGAAAGAGGATTTTTTTCCTCGACAAATGTGGTCGTTTTTTTTAAATTTCTTCATTTAATTTGTCTAACAATGTGCAGTAATACTCACCAGCAGGGGCTTGAATAGCTCGATGGCTGTGTGTCGGTCTTGCGATCTTTGAGATCACGGTTCGAACCCCAGCCAGCGCACTACTCTTGCCCAAGTCGATCAAAAATTTTTCCCATCAGCAATGTACACCAGTAACTGATTACTGATGATAAACTGGATAATATGTATATCTGACATAAAATTACTGATCGGCGGTGCCATGGACTGAGTATCCGCGTGCACTTAATATATACTATATACATTTATGTATATATGTATATTTGAAAAAAAAAAAAAAAAAAAAAAATACTCACCAGTGATCACTTTTCCTTTTTCCAAATAATCAATGAATATTATCCCATGTGTATCCCAAAATGTAGTGGCCATGACTTTCCCAGCCGTCTGTTGAGTTTTGGGTCGCTTTGGTCGGCTTTCACCTGGTTCCATCCATTCTGCAAATTGTTTATTTGATTCAGGTGTATGAATCCATGTTTCGTCAACAGTTATTATTCGACGAAAAAAATCCACCTTATTGCCTGTCAACATTTCCAAACATTGCTGTGAAGTGGTCACACGTCTGCGTTTTTGGTCGATTGTTAGCAAACGCGGCACCCATTTTGCTACAAGTTTCTTCATACGCAAATGTTCATGCAAGATATTAATAACACGTTATTTTGAAATGTTGACGATGTTCACAATCTCATTCACTTTCACTTTTCTATCACTCAACACAATATCATGGATTTTTTCGATATTTTCTGGTATTGTTACCTCTTTTGGCCTTCCACCGCGTTCATCATCATAAACACTTGTACGTCCACGTTTAAATTCACTGACCCAAAAACGAACAGTCTCATATGATGGTGCAGACTCACCCAAAGTTTCGTCCATGTCTTTTTTAATATCGGTTGCTGATAAGCCTTTCAAATGGAGATAATGTATCACACTACGAACTTGAACTTTATCAATTTTATAAAAAATGCTAAACACACGTAATTCAATTGCTTGTAAAATATAAATTAATTGACAGATAGGTTTGAAAATAAAAATGGCGCCTCATAAAAGATCATAATTTCTAAAAAAAATACCCCTCACTCATCGAAGTGTCATTTACATGTTAATACAGGAAACTTATCAACCCACGTAGTATATTAACAGATAACAAAAAAAAGAAATTGAAACCAAGTTTGGAAATAGAAAAATATATATTAATTCAAGTGATTTAGAGAATAACTTATCAGATATTCTCAGACGATACATTCAACCAGGAAAAATTGGTATATATTCTGAATTAAGTGATGGAAAATACAACATGCTACAACAAAAAATTATTGAATTGTTTGATAATGTACATAATATAAAATTTGTTCGGTGTTCCTATCATGCAAAAGATATGACTGACGAAAATGAAACATATAAACAAATACAGAAATATCATAAATATGAGACAGGACATACTGGTATAAATGAGAATTATGATGGTTTAAAAAGACTTATATATTTTCCTAATCTGAAATTACTAATACAGAAGTATATAAACAATTGCGACACTTGCAATAGAGTAAAATATGATAGAAACCCTATAAAGGAAAAATTCAAATTGACTGAAACTCTGACAGACATCAAACAAATAGTACATATGGATATTTACATAAACTCAAAAGCAAACTTTCTAACCTTTATAGATAGATTTTCCAAATTCGCTACCGCATACTATCTTGAAGACAAAACAAATCAGACTATTATTGAAAAATTACGAGAGTATAAATCACAAAGAGGTCATTTTAAAAAAGTAAAATTTAAATGAAATTAAAAACCATTATAACATCCTATACAAACAAACAATGTATACAGACTTTTTACTACCACTAAAAAATATTACAAGAAAATGTAGAACATATACAGGACAATATAGCATCAGCAAGACTGGGTATCTTACACAGTAATATATTAACAAATGACGAAATTGAAGAATATAAAATAGATTTTGTAAAATTACAGAATATAAAATTAGGATCTATAATTGATAATCATAAAAATATCATTTTTGTAATTAGAATTCCAAAAGAAATACTTAATTTACAAAAATCATTATTAATTCCGATAGGAGATAAATATAATAAAGAACTAATGTTCACAGCTCAAGAAATAGTTAAATATGAAAACAAAACTTATAATTATGATAACAATATTAATCTTAAAAATCTAAAACTCTGTAATAATTGTATTATGAAGAAAAATTGGGCTGGAGTTCCGAAAAGGTGTTCCCTCTGATCCTCTTGAAATTTTGACCACAGATTCTACTCGACAATATCAGAAAAGTCACGGAATATTTTTTGTCGGAAAGCCCTCTATCGGTCACAATTCGCATTTAAAATTTTTTGTCAAAATTCTTATTTTAGCAATATCTCTGTAACGGTACATGATACAGGTATGTTTTACATCTCAAAAGATGCGTCTTAAGATGCTATATATTCTGAAAAAAAATTTCAAAAACTGCTAGTAGAAGGATAATAAAGAACATTTTGTTATTTTTGGCTATTTTCACATTTTTGACAATTTCTCAGAAAGGAGTAAGGATAATCGGTTCAAAATTTTGCAAATAAAAAAGGACATCATGAGCAAGATTTTTCATTCATTACTTTGATCCTAATGAAAAAAGAAAATGTCCTGCAGAGAAATAATTTTCTTAATACTGAATTTTGCAATTTTATGTTCGTGTGCACGTGTATGTATGTGAGTATGTGTATTTGTAGAAGTCAAATATATGATAGTTTGTGTATGTGCGTATATATGCGTGTGTATGTGCATTTGTAGAAGGTAAATCTAACAGTGTGTACATTAAGTATTTTCTATACAGGCATACATATACACTACACGTATATGGGCAAATATGATAGAGTACGCTTGCGGGTTTGTGTGTGTATGCATTTGTAGAAGGCAAATCAGGTAGTGTGTGTATGTAAGTGTAAGTGTGTGTGTGCATTTGTAGAAGGAAAATCTGATAGTGTGTGTATGTAAGTGCATGTGTGTGTGTGCATTTGTAGAAAACAAATCTGATGGAAAATGCTTAATGCACAAATTATCAGATTTACCTTTTACAAATGCATATACGCGCACGCATATACACAGGCACGCACGCACACACAACACAAACGCGCGACTAAAGAACTTTTACTTGTTCAAACATAAAAAAATACAAATTTTAATTTTAACAATTTATTTACACAACTTAATTTTACAAAATCCAAACTGCAACTGACTACTACAAAAATTTATGAAAATTACATTGGTTCTATCTTTTACTAAAATTTGCATAATTGACAAAATGTATAAATTAAAAAAAAATATGAAATTTTAGATTTTTCCTGTGTTATAAAAAAAATTAAATTTTTAATATTATATGTGTAACATGATATTTACCAAGGTTATGAGAATTTATTATTCTATAAGAATTTACTTAAAATTAAAATTAGTTAAATGAAAAATAAAATGATGACATATAATGTTTTATAAAATACATGATTTTATTATTTCTTATATATCATGAGAACTAGAGTTCGTAATTCCTCCCCCCATAGAATGAAGCGACGGCCAGTGAAACTGTGATTTAGGAGCTTCTAATTGTATGATGTTGGTTGTGGGTCGATCTTTGTGTTGTTGTTGATTCCGGAAGGTTCTTAAAAAGATGATAATCACTATTAGTCTAAGTAGTGATAATACCCCAAATGTAGCATGATTTTTCTGTGTTGATTTAATGTCTAGAAATTCTATGGCTTTACGATTTTCGAAATTATAAATTTTTAGTTTTTCAAGACTTAATTTATCGGTAATAGATGATATGTTTATTTTGTTAAATTTTGACGGGAACAAAATGATTTCATCCCAGTAGATTCTGGTTGTACTTTCATATGTAATATTGTTAATTTTCACGTTGCAGTTTTCAAAATGTATCAAAGCTGTTCCTCTTGTTTTGCTTGACGGGATGCCACATGTTGATTTGATTAATACTTCAGGAATATTAATTAACAGGATGAAATTTGGTTCTGGCTGATATATAGGGGTGATTTCGCTTCCGTTTACCATTTACGATTTGCCGGTTTATTATTAATTAAGTTAGGAATGCATTTTGGCTCATTTGGCTGAATACTGTTTCTACTCTCTTTGCAATAAAAAACTCCTTCTATGTTCGGGCAAGGCTCGTCAAAATATTGTATGTTGAGTTCATCAAGGATAGCGTATGGTTTGGTTTGGATCATTAGGGTTTTATTAATCGGTAAGGTAATAAGGTGGAATAGTGAATAGGATTTTTCAGAGGTCACAGGAATTTGTATATTGAAAATTATGATTATATCATTATAGTATGCTTGTAGGCCAAGAAATTCGTATATTTCTTCATCTGATTTAATATTGATTTTCTGCTGTCTTAAAAAGTGATAAATTTCATCTAACTCTATTGGATTGAGAATATGCTTAGAAATAATATTTAATTTTGCGAGTGTAATTGATTCTGCAATATTTGTCAAATGATTGTTAAGTATATCCATATTGAAACTAATTCTATTGATATATTGAACATGATTAAGAATTTCTTCTTCATTTTTAACTTTATTGTGTACCATATTTAAGTAATTTTCTATTATATCCTGCTGTTTATTAATATGATCGGTAATATTAGCAAATGTTTCAATCATTTTATTATTAATTGTTATTTGCTTATTGATTTGAACTTTAAAATTATTTTCATTTGATTGTATCGATTCTATTTTTTCGTTCAATATTTTAGCATCTTCAGCATCCATTTTACCTGTATTGGCTTTAATAACTGTACCTAATCCATTTATTAACCCTCTTTTACTACGTCTTTTGGGGAGAAGAGTATCTAGTTTACCTTTTAATTCTTTAAGTTTTAGTTTCAGGATAGCACCTATATTATCATCGCTAACTATTATATTTACTGAACTAGTGATTTTATTAATGTTGTCTTCGTATTTTGTAAGGTTAATTATATGTATTAACTGTTTGTAAGTCTGTATTGTCCTGGTTTGTCCTAGTCTCATCGGTAACAGTCCGTGATTGTTGTTCAGGTCGTGGATTTCTAGTTTCTGTCCGTGAGTCAGTAAGGTCCTGAAAATTTCGTTTCTTTTTAATTCTATTTTTATGCAATTTTTTATTATCTGTCGTGATTACTACTAATTTTTTATTCTTTTTGACTTTATGTTTCTTATATCTAGGAGTTAATTTATTTCTTCTACATTCCTTCCTAAATATGATTTCATTTTTATTTATATCTAAGGGGGGTTCTCTATTTTTATTTAATTTTTCTACGTTTTTACGTCTAATTTCTTTTTATTTTTTCCCTTATTGATGGATATAACTTACTCTGAAATTCATTTAATTTTTGCAAATATTCGTGTTCGTTATTGAAAGTGATATCATTAAAGAATTTGTATGTTCTACCATAGAAGAGTTCGTATGGCGTAAATTTTGTTGTGGAATGAATAGCATTGTTATATGTTATTAGGGTTTCGCTTAATATATCTTCATGATCTCTTTCTTTATTTTTCTTATAAATAATTCTGTATATTTCAGTTAGTGTGGAGTGTAAACGTTCTACGGGGGCATTGCTTGACGTTTGTTGGAAGGAAGTAATGTAAAGGTGTATGTTATATTGTTTGCAAAAATCTTTGAATATGTTTGCGGTGAATTTTGTCCCCTGATCAGCAACTACTTTTTTAGGAATACCATGTAGACTAAGGAAATGTTTAAAAGATTTACATACATTTAAGCTACTTCGTGCGGATAATGTGTATGCGGCTGCGAATTTCGAAAATTTATCTATGATTGTGAGAATCTGTTTATGATTAATGGAGTAGACGTCAATATGTAGTATATCAAGAGGTTTTTCGGGTACTTCAGTTTTTTGAAATTGGATTTTAGCGGGATGTCTATCGTATTTTAATAATTGGCAATCTTCACAATTATTGATAGTTTGTACAATTTTTGATTTCATATATGGGAAGTAGTATTGTCTTTTTAAATGTAACAATGTTTCGTTAATGCCTGTGTGATTGCTTTTAGTATGATATTCGTAAATTAGCTTGTCTTGTTCATCACTATTAGTTATATCTTGTAGAATCTCGGTACAGCGAATAACTTTAAATGTTTTACTGCGAGAGAAGAATTTTGAGTAAACATCTTGTAGAATTTTAAATGTTTCATCATCTGAGAAAACAGCTGTAATTTTATTAGGTGGAAAGAATCTTTTAAAATAATCTGTTAGATTTTCTTCTGTGAAATTTAGAGAACGAATTATACGTCTTTGCCGATTTTTAAATATAGTTTTAACTAACATTTCTGGTTGTGCATTTGATTTTTCAAAAATTACTTGAACATTGAATTCATTAAGAGGTCTTTCGGAAATATAAATGTGGTCATCTAAATTTTCTGTGGCAGAATGAACAGTAACGATATCCGATCTTCCGTTCGGATCAATAGAAAAGGTTTCATTTGCATTAAATTCTGTATTTTGAGGTTCATCTAATTTTATTCTACTTAAAGCATCTGCATTTGAATTTTTGTTGCCTTTTTTATATACTATTTCATAATCGAATTCTTCGAGCTTCAGTCTCCATCGAACTAGTTTTGAATTAGGATCTTTTAGGTTCATTAGCCAAAGGAGTGGTTTATGATCTGTAACTATTTTAAATTTATTACCAAATAGATAGGGTCGAAAATATTTAGTTGCCCATACTATGGCAAGAAGTTCCTTTTCTATTGTTGAATAATTGATTTCAGAACCAGTTAAGGTTCTACTTGCGTAGCAAATTGGTTTATCGCTGCCGATTGGACCTTGAGACAGTACAACACCTATAGCGAAATTACTGGCATCGGTCGTAAGTATAAATGGTTTTTCGAAATCCGGATATTGGAGAATGGGATCATTCATCAATAAATGTTTGCACATTTCAAAAGTTTTAATATATTCATCAGTTAGTTCTATTTTATTACCCTTTTTTAAACAATTCGTAATTGGTTTTGTTATTTTAGCGAAGTCTTTAATAAACTTCCTGTAGTATCCTAATAATCCGAGGAAAGATTTGATTTCTTTTTGTGAGCGAGGGATGGGAAAACGTTTGATAGCATCGAGTTTGTCAGGATTTGGTTTAACACCTTGACTAGTAACTATATGTCCTAAAAATGCAATTTCTTTGTGGAGGAATTCTGATTTGTCTATTTGGACCTTGAGGTTTGCTTCTCGTAATTTATCGAAGACTTTTTTAAGGTTTTCTGCATGTTCTTGCAGTGAAGTGGAGAAGACTATAATATCATCGAGGTATACCAAACAAAATTTTCCTTGAATATCTTTGAGGATATTGTCCATAACTCTTTGGAAAGTTGAGGGGGCATTCTGATGTACTCGTAGTGGCCACCTTCTACCGTAAAGGCAGTTTTTTCTATATCACGAAGATCCATTTCAATTTGGTGGAAACCACTGGCTAAATCTAACGTGGAAAAATACATACATTTTCCAAGTTTATCCAATATATCATTTATATTCGGCAATGGGTATCGATCACTAATTGTTTTATCATTAAGTTTTCTATAATCGATAACCAATCGCCATTTTTGTTTACCACTTGCATCCTTTTTTTCGGGACAATCCAGATAGGAGAACTCCATGGTGAATAACTAGGGCGTATAATTTTTTGATCCAGCATTTCTTTTATTTGTTTTTGAACTTCTTGTCTATGAATGTGTGGGTATCTGTATGATTTTGTATAAATTGGTATATCATCTGTAGTTTTTATACTATGTTTAATTTGATTTGTAAAGGACAGATTTTGGTTTTCTTTAAAGAATATATCCTCGTATTCTCGACAAATTTTAAAAATTAGTTTCTTTTCTTCTGAATTTAGATGTGATACTCTAATAAGGTTGGTTATATCATTTGATGAAAGCGGTTTAGGGTTATTATTATACTGGATGTTAAAATTGTTAAGTTCACAATATTCTACTTTGCTAAATTTCTTTACTTTGAGGGGTTGTTCTAGGAATACATTTTGATTAAAGGAAGATTTATTAACTACTTCTATGTTACTATACCAATCTTTAGCTGTATATACACCTTCAGGAATGAACAAATTTGGTTTTATTTCTGTATTTTTAATGTAGATATCTCCATTTTGCACATCGACTGGTAGTTTGACCACTTGTTTTGAATTTGAAGAAATATTATAGTTTTCGGACATAAAATTTGGTTTGAAATGAAGTTTTATTATTGCATTTTTTGTAATTAATGTTTTGTTTTCTAAGTCTATTCTGGCACAAAGGGCAGACAATGTGTCAAGACCCAGTAAACCGTCGAAATATCCGTGGAAACGAAATATTAAAAATCTAATTTCTCCGGATTGATTAAATTCTGTAAAATTGGGTAATATTATTTGTTTATTGATTCTATACGTGTTGAGTATCGTAGTTATAAAAGTTGGCTGAATGGTTATACAATCTTCGGGAATAACAAACTCAGGATTGATAAAAGAAGAAGAAGAAGCGCCAGTATCAATGAGGAATTTCAAAGGACGGCCGAAAGGGGATGAAATTTCAATATAAGGCAAGGCGAAACCATGCTTATTTATGTCTAAATATCCGATTGGGTTATTGAGGCATTTATGTGAAAATTTACATCATCTACTTCGTGTGTTTCTGATTCTGAGTATCAGGTTGTTCATAATCATAGTCGTAGTATTGATCAAGTTCTTGTTCGTAGTTCATCCGTTCCATTAGTTCACCATCGTCGTCATTTGTTCGTCGATCGTCCACACAAGGTTGTTCTGAAGAGTGGTATAATTCTTTACTTACAAAATTAGGGGGACGTGTTGTTCGGAAAAAGTTACTCGGTGCAGGCCTGGTTTGTTGTTGTGTTTGAAATGCTTGCCTGGTATTTCCTGAACTAGTATCCATTGGTTCTGGTGGTGGTAGTCTTTGTTGTTGTTGCTGTTGTTGTTGTTGTTGTTGACGAAAAGGAGGTTGCTGGAAAGGAAATCTTTGTCTAAAAGGTTGATTAAAAGGATTGTTCTTTGGTCTATCAAACCTTGGGAAATTATTCTGAGTAATTGGTTGCCGAATAGGTTGTCGAGGGATATTTGTCGTAATATGATTTCTCTGAGTTGTGTTTTTATTGTCACTCTGAATACTTGATTTTAAGTAAAATATGTTTTGCTCTTTAACACAAAAGGAAAATGCTTCAGTAAGTGATGCTGGTTTCATGGCTCTAATTGTAGAACCAAGAGGTTCTCTTAGACCAGTTAGAAAAACATTCAAACACATTTCAGAATACAGATTTCTTTTTGCTAAAATAACATTTGCATTTTTCTCATGGATTTGGAGATGATTATTTATGGTAGACAAAATTTCAATAATTTAACTATAAAATTGTTCAACTGTTTTATTATTTTGTTTTAAATTGTGAACATCTCTAATTAATGATGTTTCACTGCGTTTGTCCGAATAATGCAACACGAGATTATTTTTTATTTCACACCACACCAATGGTGTACCATACATATTAAGGACTTCATTGGCAGGGCCTTCAATTTTGTTACGAATTGCTCTCAGTAATATTTTACTGTACCCTGTACCATCTATGTCGTTTAACAATGACAATATTTCTTCAACATTGTTTATGAAGTCAAATAATAGTCTAGGATTACCGTCAAATTTGGGTAAGTCATTGATTGCGTCAGGTATTCTAAGGTTATTAATTGCTAAAGATATAGCAGCTGCATGAACAACACTGTCTTGTGGCATCACTATTTCTGTTTTTTTTACTATCACTTCCTAAACTAATTGCATCGTCGGAAATTTGCGTCGAATTCAAGTAAAATGAATTAGTTGAAAGATTTGTTAACGAACCCGAACTACTAGTAAAAGATAGATATTGATCGTTTGATTCTTCAAAAGGATTAGTTTCAATATTAGAATTATTTTCACTCAAATCTTCGTTTTCAATTGGTTCACCATGAAAGTTATCACTTATTTTATACGGTTCTTTTCTTAAACTAAATTTATTTAATTTGAATTTTCTTGGCATATAGCAACTCAATATAAACAAACAAATTTGTAGGAAAATTAAATTAAGGAAATTATATATAAAGGAAATTATTTGAACTCAACTTACATATATATTAGTAACAGTACTTCTTTCATTTCTCCTTTTTTTGATGTAGGTCCCGGACTTAAGAGTAGAAACTCAGCAAAACACTTATTTAAATCACACGATAATCCGTCGTTGATTCTAATTTTAAAGTATTATTTTGCGTCCGATTAAAATTGTATCACTACTACCGATGATCTGTCGATATTACAAAAACTTTAACGATAATCCGTCGTTTTAAATTTTTGTACGATACAATTGGATAGACTTAATCTATCCTACCGACTGCGCGACTAAAGAACTTTTACTTGTTCAAACATAAAAAAATACAAATTTTAATTTTAACAATTTATTTACACAACTTAATTTTACAAAATCCAAACTGCAACTTACTACTACAAAAATTTATGAAAATTACATCGGTTCTATCTTTTACTAAAATTTGCATAATTGACAAAATGTATAAATTAAAAAAAAATATGAAATTTTAGATTTTTCCTGTGTTATAAAAAAAATTAAAATTTTAATATTATATGTGTAACATGATATTTACCAAGGTTATGAGAATTTATTATTCTATAAGAATTTACTTAAAATTAAAATTAGTTAAATGAAAAATAAAATGATGACATATAATGTTTTATTAAAATACATGATTTTATTATTTCTTATATATCATGAGAACTAGAGTTCGTAATTCGCGCGTTTGGTATTTTCAGATTGTTTGTAGAGTATTATTCCAGTCATTGAAATAAATGTAATATAATATAAAATTACATCTAATAATAATAGTAATAAACACACATGCACTTACATACACACACTATCAGACTTTCCTTCTACAAATGCACACGCACACATACACTTACATACACACACTATCAGATTTTCCTTCTACAAATGCATACACACACTTACACTTACATACACACACTACCAGATTTGCCTTCTACAAATGCATACACACACAAACCAGCAAGCGTACTCTATCATATTTGCCCATATACGTGTAGTGTATATGTATGCCTGTATAGAAAATACTTAATGTACACACTGTTAGATTTACCTTCTACAAATGCACATACACACGCATATATACGCACATACATTAACTATCATATATTTGACTTCTACAAATACACATACTCACATACATACACGTGCACACGAACATAAAATTGCAAAATTCAGTATTAATAAAATTATTTCTCTGCAGGACATTTTCCTTTTTCATCAGGATCAAAGTAATGAACGAAGAATCTTGCTCATGATGTCCTTTTTGATTTGCAAAAAAATATGAACCGATTATCCTTACTCCTTTCTGAGAAATTGTCAAAAATGTGAAAATAGCCAAAAATAACAAAATGTTCTTTATTATCCTTCTACTAGCAGTTTTTGAAAATTTCTTTTTTTCAAAATATATAGCATCTTAAGACGCATCTTTTGAGATGTAAAACATACCTGTATCATGTACCGTTACAGAGATATTGCTAAAATAAGAATTTTGACAAAACATTTTAAATGCGAATTGTGACCGATAGAGGGCTTTCCGACAAAAAATATTAGAGTTCTGTGCTTTGCGTCACAAGGACTATCTGTGTTCAAAATTTCAAGAGGATCAGAGAGAACACCTATTCGGAACTCCAGCCGAAATTTCAATGTTTTTGTTGAGAAATAAAAATAAAAAGTGATATTTATTTTATTGTCTTTATTAATTTTCTTTTCTTTAAGCAAAATAAGCAATAAAATAATGTTACCTAAAATTCGCAATATTAACCTGTATTATTTATTTATATACACAATATTTAATTTTCTCTATATAAATTTCTACATTTTTAATTAAAATGTTTTGTATATATGTATTGACATTGACGATATTATCTACGTCATCAGTTATAAGAAATGGCCATCAAACAGTCTTAGTCGGTTTACTTATAGTTTTGTTTATCGTGTTTTTAACATGTGTCAATTCTTAACTTAAAAATAAATATTTAGAAGTTTTAAATTTTGTTAAAAAAATAGAAAATAAATATTTCGAATTTTATAATTTTTATTTTTTCATTAGTGAAATACAAACATGAATTGTGCTACTGTACTTAATACTTTATTGACTTTATTGATTAGGAAAATAATCACTAGAAAAATAATACTTTTAAACAGAATTCGTAAAAACAGAGAAAATTTGATTGAAAAATGTATGAAAATAAGAAGGCTTCAAAAGCAATTATTAATTAATGAATTCTATGTTCCCGAAATGTATTTTAAAATTAAGAAGCCGCGATTTCGAACTTGTTGTAAGAAATTTAGAAGTGGACATTTTTGAAACGAAGCTATATTGAATCGTGGGACAGACGCAGACTTTATTGAAATGCTCAGAATGTCAAAAAAACATTTGATGTTATATGTAAAAAAATTGAGCATATAATAAAGCCTTCCGATACTCCAGTATTGCCTCCTGTACCAGTTGACAAAAAGCTAGCCATCGCGCTTTATAAACTGGCTAGTTGTGCTGAATATAGAGTTCCGGCAATGTTTTTGGAGTACATAAAAGTACTGTACACAAATGTTTTTAGGAAGTAGTAAAAGCAATAAATACGCAGCAAGGAGAATATATAAAATTTCCTGATTTGGATGAAGCCCTCATAATATCATCTAGTTTTAAAGAAATATCAAAAATGGAAAATATTATCGGTGCAATAGATGGTAATTTACCTTTGTTAATACAAATACGATTTAAAATTCTTCAAATATTTTGTAGGCTCACATAGTCCTATTCTTCCTCAAAAAGATGGCTATAGAGATTTCATTAACAGAAAAGGATAGCCTTTTTTAGTACTACAAGGACATGTATTTTAAAACGCATTGATATAAAGCACACATTTGTTCCAGAGGTAGTTTTAACGTATTGCATTATTCACAACGTTGTAGAAGAAAATGGAGATACATATATTCCTAAAAAGATGGATGAGTTATATAGAAGAGACAGAGAGAATCTATCCTCAACCTTCAAATTATATTAGACGATGTATAATTATTAAAAATGGACATAGCTTTTTTTCTAAAACTTACGGGATTCATTTTTTTTTTTTTTTGACTAGATTAAGCCTCGGTTCAATATCAATGGTTATGATTTCGTCCTCAGTGGATTCAACTTCGAAGCATCTATCTTGGCTGGTAGTAGCTCCGACAGATATTTTCTTATAAGGATCGCATACAGTTTCTTTACATTCCTGCAAAATATTAATTAAGGTTTCATCTTCATGTAATTTTCATTATGAATACAAACATTTGACGTATCCACTTCACCAATATTTGCTGCAGGCCGTTTTGAAAAAATTTCTTCCAATATATCATAAAATTGAAATGTGATTCTGGCTGCTCCACTTGTAGCATTGTTTCTTTTTATTTTATAGTACTCACTTTTCAATACTTTAAATTTAGCTCTAATTTGTATCGCTGTTTTATTTATTTCTCTTTCCTTCAATTCTTTTTCTAAATGTTCTTAAATTATTTTGTTGCGCCTTTTTTTCACATCTAAAGGTTCAATAACATGGTTTTCTTTTATTATTTTTTTTCTCTTTTATATTTTTTTTTCTTTTATTTTCTTTTTTCCATCTCCATATTACTCTTTTCATTTTATTTTCATCCATTTCTCAAATATCTATAATAAAAATTTTAAACGAAATAAGAGATACATAAATTTCAATAACAACCACATTTCAGCTGTAAAAACTTATCACGATTTTTTAAAATTTGGAAATAAAAAAAAATATATAATATTATAAATTGCAATACAGTATAATACCATAATACTTTCATTTATTTATTTATAAAAAATAAATCAAATATATTATAAATATTTATTTATTTATTATTCAATTTTTAACTTAATTGCTTGTGAATTTGATTTTCTCTTCTAACTTGTTGTACGTACAAAAATATTATTTAATGCTTATATTCAACTAAATCAGTTGTTTTTATTGTAAATTTTTCATTATGCTTTGCTTTGTTAAAGCGGTATGAACTGTTTCAAAGAATATAAAGCTAAAGCCAATAGAAATAACATTCGACGGTTAAATTCAAATAATGTCTGTATGTTTGCCAAAATACATATTTTCTTGCTTCGAAATTTTGAAAAACGGGAAAGTTACATGGTTGATGTGGAATGAAACGAAAAAATTTTGGATTTCGCACATGTTTGTAATTAATGTATATTATTTGTGTATAATTTTATACTTCGAAAAAATACTTCGAAAAATAATTTCGTATTTATGAATGG
Organism: Villa cingulata; assembly: GCA_951394055.1. NCBI lineage: Eukaryota > Metazoa > Arthropoda > Insecta > Diptera > Bombyliidae > Villa > Villa cingulata. The sequence continues at coordinate 22,112,797 of OX596022.1, read as the reverse complement.
AAATAGGTTTACGCATAGCATTTGTGTGTGCTTTAATTTGATTATTCATACGCCATTATAGATTTCAAATATACATATAATACACATAATATATGTAGATATATATACTATATATATAATTTATATACTGCTGATGGTTGACTGCTATGTTTTTATTTCTATCGATCATTTCTTTATTGCTGTATTGTAATTTGTGCGTAAGAGATACATTGATAATGGTGATTGGTATACGAGCAAATACAATGTAAATTTATATTTTATATTGTACATTGTATACGCTAATGTAATACGATTATATATGTATGCGGATAATCATTATATCTTATAAATAAATTTGTTGCGTCTGTCTGTATGTATGTTCCGGGTAATCTCGAAAACGGCTGAACCAATCTTGATGGAATTTTTTTTATCTTAAACAGTGATTCCTCCCACAAATAATAGGCTACTTTTTTTCAAATTTAATTATTTAAAACAATAAAAATTTGGATTAAACAGATGAAGGTCTGAAAAAAATCTATAAAATGTATGAAAAGCTTTTTCTTCTAAATGAACTGATAATCGTGGTTGATCGTGGCAATCGTGGTAATTGAATTACAAACTCAATAGAAATGACGTAATAACATAAAGCTTTACAAAGAGCTTCTTTGCTCGGGATCACCTTATTCTGTATATCGTGGTTCGTTTTATAGCTCTATGACAATGCGGACGAAGTCGCAGGCACACTCTAGTATATAATATATATAATATGATGATGATATGATATTATGATATACACATATATATATATATATATATATATATATATATATTTAAGGTATTTTTTATAAATGCATGAGCCGAGATATTTTTAAAGGGACAATATATATGTATTATATACATATATGTATATTGTAATATAATTATAAAAATATGTATTTTACAATATTGAACAAAATGATTTTTGGTATTTGTGTACTACTACGTAATGTACGTAAGTAAATGTATATGCTGTTTGTTCATATGGACGTTCATATTATATTGTAGACACTATGTACATATTATGTACGTATACACTTGTAGGATTGAGTTTATGAAAATTAATGGGCCCTATTATGAGTGTCGATAATATCGACTATCGACAAAATTAAGACGAGACGAGACGATGTAAATTTTGTATTATGTAAATCGGTCGCCTCGACAGTAAAATATTGCCATATCAAATTTTATTTTCATTCAGCTTCACAGTTTTGATCTCTATCTTTGAGATCGTTAAAAAAAAATATAAAATATTATATTCCCAATCTTTAGGGACTAAAAACACTTTATTTATAAATTATTTTCAATTTTACAATTACTTTATTTATAAAATTTACTTTTAGTTTTACAATGATTACTTTTAGTTTTTAGTTTTTACAATGATTACTTTTAGTTTTTAGTTTTTATAATGATCTTATAAATTCACTAATTGTTTCTTTAATTAATTTAGTCTTAATTTTATAAGGACTTATAATTTTAAACAAATTCACTTTTAATTTAAGAACTTATAATTTTATTATAACTTCACTAATTATTTTTACTATACTGAGCAATGAACTACTTATTTTTACTTTACTAAGCAACTATGTTGAATTAGAACTCTGTACTCTGATTTTAAAATGAACTTTACCAAGCAACTAAAATTAACTATACATTTGTTGGATTAGAACTCTGAACTAGAACTGACTGGTGTTAATTAATTATTCGGTTTATATACTTCTTTTGATTTCCGTTTTAGGAAAATTCTTGAGAATTAAAAATGCATTTCTTAGAATTTCATATATTGAAGTTTCCCATGAGAATTGCGAAATCAGTAAATTTGGATATAGAGTCAACGTGATTGCGATGCATGTGTACAATGAAAATGCATGTACATATGTATTTTAAATGTGACATCTAATAAAAGCTTGAAATAGCAAAAAGAATGTATGGGAAATAAATTTTATATAAAAATGCAAAAAAAAATGAATTTGTTCTAGGTAGATGTAATATGATAGTATGTAAAGTCAAATTGTATATTTATTATGTTTACGTAAAGTGTTTTAAGTACATTATATTTTATATTATAGGGTGTTCGTGGGATAATATTATAACTTTTCACCATGTAATTTCTATAAAAATTGTCAAATATATCGATACAAAAATTTATAATTAATTTTTTTTTTAATTTTGAATAAATATTTAATTAATTTTTGTAATTTTTAATAAATATTTGATTAATTTAAATAATTTGTAGCTATAAATATAAAATATAAAACATTAATTTAATAATGATTAATTTGTTCTAGGTAGATGTAATATGATAGTATGTAAAGTCAAATTGTATATTTATTATGTTTACGTAAAGTGTTTTAAGTACATTATATTTTATATTATAGGGTGTTCGTGGGATAATATTGTTGTAAACCTGGAAAAGAAAAAAGGAATAAATTAATCTTACAATCAAAATTAAAATAATTATAATTATAAAAAATTAAAATTAACTTAAAATTTTATACTTACCTGTAACCTGTCACTCACTTTGTTTACATTTTTTAATAATCATAGACATTGTCACTTTAACATAAAATGTCATCATCTTCTTCTTTCTTTTTGTTTTGTAACAGATTCAGCAAGAAAAGAGAAGAAACAACGAACATTATCACTGGAATTTTCTGTCAATCCGTTGACGCTACAGCGGGCGGCGAATTGATAGAAAATTCCAGAACACAACTATTTACTTTGTTTTCTTTGTGTGACGAGGGATATATAAACGGGCTCGTCACAACGCAGTAGTTTTTTTTTTAGTTTTGATTTGTGTTTGAAAAGTTTTGTTCGTGGTTTTTTTTCTGCTAAATTTTTTTTTTTAAGAAAGAAGTGTAGTATTTTTTTTTTAAAAATTTTCTCTTAGTTTAAATTTAGTTTAGTGTTAATTTAATTTAGTTTAATTTAGTTTAAATTTAACTTAGTTTAAAGTTTTATTTTATAAACAAAAAATAAAAGTGAAAAGAACTGGATAAAAATCGGTGTTTTTATTTTTTTTCTGGGTAAGTGAAATTTTCCTTTGTCCCATACTTTTTTTTTTTCAAATTGCTTTGTTTTAATAACCCTTTTGCATATAAAGGGTTAGAAGAATAAAGACTTTTGCTTTTGTTTTTTTTTTCCTTTGTTTTTCCCAGTCCACACAATTTTTTTTTATTTTCAAGGCTCCGCTCGGCCCCTAATTGTCATCTTTTTTTTTCCACCTTAGTGTTTTTTTTTTAACTCCTTTCTTCTTTTTACCAAAAAAAAAAAAAAAAGGGGGGTTTAAGGAACAGAAATAGAAATTTCTTTTCTTTTTACAACATTGGTGTCAGGTGTGGGGTGGTATCGTTTCGAACGATCTTAGAAATAAGATCTTACCACCTCATTTCTTTTTTTTTTACATTTTTTACTTTTATTATCCTTTTTCAGGATCATTTTTTCTTTTTCTTCAAAAGAAAAGAAAAAGAAAAAATAATTTTTTTTTGACGACGCTTTGCTGCTCCATTGTATTTAAAGCAGCATTTATTTTTTCTATTTTCGTCTACTTTGTACTGTGTGTACAAAGTATAACAAAAAGTGTAGTAAAGACACTACACACATCATTTTTTTTTCTCTTTTTTTTTCTATAGAAAAACAAAATTTTTAGAAAAATTGTCGTTTTTCTTATTTTTTTTTAATTTTTACAGGGAAAACTAAAGAAAAAATGCAAAAAACAAAAAGAAAAAAAAAAAAAAAAAAAAAAAAAAAATTGTAAAATAAAAAAAAAAAAAATTTTTCTTTATTGTGAAAAAAAAAAAAAAACCAAAAATCATTTTTTTTTGGAAAAAATAAATTTGCAAAACGTAAAAAAAAAGTGTTTTATTTGTGCCCTTGATTTCTTTTATTTTTTAGTGGAAAACGGTGTTTTTTTTTTTAAAATCATAATCTATACACGCGTAATACATCGTCTTTATAATCATTTTCTTTGTTTGAAGTATAAGGTAAACAGACAAAGAAAATTTTCGATTTATTCCTATAGGGTGATTGTTTTTTTTGTTCTTGTTTTCATAATTGTATACAAATTTTTTTTTTATACAAATTTTCTTGATTTTGTTTTACCATAGGGTTACAGGTTGATCATTTTTTCCTCCTTTTCGCGTTTTACAAGCATTTTTTTTTGTACAGGGTAGTCATTTTACTTCTTTTATTTTGAACAAACAGTTTTTTTTTTATTATTATTTTACAGGGTGGTTCTTTCTTTTCTCTTATTCTGTGTAAGATACAACAATTTTTTTTTGTCATTTGATAAACATTCATTTGTACAGCGTTGTTCTATATATAGGGTGTTCATTTTTCATTTCTTTTACACATTTTTATTTTATTTCAGCTGTGTGGGCAACGCAGTACATAAATTTATCAATTTTACAGGGTGTCTCGAACTTTTTTTGTTTTTTTTTTGTTGCATTTTTGACTTTCCCTTTAAGTTGAACTGTGTAATTCCTTTCTTTTATATTCAGTCCATTCCTTTCCTGAATTTGAGTACATTTTTTTTTTTTTTATTTGAGTACATTTTTTTTTTATTTGGGTACATTTTTTATTTTATTTGGGTACATTTTCCATTTCCATATCCCATTTCTGTCTATCTTTCTTTTCATTTGTTTTCTGAGTTATCATGTCTGATACTGACAAATCAACGACACCAGAGGGTGGAGAGAGTCGAGTTTCCACACCAAACAATTTGACTGAATCCACTTTATTAGATATCGCCCGACAGATGACATTACAGGTCCAGATGGTTTCTGAAGTGACTAATGCCCTCAGAGGTCTATCACAGAGAGTTGAGCAGATAGAGAGTAATCATAGGGTACTCAACTCAGCCCGAACAGATACATTGGCCCATTCTACAGAGATACCTACTCCAGAGGTCGTCAGATCTGCACCTACAGTTCCCGTTTTGAGTAGAGACACTCAAATAAACTGCCTGTTAAGGCAAATGCCTTTATCTGAGACCCTGGGTACGTCTATTGGTGTCCAACCTACCTCTGTAGCTACACAGATTCTTACAGAACCCTCTCCAGTCCTCTCCTCTATTACCAACCTACCTACTTCTACCCAACGGAATTCAATTAATGAGTTATCTACCCAAAGGCCCTAACCAAATGACAAGTCATACAGTCTTAACCAGACCTCCCACTGAGACAGAACCTGCTTTTGCCTCTTCGCGTCTGAACATGGGCCAGACTTACCTAGCCCATGAGACCAATATGGAACCTAGGCTTTCTACCATAGGTCATCAGACAGACATATACACTCGACAGCTAGAATCCTGCTTTCTGACAAATGTAGACCCTCCTACTTCCAGCCATCGGGTCTACAACAGTTCGTATGAGCCAATGCATAGTCGAAATCGACCAAATGTGCATTTTGACGGGCCCTATACTAATAGTGGCAGGAGTACTGTGTCTGGTGGCCATCCTTATATGAAAATCAACCCTAGGGAATACGACGGTAGGGAGCCATGGCAAAATTATAGGTCACACTTCGACGCGGTAGCGAGGGCGAATGGTTGGCCTGATGAATTCAAGGCCCTTGGCTTGGCACCTCATTTGACAGGAACGGCCTTAGCATTCTTCGAAACACTACCCAGAGCCGTTCAAGACGATTACCACCTACTGGATCGAGCCTTAGATAATAGGTTCAGTATTCAATATAGGCAATCGGTGGCCCATATCCAACTGCGTGGTCGAATACAGAGGGACAGGGAATCACTCCCAGAATTCGCCACGCAGGTAGAAAAATTAGTGTACCTAGCCTTTCCAGACTGTCCTGAGACGGCAAGAGACAGGATAGCTCTAGGACAATTTGTGGACGGACTTCTTGATTTGGAGGTCCAACAGCGTGTCCGTGATGCAGCCCCTGAGTGCTTAGAGGAAGCCCTAGCTTTAGCAAGCAGAATGGAGGCTAGTAGGGATGCAACACGGATAAGCCGAAGAGGGATCCGAGTAAGTCAAGCGGTCGTCCAGAACAAGGAAAAAACCAGTAAAGTTAAGAAATCGGGAAAAGCCAACAGCTCAGCTTAGAGGAGTGCAAGTTGAGCTTCCCGACTGGTTGTCCTCCAACTGGTTGTCCTACCCTAGCGACTGGGGTGACTGGTAGAATCAAATTCTTCAATTCGGAAAAACATTTCGGGTTTATCGTGAGAGACGACACCAATGAGGAGATATTTTTGCATCGCGATGCAATGAAACCACTGGGGAAAGTAGCATTGCAGCGTGGTGACAGGGTCCAATTTGATATAGTCTCCAGTGCCCGTACTCCCCAAGCCACCAATATAGTTCTCTTGGGTAGCAATTCCAGACCCCAAAACCCTACAGTCACCTCACCTACTGCTTCTAGACCTACCCCTCATAACAACAACATCGATATTTCTAATTCTAACGCATACCCTAACAGTAGAATGCCTATCTCTCGTCCTAATGTCTCTAGTCCTGAAGGTACAGCCACGCCTATCCAAAAGCCTCTAATTCCTTCTGACTTTAATTACCCTAGCCTTCGTAACAATTTTGGTTCCAATACTGCACATACTTCTAATTCAAATTCCACACTCGTTTCTAATGTTAGTCCCACAGCCACCATCCCTACCACCCCTTGTTCAAATAGTGTCATAGCTGATCCACCTAGCCCTGTAATCACCCATAATTCTTCGTTGAAAGTTCACCCTAATTTAACAATCAACAATTTTTCGGATTCTTCAAATAATTATCCAAATGCTACACCCCTACCTTTGGTCAGTCAATCCCCTGTAACTACTACTGTCGACGTGACTAGAACATCCCCTCCGGTGCACTGTAACCAATCGGTTATCAGTCCAATTTCTGGACATACAAATTGTCCTATACCTAAATCTAGTCCACCTACATACTCGACAGACTTGTCTACGGCATCTAACCAATCGGTTTCTACCAAACCTTCCACTTCTTTTCCGATTTTCGAACAACCCTCTTCATCAGCCTTATGTAGTTCGGATGACCCTTCGGGTACCTTTAATAATCCTTTAAACTAATCTCCACTGACCCATGGGGGCCGAAGTTAGTGGAGGATAAGGCCCCATCCTTAATTCCTATCACAGTTGTCACAGCTGGTCCTAACCTTAACCTCCTAGGCTCTGTCAATGGAGTCCCTGTCATGATGATAGTCGATACTGGTGCTACTAGGACTATAGTAAATCCTAGAGTACTGCGGAGATGCTCTTGTGCGGTCGAAGTCATGCCTTCATTTGCACAAATCCAAAGTGTTACTGGTGAAACCATCCCAGTCGAAGGTACAGTTTGCGTTGATTTTATGGTAGGTAAGTTCTCTACTAAACACTATGTCTATTCTGCAGAAATCTTTGACGACTGCATCCTGGGAATGGATTTCTTAAAGCAACATCACTGTATCCTAGATTTGGAAAAAGATCTACTTCATATACAAGAAGAAGCAGTGCCCTTAAACCATTCACCTTCTTTCTTAGCAAAAACTTTAAAAACCCTCGAACTTCATCCCTCTCAGGAGATTTTAATTCCCCTCTACACAACCCTTCCTACAGACACGGATGTTCTCCTCTCAGCTTCCTCTTTGCTGCCGGAACAGATGTGTCTGATTTCTTCTATTTCTCGTGTATCCAATGGCCAGGTATGGACTAGGATTTCTAATCTATCCTACCAAACTATTACCCTACCTAGTCGCTTACCTGTGGCCCGTTTGGATACTGACCTGACTATCCTGTGTAATGAAGTTCGAGAAATTCCTATTGCTACTACACTGCCTTCTCATTTGAATGACCTCTTCCTATCTAGTAGTGAAGGACTTCAACCTGTCCAACAATCTGCTTTAAGAGATCTTCTTATTGAATTCCAATCTGTCTTTTCTAAATCTAAAGAAGACATCGGACGAACTAGTATCCTTCGACACAAAATAGACACCGGCCTCGCACAACCCGTTAAACAACCTCCTCGTCGTATTCCTTTCTCTAGACGAGTTGAGGCCGAACAAATGGTTAAGGATATGAAAGAACAAGGTGTCATTCAATCCTCTACCAGCCCTTGGAGTTCTCCGGTAGTCCTTGTGAAAAAGAAGGATGGTTCGCTCCGTTTCTGCATCGATTATCGGCGTTTAAACGAAGTTACCAAAAAAGACTCCTACCCTCTACCGCGTATTGACCTTACTCTTGAAGCTTTGGGTAAGTCAAAGTGGTTTGCGTCCCTAGATCTTCTCTCGGGATATTTCCAAGTGGAAATGCATCCCGATGATAAAGAAAAAACCGCGCTTAGTATCGGGTCGGGATTATACGAATTCAATGTAATGCCTTTTGGCCTGACTAATGCTCCTGCAACTTTCCAGCGCTTGATGGAGATAGTGCTGCATGATATTCCCTATACTATGTCCCTAGGATACCTAGACGACCTACTGGTACATGCCGAATCCTTCGATATCCTACTGAAGAATTTAAGAGTGGTATTTCATCGCTTACCTCAAGCGGGCTTGAAACTATCGCCCAAGAAATGCCATCTATGTCGCCGAGAAGTCAGATTTTTGGGGCATGTGATTTCGGAGCGAGGACTCTCTACAGACCCGGAAAAGATTGAGTCTGTGCGTAACTGGCCTAGACCCAGTAGCAAGAAAGATGTCCAGTCTTTTCTCGGTCTGTGTGCGTATTATAGACGTTTTGTGCGAGACTTCTCTTCAATCAGTAAGCCACTTACTTGACTTACTGAGAAGGCCTCAAGGTTTGAATGGATACCGGAGTGTGACCGTGCTTTTCAGACCTTGAAGGAGAAGTCGACTCAGGCGCCTGTACTAGCACAACCGAATGACCATGATCCATTTATCCTCGACACTGATGCCAGTCAATTTGCATGGGGGCGGTCCTGTCACAGCTCCAGCATGGCGAGGAAAAGGTCGTCGAATTCTACAGTAAGACGTTGAGCGGACCCGAGAGGAATTATTGTGTAACGCGAAGGGAGCTCTTGGCAGTTGTGAAAGCTGTAGCCCATTTTCGCCCTTATGTTCTCGGAAGACGCTTTCTATTGCGCACCGACCACGCATCTCTGCGATGGTTGATGAACTTTAGAGAGCCCGAAGGACAAGTTGCACGGTGGATAGAGAGGCTACAGGAGTTTGATTTCGAGATTCAACACCGTGCAGGGAAGAATCATGGCAACGCGGATGCTCTCTCTCGTCGTCCTTGCGAGTCTTCGTCCTGTGTCTACTGTAGCAGGCTTGACGAAAAACAGATGTTGCTGGTGAAGACTGCAGCCATTCAAGCCATGGATATGGGACAGATTCAGGCAACCGATCCGGACCTGCAAGCAGTTCGGCAGTGGCTAAGTTCTAGCGGTAGACCTGAGGCCGAATCGTTGAGCTCGGCCGCCCCCACTCTTAAATCCTACTGGTCCATGTTCTCTTCTCTAGTCCTTAAGGACGGTATCATCTACCGTCATTCCCCCAATCCTCCCTATCAGCTACAGGTGTTGGTTCCTGAGTGCTTACAGGCAGAAGTACTGAAGCACATGCACGATAGTCCGGCCGGTGGCCATTTTGGCATTGAGAAAACCCTCGCGAAGGTACGCGAGAGATATTATTGGGTAGGACTATCTGCAAGTGTTAAGCGCTACTGCCTTCGCTGCACAGTGTGTCAGCAAAGAAAAGGTCCAATTCCTCGAACTAGGGCACCCTTACAGGTGCGAGTCTCTGGCTACCCGTTCGAGAGAGTTGCTGTTGACATACTAGGACCACTACCTGTAACTGGTAATGGCAACAAGTATATCATAGTCATGATGGACTACTTCACCAGGTGGCCTGAAGCGTTTGCGGTCCCAGACCAAACTGCTGAAACAGTAGCAGAAGTATTGGTCAGCCAAGTCTTTTCGCGATTCGGGTTATGTAAACAATTGCACTCCGACCAAGGACGTAATTTTGAGTCTGCGGTATTTCAGGAGATTCTTCGCCGCTTTAGGATCGAAAAGACGCGAACCACTGCACTACACCCTCAGAGTGATGGTCTTGTCGAACGTTTCAACAGAACCATCTTAGACTACCTCTCCAAATTTGTAGACAAACACCAAAAAGATTGGGACACCTACCTGCCTTTTCTTCTCCTCGCTTATCGCTCTTCAGTTCAAAAGTCCACGCAAAACACTCCCGCTTTCCTAAATTTGGGACGTGAACTTCGGCTTCCTTTCCAATTACTAACCTATGTAGAAAATCTTCAGGAAAGACTTTCGAAGGTCTATTCTTTCAATCGGGCACAGCTCACAGAAGTTAGTCGGAGAATGAAAGACCGTTACGATTTGTCCGCGAAAGCAAACCCTTTCAAAATTGGAGACTTTGTCTGGCTTTATAACCCCAAGAGAAAGAGAGGCTATAGCCCTAAACTACAACGAGACTGGGATGGTCCGTACGAAATAATCGAATTGGTCACATATGTCGTCTATAAAATTAGGCATAAGACTTCGAACCGAACAAGTTTCGTCCACCGCGATCGTTTAGCCACAGCAACTATCTGACGTTATCTTACCCCTTCTCATATCCGTGTCCTTCCTAACCTTTTATTTTGTCACGTTTTCTTATTAGTCCACCCTCCCCACTCCCTCCTCCCTTCTGACGAGCCAAGATGTTTAATTTAATTAACTAATTTAACTTAATTTTATTGTGCCGAACCTATTTACTGCGCAAAGCTTGTTTTTTCTTTTTTTTTCTTTCTTTGCAGGTAAGCGCAGCAGCTGGAGGATTTCAGGATCTCACCAGGCCTCCTCTAGTAATCCCGGCCTGTCAGTCACATCTAAACGCTCAGTTGGGACTTTGAGCTCTTAAATGGGGGGTCGTGTTATAAACCTGGAAAAGAAAAAAGGAATAAATTAATCTTACAATCAAAATTAAAATAATTATAATTATAAAAAATTAAAATTAACTTAAAATTTTATACTTACCTGTAACCTGTCACTCACTTTGTTTACATTTTTTAATAATCATAGACATTGTCACTTTAACATAAAATGTCATCATCTTCTTCTTTCTTTTTGTTTTGTAACAGATTCAGCAAGAAAAGAGAAGAAACAACGAACATTATCACTGGAATTTTCTGTCAATCCGTTGACGCTACAGCGGGCGGTGAATTGATAGAAAATTCCAGAACACAACTATTTACTTTGTTTTCTTTGTGTGACGAGGGATATATAAACGGGCTCGTCACAACACAGTAGTTTTTTTTTTAGTTTTGATTTGTGTTTGAAAAGTTTTGTTCGTGGTTTTTTTCTGCTAATTTTTTTTTTTTTAAGAAAGAAGTGTAGTATTTTTTTTTTAAAAATTTTCTCTTAGTTTAAATTTAGTTTAGTGTTAATTTAATTTAGTTTAATTTAGTTTAAATTTAACTTAGTTTAAAGTTTTATTTTATAAACAAAAAATAAAAGTGAAAAGAACTGGATAAAAATCGGTGTTTTTATTTTTTTTCTGGGTAAGTGAAATTTTCCTTTGTCCCATACTTTTTTTTTTCAAATTGCTTTGTTTTAATAACCCTTTTGCATATAAAGGGTTAGAAGAATAAAGACTTTTGCTTTTGTTTTTTTTTTCCTTTGTTTTTCCCAGTCCACACAATTTTTTTTTATTTTCAAGGCTCCGCTCGGCCCCTAATTGTCATCTTTTTTTTTCCACCTTAGTGTTTTTTTTTTAACTCCTTTCTTCTTTTTACCAAAAAAAAAAAAAAAAAGGGGGTTTAAGGAACAGAAATAGAAATTTCTTTTCTTTTTACAACAATATTATAACTCCCCCAACGTTAGATTGAGGCTCCGACGAGAATTATATTTATAATAAGTTCCTTATTCTTTCGGTTTACCCGTATATCTTCTTATAATGTTCATTGTAATAAAAATAACTACAAATAAAATAATGCAGGAATTAATGCTAGTATTAACTATAGTGGTTACATGAATTTTATGACTTAATTTTTCTAATTTTTCTCTATTTTGAATGTTTTCGATATACAAATTACTTAAACTTAGTTCTTTTACAATTTCTTTTTCCTTGATTTTAGTAACAAAATTTGGTAATATTACCTTGTCGTAAAATTTTATTTCAACATTTTCATACGTTTTGTTTTGAATTACAATTTTGCAGTTCTTAAATTTGATCAAATAATTTCCTTTTAAAGTTATATTTAGATTGTTACAATTATGTTCTATTTTAGTTTCTATTAAGTTTTTTGTAATTATTATGCCTGTTCTTACTTCTATAATTTCTTCGGTATTTTTTAATAATTTGTTACAAAGGGCTTCTTTTGTACTCATAATATTGTTAATACAATCGTCTGTAATAGCTATAAGATTCTTTTCTAAATTATCTTTAACCGGTAATTTATAAACTTTATTTCGTTCACCCACGAGAACTTCGTTTGTTGATAGGAAAAGGATTTATTTTGTTTATCTGGAATAGGTTCTATTAAGACCTTCGAAAACTTTGAATTTGAAAATTGAGGAATAAGTAAAGTAATTATAATAATATAATTATATGAAGAAACAGATATTTTAATATTTTCATAGCTTTCTATACTTGAAATGAATGTTAATTCTCCTGCATTAAGGATATTTTTCGATAGGATGCTCAATTTACTTGAAAATAATACTTGTTCTATATCATCAATGTGATTTCTCAATAGAACAATGTCGTGGTTCATTTGATATGCATATTGCATTAATGAAAATTCGTCTTCTAATGTCACTATTCTATTGGTGAAGTTGTTTGTGGCTTTATTGATATAGCTTTCTATAGCAGATTGTTGAACTCTGATGTGTGTAGTTATATTTTGAATTTGATCTAGTAGTATTCGTCTGTTAATGCTTATTTGTTTGTTGTTTTCGTCGACTAGTTTGTTGTTGTTATTGTATAGTTCGTCTAGCTTTGTCTTGATTTCTAGTTCGTCGTCATAGTCCATTGTCCCTGCGACGTATTTTAACCCTCTACCTAATATATTTACGAGTCCGCGTTTTTCTCTATGATTATTATGAGGTTTGATGTTCTCTATTTTAGTTTCAAGTAAAATCATATTTTGATGTAGAGTTTTATACATTGGTTCTATCAATTTTGACTTGAGTTGAAGAGATAAAATGTTGGATTTAATGAGATTTTTTGCGACTTCGAATTCTGTGACGTTTATAATATGAAGAATTTTGTTATATTTTTTGATAATTTTTACATCTTCTAGTTCTAGAGTTAAGTAACCGTTATTACTATTAAAGTTATGAATTTGTATTTCTTGTGTCCAAACAACCGGTAAAATCAGAATTAGTAAATTAATTATATACATCATTCTTAGTGTTTTTTTTTCTTTTAACTTCTATAGTTGGGTTATCGGTGTTCTGGAATTTTTTCTCGGGTTTGATGTGAGTTTTGTAGTATTTCAAATTATTTTTTTCGTCGATAATATGATCTTCGTCGATTTTCTTTGACTCTATTTTCCTGTATTTTGAATGATTCTTACCTCCTCGTATTTCTTTAATGAAATTTTTTCCTTCGTGTATGACAATGTCTTTTCTGTTATGATTCAGCTTCTCTATGGTTTTTTGTTTTTTGTCAATGATCCTTTTATAGATTTCGTCGTATTCGCTTTGATGTATTGTGCCGTTGACGAAGTCAATAGGCTTCTTTCCTGTAGTGGAATGAATGCTGTTATTATAGAATATAATTATTATTTGAAGAATTTTTTCTTCTGTTGTTTTAATATGATTTGTTTGGTCATGTTTTAAAAGTCTTATGTGTTCATTTATTGTATTATGCAGACGTTCTATGTCTGAATTTGAGGTATGGTTACTACTAGATGTGTAGTGAATGTCTACATTTAGATTTTTCAAAAACTCTCTCAAAGGTATGGCTTTAAATCCTAATTAATTGTCTACAACAATTTTCTTTACTGTACCGAACTGGCCAAAGTAGAAAGATAAGGCTCTCTTGAATTCTGTCCAAGATCTACCTATAATTTTTATTGCACAGGCGTGTTTGGAGAATTTGTCAATAATTGTAAGGAATAATTGATTTTGTAATGTATAAAAAACGTCAACGTGAATTATCTCTCTAGGTGTACGTGGGGTTTCCGTTAATTTATATGGAACTTTCGGAGGTTTTCGATTATATTTCTCATAGTTACATATGTCGCAGTTATTTATGAATTGTGTTATGCGTTCTTTTAACTTTGGATTGTAATAAATTGATTTTATTTGATAAAAGACCTCTTCAATTCCCCTATGATTGTTTTTCAAATGTTCTTCTTTTATTTTTTGAGCTAATTCTTCTTCATCAACTATATCTTTTAAGAATGTATTACATCGAATGATTCTGAATTTATCATTGTTAGAGAAATTTTGATCAAAAATGTTTTCTAAAATTTGAAAATATTCTTCATTTTCAATGAAGACAGCGTTCAACTTATCTGGGCAAAAATGTGTTTTTAAAAGAGTGATAGTAGTTTGTTCGTCCAGCATCTTTGCGTAGACTATTGTTCGATTTTTGTCAAAAATTTTTTGTTTTTTTATTTTTAGCGACCCGGTGTTTGTTTTGTTTATTATTATTTGGGTTTTAAATACATTAATTGGAGATTTGCTGATGGGTATCGAAGGGTTTTGTACAGCAATATTTAATTCTGCAGTTGGTTCTGGTATCCTGGATAATGCGTCGGCATTGCTATTTTTTGTTCCTTTTTTGTATTGAATTGTATAATCGTACTCACTTAATCTTAACCGCCATCTGACGAGTTTTGAATTCGGTTCTTTTAATGAAAATAGCCAAGTTAGTGGTTTGTGATCTGTTTCGATAATAAACTTTCCACCAAAGAGGTATGGGCGGAAATATTTGGTAGCCCAAATTATAGCCAGGAGCTCTTTCTCGATGGTACTATAATTAATTTCATGGTCATTTAACGTCATACTGGCATAACATATAGGGTGATTTTCTTGCGACAATACTGCACCTAATGCATATTGACTCGCGTCCGTAGTGAGTGTAAAAATTTTGTTGAAATCCGGATAACGAAGTATGGGATCGTTTATAAGTAATTCTTTAAGTGTTGTAAAGCTGTGTTGGTATTCTGGGTCTGAGAGATTTATTTTTTCGTCTTTCTTTAAATATTTAGTCATCGGTTTCGCAATTTTCGAATAATCTTTTATAAACTTGCGATAGTATCCCGTTAATCCTAGAAATTGCTTTATTTGTTTATTTGTTTTGGGAATTGGAAAGTTTTTAACGCATTCTATTTTTTTAGGATTGGGTTTGATACCCTCTGGAGTAACAATATGTCCTAGAAATTCCGTTTCTCTCTTAAGAAATTCGGATTTATCTAGTTGCACCTTGAGGTTGACTTCCTTCAATCTTTGAAAAATTTTCCTTATCGAATCGATATGTTCTTGGAGAGATGTAGAAAAAATTATAATATCGTCCAAGTATACCAAGCAAATTTTATTCATGTAGTCCTCTAGGACATGATTCATTAGTCTTTGAAAGATTGCTGGTGCCGTCTTAAGTCCAAACGGCATACGCAAAAATTCGTAATGACCGTTTTCAACGCTAAAAGCGGTTTTATGAATATCATTTTCATCTATTTCGATTTGGTGAAATCCTTTCGCCAAATCAAGGGTGGTAAAATATTGACAGTTGCCTAGTTTCTCTAAGATTTCGTCAATATTGGGCATTGGGTACTTGTCATCGATGGTTACCTCGTTTAATTTGCGGTAATCAATAACAAGTCTCCATTTTGGTTTTCCACTTGCATCGACCTTCTTAGGTACGATCCAAATAGGAGCCGAATAAGGTGAATTGCTGTGGCGTATGATGTTTTTCTCTAACATCTCTTTTGTTTAAAACCACAATTTTATATAATGTTTAAAAATTTCTTTATTTCAATTTTAATACATAATTACTTATACATTACTCGAGCACTTAGAGGTAAGTAAGTTATATGTTTAAAAAAATGATTTCTAATTATAGAAATTTACAAAATACCTATTATTCAATTACTGATAACAATTAATAGAAACTGAGTAAGAGAACTTATATAATACATATGGAGAGTTTGTGTATATTCTATATATATAGATTTGTATGTTACATAGATCGAAATATAAGTTTATAGGCATATATCATTATATAACATCTCCCTTCTTAAGTTATGCAATCAATTCAATTTATTTATTTATTTAGTAATTCATTTCAAATATTACTTACATATAAGTTACAAAAAATATAAGTTACATTTTAAATTATGTACACAATAAGTTTTGAGAATTTTAGGTATAATTTAATCTTTGAGGAATTTTGCTAGATCGACCTGACTTTGTAATATAATGTTGTTGTTTTTCCCTACTATTTCCAGAATTATTACTAGTGCTATTATTAATGTCATTATTAATAATTGTAGTTGATGCAGAGTCTGATATTGTTTGATTAGGTGTTCTTGATGTCGACTCGCTATCTTCAAATTCGGGACTTTTATTGTCTGGGGCAATAGTGGATCTCCTTAAGTGTATAGCATTTCTACGTATTAGTCTGTTATTTTCTGTTAGAATGTTATAAGATCTAGGTGTTAAGCCTGGCCCAATTATCTTAGCTGGTTCCCATCGTCTTTTGTTCTGATAAACTACATTTTCATCCTTACAGAAAGTTAGAGGATTTCGGTTTTTTCTAATCGACTTATCATGATTTTCAACATACTTCGCTTGTTGTTTTAGAAGATCATGATAGGCCACAATAACTTTAGGTTCTAGAAGTTCTGTTTTAATGGGTATTTGTGAGTTAAGACGTCTACTCATTAATAATTGAGCAGGTGAGTATTTTAATCCAGCTACAGGACTGTTTCTATAATTAAGCAAAGAACTCCATATTTCTCGACCAGAATCTTCACATTTTCTTAACAGATTTTTAGCTATATTCACTCCTTTTTCAGCCAACCCATTACTTTGTGGGTAAAACGGACTAGAGGTTATGAGCTGTATATTTAAACCTTGAGTGAATTGCTTAAAGTCATAGGAATTAAAAGGCATGTTATCAGCTATGATAACTTGAGGAATTCCAAAAATTGCAAAAACTTTTTTCAAGTTCCTAATTACTTCAAATGTATTCTTATTTTTCAATTTATGAATTTCAATCCATTTAGAGTAATAATCTACTAAAACTAGAAAAGGCCTACCTTGAAAATCAAAAATATCTAACGCCACCTTATAAAAGGGTAAATTAGGAATATCATGAGGAATTAGTCTTGATTTAGTATTTGATCGTTGAAATTTAATACATGTTCTACAGTTAAAAACAAATTCATTGATATCTTGGTTCATCTGAGGCCAAAATACAGTCTCTTGAGCAAGTAATTTCATTTTGGATATTCCTAGATGGCCTTCATGCAAACTATTTAAAATGCTTAATCTTATTTTTTCAGGTATGATTACTCGATTTTGATAATATAAGAGTCCGTTTTCACAATAGATATCATTTCTAATATTCCAATACTTTTTAACTAGAGGATTCACTTTATTTGAATCTGTTGGCCAACCATCTTTATAATAGATTCTTAATATGTTACTTTCTGGATCACCTTCAGTGGTAATTTTAATTTTTTCAAGTCTCTCATCTGTTATATTCACCGAATGTACAATTTGATTTAAAGATTTATCAGTATCTGCATTGTCTGTTTCATCAAAACTACGAGAAAGAGCATCAGCGATGTGCATATCCTTGCCTGGAACATACTGAACTTTAAGATTATATTTTAACAGCTTTAATTTCATTCGCTGTAAACGACTAGAATGTATTTGTGATACATTCTTTTTGAAAATAGAAATCAAAGGCTTATGATCCGTTAATACATGAACTTCTCGCCCATAAATATAATTATGAAATTTTTGACAAGCAAAGATAATTGCAAGCATCTCTTTTTCGATTTGAGCATATTGCTTTTCAGTTTCAGATAGGCTCTTAGATGCATACCATACTGGATGTTTATTTTGCAACAGACAACTACCTAATCCATCTTTTGAAGCATCTGTCTGAATGTAAATGGGACAGTCTTCACGAAAATTTTGTAAGACCGGTGACTTTGACACAAGATCTTTTAAATTATTAAAAGTATCGGTATGTGCTGGTAACCATTTAAAAATGACATTTTTCTTCAACAAATCTCTAAGAGTGGCTGTAACATCTGACAAGTTTGGTATAAAACTTCGAAGATAATTTATTAAACCCAAGAATCTCTGAAGTTCCTTTTTATTTGTTGGTTCTTTAATTGCCTTTATTGCTTTTATACGATCAGGGTTTACTCGTATACTGTTTTTTGATAGTGTAAACCCTAAGTACTTTACTTCAGTTAAACAATACTGAAATTTCTTTATATTAAATTTAACATTAATTTCTTTAGCTTTGTTAATTACCTGTAGAAGGCATTTATCATGCTCTTCTTTTGTTTTACCACATATTAAAATATCATCGAAATATACACAAGTATTCGGCAATTTACCAAAATGTTTGTTATTCAACTTCTGAAACAGCTCTGGGGCTAAATTAAGACCAAATGGTAATCTCAAATATCTATAGCAACCAAATGGGGTACTAAAACAACAAAGATTTGAACTATGTTCGTCTAAACGGACTTGATAAAAACCATCCTTTAGATCAAGTACTGAATAATATTGCATGTCTTGTAACTTAGCTGTCACATCTTCTAATGTAGGAATTTCATAATGCTCTCTTAAAATATTTGCATTTAGGTCACGAGGATCAAGACACAATCTAATTGACTTATCAGGTTTTTCAATCACTACTAAATTTTGAACCCATTCTGCCGCATAATCAACTTTTTCAATTATTCCGGCTTTTTCCATTTCATTTAATTTTTCTCTAACTTTATTTTTTAGAGTCAGTGGTATTCTTCTGGGAGGTTTCGCAACTGGGACACTATTTGGCTTGAGCCGTATTTTAGACACTTCAGGAAAGCACCCTAATCCTTCAAAAACCAATTTATGTTCTTGAACAAATTTTTTGTATTCATTTTTGATTAGATTATCACTTTTATTAGATTCAAAACTAACTTCATTAACTTTCTGCACTATGTTAAATTTTAGACAAGTAGACAGACCAATAAGGGGGGTCGCTTCCATGTTAACAATAATAAAATCTTCAGTGGTGGTTATTTTTTTATAGGTCACTGTTAATTTGGCTTTACCATAGAATTGGCTATAAGAATTGGCTATATAAGAATTGGCATAGAATTGAAATACAAACGGATTGTTGGGCGGGTTACAGAGAGTTGAATTCTCACGGATATATTCATAAAAAAGTTAATCATACCGAGCACTTTGTTGACCCAGAATCTGGAGCTCATACTCAAAACATCGAGAGTAGCTGGCGAACTTTAAAATACAGATTAACACGAGGTGGAGTACGCAAAGAACATTTAGACCTCCATTTATGTGAATTTCTGTGGAGGAGAAGACTTGCCAAGCAGGGAAAAGATCCTTTCCAACAACTAATAGAAGACATCAAAGTTGTTTATTGCGGCAAATAAGCGAAAAACGAAAAATAAAATCGGTCCTTTTCAGGACCACAGAAAAATAACAAAGAGTAAAATTAATAAAAATAAATACGTACATATCTGGTTTTCTAATCATTTTCATTATTTGATGTGTTATTATTTGTTTTTTTTTCATTATTTTAACAAAAAATAACTAGTTATGTATAAAAAACATGCACTTTGTTGCATACATTTGTCCATAGTTTCTTAGTGGGGTGACATATGAGGGTGTAAGGGGTATCATTTTAAAGAGGACAAAATTATCTTTCATTTGACATCATAATTTACCAATGTTATCCTTCAACTTTCGGAGATATATCAATATCAAAAGAAGTTTGAAAATCGTTTTTTTTAAAACATGAAATTTTGACTTTGAGTCCTTATAGCTCAGGAACCACTTATTATTTCGGGACAAAATATATTTCTTTAGAAAGAGAAGAAAGTTCTCTTTAAAATGCAATATCTTTTGTTATCCTGCATTATTCCAAAAAATAAATATAACGGTTTTTGTGAAACACAGTGAATTTTTTGAAAAATTTTTAACGGTACTTTTCTCCCAAATATCAAATTTCCGCCAACAAGGACATATGACACATTAAAGAGGACATTCCAAAGTATCGTCCTGAAAATGTCCTGTTTCGATATCACGAGCTAGCGATTCGGAAGTTCAGCCCAATACATTTACTTCAGACCCTGTATCAACTTTCAATTGTACATTACAATTTTCAATTTCACAATTGATAAACCACATTGATGATTTTTTAATACTACCTACAGTTATACTATTGATAATTAAACTTTCTACACTATGCGAAATACTACTACAACTATCACTTAATCTATTGTCTTTCTCTATATTATATACTTTTTTTTTTTTTACTGTCTTTGTTTAAACGGCAAACAGCAGCAAAATGATTAAGTTTCCCACATTTTTTACATTTTTTACCATAGGCTGGACACGAGTTTAACTTGTGATTATAAGAACAACGCATACACGATTCAATTTGCTTTTTATCACTCTTCTTCTTATTGTTCTTCTTTGACCTTCTCGAAAATTTGTGGTTTTTATGACTTACCTCATGAATCTGATGATGTGATGCTTTCTGTACTTCTCTGGCTTGCTGATGTGCTATTTCAACAATTCTACTCAATTCTATGGCTTTTTCCAGGGTCAATCCTTCCGTTCGCAGCAATTTTTCTTGTAGATCAGCACTCCACACTCCCAACACAATTCTATCTCTTATCATCTGGTTTGTGATATTTTCAGTTGAATCTTCAAAATTACACTTATGTGCCAGTTTAGTAATTTCTCTTAAAAAATTATCAAAACTTTCACCTTCTTGTTGACTTCTTGTATAGAATTTAAAACGTTCATACGTCGTAAATGTTTTAGGATTGAAATGCATTTCAAATCTTTCCAATACTTTTTTATAATCTTTTGCGTCAGCCTCAGTCATTTTAAAAGTTTCAAAAATTTCCACTGCTTTCTCACCCATACAATGCAGCAACATAGCTATTTTCTTTTCATCTTTTAATTTGGATTCATCTTGTGTTGCAATTAAAAAGATTTGAAATAGCTTTTTGAATTTTTCCCATTCCGCTTTTGGGTTATCCTCTAATTGTAATGAACCTGGAGCTCGAAAATTTTCCATGTTGAAAATTTTACATTAATACCCTGAAAATCACTTTTTAATTTGCAGCACGTACTATTTCCAGAGTTAACAAAATTTTTTTTTAAAATTTTTGTTTTTAATTATTTCTTTTTCAACTATTTATTTATAATTAAATGATAACAAATTTATTAATTTATTTTAAGCGAACACACATTCAATTGATTTTAATTTAATTTTAATTCACTTTTTCGGCTGCGCCATGTTTAAAACCACAATTTTATATAATGTTTAAAAATTTCTTTATTTCAATTTTAATACATAATTACTTATACATTACTCGAGCACTTAGAGGTAAGTAAGTTATATGTTTAAAAAAATGATTTCTAATTATAGAAATTTACAAAATACCCATTATTCAATTACTGATAACAATTAATAGAAACTGAGTAAGAGAACTTATATAATACATATGGAGAGTTTGTGTATATTCTATATATATAGATTTGTATGTTACATAGATCGAAATATAAGTTTATAGGCATATATCATTATATAACAGTGATCTGTCTTTCTACCTCTGTTTTATGTATATAAGGGTAGCGGTAAGTTTTAGAATGGATTGGAATGTCGTTAATAGTCCTTATTCTATGTTTTATTACACTTGTGAATGTGAGGTCCGAATTTTCATTGTAGAATATGTCAGAAAATTGTCTTACAGTTTTTAGTAACAGTGTTTTTTCTTCAGAGTTCAAATGGTCAGTTCGTAATTGCTCTTGGATGGATGTTTTGTTCGTTCGTTCTATAATATTAAAATTTTCGGAATCGACTTTTTGTATTTTTAAGGGTTGGGGTATTTCGGTTATATTTTCTGTATTTTTGTGTTTCTTTGCTCTTGCAAGAATTTTAAAATTTTCAATATTGTAAATTTCCTCTTCTATGATAAGCGTGTCTTCAGCGTTTCTATGTTCTTCGACGTAACCTAGTCCATCTTTTTGCGATACTGTAAAATGTGTTTCGATTTGTTCGTATTCCTTAATTTCTTTTTCTTTTAACTCGAAATTTAGTTTAATTTTATTTTTTCCAACGATTAATTCTTTAGTTGCATAATTTATAATTGCTTTTATATCCTGTAGAATGTTGTTTCCGATTATTCCATCAAATTCGTCATGGAATTTACATTCGAAGAATTCTACTTTATTCGATGATTTTCCTAGTTCACTGAATAAAGGTATATTGACTTTTTGTTTTATTTCAATTGTATGATTAAGAGTTTTTATCTTTAAAGGATTTTCAAGTATGGTTCTCCATTTTGGGTGACAAAGGCCAGGATTGATAATTGAATGAGTTGCTCCGGTGTCAATAATAAATTTCAAGGGTATAGTTTTAGATTTAACAGTTATATGGGGTAATTTGTATTGGAGGCTTGTAACGGAAAATTTTGATGTGTTGTTTTATCTGGTTGGACTAAATCTACTTCCATCGGTTCTCCTCTATCTATATTGTTGTTTTGATTGTTATTTCCGAATCTTTGTCTGTTGTTATTATAGTTATTTTGGTCTGGTTTAAAGTTACCATTTTGATTATTAAAACTATGATTTGAGTTGAAAAAAGGTCGTCGATAATTGTTGAAATTTTGATGGAACGGTGAATAATTTTGATTACTTTGATATGGAGGTTTATTATTATTATTATTATTAAAAGGGGGTTACAACATCTACCCTATCATGCTACAACGGCTGCGAGAAGTAGTGATACCAGGGTTGGTATCCCTCTTTAGAAGCAGTCTTTGGCATGGCTACGTTCCACAAAGATGGCGAGTAGCACGAGTAGTGTTCATTCCAAAGGCGGGCAAACGAGGTCATGAAGTAGCAAAGGACTTCAGACCAATAAGCTTAACCTCCTTTGTACTTAAAACAATGGAAAGGGTGCTCGACACGTATCTAAGGCAGATTCTAGAAAGCACCATTTCCAAATCACAACACGCATACTTCAAGGGAAGATCTACGGAGACAGCACTACATAGTGTGGTGCAAACCATAGAGACATCCCGTGAGTATAAAGAATACACTCTGGCGGCCTTCTTAGATATTGAGGGCGCTTTTAACAACATAAGAAGCGAGACAATTCTTGAGGCTCTAACCGAGGAAAACGTGGAGATCAGTGTCATTCAATGGGTGAAAGACCTGCTCAACTCAAGAATTATCAGTGCAGAATTGGGGAACAGCAAACTTGTCAGGGCGGTACAGACAGGCACGCCACAAGGGGGAGTAATCTCACCACTGCTCTGGCTGCTTGCTGTGAACCGAATTTTAAAAGTTTTAGAGAATGACAGGGTAAGAGTTGTAGCTTATGCGGACGATTTGGTCGTAATGGTATCAGGGAAGTTTCTTGACATGATGAGCAACATCATGGAGAGAAGCCTGAGGAAAATTGATAACTGGTCCAAGGGATGTGGACTAAGTGTCAATACAGGCAAAACTGAACTGATGCTTTTTACGACCAGAACGAAGGTACCTGCATTCAACCTACCCAAATTAAATGGCATACCTCTGACACTAGCCTCCCGAGTTAAGTATTTGGGAATAATTTTGGACCCTAAGCTTAACTGGAGGCTGAACGTGGAAGAGAGGGCAAGGAAAGCCAACATTGCTTTCTATGCCTGCAAGAAAACCTTTAATAAAAAATGGGGCCTTAAACCCCGAATGATCCTATGGGTATACACGGCAGTGATACGCCCTATCCTAACATACGGTTCTACAGTTTGGTGGGCAGCACTAAACAAGAGGTATAACCAGGACAGAGTGAACAAGGTACAGAGATCGGTAGGATTGGGAGTAACGGGGGCCATGAGGTCATGCCCCTCCGAAGCTCTTAATACTATCCTGGGTCTCGTTCCTCTGGATCTATTTATTAAATTTACAGCGACACGAGAAGTGCTAAGATTAAAGGAAGCGGGATGCTGGAGAGCTAAACCATATGGTCATAGCAGCATCCTGGAGGAAATTCCCCAAAAACTTAGCAAGACAGAGACAGATTATAACACAAAAATACTGCGTTTTGAGAGAAATTTCCAGGTGAAATTTCCCTCCAGAAAGGAATGGAGGCAGAATGCGGTAATAGAAAATGATGACTTTGTCATATTCACAGATGGATCTAAGACGGAAGGTGGAGTGGGCTCGGGTATTTACATGAGCTCACCCCCTGTCTCAGAGTCCATTCGCCTGCCAGACTTCGCAAGCGTCTTCCAGGCGGAGATCCTCGCGATTCTCAAGGCGAGCGAAATTCTGTATGGTATGACATCGGTAACAACACAAAAAACCGTCGGTATATGTACCGACAGCCAGGCCGCAATCAGAGCTCTGGGAGCGGTATCTTTTAATTCTAAAATAACAGAAAGTTGTAGAAGAGCACTAGAAAGTCTGGCGAGTAAGACTCAAGTTACCCTCATATGGGTTCCAGGTCACAGAAACATAGAGGGTAATGAGCAGGCCGACTCGTTAGCGAAACAGGGCTCAACTCTACACCTTTCGACAGCAGAACCTATAAACATCCCTATAAATAGTGTAAAGCGAGAGATCTGGCTTCACTATCTATCGGAGGCAAATAACAGATGGAAGAATTTATCCACCTGTTCTGTGTCAAGAGTAACTTGGCCGGAATTTGATAGGAAAAGAACCCTATCACTTATCGGTAGAGACCGACGAGAGATCGCTAGAATCATGGCGATTCTAACAGGTCACTGGCCTGCGGGAGAACACGCAGCCAGACTGGGTCTACCGTATAACACGCATTGTAGAAGCTGTAGGGACAATTCGGAGAAGGAAACTCTCTTACATTATCTTTGCAGGTGTCCAGCATTAGCTAAAACTAGACTAAAGACTTTCGGTAAGCCTTTCCTCGAAGAACTCGCGGAGGTGGCCAGTCTAACAATGGGCAGTTTGGTTTACTACCTGAACAAGACGAAATGGCTATAGTCTAGAGAAAACAACCAACACCTACGAGCCTGTGGTAACAAAACGGCACACAAAGTGCTAATTGAGTCTGTTTTCGGGGGAAAACGGACTGCCACTGCAACCAACCAACCAAAAGGGGGTTTGTTAAACGGACGGTTTTTACTCGAATGCTGTCTGTTATAGTTTTTTGTTTGCTCTATTTGGATGTGTGTGTTGGGATTTTTGGGATGGATTATAGAAAGCGTAATTACATTCGTGTAAAATATTTATCGCTTCTTCTAAGCTGTTAGGATTTCTACAAAGGATGATGGATCTCATTGGTTCAGGCAATTTGTTTTTAAATACTAATAGTGCAGAGGATTTGTTTTGTTCAATGATGTTTTGTAAATCGTCAGTGTCTTCCGTCGGCTGTTTCGTTTTTATATTTAGTCTTCTTAATATGTTTTTAAGGTCATTGTAAAATTCAACGCTGTTTGTTTTAAACCTTGTAGCTCTAAGTTCGTCGAATAGTTCTTCTGCTGTAAACCTATCACCAAAGTTATTGATTAAAATATTTTTGATGTCATCCCAAGAAGTTATGTGTGAATTTATTTCTATAACTTCTCTAGCTTTTCCCCTTAGTTTTGATTTTATATGGTCTGAGAAAATACTTTGTGCTAAGTTATCGTATCTTGAGAGTGTGGGTTGAATTTTATCAATCAGATCTATAAAATTTTGAAGGTCTCTATAGTCTCCATTAAATTCTGGTAATTTTGAAAGGTATTTGAGAGGATCTATTTGGAGGGAAAGCATGTTGAGATTTTGTGGTAATGGTTCGAAAAAGTTTCCTAAAATATTCGAGATTTCGCGAGATCTTTGTCGAGCTAATTCAACTTGTTCTGATAAATTTGCAATGTTTTCCGAAGACATGAACAGATTACAGACTATTGTATCAACAAGGTTTTTAAATATTTATGAAGAAAAGAAAAAAAAATTTATATATATAAATAACTAATTTCAAACTTGGTTTAAAATTATGATTTAAAATTATGTTTTATTTATTTTAAAAACAAATTGGTTTTTTATTTTTATTTTTATATTTTTATTTTAATTTTAATTTTAAAACTAATAGTAAAATATTTCTGACCTTATTATTCCTTTATGTTGTTCGATGTCCTTTCGTTGATTTGTTGATTTGTAGAGATGTATATTTGTTGTTGGTTTGTTGGTTCGTAAAGTTGTTGATTTGTTGATTTGTAGAGATGATATTTGTTGATTTGTTGGTTTTGTTGGTTTGTAAAGTTGTTGATTTGTTAATTTGTAGAGATGATATTTGTTGATTTGTTGGCTTTGTTGGTTTGTAAAGTTGTTGATTTGTTAATTTGTAGAGATGATATTTGTTGGTTTGTAAAGTTGTTTATTTGTTGATTTGTAGAGATGATATTTGTTGATTTGTTGGTTTGTAGACAGTGCAGATGATGACCTTGGTTGGTTTAAGGATGAGTTCTAGGCGAGTTCTAGATGAGTTCTTATGATGAAAAGAAAAGTTCAGTTTCCCTGAAGTTCAGCAATTTTTTTCATAATTTCCACTATTAGTTGGTGGTCGACCGTATCATCGTCTTCATGGATGGGTTGCAGCAAATTGTCAAGTTGTTGTTTTAATTCACTGATAAGTCTGGTTTTACTTCTTGTAAGAACCATCTGTTGTTTTTTTTTTTTTTTTTTTTGAATTGCGTAATTAAGTATTAAGATACAAACGATACTATTATTTTAAATCGTTTTACGCAATCCTACCGACTGCGCCAGTTTTGATCTCTATCTTTGAGATCGTTAAAAAAAAATATAAAATATTATATTCCCAATCTTTAGGGACTAAAAACACTTTATTTAAAAATTATTTTCAATTTTACAATTACTTTATTTATAAAATTTACTTTTAGTTTTACAATGATTACTTTTAGTTTTTAGTTTTTACAATGATTACTTTTAGTTTTTAGTTTTTATAATGATCTTATAAATTCACTAATTGTTTCTTTAATTAATTTAGTCTTAATTTTATAAGGACTTATAATTTTAAACAAATTCACTTTTAATTTAAGAACTTATAATTTTATTATAACTTCACTAATTATTTTTACTATACTGAGCAATGAACTACTTATTTTTACTTTACTAAGCAACTATGTTGAATTAGAACTCTGTACTGTGATTTTAAAATGAACTTTACCAAGCAACTAAAATTAACTATACTTTTGTTGGATTAGAACTCTGAACTAGAACTGACTGGTGTTAATTAATTATTCGGTTTATATACTTCTTTTGATTTCCGTTTTAGGAAAATTCTTGAGAATTAAAAATGCATTTCTTAGAATTTCATATATTGAAGTTTCCCATGAGAATTGCGAAATCAGTAAATTTGGATATAGAGTCAACGTGATTGCGATGCATGTGTACAATGAAAATGCATGTACATATGTATTTTAAATGTGACATCTAATAAAAGCTTGAAATAGCAAAAAGAATGTATGGGAAATAAATTTTATATAAAAATGCAAAAAAAAAATGAATTTGTTCTAGGTAGATGTAATATGATAGTATGTAAAGTCAAATTGTATATTTATTATGTTTACGTAAAGTGTTTTAAGTACATTATATTTTATATTATAGGGTGTTCGTGGGATAATATTATAACTTTTCACCATGTAATTTCTATAAAAATTGTCAAATATATCGATACAAAAATTTATAATTAATTTTTTTTTCAATTTTGAATAAATATTTAATTAATTTTCGTAATTTTTAATAAATATTTGATTAATTTAAATAATTTGTAGCTATAAATATAAAATATAAAACATTAATTTAATAATGATTTTTTATTGCATAAAAGAAGAGCGTTCATGTTTTTTTTTCAAACAGCATTTTTAGTGATTTTTCTTTAATTAATTAAATTAAACTTAAATAAATTGAGCAGAATAATTAAATACAACTTATCTTATATACAAAGCATACATGAAATGTCTTATCACCATAGACTACTATGCCTATCGATTAGTTTTAGCTGATCGACTCAAAATGTCGATATTCTTGCCTCAAATCGACACTCATAATACAAAATTTGTCGAGTCAAGGCGATAGTCGATGACAAGACGATATTATCGAGACTCATAATAGGGCACAATATAAAATAAACAATTAAATAATAAGGTTGAATGGCTGGTTATAGGATAATACAATTCATATACATTTATATCGGGTTTTCCAATAGGGACATAACAATTTTGTGTTTGAATATAAAGGAGGTCTTGAACATTTGGCATAATCTGTCAACTTCAGAACGTCAGTCAATGTTAACATTTTTATCATGCTGAAGTTCACGAACGAGCAACAATTCTGAATCAGTGGTCACAACTTTAAAACGCTTATTCCAATTTTCGTGCTCGCGGTGGTCATATGAATGAGATCTAATTCCATAATTAAATGTAATTTGTGTACTTCACTTGGAATAAATTTTAACCTCATATATTAATTATTCTTTATTTTACTTAAATATAAAATTGTTATGTCCTTACTGGAAAACCCTACATTATTAGCATTTATGTTTTATATTATATTATAGAAGTTGTTAGACAAGTAAGCAATATAGTATTATTGGTATTATATTCAATACAGTATTATTGGTATTATATTCAATTTTGATAACTATTAAATTATTGTTGTTTTCGTTGGCTTATATTTTTTTCTTCATTTTTTTTTTATGTTCGTGCGATCTTGTTTATACAAATGTACACACATATGTATATAGTACATTATTACCCTTCGATACAATTTCACATTACTTTTGCACTGTTTTTAGTTTTTATGTACATACATATACGTTTTTATGTACATGTATATTATTATCTATATGCGTATTAAGTATATACCTATATATTACCACAATATTTGTATATTGTTTGTGATATTACAATAACTACAATATTTAGGGATACAGGTAGAAAGAAAAAGTAACGATAAAAAATATATATTTAAATCATATTGCATATATAATCACCTGAAATATTAAAATTATATCTAAGCAAGTGTACAGATATACATATACATATACAGATATACCATTCATGCGAAATCGGTGCGAAATGCGGAATAGTTACAAATCATTATTATATGAAAATATAGAGTATGACGAAGAAGTTTATTTTGTTTGTAATATTGATAAGCTTGTAGTTGAACAAACTATAAGGCTGGTATTCACCAACATAGATTATCTTTTATCTGAGATAAAGTGTACTCATCATCCTGGATAAAACACTGCTCGGATATTTTTAAGCCAACCTGAGAGTGGTATTATAAATATCTTTCGAACATAACCTTGTTATTAACAGCAACATCACAAATAAAGATAATGTATTTGTACTGCATTATCATCTTTGCATATAATTATCAGATCACAGAACCACTTTTTCATTTTGTAATATAATACTATTGACACACTGTAGAGATAAACCATGGTTATCTCAGTTTTCTGGTTTATCTTTGCGATAACCGACTTTCAGAACTCGGTTACGCTAACCGAGTTTCTAGAACTCAATTATCTTGTTAACCAAGTTCGAACTCAGTTATCTTTGACGTTTGTGTTATTTTTTTTTGTATATTATATTTAAACAAACTGTCAAACCAAATCTCAGCTAACATGCTAACTAAATGAAAAAGAATTAGTGTTTGAATTTAACTCGACAGGTGTCGTATTAATACATAAACTAGTTTACCTCAATTTAAATGTGTCACCCAAGCCAGGTTATCGATAAACCATTTGAGATAACCATGGTTTATCTCTGCAGTGTGTCAATAGTATAAAAATACAATCAGCTGACGTATTTGACACACACGTTCGACCCGAAAACGAAGTTCGAAAACAAATTTTATCTAGGTTGATGAATAAGCTGAAATTGTATCCGGCTAAAATCTATCCGACGGATATATCCTTGTTGGTGAATACCACCCTAAATGTATATTGTCAGAACAGTAGAATGTATTATTCACCTAATATGTATGTAATGTAAATTTACCAAGAATAGATAAATCTAGGGATAACTAACTCATTGATTAATTTATTCAAGAGATAAATTAAAACTACTGTTTCACAAACAAAATTATGAAAGTTATCTAGTAAATTATCCATAGTTAACTAACCAAAGCTCCGTAGTTTCAGTGCTGTAATATAGATGGATTCGTCTTATTATATACATAATACAAATGTCAAATCCATATATATTTTCAAATTTTAAAGTAAGTTTAATTGAATAAAAATATTGAAATATTATAATTATTATAATTTTATTTAAATATTATTATCGTATGTACATTTGACTTAATTTTAGTTTTTTTTATTTATAATAAATAAATAAATAAATAAATGAAAAAAAAATAATAATAACAATAAAAAATGTAGAATATTTAATAAAAATACAAATTTTTGATTTCTTTTCAAAATTATTTCTATTAAAAATTATATTATCTCACCACTATATCACTCGATTTACAAATTTATCACCGACAAAAAGATGGTGATAAAATTTCTTTGCGTATGATAAATTTTTGAGACTTGTTTCTATTTTACTAAACGAGAATCACATTTTTAGTGATACCGTTATAAAGTGTTATCATTTTATCGTATCACAGAACGGAAATCGGCCTCCAGATTATGTTATGAATTGTGATTTTAATTTGTTATTGTTTTCATTTTGTGATAATATTGTTTTCGTCATTTTTAAAACAATTATATTCTATATCTATAAAATTGAAAACAAAATTATATGTGTAATGAACACTTCCGATGAAAAATAAAATTCATGCAAAAGAAATAAACCAAAAAAAGTTGTAAGCATTATGTTTGGAAATCCTGCCGACATATCTAATAAAAACAAGACGCCTGTTTAAAAGACGGTCTTCTTTCTTGTATGGGTAATAAAACTCATCTTGAAATTAGGATATTAATTGTAATCAAAATACAAAATAAGTAATAAAGGATAGTCGATATGCGTTTAAAATAGATATGCAAGGATCAAAGGCGCCGATTTAATTTTTGACTTAATGTTTTTTAGATGTAAAAAGAGAACGCGGAAAGAACTAAAATGAAGCAGAAAATGAAAATTTAATAGAGATAGGAAGTATGTGTAAACATATCATAGAAAATAAAAAAACGGACAACGTAAGTGTAAAGCAGAAGGAAGACACGTGGGAGGCCATTACAACTACAGTGAAATCTCTCTTAAGCGGACACATGCGGTGACAAATTATTTGTCCGGTTATGGGAGGTGTCCGTTGAAAAGAGGGCAAGAATAAATTAAAACTAAAATATTGTTTTTAATTTATTACATAATTTTATTGTAAGATTATAAATCAGCAATACTTATAATAGATTTAATTAGGAAAATAAAATCTAAATTTACAAGTTTACTCATATTAAATATTTTTACATATTTTTAAAATAATTATCAATTTTCGTCTGATGCATACGTTTTCCACTGGAAATTATATTTTCGTAATGATTCATCAAATTTGAAATCAAAAGAAGACCTTCATGATCACCCGTTCTGAGGGAAAAATTCTTCAAGTGCTCACACGTAGTATATGCACTTCGATTTGAAGATATGGCACATTCCATTTGTTCTTCCTCTTCTGGTGTTTCGTTATCACTACTGGTTACAATTTCGACACCTTCCATGTTATGGTCTCGATGTAGAATGTCAGTTTCTTCTTGATCTGTATACAGGTTGCTATCACAAGTTGCATACATTACAGGATCTACCACTTGTTCACATCCAGTTTCCTTAATCATTGATGAAACGTTTGCTAATAACGACAACGGTAGTTCATCTTCGAGATCAAAATCATTTCTTACATTGTCATCGTTCAAATGTGTAAATCCTGATCTATGAAAGCATTTTTTTATGGTTTCGTTTGACACTTGCGTCCAAGCTCTTTCAGCCCAAATAATGGCATCTAAAACATTAATCGAAGCAGCTAGTTCATTTACTGAAGATGATTCATCCATTTTTGTTACAGGATGCTTCAGAACATGTTGTCGATAATAAACCTTAAAGGCCTTTATTATTCCTTGATCTAAAGGTTGAAGGACTGAGGTAGTGTTTGCTGGAAGAAAGATGATTTTGACATTAGAAAGCGTGAGATGAGGGTGAACTGCAGCATTATCGAAGAATAGCAAAACGTTTCGATTTTGTTTCTTCATTTTTTGGTTAAATCCATGCAACCATTCAGACATAATAGAAGACAGCATCCATGCTTTCTTGTTGGATTTCCAAACAACAGGCAAAGATTCAACTTTGATATTTCTAAAACATCTTGGTTTTGCAGATTTTCCTACAACAAGAAGTTTAATTTTTTCTCCCGTCATACTAACACATTGTAAAATTGTCAACCGTTCTTTAGATAATTTCCCACCTGAACAGCATTCTCCTTTTAAAGCATAAGTTTTGCTCGGCAGAGCTTTACAGCGCGGACGTTAAGTCGTCAATAGCTTGACCTTTCGATGCAGATATGACTCTCCTTGTTTGTAAATTGACACCATCATGCCAAGCTCTGAGAAGATTTTCTTTATTTTTCAAAATTTCAGCAGCACTTGTTTTTCCAATTTTAAATTTCTGAGCTAAAGCTCTAACCGAATTTTTTTCATTTTCAGAGTTTTCGGCAAATTGTATAATTTCTACTTTCTCTTCCAAAGTTAAGATCTTGCGTCCTTTTGACATTTTTACACCGCAAATTAAAAATGTTATCACTAATAAAGTTATGATATTTTAACGTGAATAAAATCTCTCTTCAAAGTTGCAATTAAACTTTCCACTTGAACACTTACAAAATGTTATCAATTATAAAATTATGTTATTTTAATGCGAATAAAATCTTACTTCAGTAATCAACCTTTTCACTTGAACACTTGTTCTTTAATGAATTATGCTGGAATTAACTACCGTATGTATGACCAATTATTCTTCTTTTTTTTCTACAATTGTGTCCAAATATACGTTTTCTTCCTTGTATTCATTTCTATTGACACAATTGTGAAATTGCTATCTCCACATATGTACAACATATAAATAGAAAAAATTTAATTTAATTTTTATTTTCTTTGCTGATATACAAAAATATTAAAATCAATTTTGTATTCTGTATCATAAACTGTTTAGTTTTTTGGATTGTCAAGTACAGAAAATTATGCCCTTACATATTCAGAAATTTTACTTTTAGGACATAGACTGCAGCTGTTCGGTTTTATACATTCTGCTTTGAATCAATGTTTTTTGATTTAATATTTCTCTTGTAAATAAATAACCGTAATTAAAAAAAAATTGTCCGCATAAAAGAAGGCTTCTGACCAAGTATAGCAAAAAGAATGTCCGCGTCCGTCTAAAAGAGGTGTCCGCTAAAGAGGTGAAATCCACATTTATGAATACAGCAGCCAACCATTTCATTTTAAACTGTCCGCTTACGAGGAGTGTCCGCTTTAGAGAAGTGTCCGTTAAGACAGTTTTCACTGTAGATGGAACAGCATAAGCCAAACAGGACCGCGAAAAAAAGACCAATTGAAGATGCTCTACTGCAGCATGAAGAATCAGGCTAGAAAACGAGCCACGGAGGATAAAGTATGTGTATTTACTTTTGAAATTAATTATTTGGTTATAAGGACTAAAATATTTTTTTTTAATAGAAAGAAATGTACAAAACAGGGAATGTGGCATTCAGAAAAAATGCAGATGAACTTGACCAAAGAGTGCTGGATTTGACTGAAATCCAAAGTAATGTAGTAGAAAATATCTACGACTACAATTTTGGTAATATTCTTTTTTTCTTGTGTAAAATTAAATTGAATTTAAAACAAAAATTATATGCGAGGATTAACTACTCTTATTAGAGAATTTACCATCATGCTCATCACAACACCCGCAAATGGTACAGGTAGATTATGTTCCTGATGCGTCTACACCAAAACAGTGTGAGCCTTCTACATCACACTTACAAGAACAACCTCGCAGCAAAAATAATAAAAGAAAAGAGAAACATTGCCTCAAGGAGATGGACAACGAAAAAAGGAAAATAAAATTAGAAATTTTAAAAATTAGGAGAGATAAAGAGGAAATACAGAAAGACATTCTGTTATTAAAAAAACAGAAACTTGAATTGAAAATTGAAAAATTAATTAAGGAGCAAAATTAATTGTTCAAAATTAGATTTAAATAATATTAAAATTCATTTTTTTAGATTAAGTAGTTAAGTATATTTAGTGGTTAATTAAGTATTAACTTTTCATTAATTTTTTTTTATCGTATTATTAAACATAAGTAATAAGAAAATTAACATAATAAATGAAAATTAATAATTAAAATGCGTATTTATTACTGCTGTTCTAACAGCAAAATTATTACCCTCCAAATTTATGTCAATTTCATGATTTCCACTAGCATTGGAATGACTAGAGCTTATTGTTTCACCACTATTTACGTCGCTAGAAGAATCTTCGCTGGAAATGTAGATTTCATCAAACTCATTGAATATAAAGTCATCCCCTGTTGCGATTGCTATATTATGTAGCACTGCACACGATACAATAACTGCAGGTACTTTTGTATAATTAATTTGTATACCTTTCTTCAGACAAGGAAGTCTTCTTTTGAAAACACCAAAAGTTCTTTCCATCGTATTTCTTGTGGAAACGTGTGCATTGTTATAACGTGATTCGGATACTGTTTGAGGATTTCTTAATGGAGTCAAAATGTATGATCTACAAGCATATCCACTGTCACCCAACAAATATGTATTTTCAAACTCTCCATTCTCAAAACGGGCTCTTATCAAAGAATTATCAAAAATGGTGCTGTCATGAGTCGATCCTGCGTATCTTGCTAAAATGTCCATTATACGTAGCCTTGCATCTGCCACAACTTGTACGTTAAACGAAAACCATGTTTTACGGTTTCTAAATCGTTCACCAATGTTTTGACCCGGAGACTGGATTTGTATGTGAGTACAGTCTATCACTCCACATACATTCGGGAATCTAGCAATTTCATAAAATGAGTTACAAGATGTATTTCTCTCCTCTGCAGTTGAAGGAATTGTAATGTATTCATTTCTCAATAAAGCGATGTGATGTGACACTCTATGAAGAATTCTGCTAACAGATGATTGTGAAACGCCCAGAAAATCTCCCACTGTCAGTAAAAATGTTCCAGAGGCATAAAATCTCAATGTAATTAAGATTTGTTCCATTACTGATATTGAAAAATTCCTTAACGTTTGTGGTGTAAGGTGGATTTGAATTTTATTATTTAAAAGAAGTACGGCCTGTTTGGACAATCTAAACCTTGCTTTGAATTGTCCCCTGTCGTATTTTTGAAATGGGTCCGTTCGTGCTCTCAAAAATCTTGAATAAAATCTACATGCACACTGAATATTGCCTTCACTAGATTCCTGTGAGGTATCTGAATCAAAACTATCTGTAGAAACAGATGGAGATGATACTGAACTCACTGAAGATACTGACGACATTTTTCAAACGAAACACTATATACGTTGTACTCGTATATACATATATATTTATATTTCACTTTTTTTTTCTATTTTACAATCTATTTATTTTTTATATATTATTTTTAAAATTTAAATGGTGACGATTCACTGAGCCTTTTCAGTGATTTCTTGTTTTTAACACAAAGAATCGGGATTTCAAATAATAATTCACTTTTTTCTTTATTTTATTTATATATTGCGTATGTCTATAATTTGTTGATGTTGAATAAAAAATGTTGATTCTTCTGCTCTGGTATTATCTTATCCACCGTTCGAACGAAAAACTGAATTGTCCAAAAATAAAATTTTCTTGTCAATGTTCTTCAGCCTGAAACGAAAGAAAAAATGTAGTCGAGTTTTCAGAAGAAAGGACTCAATGGCCTTTCATCAAACCGACATCATAAAAATGTATCCGTATGGTAATGAAGGTACGTAATGGACCTTTTATATGTATATATAATAAATATATATGGTATATGAATGTGCATGAAGGTACATAATGGACCTATTATGTGCATATGATAAGCATATGTGGTATATGAATGTGCATGAAGGTACATAATGGACTTTTTATGTGCTGCCAAAAAAGAGAAAAATGACGGAGGAAATTGACAAACTGCGGACTCAGGTCAACAGCGATAACAGATATGAGATATTATCAGATGACGAAACCCCGATGGCTGAAGGCGACAATGACAACGATAACGTAGTTAATAAGCGTAAGGTAGATAATAATATTAATGATAATAATATAACTAACAATAATACTAACAAAAAAAAATCAAATATGGATATACCGTTTTGCCCTCCAATATTCATTAGAGGAATTAGTGTAAAGGATATTCAAAAACATTTTCAAAACTTACCTACTAACCTAAAAATAAAATTTGTTAATTGTAATGGTAATCGAGTCAAACTCTTTGTGAACGACATTGATTTCCATAAAAAACTTATATTGGAGCTTAGAGATTTAGGAGCAGAAGCATATTCATTTGCACCAAAGGAAGTGAAAAAAGCAACGATTCTCTTGAAGGGTATTGACTCCAATTTTTCCACCGAGGAAATATTGGATGCACTCTTGGTTGAAACCAACAAAGAAATTGATATAGTAAAGGTGTCCCCTTTCACAACCCCTAAATCCAAAAGAGACAACAAGTCCCTAAATATATTCGTTGTTCACTTAAAAAATAGTGCGCAACTAGAAAAATTAACAAAAATTAGATATATTCTTTATCAAAGAGTCTCTTGGGAAAAACTAAGAAAGAAAGGAGTAGCTAGGTGCTATCGCTGTCAACGATTTGGGCATGGTAGCGATTATTGCACTAGCCCCATAATTTGTGTTCTCTGCAGCGGCAGGCATGATCTCGCAAATTGCCCTGAGGTTGCGAAAAAAAAAGAACAGGGTACTGAAATTATCCCAACTTGTGCTAATTGTGGTCAGAATCACACTGCTAGCTATAAGGGGTGTACAAAATACATCAATTATACAAAGAAAAGGGAACAACTCAAACAGAGAACAAAGGAAGTCATTAATGTGAGAAAGCATTTTGTTAATAAATCTGTTAACAATTACGTTAAAGGTAACATTTCTTTTGCAGACATGGCTAAATCTGGTCTACAAAATATCAAAATGTCGTCTAATCACACCCAAGACGGAGATAATTCAATCTCTACTAGCTCGGGAAATAACGTATTTCAAAATTTCTTAGAAGAAGCTAATACGCTTTTTAACCGCCCTTTTTCTGAACTAATTAAAGAAATTAGACAATTTTGGCCAAAATACTTGAAATTGAATTCAAGAGATGAAAAAATTACAGCTTACTTACAATTCCTCACTTCAATCGTAGTATGAACTACCGTAGTGCCTGCTACCAAAACAAACAGCTTAGGATTGTGGCTCAGAATGTCAATTCAATAGTGTCACATGATAAAAGATTAGGTCTTGAGCATGAATTGAAAAGGTTAGACCCGCTGGCATGTTTTATATCTGAAACTTGCCTGAAACCGAGACACAAAGTGACCATAGATGGTTTTCATATTATTAGGAAAGATGACGGTAGGGGAACGGCTATCTGCCTGAGAAATTCTATCAAATACAAAATCATTAGTGAAAATTTTCAATTTATTTCAGCGTGTTTGGTAGAAATTAAATTCAAAACATACACTACTGTGAAATCTTTGCTTTTCGGAGCTATCTACGTTCCCTGCAACGTTGGTCAGGCCCTTAAGAGAGATTTAGATAAAATTTATAACCTAAGTAGGAATTTTGATTACTGCATCCTTGGAGGAGACTGGAACTCTAGACACAGCTTTTGGAACGATTCAACCTGTAATTTGAATGGACAGGCTTTACATTCTTGGCTTTTCAGTGGACTGTATTTAGATTTGGACGTTATTCCCCCAAACAGCCCAACTTTTCCAAGAAGTTCCTCATATCTAGATCTATTTATAGTATCAAATTCTATAAGAGATGGAACAGGCGACTTCAATATAAGCAGCTGCTCAACAATTCCCTCCGCTTCGGACCATTTTGGTATTCTTCTTGAAATCTCCTGTCAGCATTTCGACCCTTTTAAAGTAAACCTTCCCAAGTTCAGAACTTTTGAACAAACTAATTGGGCTAACTTCAATAAAGATATGAGCAGCGATCTCAATAAAATAGAAATCTCACATGACAGAAATCTGCTGAACTCTGAAATTGATGAGCTTATTATAGATGTTGAAGGTGTCATTGATAGGTGTGTCAATAAACACTCTAGATACGTTGACCTATCAAAATCTAGATATAAATTTATCTCCGAAACTACTATCAAACTCATAAAGATTAGAAACTCTTGGCTTAGACAACGAAAAAGAATTTTTCACAGAAACCTCAACAGAACAAATAACGACTATAAGGAGCTAAGTAGTCGCATTCATTGTCTCAGTAAAATTATCAAAGATAGAACAGCGGTGGAAATGAACAAGTTCTACTCAGAAAGATTGCAAAAAATCAAACCATCTCCTCACTGCTTTAAAGAAATTGACAGGATTTCTGGAAGAAAGTTACTAGGCCCAAATATCGAAAAGGATGAGCTCACTTTCAAAAATCAAAAATTGATTGACACTGATGAAAAACTAAAAGCTTTCGAGGACTTCTATAAAGATATTTATAATGAAAAAAACCCCATATCTGATACAAGTCTCTATACTGAAGTTGTTCATTCGGTCGAAAAATTCTCCTTTGATAATAATAACACCCACATAACAAATTTCAGTTCCCATAATCCGGCAACTAATCCGAATTCTCAGGCGAATACCTTTCTTAGTAGCGAGCAGATAGAATATACGAGAAAAGTAGTTATCAATAGGAAGAAATCTTCAGGCCTCGACAACATTTCAAATTTTATTCTAAGAAAATATCCCAGAGAACTAGACTCAGTACTTGCTATTTTATTCAATAACTGCATAAATAACGGCTACTTTCCTAGCAGATGGAAGATAGCGAAGTTAATTCCTATACCCAAAAAACAGAATACGTCTCATATAGAGGACTTTAGACCCATCTCAATGCTCTCAAATATTGGCAAGCTATTTGAAATATTTATTTCACAAAATCTCGACCACTTCTGCGAAGTTAACCACATAATACCGCACAACCAATTCGGTTTCAAAAATTTCCATTCAACAGAAAACGCCCTACTCTATGTTACGGATTCAATTATAAGGAATCTAAGAAATAAAAAATGTACCTTGGCTCTTGATCTTGATCTGGAGAAGGCATTCGACAGCGTGTGGAGTAAAGGTCTTATATATAAACTTTTGAAAATCAATTGCCCAAAATTAATTATCAGACTAATTTGTAGCTTTCTAAATGATAGATTTCTCACTATTTCTATTGGTGAGAAATTTTCTAACTTAGTCCCTGTGAGATCTGGCGTTCCTCAAGGTTCTGTTCTAGGACCAAAACTTTTTAACATCTTCTTATATGACTTCCCATTCAGAAACTCAAGAGGTGCTGAAATCGGAGCTAGTCTTTATGCAGACGACACCATTATTTTTGTCGCTGATGATAAGCCTTTCAAAGCACTAGAGATTCTCCAAAGTTACATTCCCGACCTCATTGCTTACTACGAAAAATGGGGCATAAAACTCAATGAAAGTAAGAGCTCATTGATTTGCTTTAGGAACTCTTACGGTAGAGGACACAGGAACACAGTTAAGGAGAGTAAAAACCTTCATCTATGCCTGAACGGCAATAACGTTCCTCTTACTACTAGCATCAGATATCTGGGTATTAATTTACACCACAAATTTCTTTTTAACCCACATGCAAGAGCAATGCTTAGAAAAGTACAGTATGCTACATCCATTTTAAGGCCTTTACTAAATTCCAAAGTTGTCCGAGTTGAAACTAAACTCTTAATATATAAGACCCTAATTAGACCAATTGTGGGTTATAACTTCTTGACTTGGTTTACTATCTCACCGAGCTTAGCATCTGAATTAGAAAAATTTGAAAGAAAAATTCTCAGACATTGTCTTGGCAAATTCCGCAGGCCCAATAAAAAATGGTATCCTACTAAACGCATTTACTCTGAGTCTAGAATGACGCCCTTAATAAATTATTTAATAAACTCATCTAAACGGTCCATAGAAAGAGCAAAAAATCATGTTAACCCAATAATAAGAGGAATATTTGAAGATAACATAAATAATTCAGTTTTAGACAACTACTATATCTCGCCCATAAACATAGCAAATGCAAATTCTGCAATACTCTTCGACCCTTCA
The DNA here is from genome assembly GCA_951394055.1 of Villa cingulata. Lineage (NCBI taxonomy): Eukaryota > Metazoa > Arthropoda > Insecta > Diptera > Bombyliidae > Villa > Villa cingulata. The sequence continues at coordinate 22,072,316 of OX596022.1, read as the reverse complement.
AATCTATCGATGAAATTTTACGAGAATGTCGTTCAAGGTAGAAACAATAGAGGTTAATTCGATTACCAAATAGGTAATAGGTAGTACATTTTAATTAAATATCACTTGCAAAAATTAGGATAAGGTAGATTTAAGAATTAAAAAAACAAAAAAAAAAAAAAAAAACAAAAAAAATTGACAAAGGATATTATGTAATTGTCATACACATACATACATTATATCCAAGCTTTTATCTCTTTTAACTGTGATAATTTAGTAAATAAGTATCTTTCTTTCTTTTTTTTTTTTTTTAAGTAAAATATTTCAATATTCAAAATTAGTTTATTCTAGAATTAAGATGCAAGTGATATTCAATATTCAAAACAAGTAAGAATTCTAATAATTAACGATAACTGACTACATATGGAAGTCAAGTAGATTAGTGCCGGGAGCAAGCACGACTAAGTTAGTTCGTAAGTGCTAAGTTAAAACTGATAATGTAATATACATGACATAATGCATTATAATATGCACATTTGTACTTTAAGTAAGTCTAAGTAGATGTAAGCAGGACATATTTATACAGTCAGCTATATGTATTATTCTCATTTATGTATTAATTTTTTTAAACATAAGTATTTTATATTATATATTTTTTTATGTATTAAGACTCAATAAAGTATACTGAAAATACTGAATACTGACTTTTTATGTGCATATAATAAATATATATGGTATACGAATGTGCAGGCCTGCAATAAAATGAATCTTTTTTTGGTGTAAGTACCACTCTAAATGGACAGTTCTACGAATTTGTAATTAGTATACCTTTGCTTGAAGAGAACACTATAATTTAAATTAAATTAAATGTCCTGTCTAGGAATGGGGATCAATAGAAGCGAAGAAAACCTAATTTGAGCATATACTATATAGTGAATGAATTAAAAGAATGCTTAATGGCAATCCTTTATTATTTTCTGTATAAGGAATGTGGATTATTTTTTAAATACATATACATATTTAATGTTACCCATTATTAATAAATTTTAGATGATCCAACAAATGGTTTTTTGGAATAAAACTTGGATCAAACACAATTCAATAATAAACTAATTCAATAATTAAACATATACTTTTACCAGTACAGTGGATAAATGTCAATTGAACTTTCCATTTATCTATAGATAAGCATTTTAACCTGCAGAAATCATGAAGTTAATATAACCTATTGATTTATCTATAGATTAACTTATCAAACGTTTGTGAAACGCAAAATAGGCTTAAACTTGAGATTTATTCTATGGATAGCGAAAGCTTTGGAATAAATAATTTATCTATTCTTTATGAAACTGGGCCTAAGTAAATTAGATATAATTTATATGTATAGGTATTAGATATTAATTAAATTAATCTAGAATGGCAAAATTAGTATTTAAAGTTTGGAATGCAGATCGGCAAAGATAATACAGTCCTACTAGATGAACCATTTCATTTTTTTTATTTAAATGTTTGTATGTTTGCCAAAAATAAAGATCGAAAAAGTTTTTCGAAATAATATCGAAAAAGCGCGAAAGTTTACAATTCAGGAGGGATGTAAATATGAGAGAAACATAAGAATATTTATATAGAAGAATTAGTTTGTGAGTTGCATGACTGGTTTATTAAATTTTATATGGTTTTGAGTGGTACCATGACTTATTTGGGGTGCGTTCATGAACATTACTTTAACCATAGTCATGGTATAGTATAGTTTAAGCAAAGTTACGTATGTTATACTACAGCCATAGTTATGTTAACTTCAAGTAGTTTTTGAACGCGATTTTTACCATAGTAGTAGCAATAAATTGTCATTCAGCTGTCGTGTCAAGTTTACAAAATTTTCAAAAAAATTTTTATATTTATAATTATTATATTTTTTGTTTGTCAAAAATTAATTTTTAAACAAAATAATTAATACAATTACTTTTTTTAAATAAATAAAATTGAAATTTTCACAATTCACAACACAAAATTAAATGACAAACGATTTTTTTATTGTCAATGTCATTACCACTTAAAGGTTTACTATCGTTACTATCGTTAACCATGCTCTCGAGCAGGGTTAATTTTTGACATCAAATAGTTAAATATTTACTTTAGTACAGATGTTTATGAACGCTAAAAAGTTATGTTGGTAGTTATGTTTTACTACACCACTCCCATTCTGAACGACAAATGATAACTATAGTTAACTATAGTAACGTTTATGAACGCACCCTTGAAATGATATTATACTTGAATAAGTAAAAATAAATGGATATTTTGTACGCAAATGCTTTATGAATGCAACAATTGACAATAGGGCTGGTTTCCAAATTATTTTTTATTGCATTGATTTGATAGTCGTATTTAATATATGAATGAGTTGAGAAAGGGTGTATTTCATATTTTATGTATTTTTAAATATGTATGTATGTGTTGTTTTGTTAATATGCCTTGTCGCGTGCTATTTATGCTCTGATATAAATTACTACTATTCTTCTAATTGAAATACATAAATATACAATTGTATTTATATCAAAGACCATATAAATATATACATTTATATAGTGTTTGGTTATATCTATGTATTACTTGTATAGATCTACATTATTTTCTGATGTAGGATTGTAGAATATTTGGCAACCGAGGTTTTTACGTATAAATACATTATAATTACTGTAACATTTATATGGTCTTTGATTATATGTATTACTTGCAAAGATCTACATTATTTTCTGATGTAGGATTGTAGAATATTTGGCAACAGAGGTTTTTACATAAGCATACTTTACAATTACTGTAGCATTATACCAGAGATACTATATAAATACATAAAAATATGTTTTTACATAGTATCACAGATCAGACACCCTTATCTGTGATAGTATATAGTATCTTTGATTATACATAATATATGTGTGTAAGATATGTTTTGCAAAGAATTTATTTTAATATATTTTATAATAGCAAATTACAATTTAAGTTTTAATTTAAGTTTTACCTCCTCCACCGAATATAATATTAAAACGACTGTCTCTTGACTCAAAATTACATCTTCTAATCTTAATTGAACTAACTGGATTTAACAATCAATGTACAAAATACGAAAAAATCATCCGATGTTACATTACAATAGTATTTTGAATATTATTTATTACAATAGCAGGTAGGTACATATTTTATATTTCAGAAATACCAAATATGGTCCGATATTACAGTATCAATTATTATCAATATATTATAAGGTATAGTATATTGAATATTATGCATTACAATAGCAGGTAGGTACATGTTTTATATTTCAGAAATACCAAATATGGTCCGATATTACAATATCAATTATTAACAATATATTATATTATATTAGTATAGTATATTAAAAGTAAGTACATATAGTAAATGAATCCCACAATCGGCCGTCCTGACAATTCCGCCTCCTGGATGAATTAATTCTGTACATCATCGTCCAGACTTTGGTCTATATCAGCATCGTTATAATCGTCTTCATCACTCGTATTATCGTTATTCAGCCAGAGCTTCATTCTATCTGCACTGCTGGTAGTTGTGTTTGGTCCTTCGTGTTCCCCTTCTTTTTGTACCGTATACCGATCGAATCCTTTGACTCTTTTTACTCGATAAGGTCCCAAGAACTTCGGTCGTACCTTCAAGCCCGTACCAAACTGCACTCGTTCGATTGCTACCAAATCTCCAACATCATATTTCGTTGCTGTCTTGCGATTTCGATTGTAGTATCGACTATTTTCCTCCTGGACCTTTGCAATGTCCTTTCGTGCTTGTTCTCTTTGTTCCATTCTCGTATCTTTAAAATTTCTGATATACTCTTCTTCGATTATTCTTGATAGACGAATGTCGTGATTATTTCTCATGTCGACTCTAACTAGTAGTTTGAACGGAGATGTGTTTATAGCTCGATGATAGGTTGAGTTCAAAATCTGCTGCAGTGATTTAACATGAGTGTACCATTTTTCAGCATCATCAATGGACAATTTGGTAAGCGCCTCAATGACAACAGAATGCAAACGTCCGACCTGTCCATTATTTCTTGGAGTTCCTACAGTTATAAAGCACATTTTAATGTCGCGTTCTTCACAATAGCTTTTGAAGTGATTTGAGATGAATGCTCCGCCTCTATCGGTAATAACCCTTTCAGGATAACCAAATGTCTCCGAAATTACTTCCATCTTCTATACTACTTCCTCTGAACTTAATGTTTTGTTCGGAAATAACCAACAAAATTTTGTAAATGCATCTACCACTGCAAAGATGTTGTTGAATCGTCATTCAACATTTTTTAATCTGAAAAAAAAAGAGAAAAAAAAAAATAAAAGTTATTAGAAATTATAATAATTAATAATAATAATAAATAAACCAAAACCATAAACAAATACACAAAACAGAACAACACAAAAGTAAACAAACAGCATAACCAAAAAACATATTACACAGAATTATGCACAATCACAAAATTATTTACAAACATAAAACAAATAAAACTATTCACACTGCACAATACAATTTAAACACATATAAAATATAATTAATTAATAACACATATCACAAACACTTATCACAAAAATAATTACAAATTAAAAATATTACACACAATTTAACTATCACAGTATTATAATATTTGACATATTATAACAACACAACACAATTTCTATCACGACACAACAATATGAAAAACAAAACATCACTTACATATTACCATTTACCAGTTGTTCCAATTTAATGAATGATCATTGTCAAATAGGAGCTGAATTACCAGTACCAATAGAGTTATTCACAATCACCATAAAATGTCATTCGAATTACCGGACACAATTTGAAAAAAAAACGGTTTTATAAAAAGGACGAGTACATGAGATAAATAGTAGAACATTTCAACAACGGAGAAAAAGAAAATTCCAGAACCGCGAAAAATTAGTATATGAAGGGTTGCGATTCGCAGAAAAATTTGTCTTTTGCGATTACCTGACTATATTGTCGTACTGAGACTGAACCAGGGAAACCAAAAGATCACCTCATCAGCCGGGACTTATTGAGTCCTAAAAAATCTAGCGTATTGAGCTAGTAATTAGAGAAAAGTTAGGAATTTCTGTAAAAATACTTAGAATTTTTACAGAAAATAGGGAAACGTCGAATTAAATCATCGTCAAAAAATACTTAAAAAAATTTCTTATACAGAAATTTTCTAACACTTAGAGCCGGAATTTATCATCGTAAAAACACTTAGAAAATCTTTCTTACAAAATTTTCTAATACTTCGAGCCGGATCATCGAAAATTGTTAAAGTTGATTTTTAAAAAAAAAGACTTTTTACAAAATTTTCTAATATTTAGAGCAAAAATTCATCATTGTTAAACTTAGAAAATTTCTTGGACTTAGAAATTTTCTAAAGAAACATCGCAGAAAAATATCATCAAAAAAAACTTGAATTATTTTGGAAATTAAAATTCCAACGAGACAGTGAGAAATATTTTCATCTCGACAGTCATCAATTCCCGACGGCAATCTTCAGTTCGCATAACGATTTTTTTGAAACTTTAAAAATTCAAGCAGTCATTGTTTAATTGGTTCGTCATCGTTATATTCAGCAGCAGTTCTTCAATCAACATAGTTTCTATAACGCCATCTATTCGTGTAGGTCGACCTATACCAACGAATAATTAGTTAATTAATATTTAATATTTAAGAATATATGCAAAATTTATAATTGAAGTTGATATATTTCATTTGCATAAATTCATAATTTTGTTTCGATTGTAACATATTTCGTTAAATTTATTTGCATAATTATTGTACATGAAATATATAAAATTTTGCTTTAATTATAATTTTGTACATTTGTAAATTCAAAATTTGTTTTGATTTGTAAAAAATTAATTGCATAACTATTTCCGGTCTAATTGAAATATTATCATATAATTGAAAATATTGGATTTTTCATTGAATTAAATTTATTTGAAATCTAAATACATATTAATTTAAGGAATTCATAATTGTTTTGTAATTTAGTTTTAAGATACTGGATTGTTAGACTTAAGAGAATATATATGAATAAAATTTGTAACGTAAATTGAAAAACATTGTGTTTTTATTTTATTAAAAAAATTTTGAACCGGCACCTTTTCTAATTAATGTTAAATTGAAAATAATTTTATATTATATTTTTCGGTGGATTTAACATTTGGTCCTTCGACCCGGATAAAATAGAAACTCAATTTTCTTCAATTTATAGATAGACTACATTGATTCTATTCTATAAATTCGCTGAAAGATGACAACGTCAACGAATTGATAGAGACTTCCCGTGGAATGTGGAACAACTTTCTACAACGAATGTCAACGAAATAAAAGAAAGTGATTATAACGTTGACATTTGACGTTGTAGAAAGAAGAAGACCACATAAAAAAATGTAAAGAAAGTGGTGTCAATACAATGTTACAGGTAAGTATGTGACAAATTATTTTAATTACAATTATTTTATTTTAAATTAATTAATTTATTAATTAAATTTTTTTTTCTATTTTAGGTGGTGCAGCTTTTCCAACACGACCCCCCGTTTGAAGGCTCAAAGTTCCGACTGAGCCTTTAGATTGTCCAGACGTCACTGATAGGCCAGGATTACCTGAAAAGAAAAGAAAAGAAAAACAGGCTTCCCGCAGTGAAAAGTTCTAGACAAATAAAATAAAAGCAATAAAAGAAAAGGCTCACTGGATCGGAACCAGGAGAAGTGAGGAAAGGAAGAGTTCGGGTGTGATACCTTAGATTGTGGCGGGAGCTAAGCGATCGCGATGGACAACACTTGTGCGGTTGGATGTCTGATGTTTTATCCGATAGACTACGTCGGTGACCAGCTCAATTAGCCCCAATTGAAAGGGATTAGCCTTAGCAGACAGGTCGTATCTCCGGCTCGCTAAGTCCAATTGAGTTCGATTAAAGGCATGGACTTTAGTGAGCCTCTCCTGAAGGTTTTTGACGTATTCTGGCAGCTCTACATGATGGTTGCCAGGAGGATTTTCAGTTGATAGTTGGATGGGTAATCGGAATTCCCTCACTAGGTTTAGAAGACCGGGGGTTCGTTGAGTAGACTTTTGTACAGCACACCGATAAGAGAGAAGAAGGAGAGGCAGATAGGTGTCCCAGTCTCTTTGGTGTTCACTAACGTACTTCGAGAGATAGTCCAAGATGGTCCTGTCAAATCGTTCTACTAGACCATCACTCTGGGGGTGCAAGGCAGTGGTCCGAGTCTTTTCTATTCGGAAACGACGCAAAACCTCAGTAAAGACCGCGTACTCGAAGTTTCGCCCTTGATCTGAGTGTAGCTGTCTACAAAGCCCGAATCGCGAAAAGACTTGACTCACCAATGCTTCTGCCACTGTTTCCGCGGTCTGGTCAGGAATAGCCATGGCCTCAGGCCATTTGGTAAAATAGTCCATAAGCACAAGTTGCCAGTCTTCGTTGCAGGTAAAGGCCCCAAAATGTCTACAGCAACCCGTTCGAATGGTGTTCCAGAGTTCCGAATTTGCAAAGGTGCCTTCCTTTTCGGGATGGCTCCTTTGCGCTGCTGGCAAGTCGGGCATCGGAGGCAATATTCGCGAACACTAGCCCAAAGGCCGACCCAGTAGTACCTGAGGCGGACCTTCGCTAGAGTCTTGTCGATGCCGAAGTGACCTCCAGCAGGGCTGTCGTGTAACTGCTGCAACACCTCAAGTCGGTGACATTCCGGCACCGGTATCTGCAACTGACCGTCCGGGTTGGTGGACTTCCTGCAAGCCACTCCGTCCTTAATTACCAACGAGGAGAACATTGCCCAATAAGCCTTCAACGATGGTGAAACAGAGCTAAGGGTTTCAGCGGCTGGTCTTTCGCCGGCGCTTAGCCACTGGCGGACAGTCTGTAGATCCGGATCGCCTTCCTAGAGCTGACTCACATCGATGGCTTGCACCGTTGAGGTCCTTATGAGGAGAGACTGTTTCTCCTCGAGTCGACTACAGTACGCACAGGAAGTTACTGCGCAAGGCCTTCGGGACATCGCATCTGCGTTACCATGACTTCTTCCGGCGCGATGATGAATTTCAAAGTCGAATTCCTGAAGTCGTTCTAGCCAACGGGCGACTTGACCTTCAGGTTCACGAAAATTCATCAACCACCTTAAGGAGGCATGGTCGGAACGCAGTAGGAATCGACGTCCCAGAAGGTAAGGCCGAAAATGAGCTACTGCCTTCACGACCGCCAATAGCTCTTTTCGGGTAACACAGTAATTAATCTCAGGTCTACTGAGCGTTTTACTGTAGTACTCGATGACCCTCTCTTCGCCATCTTGGAGTTGCGACAGGACCGCTCCCCGAGCATACTGACTGGCGTCGGTGTCCAAAATAAAGGGATCGTCATAATTCGGTTGGGCAAGTATAGGTGCTACGGTCAATTTCTCCTTGAGGGTAGCAATAATGCTAACTCACACTCCTCCGACCAACTGAATTTGGCAGACTTCTCAGTCAGTCCCGTCAAGGGTTTAGCAATGGCGGAGAAATTTTTCACGAAGCGCCTATAGTATGCGCACAATCCGAGAAAAGATTGAATGTCTTTCTTGCTGCGGGGAGTGGGCCAGCCTCTGACAGCTTCAATCTTTTCTGGATCGGTCGATAATCCTTTATCCGAGATCACGTGTCCCAAAAATTTCAACTCCCTACGACATAGATGGCACTTCTTCGGCGAGAGTTTTAGATTAGCTTCTTGGAGGCGCTGAAACACTACTCGCAGATTGGACAAAAGTCCCTCGAAGGTCTCGGAATGGACCAGCAAGTCATCCAGGTAGCCCAAAGAAGTGGTATAGGGTATGTCGTGGAGGACTATTTCCATCAGACGTTGGAAAGTGGCAGGAGCATTGGTTAGACCGAAAGACATAACGTTAAATTCGTAAAGACCCGAACCAATACTGAAGGCGGTTTTCTCCTTGTCGGCAGGATGCATTTCTACTTGAAAGTATCCTGAAAGTAGATCCAAGGAGGCAAACCACCTAGATCTGCCCAGAGCCTCCAGATGAGGTCCATTCTCGGAAGTGGATAAGAATCCTTCTTGGTCACTTCATTTAGGCGTCTGTAATCTATACAGAAACGAAGTGACCCGTCTTTCTTCTTAACCAGGACTACCGGCGAGCTCCAAGGACTCGTAGAGGACTGGATGACACCTTGCTCCTTCGTCTCTCTCACCATTTCCTGTTGGGCAGGTTCTAAACCTTCGCTGCTTTTAGAAAAAGATCTTGTAGGGCAGGGGGCAGAACAGGGGAAGTCACTCGAATTTCATTACACAGGAGAGTGTAATCGGTGTCCAAATAGGCAACAGGTAGGTGGCTAGATAGGATAACGTTTTGAGAGACGTTGGAAATCCTAGCCCAAACCTGGCCATTTGAAACACGCGATATAGAAGGCATCATACTAAGTTGTTCTGGCAACAAGGAAGAGGCTGAGAGGAGGACATCCTTGTTCAGCACCAGAGAAGTATGAAGGGGTGTAATTATCTCCTGGAAGGGTTGAAACTCGAGGGACTGTAAAGTTCTTGCCAGGAAAGAAGAAGAGTGATGCAAGGCAATCGACTCTTCCTGTAAGTGGAGGAGATCTTTTTCTAAATCAAGAATGCAGCCGTACTGTTTTGGGAAATCCATACCCAGAATGCAGTCGTCATGGATTTCCGCGAAATAGGTTAAGTGTTTGACCGAAAAGCGGCCTACTGTTATTTGAATTAGAACTTTACCTTCGACGGGGATGGTCTCACCAGTGACGCTTTGTATAGTAGCATAGGATGGTAGGACTTCCACCGCACAAGGGCTTCGTTGTAGGACTCGGTGGTGTATGTCGTTCTAGTAGCTCCTGTATCCACAATCATCATTATAGGTATGTCATTGACAGTGCCATGGACGCTAAGGTTAGGTCCAGTAGAGAACACTGTAATGGGGATTGCGATTGGGGCTGATTCTTCCACCAACTCTGGCCCCAAAGGGTCAGTGGAAACTAGTTTAAATCTGTCGTAAGTAAGTGGGAGGCAGAGTTGGAGGCAGACAAATCAGAAGTACCGCAATTCGATGGCCGAGACTCTTCTTCCGATGGTTCATAGTCCGGTTTGTCGGCACTGGAAGGCTGAGGGGTGACTTGGCGTTCGGTTTAGGAGGGCTATGTGACCTAGAAAGGTGTGCAAAGGACTTTTGGATGCACTTAGAAAAGCTAGGTAACCTAGAAGGGTATGCAGAGGACTTGGGTATGAACTTAGAAGAGCTGGGTGGCCCATTAGACTTTCCAGATGACTTGCAGTTTGGCTTGGAACGGCTGGGCGACCCAGTAGAATTGCCGGATGGTTTTGGGATTGGCCTGGCAGGACTAGTTGACCTAGTAGGCTGTGCAGATGCCTTGGGCTAGTATCAGAAGGTAGGCAGCACGGATGGCTTGGGGCTAGTGTCAGATGACCCAATAGGCTGCACAGGTGATTTGGGGATTTTCTCAGAAGTACGAGATAATCCAGAAGACTTGCCAGATGATTTGGGGCTTGTCTCAGAAGGGCGAGATGGCCCAGCAGGGTTGCCTGATGGATTAGGGCTTGTGTTAGGAGTGCGAGATGACCCAGCAGGGTTGCCAGATGGCTTGAGGCTTGGCCCAGAAGGCTGCAAAGACGAATTGGGGATTTGTTTGGGGCAAAGAGATAAGTCTGTCTCAGATGGATTCAACCCCTCCTCGTGTTGCAATTTCACATTAGTTGCTCGAGGGGTACGAGAGCTAGAAACCACATCGAAAACTACCTTGTGCCCCTGTCTCAAACAAAGTTTTCCCTCGTCCTTGGATACGCAGTCTTTATGGACGAAAACCTCCTGTTAGTTGTCATCTCGCACAATAAACCCAAAATTTTTAGAAGGGTTAAAGAATTTTACTTGCCCTGTGACCCCTGTGGCAATCACTTCAGCAGTAGATGGAGTGTCTTTAGGGAAGGGTCCAGCTCGCACTCCTTCAAACTGGACCGGTGGCTTTTCCCGAAGGTGCTTTGCTATTATTTGGGGACTCATGGACAACTACCTGGTTTGCTCTTGCCCCTTTTCGGCTAATTCGGGTCGCATCTCGACTGGCCTCCATTTGGAAAGCTAGGGCCAATGCTTCCTCCAAACATTCTGGGGCTGCATGTCTGACCCTCTGTTGGATGTCCAAATCCGCTTTGCCATCCACAAACTGTCCCAAAGCAATTCTGTCGCGAGTGGCCTCTGGGCAGTCAGGGAAAGCGAGGTATACCAACCTCTGAATATGCGTGGCAAAATCAGGTAAAGGTTCCTTGTCTTTTTGGAGACGTCCGCGCAGTTGGATGTGAGCCACGGACTGACGGTATTGCATACTAAACCTCCTATCCAAGGCCTGATCTAGAAGGTCATAGTTGTCCTGGACAGCTCTAGGTAGGGTTTCATAGTTGGCCAGGGCTGTACCCGTTAGGTGTGGTGCTAACTCTAGGGCCTTGAACTCTCCAGGCCAGGCCAATTTGCCTCGACACAGCCTCGAAATGGGGCTTGTAGCTCTGCCATGGCTCACGGCCATCAAACTCCTTGGGGGACACTCTCATAAAATGATGCCCTGAGCCCATCATAACTCTGCTGCTGGTTACGCATGGTTGCCCAAAATGTACGCTGGACCTGCGTTGACTAGGCCAGGAAGCATGATTGGTAAGGGGTACATTTTGGGCAGGGTTGTGCGGGTCAACATTCTCCCCTACTACCTCATACCGCTGTCTGGGTTGATTTTCTGGCTCTATTTGGAAGCCTGCCACAAACCTGGATTGCCGATTTGAACCACGGGTTAGAAAAGCATACCCTGTCTTTACAGGTAGTGACGGAAAGTCAACTTCTGGTCCAAGGGATACTTCGTTAGGGACCACATGGCTAAAAGTTTGATTGATAATAGGGATGGCAGCTAAATCGTGTCCAGAATTTCGTCGGGTAGAAGTTGGAACTTCCCTGGTGGATGGAAAGACAGGAGCGCTTTCTGTGCAGAGTGCAGGGGCAATAGATGTTGGTATGACATTGGGAGTGCACACAGTCTCAGATAGAGTCATTTGTTGTAGCATTGTTGAAAAATTGGACTCAACAGTGCTAACAGGAACAGTTGGCCTCGCTCTGACAGCCTCAGGCGTAGGTAGACTAGCTAAACGCTCGGGTTCATCCAACCTTATAGCACTTGCTGCTTGTTGGCTCTGTTCTAGTTGAAAAATCAAAATGTGGGAAACACCCTGTAACGATTACACACTATACGCGTACAATTACTGGTTTTGCTTGCAGACAAGAAAATAATCACCCTTTTATGGAACAGTCTGTGCAACACTGTAGTGGAAAATGTGCAAACAGGAATATCTAAATTAAAGAATAACAAAGGGTGTACAATGAAGGAAGTAAAATTCAAAAGTTGTTACAAGTAAAAAGATGAACAACAGTCTTAAGGAGGAAGAAAGAAAGTTTGATAACAGGAAGAGAGTGGTACACTTTATGTGCACAAAATAGGTAGAAATTTCTACTAAAATAAAGCACTATAAAGAAAGGGACCACCTGTTACAAAAGAAAGTAGGCCTTTTGAAACAGAAAAGGTGTGGCAAACTTTATATGCAGCAAAAAAATCGAAATTTCTATTTTAGTAACGATAAAGAGAGGAACCACCCTGTTAACAAACAAGAAAAATGATCTTCGTTAAGACTGAAGAGATTATTTACTTGTAACAAAAGGAATTTAGGGCACCCTGCAAAGCATTAAACACCCTGTAAAATAAAAATAAGAAAACGAACCACTGTGTTACAAAAAAAAAGAAAAAGTAGTCTACACAAAGACTAAAATTTATTTGTAACCAGAAAGATTGGTGTCACCCTGTAAAATTCAATTTTATAAATAACTGTTTTCATATAACCTTGGTTGAACTATGTACTACACGTGTATTAATGTATAACAAAACACGTGTATAACAAAAGAAAAGAAGTAAAAAAATGAACTACACGTGTTTTATAGAACGTTGCCCACAGAACAACCAAAATTATACAAAAAAATAACAAAAAAAAAAGAAATTAATGCACTGCACTTTTTTATAATTGCACCCTTTTCTTTTACATACAAAAAAAAAACACAATATCTAGTTATACTGGAACTTCATAATATACCTCAAGTGTCCCTACTATAACTTTTATGTACTGTGCTTTTCAAGTACATAAAAAAAATTTATGCGAAAAAAAAAATTTGTAAAATTTGTAAAAATGGTAAAAGGGAAAAAAAGGAAGAAAAAGGGTAATACGATCAGGTGGTGGTGGTAGGATCTTATTTCTAAGATCAATCGGAGCACCCCACACTTGACACCAATGTTGGAAAAATGTTTGCAGACTTTTCCTACTTTCAAACCCCTTTTTTTTTATAGAAATTCTACAGAAGTAGAAAAGGAGTTAAAAGTTTTATATAAAATAAAAAGAAAAGGAAGAAAGGAAAGGAAAGGTTAAATTGGGGGCCGAGCGGAGCCCTAAAAGAGGGATTTTTAATAAAATAAAAGAATTGACTTACCCTTTTCTTTTTCATTAATGTTGCCCCTTTTTTTATAAAATAAAATAAAACTATTTGTTTCTTCATACAAAAAATTTATTTTTTATTTTTACAAAAAAACGAATTAAATTAATTCACAAAAAAGGTTTAAATAAATTAAATTTTATTTAACTAAAATGAAAAAAAAATTTAAAAACTCAACTCAACTTAAAAAGAATAACTCAATTAACTAACTCACTGTATAGTGACGACAGCATTCATATACCTGTCGTCACATACAAAAAAAAAGAATCGATCTTCTGGAAGTTTCTATCAATTCGCCGAAAGATGACAACGTCAACGAATTGATAGAGACTTCCCGTGGAATGTGGAACAACTTTCTACAACGAATGTCAACGAAATAAAAGAAAGTGATTATAACGTTGACATATGACGTTGTAGAAAGAAGAAGACCACATAAAAAAATGTAAAGAAAGTGGTGTCAATACAATGTTACAGGTAAGTATGTGACAAATTATTTTAATTACAATTATTTTATTTTAAATTAATTAATTTATTAATTAAATTTTTTTTTCTATTTTAGGTAGTGCAGCTTATCCAACAATATAATTAAATTGAAAATAAAAATAGTGTAATATAAAAGCATAATAATAAAACTTATAACCCAATAATTTATAATACGAAATATTATTGAACGAGGCGATAATAATAAAAATAAAAATTTAAATATGGAATCTACATTGAATCATCATCACTATCGACACAGTCGTCAGTACATTTAAAACAATATTAGTGAGAAATTATCACAGAAAACAACTTGGAAGACACAATAATAACCCATCAACAAGACACATCATCATCACCATTAGCATCATAAACATTAGCGCGCCAACGAAAAACAGTAATATGACTGGGCTAATTTTATTTTCTTGTCATTATTAAATATCTACATAGATAATGGACAAACATAACAAAAAAAAAATTGATATTAAAGGCAATTATGTATATACATACATATATAAAATAAAAAAATATGAAAATTCATAGATGAAGAAAATCTTCAATTTTTAAGTAAAAATTCAAAATATTTTATTTAGTAAAAATATTCTTAGTAACATTGTAGTCTACAGGTATAAAATGCATTGTGTCAGAAGTACCATATATATATATATGTATATATATATTTAGTACATAATTATCATCTATATAATGGGTATATGTACGTATTACCAAAGACAATAATAAGATATAGACCGGACAAGTAGAACAAAAAACGGTCACGCTTTTCTATCAACTCCTCAGTGATCTCTTAACTCCTACTTAGCTTTCATGAAAAATTTTTATTTGGAATTTCAAAATTCAAATACAAACGATCAAAAATAACGAAAATTTTTTATTTAAGTTGTAATGTTGTTTTTGTATAATCATATATAAATAAAATAATATACCTTACTTACCACAATTCTATCTACATATTCACCATGCGCATATGCATTGCACCAATTGCACACAGCGACACAGCACAGAGCGACACAGCGACACAGCACACAGCACACAGCGACACAGCACACAGCTTGTACTCGATGATATCTATTATGCTATGCGTGGCTATGCATATACATATCCAACATTTCATATAACTAAGAACTAACAAGAAAGATTATGTGTATTCACTGTGTATGAATGTATACATAATTTAGATATATATATATATATATATTATATATATGATATATTCATGGTGTGTAAATTTATACTATAAAGGAGTATAGTATATGTATGAATATGTACTTGAAATATTTCGAAATCTGACAACTTTGATACTTTATTGTATATTGTAAGTGAAATGAAATTTTTGATTTTGTACAATATTTTGTATGTGCGTTGCGTATGCACATACATATGTAGTACATGCATGTATATGATATTATTATTAAATAGAACATGTATAAGTTCATTGAACTTTTAATTTTTTTTTAAATATATTTTATATCCTTGACGCGATTATATAGACATAAAGTTTGTAATGTGAGGGCATTATTTTTTGTGTGACTGTATTCAGTCACACCATATTTTTCTTCAATACAAATTATGTGTACCTAACAGTACACATAAATTGCACTTTATCTATATAAATGGCATTTTTCGCATTATAATGCTTGCTTACCAAAAAGCATTATAATACAACATTTTTTTTCTTCTTTCTTTCTTTCATAATTCCAACACGCGCATTTGTTTTCTTATTGTCCTATGCACAATGCGCATAAGATAAGAAACAGATGCATATTTTATACGCGTGATTCTTTTATTTTGGCATGTGTATATTTATAATATATACTAATGCAATACATATGCATATTATACAATGCCCTTGATCTAGATTTTTCTCTATCTTTCTTTTATAGAATACACAATGTATAAGTATGAATATTACTCATACATTCATAATTATAATTTCAATTTTAATGGCCGCCCTTATACATGTATTCTAATACAAACAATATGCACATATACATGCGCATTTTATTTAAATTTTATTTAAAATTTTAATGGCCGCGCACGCATACATATATATTCTCTCAATTTTTCCATTATATTTCAATATCTTCCCCATGTTCTCATTAATTCCATTTTCATATTTATTTCACATATCAGACTGTTCCTCAAACGTCAAAAGTTGTATGGCCACCCTAAATGGTTGTTTTCATAGGTTTTTAAATTTCTATGTTTTTATTTCAAAAATTTAAAAATTTTCCATTTATATCATAATTCCTGATCCACTTATAGGTGTTTACAAAGAATTACCACTAATTTAATGTTTAGATGATCCTGTACCTCCTTTCCATTACTTAAATGCAATTTCTTTTAATTTTTCATATATATCCGGTTGTTGACTACACTTGTCCATTTTCTTATCCACCCGATAATACAGTTCATAGTCGATCATATAGGCCAAAGATAATATAGTTCTTCGTCTCAATAGATGTTCTTTTTAGTGTAAGTGGTAATTTTTCCAAAAACGACACACTTACATATATGATAAAGATCGAAAAAGCTTCATCAAAATCAAAAAAGTTTTTCAAAATTTTTCGAATTGCTTTTAGTTATGTACCCTGTACACAATTATAATCATTTCAATAAATTTGTATGACAGTCTGTGTTATAATGGAATTGTTTTTGTAAATCGAGTTATCAAAACTAATTGTGTAGACGGACCATAGTGTTTCGAATTTGTTCTCATTTATTATAAATGTTTGCTCTCACAAATGAAATGAACACCTGTCAATGTTTTGCAGCACTAAACAATACACAATGCTATTTAAAATGTACATTTAATTCATATGATATTCCACACATATAAGTGTTATTTATATGTATTTGTATATTTTGAGTATTGAAAATAGAATAAATGAATATCATTGGCTGGAACATATAAATATAAATTTGAACATTTTTGAGAGATTTTGATCATATATATTTATTCTCCATGTATGGTTTATGCTCGTGCACAAGGATATATAAGGATCCATATTGAATTGAAGACGATCTCGTACACATACATACATAAAGCATATAACATGAATAAACAAGTTTGATATAACCAAAGACCGATATATAAAATATATTATATCATGGTATATTATATTGGTCTTTGGTATAACATTGAATGCGATGTAAAAACTAATTCTAATACATACATAATAGGCATGACATAGTCAAAGCTTTCTAGAGGGGTAAAAGCCCTGAAGATATTCTTTGCATGTAGTGGTAAGGAGTCCGATTGAAATGTAAACAAACAAATGTCAGTTTTCATTACTTGTTATAATTTAATGTCATAACATAATATAGTTATAGTACGTGGATTAATTAATTCCTTTAACAAAAATATAATTTATTCGCGAAGTATAGTATAATTAACAAATATTAAAGAATATTAAACTAAAATTAATTGGATTCTGCTTTTGCAAAAGGTAAGTGATAATTTGTGAAAAAAACCAAGTAATTTATAAAAATTTTGTTATCATATTATTAGAGGTTAGGTAGGTATAAGCATTGACTATATAAAAATAAGTACATAATACTATTTTTATATAGTCAGTGTTGGTCAGTGGCATAATTTAGAAGTTATTTTGATATTAATGTGTATTATCAAGGTATTATCTAATTTTGTACTTTTTAATTATATCATAAATTTATGTTTTAATAAATAAATCGGTTATTATTTAGTATTTTTATTTAAATATCATAGCACAATAGTATCAAAATAACCAACTTCCTTATATATTTGAAACATATTTAATGTTTGAATACTTTAATTATTTTAGGTGCTAAATACACAGAATTGGAGTTTCAAAGATGCTGAAAAAGAAATAAAGATGTGAGGAACGTGAAATATATAAAATATAACATTTTTTATAAAATATAAAAAGAAAACATACTATTTCAAGTGTAAGTATACTGTATATATGAAGTTTCTATTATTAGCTATTAGATAGTTTCAAGTTTTAAAAACTTTGATTTGTAATATAGTTTTTCTAAATCGATTTATTTAAAATTCAAAGAGTAAAAATAATAACTAATATACATATAATTAATAATAATTCTTGTTATGTTTGCTCTTGTTATGTTTATTTTTGCCACGTTTATTCTTTTTTGTGTTAATTTTTTATGTTTATTTATTATTTTACTTTAATTCATAGTGAAATTGTAATTTAATGCTAATTTTATTTCGTTTTTGGTTCTTTTTTTTTATTTGAAAACTGATGGATTTCAACTGCCGATGGAAAAACTGAAATACTGGATATTGATGGCATTGAGTGAAAATTACACTGGACTAGTGGGCTACAGTTACTATTATTATTTATTTAATGTATGTGCATACATTTGTTTTTTTTTATTAGTTATAGAAATAAAAATTTTATTATGTACCCATGTAGGTATTATTTTGTTTTTTAACAATATTAATTTTAATTTATGAAATAGGTATATTTTTAAAAATTAATTAAATAATTTTAAATGTAAATATAATTGTAAATTGAATTTAGATGAAATAAATAAGAAAATAAATAAATACTTAGATATTATTTTCAATAATATTGATACGTTAAAGTAAATAAAAGGAAAGAATAATGATAGAGGTTAATAAACTACAATGAATAATAATCAAAATAAATTTAATATACTCTGTATGATATTGTATATGTTTAAATAATGAAGAATAAATGAATAAATAAATAAATAATCTTAACAAAAAATAAACCTGACTTTGATTTGATGATTTATTTAAATGGAGAGACATTTTTTACTTATTTCAACTTTCAAAAAATTGAATTTCAATTAAGACTTCTAATTTTGTTTTTCTATAAGGTGAAATTTAAAATAAGAGACCGGACTCCTATTGCTTTCAATGTGTTAGTATATAAAAGTGATTTCATGGCTTTTACCCCTCTAGAAAGCTTTGACATAGTAGACATTAATAACAACATGCTGCTTGCTTATGCAGAATAGATAATAGCACAGAAAATATATATGTCTGTGATAATAGTAAATACTATATGCAATGAATGTGCTGTTTATGCGATATACATGATTGTATGTAATATGTATACATCGTTTATATGGTATTTTGTATACATACATACAAGTGTAATTATAAAAATAGATTGTTCAATGATGTATATCAGGAATCAGGATCTATAATGTATATAGTATCAATGACCTTTCTTAACATATTTCTTTATGAAAATATTTGTGTGTAATGTTAAATATGAACCTTTTTGTTATTCATAGATATATGAATTCAGTATTTGGTAATTACATATACACTTTCGCTATCAGCTGGTATTTTACTCATAAAAAATTGAAAAGTCAACCTTTTTGCTTTTTTTTCAACTTTGGTTTGATTTCGGATTTATGAATAGAATATAATAGTGGCTGTTTGATGCGGGGAGTGGTGTGGGGGGTGGTGGGTGGTGATTACTCATGAGTAATTTTTCATTAGTAAGATTGAAAAATTTTATAGAATGAAAACTAAAATATAATTGAAAAAAAGAGAATTTTGCCAGGTGGGTGCGGGGATGCTAAAAGAGTATGAAAAGTGCTGTATAATTAGCGTCATTCGTTAACACTGATCAACATTTTTGAACTGAATTAAACTGATTTTTTCATATGCTCTTTTAACTATCTACCCACACCCTCCTACGCATCAAACTTTAACTATTATACTTTTTTCATAAATCCGAAGTTAAATGGAACATTTTGAGACTAGAATCATGAAGATTCATATATTTTTCGATTTTTAATGTAGAAAACTAGCTGACAGCGAAAGTTTATAATTACCGAATATTTATCAATTACACTGCAATCTGATGGTTTTCCTCTGAAAAGAATTAAATAACAATTTTGATAGGTAACAGGCCTCAAGCAAATATCCTTTTAAGATACCACAATATCTATATTTGAAGAATATATCATTCATTTACTACGTTACCACTAGTATTCAGGTTGCGTAAATGCAAAATCCACTTCGATCGTGATCAAATTTCTTCTGCTTTGCTATGACTTTCTTAGATATTTTTATACATAATTTGCATATAAATATAATACTTTATTTAATAATATATAGTAATATATTTAATTTTAAAATTTTTAAATTTGAAAACTGTCTTCCAACTATAGTTAAACTAAAACTGGATGTAAAGTATTGTTCACAACTACTTTTACACGGCATTTAATTTCTAATCAATTAATAATTGGAAATGCATCCTCGAAACATTATAAATCCATAAATTTGTTTAGTGTATGGTATACATATATAATTATAATAATAAATAATTAAATATAATATCAACTATTAAAATATTAAAATATTGTATAATTTCAACTGTATTAAAAGACGATTGATAATTCATCGCTTTTTTGTCCGAATTCATTAGGTTCATTTAAGTTCAAAACAAAGTTACATATATTTTATAGAAAAAAACAGAATTAAAAATACATGCATTTTTAAAACTTTTGTTCAAAAAAAAATGCTGCATAAAAATATTTATGACTAATACTAAATGTCAGAGGCTATTCAAATTTCTGATAATATATTCTAAAGTATAGGCAGGTCAGATTAACTTCCTATTTTTTGCCAACTTAATGACCGCACCATGCAGAACTGATCAGTTCTTGCACTTTTTAAATGAATGCATCAAATAAAAATTTTCATTCAAAGTTATAGTTAGAAAAAAGTTATAAATTTTTCAATTTTATTTTTTATTGCCGGCAATTTTGTTTAGGAATAATATTAAATAGTTTATGAGTTATCAATTTAATAGAAATGTTAAAATACAAAGGTAAATTTTGAATTCTAAAATCAAATAAGCAATTATAATTTACTATACGTAAACCTATTCCACGTTATTTTCAAACATAATTTTTTGAATCACTACTGAAGATATTTTGATAATACGGATCTCCAAAATATTTCTAGGACTAGAATTATAGGCCCATTCTACTTAATAATTTATTTTCAAACAAACATAAATGAAAAAAATTTGATTGCATTCAATCATAAAAATCCATAAATTTACAAATAATTTATTTTCGACTTCATGACATGTTGTTTATTATATATACCTATATTATATAATATTTTTCAAGCTACAAATAATTATCAATTTTTATTGAGTCTAATTAAATGTTCATCAGCGCTAGTATTTAGAATTTTTTGAGTTTATACTTTATACCACACACAAAAAACATCAACGAAATAAAATTTAAAAATTTTGAAATAAATATTTTTAAGCTTTCTGTTTTTAAAAAATATTGTAAATAATTTAAAATTCAGTATCCTCAAGATTTAGGAACTAGATCTAGTTAGAAAAAAAATTGACTCAGTCTATAAAAAAATTTGGTAATTCACAAAACACCTGATTTTTAAATTTCTATATTATGATCATAAATCAGAATAATACTTTATGTATTCAGAAGTCCTAAGGCCCAAACATTAAAAAAGACATTCATTAAAAATTTCAAGAAGAAATTCAATTCACGGGATATGATAATATATAATCGTATCTTGCATGCATAAGTCAATGAACTCAAAAACATAACAAAATAAAACCATAATATATCCATATGTATACATATTATGTATAATCAAAGATACTATATACTATCACAGATAAGGGTGTCTGATCTGTAATACGGTAATACTATGTAAAAACATATTTATATGTATTTAATATAGTATCTCTGGTATAATGCTACAGTAATTATAATGTATGCATACGTAAAAACCTCTGTTGCCAAATATTCTACAATGCTACATCAGAAAATAATGTAGATCTATGCAAGTAATACATATAATCAAAGACCATATAAATGTATAGAGTACAGTACAAATGCTACAGTAATTATAATGTATGCATACGTAAAAACATCTGTTGCCAAATATTCTACAATCCTACATCAGAAAATAATGTAAACCTATACAAGTAATACATATAACCGAAGACCATATAAATGTATAGACCAGAGTACAGTACAAATGCTACAGTAATTATAATGTATGCATACGTAAAAACCTCTGTTGCTAAATATTCTACAATCCTACATCAGAAAATAATGTAAACCTATACAGGTAATACATATAACCAAAGACCATATAAATGTATATATTTATATGGTCTTTGATATAAATACAATTCTATATATGTATTTCAATTAGAAGTAGTAGAAGTAATTTATGTCAGATCATATAGCACGCGACAAGGCATATTAACATAACAACACATACATACATATATAAAAATACATGAAATATGAAATACCTCCTTTCTCAAGTCATTCATATATTAAATACGACGATCAACTCAATACAATAAAAAAAAAATTGAAACAGCCCTATTGTCAATTGTTGTATTCTAAAGCATTTGCGTACAAAATATCCATTTATTTTTACTTATTCAAGTATAATATCATATCAAGGGTGCGTTCATAAACGTTACTATAGTTAACTATAGTTATCATTTGTCGTTCAAAATGGTGGTGGCATAGTAAAACATAACTACCAACATGAATTTTTAGCGTTCATAAACATCTGTAGTCTGTAGTAAAGTAAATTTTTAACTATTTGATGTCAAAAATTAACCCTGCTCGAGAGCATGGTAACGATAGTAAGCCTTTAAGTGGTAATGACATTGACAATAAAAAATCGTTTGTCATTTAATTTTTTGTTGTGAATTGTGAAAATTTCAATTTAATTTATTTGAAATTAATTAATTTTGTTTTAAACTTCATTTTTAAAAAATAATTAATTTTTGACAAACAAAAAATATAATAATTATATAATATGTAAAAATTTTTTAAACTTGACTTGACAGCTGAATGATAATTTATTGCTACTACTATGGTAAAAATCGCGTTCAAAAACCACTTGAAGTTAGCATAACTATGGCTGTGGTATAACATAACTTTGCTTAAACTATACTACACCATGACTATGGTTAAAGTAATGTTCATGAACGCACCCCAAATAAGTGATGGTACCACTCAAAACCATATAAAATTTAGTAAACCAGTCATGCAACTCACAAACTAATTCTTCTATATAAATATTCTTATTTTTCTCTCATATTTACATCCCTCCTGAATTATAAACTTTCGCTCTTTTTCGATATTGTTTCGAAAAACTTTTTCGATCTTTATTTTTGGCAAACATACAAACATTTAAATAAAAAAAATGAAATGGTTCATCTAGTAGGACTGTATTATCTTTGTATAGGCCCAACATGAAACGAAATGGAAAATGCTCATGAACTACCGCATTGCCAGTCCAAGTTTTTTTTAAAATTTTAAAAAAATTTTAAATATAATTACAAAACCTATTTAATGAATTTTACTACAAAAATTATATGTCTTAAACTCTAAAAAATTTTAAATTCTCTTCCGTAAATTATAAAAGAGTTGGTCAAAGTGATTAGACGTGTTTTTCTGTAGTTTTATATTTAAAAAAAAAAAAAAAAAAAATGTCGATTTGCAAATTTTGTAATAAGAAAGTAGACAGAAATAATACAAAAGTTAACTGTTGTGACTGTGGAGGTATTTTCCATTGTTCATGCGTGAATATTTCTGGTGAAGATTTGGAATTTCTGAAAAAGCAAAATAAATCTTGGAGGTGCTCTTCCTGTCAGAAGGCGAAAAAGACAGCAATTGTAAAGTCTTCACTTGAGCATAGCACACATGATATTTCAATGAATAATTCTTTAGAATTAATCCACAATCAACCGGAGGAACTACAAAAAACTTCAACGAACACTAATAACACTATTAAAAATATAAACGAAAGATTAGATTCACTTGCAAAATTGATGGAGTCTATAATCAGTGAAAATTTGAATTTAAAAAAAAGAATAATTGTATTAGAAAAAAAATGCGATAAAGTTGAACAATTGGCACACCGAAATAACGTTGAATTTGTTAATTTACCGATAGGTGAAGACGAAAATATCAACGATAGCATAATTAACTTCGTCAATAATAAAATGAAAATTAATATAAATTCAAACGACATTGATTATTGCTTTCTAAAAAGAAAGAAAAGTAATACTGATAAAGACAATTCTAATAACAGTAACAATAACAACACAACAAACTCCAAAAAAGTGACTGTATCTGTGAGATTCATCCGAACGAGTACAGCTAAAACTATACTAGAAGCTAAAAATAAATGGAATAAGAGAGATGACGGAACAAATGATCCAAACCTTCGTGGTATATATATTAATGAATGGCTATCAGCTGATAAGAAATTTCTACTGGCTATTGCGAGAAAAAAACAAAAAGAGCTAAAGTATAGATTCTTATGGGTGCGGAATGGATCGATTATGATGAGAGCACGTATTGGAAGTGAAATCAAGTATATCAAATCTATGGATGATATAAACAACTTAAATAACCTAATATAATTTCTCCATCTCTATTGCTCATTAAATCAAAATGAATAATATATATATCCCCACATTTGATATGCTTGATTCAATTATTTGTAATTCCTTCTCTAGTATTACTGAAATGATTGATAATAAAAATAGTTTATATATATTCCATCAGAACATAAGAAGTATGAGAGCAAATTTTGATTCTTTTTGTGTTCATATTAATACTTGCTGTTTGCCCCAGATTATCATTTTATCAGAAATATGGATAGAAGATTATGAGCTGATTAATTATAATATTAATAACTACTCGTTATATGCAAACTGTAACAATAAATATAAAGCAGGTGGAGTTGCCGCGTTTGTACATAATAGCATAGAATGTTCAGCAGTAAAAATTCAGTTCAAATCAGCTGATTGTTTACTTTTAAAACTAAAAGTTTATAATCAGAAAATTTATGTACTTTGTATATATAAGTATATATTTAGTGACAACAATGTTTTTATATTAGAGTTGCGAAATTTTCTAAATACATCTCGTTATCCGAATGTCTTTATAATTGGTGACATAAATATAAATATCCTAAATTTTCCAAGCTCTAGTGATGGTTACTTGAATTTGATGGCAGAGTTTGGCCTTCAATCTATGATCAACAAACCTACAAGAATTTCAGACAAATCATCTACTTGCATCGATCATATTTTCTGTAGGCTAATAAACAGCTCAAATCTTCGCCTGATTTCTTTCATTCATGAATTTCAAATTACAGATCATCATGCAATAAGTGTTTTAATTAGTTTTAACTCTTTAATTAACGAAAATAAACCACCCATAAATAATATGTGGTGACCACTAAATTGCAACAATTTGCAGTAATTATTTTCAGTGTAATTACCACATAATTCTTACTATAATTTGCATTTCAGACAACTTACATTTTTTTATCAGTGTACATGCGACATAAAATCTGTATTGTTATTAATGTACTTATTGTTCTTTGAAATAATGTATATTCTTTAACAACCTTTTTTGTAACAATTAAAAATATTATTATGTACCGTAAATACTGTAAACTATTATTTGATTCTTTTTGATTTTATATTTTATATCGACTTTTCGTCACTTTAATTTGAGCTGTTATAGAAGTGAAATGTAAATTTAAATTTGATTGTACTAGAGGAATATTATTGGATTAAATTTATTGTAAAAATATAACTAAATAAAAAATAGTATTTTTAATAGTTAATGTTAATCGTGTTAGTAAATTGTAATTCAAATAATACACCATTAACTATACTGGTGACCCCGTATAAAGTTCGCGAAACGCAAAAAAATTATAGTTTTACGATTAAACGTTTAACACGTGTTTCTTATTTTCAAAATCGAAACATCAGTGTAATTTTAATTAATTTCACATTGTTAAACGCATTAAAATAATTTCAGTGCAGTGAAAAAATTTACATATTTTCTGTCGTGCCACTATGACCGAAACTGGCGCCACAAAAACTGAACAAGCTTCTAACCAATCACCCTCGGACAGTGATTTGGCTGTTCATGCTCATTCAATTTATCCTCGTATTCCTCTACCAACGATGACAGAAAATAACATCGAATACTATTTCATGTCATTAGAATTCTGGTTTAAAGCTAGTGGAATTCTCAAATCCGATAGACAATATCACATCGCATTAGCTCAAATTCCAGTCAACCGGCTTCCTGAGTTAAAGTCTATAATAGACGCAACACCAGAGAAAGATAAGTATAGTTACATTAAAAACGCCTTAATAGCACATTTTTCAGATAGCCAACAGAAACGTCTACAAACTGTTTTATCTGACATGCCACTTGGCGATAAAAAACCGAGCCAACTATACCACGACATGGCTAGAGTTGCAGGTACAACTTTGCAAGAAACCGCTCTATTTGATTTATGGGCAGCACGTTTACCGGCTTACGCTCAATCTGCCGTAGTTGCAGCAAAAATCAGTCCATTAAATGTAAGACTAGAAATTGCTGATAGTGTCGTAGACTCAATCAATTTACGCAGTGTTAATTCCGTGCACAGTGAAATTTCAAAAAATGTTAATGACAAAACACAAGAATTTTTAGATTTTAAAAAAGAAATTCATGAAATGTTCCAAAAATTTGAAAATAAATTTGTGAAACAAAAAAATCGCGATCGTTCAAAAAGCAAAACTCGTTCACGCCAAAGTACTTCATTTCATACTGATGAACTAGATATGTGTTGGTACCATCGTAAATTTGGACACAAAGCTAAATCGTGCCGAAAACCATGTGCTTTTATTCATAGTCCTAAAAATTTATGAGATTCCACTGCTTTAGTTTCAGACAGTGGCGGCAACACTGAAACTAAAGCTGTTCTCCGTCTTCAAATTTTTGATTCGTCTTCTAACAATAAATTCCTTATAGACACTGGTGCGGACATTTCGGTGATTCCAATTAAATCTAAACATAATAGTACTTCTTCTACACTTCAGCTTTACGCCGCCAATGGATCACCTATTAAAGTTTATGGTCATACTACTCTTAAACTTAATCTCGGTTTAAGACGCGAATTTATATGGTCATTTTTAATCGCTGACGTATCTCAACCTATAATTGGTGCTGATTTTTTATCTTATTATGATTTGTTAGTTGATTTAAAAAGAAATCGACTTATTGACAACACAACTAAACTACATTCATCATGCAACGCTGTGTCATCGATCGAAAATCATATCAAAACCTTCAGCATTTCTAGCCCATACGCAGATCTACTTGCTGAATTTGCATCTATTACCAGGCTAGCACCAATCGGTATTCCCGCCAAGTCAAAAGTAGTTCATTATATAGAAACTAACGGACCGCCAGTCTTCGCAAAACCACGCAGACTTTCTCCCGACAAGCTAGAAGCTGCTCGTCGTGAATTTGATTTACTGATTAAGGCAGGAATTTGTCAACCGTCTAGCAGCAATTGGTCAAGCCCTCTTCACCTAGTCAAAAAGGCTGACGGAACCTGGAGACCATGTGGTGATTATAGAGCACTTAACGCGATAACGAAATCAGATAAGTATCCAATTCCATACATTTCTGATTTTTCAAATAATTTACGCGGTTGCAAGATTTTTTCTAAAATAGACCTGCAGAAAGCATTTCATCAAGTTCCAATTGCACCAGAACATGTTCCTAAAACAGCCATAACTACTCCGTTTGGCCTATTTGAATTTAAATATATGACTTTTGGTTTGTGTAACGCCGCTCAAACGTTCCAGCGCTTAATTAACGAAGTTTTGAGAGGACTTGATTTCACATTTGCATATTTAGATGACATATGTGTCGCTTCGACAACCATTGAAGAACATCGCAAACATTTACGAGCTGTTTTCGAACGACTTCAAAACCATAATCTAGCGATCAACGCATCTAAATGTGAATTTGGAAAACAGGAAATAACCTTTTTAGGCCATCTAGTAAATGCAAATGGGATAAACCCACTTCCGGATCGAGTCGAAGCAATAAAAAACTACCCTAAGCCAACTATGGTCAAACAATTAAAAAGTTTCCTAGCAATGATTAATTTTTATAGAAGATTCATTCCTCACGCAGTTGAACAACAGGCACCACTTTTTGCAATGATTCCTGGAAATAAGAAGAATGATTGTTCTCAGCTTAACTGGTCCAGAGAAGCTGAAGAGGCCTTTGAGAAATGTAAATTGCAACTCTCAAATGCTACATTACTCGCCCATCCAGCAAAAGATGCAGTTTTGTCTCTTTGTGTAGACGCTTCAGATAATGCAGTTGGTGCAGTCCTACATCAAGTTATTAATGGCTCAGCAGAACCATTAGGTTTTTTCTCCAAAAAGTTTGACAAAACTCAACTTCGATATAGTACCTATGATCGTGAATTGACAGCGATGTATTTAAGTGTTCGTCATTTTCGTCATGCACTTGAAGGTCGTTCATGCCATATATACACGGACCACAAACCTTTAGTATTTGCATTCAAGCAGAAACTAGATAAAGCTACGCAACGACAAGCACGTCAGTTAGACTTTATAGGTCAGATTACGACAGATATCAGATACATTCCTGGTACACGAAATATCACAGCCGACCTTTTGTCCAGAATCGCCGTAATTACAGAAAAGCCAATAGACTTCGAGGAATTAGCTGACGATCAGCAAAGCAACCCTGAAATTCTACGTCTTCTAGAAGCAGACAATTCAAATTGTTCGCTTAAACTCAAGTACTTCACAATTCCAGGAAGTTCCCGTAAACTAATCTGCGATTGTTCAACAACATCTATTCGCCCGCTAGTCACACCAAAATTGCGTAAACAAATAATAGAGTCCATACATAATTTAGCACATTCCGGTGTTCGAGCAACCACTAAAGCACTCACTGAAAGATTTATTTGGCCAAGTATTAGAAAAGATTGTGCCCAATTCGTAAAAAATTGCATAGCATGTCAAAAAAATAAAGTGTTTCGACATAACTCGTCACAACTTCAGAGATTCATCGCTCCTACAGAACGTTTTCAACACATTCATATCGATATCATAGGACCTTTACCCTTACATTATAACTACAGATATTGCCTAACTATAATTGACAGATTTACACGATGGCCAGAAGCATTACCGATGACCGATATGACTGCAGACACAGTAGCACGTGCGCTCATCTCAGGTTGGATTTCTCGATTTGGTATTCCAGAGAAAATTACTTCAGATCAGGGTCGACAATTCGAGTCTTCCTTATTCAACGAATTAATGAAAATTCTAGGAATAACTCATCTTCGTACATCTCCGTATCATCCGCAATCCAATGGTCTCATTGAACGATGGCATCGCACTCTTAAAGCTGCTATTTTATGCCATAAAGCGGACACCTGGGTTGAATACTTACCTATAGTGCTGCTGGGTTTACGAACAGCATTCAAACCAGACATTAATGCGTCATCAGCTGAAATGGTATATGGCTGCACACTCAAACTCCCATCGGAATTCTTCACAAACAGTGAACCTCGAAAAACTGAATCAGAAGTCATCACCGAATTGAGAAAGATCATCCAAAAAATTCGTCCAACGGATACATCTTGGCATTCTTCCAATTCTACATTTGTCCATAAAGATCTCGCTTCATCATCATATGTTTTCATTAGAAACGACAGTATTCGACCATCATTAACTTCACCATATGATGGACCCTACAAAGTCATCAGAAGAACCGAAAAGTTTTACACCGTAGACGTTAAAGGAAAACCTTCCAACATCTCTATCGATCGACTAAAACCAGTTTTCATGGCCACGCATGATGCAGAAGACAATCTTCAAAATAAACCTCATCAAACAACACGTTCAGGTCGTCAAATTAAACAACCTAACCGCCTACTTTTCTCTAGGAGCGGGGTACTGTGGTGACCACTAAATTGCAACAATTTGCAGTAATTATTTTCAGTGTAATTACCACATAATTCTTACTATAATTTGCATTTCAGACAACTTACATTTTTTTATCAGTGTACATGCGACATAAAATCTGTATTGTTATTAATGTACTTATTGTTCTTTGAAATAATGTATATTCTTTAACAACCTTTTTTGTAACAATTAAAAATATTATTATGTACCGTAAATACTGTAAACTATTATTTGATTCTTTTTGATTTTATATTTTATATCGACTTTTCGTCACTTTAATTTGAGCTGTTATAGAAGTGAAATGTAAATTTAAATTTGATTGTACTAGAGGAATATTATTGGATTAAATTTATTGTAAAAATATAACTAAATAAAAAATAGTATTTTTAATAGTTAATGTTAATCGTGTTAGTAAATTGTAATTCAAATAATACACCATTAACTATAAATATAAAAAAACAAATCTGTTTTAAAACCCTAGACCATGCGTTGGAAACTGAATCGTGGAGTGATGTCTTGTCACTCACAGATCCCTCAATTGCTTTTAGTACATTCTTGACTCGATTGCAAAAACACATTGATAACAGCTCTAATGAACTTGAACGACGAACTACTACTTTCAAACATCTGAAGCCATGGATTAATGACTATATTTGCGAACAAATTAAACAAAAAAATAAATTATATCAGAAATATCTTAAGCGCCCTGATAATATAAATATTAAAGAATTGTATAAACGAGCACAAAAGCAAGTTAAATCCTTGATATCAGCCCGTAAAAGTCAGTACTATCAATCAAGGTTCAATAAAGTAATAGGAAATCCTAAAGCCCAGTGGCAGGTGATAAACGAAATTACAAGTCGAAAAAAATGTCAAACGGTAGTTAAAAGTTTAATAACAAAAAATGGAAAAACCCTTACTAAACCTCAAGAATTAGCAGATGAATTTAATAATTTTTTCACTGGACTTTCGTGTGACATTCCTTTTGTAGCTCAAAGCTCGTTGAATATATTTGCAGAGAATAACAACCAATACACTTTCTATTTCTATCCAGTAGATCAAAATGAAGTAATTCTAACAATTTTCTCTCTAAAAAATGGATCTTCAGCTGGTATTGACAAAATTAATACTTCGCTTATCAAACATATTTCATGTCAAATAGCAAATGTTTTATATTATCTTTTGAATTTAAGTTTTGAAAAAGGTACATTTCCTACTGCTCTAAAAACAGCTATTGTAATTCCGCTTCACAAAAAAGGTAAGACTACTGATCCAAGTAATTATAGACCAATTTCTTTGTTATCAATCTTCTCTAAAATCTATGAAAAAATAATTGCTAGCAGAATGACATCTTTCTTGGACAAAAGTAATTTCTTTAGTGAACATCAATACGGCTTTAGGAAAAATAAAAATACCGAGCATGCTCTACTAGATTTTGTAGAAAAAATAACGAGTAAATTGGACATAGGTTTGAAGGTGGCTAGTTTATTTATAGATTTTTCTAAAGCTTTTGATCTTGTTGACCATAATATTTTATTGGATAAGCTGCATAAAATAGGATTCAGAGATAAAATACACTCATGGTTTTCAACATATTTAACAGGTCGTCAGCAAGTTGTTCGTTTGAATAACATATATAGCGAGATCAAGTCTGTACATAATAAGGGTATGCCACAAGGATCTGTTTTAGGACCTCTCCTTTTTCTTATTTATGCTAACTCATTATGCTCACATAAGTTTCATGGTCAACAGATAGCTTACGCAGATGACATTACTATAGTTTACAGTGCCTCTTCAACTCAAGAACTTGAGTGCAAAATATCCTCTGATTTGATAGCTTTAAACAAATGGCTTGATATTCATGGCATGATTTTAAGTAATAAAACAAAAATTATGACATACAAATTAATAGGCCCACCTGATGCAATGGATATCAATTACCACAGATGTCAAAATCTTCAGTTATGTACCAAGCATTGTTTTCCAATACAATGTGTTACTGAATTCAAATACTTAGGTATAATTATAGATTATAGTCTTCGCTGGTTGCCACAAATTACACACCTTAAAGCTACAATGTATACCTTAATGATGGTCTTCTACCGTATACGTTCTTACTGTCCTAAAAATGTATTGAAACTATTATATCTATCTTTAATACAGTCTAAATTAGAATATGGTCTAGTATGCTGGGGTGGAGCTTATATAACAAATATTCAACCCTTACTTGTTGCTCAGAAGTCTATAATATGACTAATAAGCTATAAGAGTTCAAGATGTCACACTTTACCCATCTTTAAAACAAACAATTTGCTTCCACTACGTTATCTATACATATACAAAGTACTAAAAATGTTCTTTATCCGTAGTAATTCTTTTACTATAAGAAACTCTAGTGGATACTGTCTGAGAAGTGTGAACTGCTACGTAGTTCCAAGAGTTAATACTGAAAGTCGTCGACGCTTCTTTACCTATATGGCTCCATTTATTTTAAGAAAAATACCTGATGATATGAAGTCTTGGACAAACAGTAAGAATCTTTTACAAAAATTAAAGCACTGGCTACTGAATCGGGACGAAATAGAAAGTCTCTTTTCAACAATAAGATAACTTCTTAAGGTTTTGTTTTCTACTTCTTATGTTCCGCAATACGTTTTCTTGCCTTTTTCTTTTTTTTTTTCTTCAAATATTATGTTTATATTTTTATATATTTTTCTTTTTTTTTCTTTCTTTTTTTAATACTATAGTATACATAGTTTTTAATTTCACCTTTTTATTTTTTTATTAATTTGTGTTATTGGTTTTCACTACTCCAAACATTTTTTTTTTTTGTAATTTATTCTTTAGTATATAATTTATATGTATGTATATACATATTATAATAGTGCATATAACACTGGCACTTGATGTCACAATATGCACATTTAAAGATTATTTTCATTATTAAATCGATGTATTAAATATAAATATAATATGCATTTGTATATGTATGTAATAATGAAAAATAAAAATAAATAAATAAATAAAAAAAAAATAAATAACCACATGTAGAAATCCCTTCTAGATTTTCCCAGAATCTTTCGAAATTGTATAAAAATTTTGTACTTTACACATATATGTAAAGTTATCGTTTCAATTTTCATTTTTCTTATATGAAACCCCCACTCATATTCTCCAATAAGAAAGATGCATCTATTGTTTTGGCGGAATATAAAAGCGCATCACGCGTTTTTAACCTTCTTCTTGGGATTCTAAAGTGGAAGGGGCAACCTATGCCAAAAAAATAATTTGTAGTCAAGTGCCGGTAACATGTATAATCCAACATTTTTTTTTTAAAATTAAAATTCAGACAAAAAGTTAACTAACACGTGCAGTATTTTGTCAAATTCCAAAATTAATTTCATCATTCATTATAAAAAAAAAATATAAAAAGGAGAAATTTTTACAGAAATCATACTCTTTTTAAAAATATAAAATAAAATTTTTAACAATAATGTCTACTTTTTAAAAGAAAAAAAATATGTGTAAATTTTTTTAAGTTATGTAAGAGAACAAAATTTATAAAAAAATAAAACAAAAGAAAAAAAAAATATATGAATGTGCTAACAAAAATTTAAAAATTAAGTAATGAATTTTGGTTAAAAATTTAATTAAAGATCTGATAAATAATTGTGTTATATACGAGTATATAAATAAAAATAAAAAAAAAAAAAAAATATATCATTAAGTTTAAAAATGTGTAAGCTTAAATATTCGTTAAAATTAAAAACCTAAAACAAATTATAAAATTAATTGCAATGTTGCATCATCATTATTACCATCAGTTAGCAACAAGTCTTTATTATTAGAATTATATTTTCAAAGCATATATTCAAATACAAATAAATTATAAAATAAAAACCAAAGAAAAAAAAAATAAAATGAATAAAATCAATAATGTTCAATTAGATAATGTAATTAAATATAAGAACAAAAAAAATAATAATAAAAATCAACAGCAAATAACCAAACAATTATAACAACAACAAGTTTATAATTCAAACAAGATAAAATTAACAAATAAAACAGCAATTACAATTAATAA
This sequence comes from Villa cingulata, assembly GCA_951394055.1. Classification (NCBI taxonomy): domain Eukaryota; kingdom Metazoa; phylum Arthropoda; class Insecta; order Diptera; family Bombyliidae; genus Villa; species Villa cingulata. Next base: position 22,038,321 of record OX596022.1, on the reverse strand, counting down.
TTAATTTTTTTTTATCATTATTTATATATTTTTTTATTTTAATTGCCTACAATAATTTAAAGCTAGTAAATACATAGTGTATAAAAAAAAAGAAAAAAATACAAAAAAAAAGAGAAAAAAAAAAATCAAACAGCACAAAATATAACATAAAATAAAAGTTAAATCTAAAATAGAAATAAAATAAGATATCATCTACAACTGCAACTACTACAACAGATGCACCTGGAACTGCAACAACAACTTTAAACCATACAGCTAATCATAATAAATCATCATCAGCATTAACATCATCATCTGCATCATTATAATCTACATCCACTTAAAACATCATTAAAATCATCACTTACGACAACATCTACATCATTCATCATCATCAACAGTCACGGTAAGCGCGCCAACAGTTTTTTTGTTTTTTTTTTTATAATAATTACAGGAGCCCCAATTGGAAAAATAAAAATAACATGTAATTGGTAGTTCATTAAGAAAAAAGGAAAAATTAAACTTAGAGGATTTTAAATGAAAATAGCATATATAGGTAGTCTATTTTTAAAAAAAGAAAAAAAAAATGAAATTGTAAAATGATTTTAAATGTAAGCAAAAAAAAAAAAATAAAGAATAAAATGTATAGGTAGGTTTTAAGAAAAGGAAATGAAATTATTAATGGATTTTTTTTGAATGAAGGGTTTGCGTATAATTAAAATAAAATGAATTTGTAATTGATGTATAAATTGGCTTTGCTTTATAACACCCTCACTTCAGGATTGTTATCGGTTATTTTAACATGTCCTTAAAATAGTGATTTTCGTGTACAACCTTTTTATTAAGGATGGGAACATAGCTCCACAGCAAGCTATGTTTATTTGAGGTGGGTTAGTCCCTATCATCGTTGGGCGAGGCATTCTTTTTTTATTTTCAGGACCAACGATGGTAGTAGCTGTATTCTTGGGCCAGAGCGGGGCCATAATTTCAGTTTCAACGGTGTGGGTGCAGCATTTTTTTGTTTAAATCGATATGGAGCATTCTAAGTAGAAGGACTTCACAACCCTCTACTGCTCCAAGCTGCGAAATAAAAGGGTTAAGGAAAGTGACAAACTCACGCCCCATCCGGCGAGCTAGTTCGTGCTAGCCAACAAGCGCAGCAGTCACTTCCACCAGCCTTAAACCCATGAAGTAAGTATGTTGTTACGTGTGTCCATACTATAATTTTTAGATGCCTATATAATCACACATGTAATTAATTCTATGCACACACCATATACAGTGTTCATATAAATAAAACATTTTTTTTTTTGAATTTTGCTTATTCTATTTTATTTCAGATTCAATATATTGTGAATATACATGGGATAGTCGACAGTATGACACACATACCACCACATATTTTACAAAATGGCGCCCAATTATCGGTTTTTCGGGACACAGATCTACGGATCTGTGTCACATTTAGTCCTTCACGGACAACATTGGTGGTTTTTCGTACATTCGTATGAATGTACAAAATTTTCTTTTGTTGATTTTATTTCAACACTTTGTTCCTTTACGGAAATTATTTTTTTTGCACCCTTGTTAGCATAGGCTAACACTTAATGTCCTTTACGGACTACACACCGTCATCTTTAATGTTTTCATTCTGTTTTGGAATTTTGGGTTGAGCAACTTCGAAGTTGTTTTGATTATCCATCAACCTGATTGGCTAACCACTTTGTAGTCTTCGAGCTGCAATGTTGGGTACCAGGCTGATGTTTAATCAAAGCTTCTTTGAGGTCATGCAACCCAAAAGTTTCCAAGTTGATGGTTGGTTTGTTAACACATTCGCATGGCGATGTGTGATTGACAGGATTACTGTTGACTACCATTTGAATAACTTAATAGTAGATTCAATTGGGTTCCAGTAATCGTGTCAATCACATACCATCACGACGGTCACAGGTCTGGATGTGGAAGTTATGGGTCAATTCTGATGGGCTTACCACTTCGTGGTTTCGAACTACGATGTTGGGTACCAGAATTGAACCTCATACTTTCAGATATCCCCTCGTAAATTTATAGACAGTGACGCATTTGTGTTATAATTCAGCCATATATATTTTGTCCGCTCTACATTTAACGTAGCATACTTTCTTATATAGCCTCGTTCTCTTTGTATAAAAAAAATTTTTTTTTAGTCTGAAGTTCTGAAAGGGGGGAGTTGAAGCAAAAGCCAATTTTAATGATTTATTATTATTTTGATTTTTTTTATTATTTTTTTTAAGCACTACATAACTTCGATTATTTTTATTCAATTTTTTTTTGGAAAATTTTTTCTGAAGTCGTCAATTCTTCTTTACAACTTCGTCAATTTGTATTATATTGAAAATTTATGTTCGCGTATTGTACGAGCTTGAGCAAATCTGCAGTTTACATTGTTTAGCCTTATACATTTTGTGTTTTCTTGGAATTTTTATATGAAAAATTTTGCCTTAAGTTCTGCGTATTGAATAATATTTTAGCATCTGAATTGTCGTCATTCTAGTCTTGCCTTTAATTTTTTTTATCTCTGATGTTCATTTTATATACAGTTGAGGTGCATAGACAACTATAATAGCATAAATACAATTATACTACAAAGCGACGTACGACAAGCGACATACGACATTTATATGTCAAAAACTTTTTAAATACATGTAGTTGTATGTAATTGAATTTAATAAAGCGACAACGACAAGCGATATTATCGCTAGGCGACAAAATTAAAACCTATTTCTAATTTTGTCGCCTGCCGCCTGGGAAGAAGAAGACTCCATTCATTTTGACAAATCATTTTTGAAAAAATTTCAGTTACTTTTTATGTTTTAAATTTTTGAATTTGAAAATGAAAGAAAAAATGTTTATTTGTGTATGATGTATATGATATACATACAGTGTTTTGAAAAAATCTGCATACACCAATTAAAATGCAAGAAAATTGACAAAAAGTAACACGACAGGCTTGCAGTTCAATTTTTTTCTTTTATCATAATAAATGTACATTAAATTTACTTAAAAAAAAAAAAAAAAAAAAACAATTAAAAATACAGTTAAAAATATCCATTTGTTATATCTAATTTTTATTATTCGTAAATCTGTTGCAAAAGTCTGCATACGGTTCAGTAAATGAAAGTTTAACAACTATCTGGCCATTCTTCAATTACCAGCCGCATTAGTTGTAATTTGTTCGATATTTCTCTATGCCTGAATCTTCCTTATACAATAGTTCTGTCCATATATTTTCTAGAAGATTTGTGTCGAACGATTGAGGCAGATTGAAAATTATCCATTGCTGTACAACATAACCTGTGTGTTTTGTGTTGTTGTTTTGTTTGAAAATATAATCATATTACTTTTTTCAATTTTCTGAATTTTAATTGGTGTATGTAGACTTTTACAAATCACTGTGCATATGGCAATGAACAATGACAAGACAAAGCGATTTTATCGCCTTATTTAATTCATAGCAACGACATTACCTAAACATCTGCTTGTCGCTTGTCGTATGTCGCTTGTCGTACGTCGCTTTGTAGTATAATTGTATTTATGCTATAAAGCGTTGCTGCCGCGTTATAGTCTTTCGTAATTGGAATTTTTTTTGCAACCTTATTTTTTTTATGGTCAGTGAGTTAGCATATGCACTCAACATGTATTTTGTCATGTCTTATGTTTCAGTTATAATGTAACGTTGACGCGCGCGTGAAGTTTTTGCTGCTTTCACATTGTGTACAGCAAAATTGTATTTCACATATTTGTTATACAATTTGAATATAATATATAGTGATATAGTACCCTGTTGGGACATATCATACAGTCAACGACGGAAGTACAGGTCCACCAATTTATAATAAAGGACATTTAAAATTTTGTTGTTTTATTTGATTTTTTTTACATATAAAATTTATCGAACAATTTCTTTTATCGCGTCAATATATTTTGATATAAATTATATACAAATAAATTTTCCTTTTCAGCAGTGTGAATTAATGAAGTGTATAAAGTGAATTATAAATTACAGTGAATTTTTTTTTGGGACATGTAATTTTTTTTTAATTAATGCATTAAATTTTATATACGGTGAGCGACACATGAAACGGTACTTCATAATTCGAAATAAATTGAAAATTTTTTTTTACACTTGCATCTATAACAATTTAATACGGGTCTTTGGTATACTGTGCCAAAAGTATCGGGTCACTTCATTTTTTTTTGAAAATTTTTTTTTTTCATAAAGTTTTTTTTCATTATTCGATATCAGTTTTTATGAAATTTTTTTTTTATATTGTGCACGTTATATGTGACGACTTTACCTATATTAAATTAATTTTTTCAAATAAATTATATTCGGACGTTTCGTTATTGAAAATTTTTTTATATGTACATACAGGTTGGTTTGTGTAAGTAGTTCATTTCGGGTCAATCGTTTTTGGAACTATATATTTTTATAGTGAAGTCTATAAGTACCGGGACACATAAAATTTTTTTGAAATTTTTTTTTGTACGTATCATTAAAATTTTACCTTTTCTTTGAATTTTTTTTATAGTGCGCGTCATATATACCGATACTACTCATATTGAATGAACGTTGATATATATTAAATTACGGAATTTATTATATCTGAAATATTTTTTTTGATTTTTTTTTGGCGTCTTAAGAGTAGTGAATTTTTTTTATATAACCTATTCGGATCACATATAAGTCGAATTTTTTTATATATTCTGCAATATAAGTAACGGGTCATTTTGATATCAATCTATCTAAAATTTTTTTTATTGTACAATCAATTCGCGATTACATTCATAACGGGCAAATAATATAGAATTTTTTTTTTACCCTTCAGTCAAAAAGTACCGGGACGTTAAAAATTTTCTTTTTGAATTTTTTTTCTTTTGTTTCGATTCTATTTCGACAATTGGTCATATTGTACGCGACGTATACATCGTATCATCATAAAATAAATTAAATTGAATAATCGTTTCCTTGCCTTACATAGTCCAGTTCGGTATTTCGTATATTAATTTTTTTTTTTAAATTTTTTTTTGACAGTATAATCCGTTTTTTTTATACAGTCTGCGTCATAAACAACGATCCATAATAAAATTTTTTTGCACAAATTTGTCTATGATAATTTTTTTTTTAAACTTTTCGTATCGTACTTATCGAAATTATAAGCTAACACATATCGGGATATTCTAAATAATTTATCTTACATTTTCGAAATATTACATAAATAAAATCTCAATTAATTATCGTATCATAGTGATTTTTTTTTCTTTCAAATTCATACACAATTTAGTCTGTTTCGTTTCGAGTCATATATACATACAATTTTATAGTCAAAGTCAAAAGTATCGGATCCTATTATTTTTTTTACAAATTTTAATTCTATAATTTTTTATGTACATATAAATAATTACCAATTGTGAATTTTTTTTAATTAAATATAATTGTAAATTTCAAGTTATTTAAAATTTTTTTTTGTTAACGGACAGAATTTAAAATTTTTTTTTTGGTACGGTACATCAGAAGTGATTTGTCTTCTGAAATTTTTTTGAATTTTTATATAAACCGAACGCGATTATAAATAATTTTTTTTTCTCTCAAATTTCAAAAATTACCAGACGTAGAATTAATTCTTTTGTCCCAAAATATAGTGATTGTGTATTAGTTATATCATATTAAGTGAAGTGTAAAAGTGCATACTTCGTTCGTAGATGTCAGTACGGGCTTATAATAAAAAGAAATTTAAAACATCGGGTCACAATTACAACACCAGAGGTAGAAATTTGGAATTGGAAATGGCAGTGGGAACAGTTAATAGAGATTCAAATGCAATGGAAGATGTAGCTGGAGGTGAAGAATCCTTGGCGTCCCCTATGACGACAGCACCTGTGGTTACAACAGGCCCATCACAGTCATCGGATACATCATTTAGAGGTTTTGATCAAGATTCGGGACTGATGCCGGAGATGTCAGACCCTGAAATGAATTGGAGGATGCCTGGAGCGTCAAGAGTGGTACATTCTCCTGTCTCGATAGCTAGAACATATAATGATCAAATTGCAGTGACCACTGTACCTTCGGTTCAAGATTCCGTTCTTACTTTAGCATCATCAACTGGAACTGTACCTAAGCCACGTCAAGTCTCACACCCTAGTCGACGTGTGGAATTTGATCCAACGCTAAACCATCAAGTATGTGATGACCAACCAAATTCGAGACGTATAAATTCGCAGGATTGGAGAATTGAACGTGACTCAGGAATATATTCGGATATGCCCGGGGCTGATAGTTGGTCGTTGTCTATGTCCCTACCCGATCAACCATCGATAAGGCCTACAAGAACAAATTCTATCAATGTGACTTCGTGTTCTACACAACGTTCACCGATACCATCTTCATTCCTATTACCAGGAATAACACAAAGGAGGAATCAACAACAAACAAATACACAGGTCACTTATTCGATTCAACAAACGTTGCATGCAGTAGGCACCCCAACACGTAGATATGAGAATATGGATCGTACAAATTATGGACAAGTACTACGAAATGATCAGATGAGACAACATCAAGATCAATTAGATATACCACCACCACTTGATCGGAATCAGAATTATCAACAAAATTTTAGTATCCCCTCACAGAGTCAACGAAGTCAAGAAGCATACTCGTATTCGCCATTGTCCCAGACAAATCATCCATTACAAAATGTAAATTATCCGAATAGACTTCAACAACGTCCACATGTATCGCAGAGACCGATTGTTAATCACAAGTCTGTGATGAATGCCTGGACTATCTCGTACTCTGGTTTTGCAGATCCGTTGCCTTGCGAAGAATTTTTGTTTCGAGTTGAAACATTGGCACGTAGATATGCAATATCAGATAGAGAATTGTGTACTAACATACATGTGTTGTTGAAAGATAAAGCATCTGACTGGTACTGGACTCAGTTCTGTCGTGATGCCATTGAGTTTACATGGGATGAATTTAAACGGAGTTTTATCAATTACTATCAACGTTTAACATCTGACTTTGAGATAGTAGGAGCAATGATGAACACTAGACAAGGCAATACGAGCTTTGATGACTTTGTTCAGAAATTAATCGTGTATAGGAATCAGATGAGGAATCCAATGCCTGAGGTTGATCTTATTAATATAATAAGAGACAACATGGATACACGATTGGCACAAATGACTTTCACTGCACCTGTTTTGACGCTTCAACAGTTGAGAGAAGTCTGTAGGAGAGCTGAGAGATACTTAGCTACACAGACAAATAGAATTCGTCAAACATATCGTCCTCGAGTGAATGAAATCAATACCTGGAATCCTCAGGATGCATATTATAATTTTGAAAATGATATAGATACGATGAATACATGTACAACTGTTCGAACAGATGCAGAACTATTACCAAATGCGATTTGTAATTATGAGGTAGAGAATGCTGAAGTAGATGAGGTTGCCAATGGTCGATCTCGAGCGATCTGTTGGAATTGTCGTCGAATGGGACATTACTTCCAAGATTGTCCTGAGAACTATCGTCTTCTATTCTGTTTTAAATGCGGATGTCCTGACACTACGTCTCCTCGATGTCCAAAGTGTTCGGGAAACAGAGTTACGAGTGGACAGCGGAACGGGACGTCCCACTCGACGATGAATCCCGTGAGTCAGGCGGATCGTCCATCGAATCAGCCTCCTCGACTTCAGCTGACTCCCAAATAATTAGCAATATAAAACAACCAGATGTGACAAAACAACCGGACGCGACAAAATTAAATGAACCTGATATGACTATTTTAAAACCTGACTCGTCAAATGTTACTAATAAAGAAAATGATGCAAAAATATTGATTATAAATAGAAAAGAGAATGTCTTAGAGCGAAAATTGAAACCCATTATACCATGGCATGTTAGATGGTATAATTATCTTCAAGTTCGTGAGAAAAAATTCAATGTATCAGAAATGAATTGTCATAAGCGAGCTGTTAGATTGAGAAAATTTCGTACATTCAGAAGAGAAATAAGGAAGAGAAAGAAAACATGTGTGGCTGGTCTAGTACGCTATCCCTGCGACGATCGCCCTTATGCGAAAGTCAAAGTCGCAGATGTTGAAGTAGTAGGCTTGCTAGATAGTGGTGCCAGCATTTCATGTTTAGGTCGACAAGCTTACAAACTGATTGAAAAATTAAATGTCGAAGTCATTTCCCTCTCTGAATCAGTAGCAACAGCTGATGGCAATAATCAAAGAATAGAAGGATACATTGAAGTACCAGTTACATTTATGGGAATTACACATATGATGAAGCTGCATATAGTTCCAACCTTACGACAACAGATGTATTTAGGGATAGACTTCTGGAGAAGGTTCAAGATCGCACCAGATGTGATATCGGAGTTATCAATAAAGGATATAAATCCTAAATGTGAAGTTAACATTATGCATGAGTTAACTGTTTCGCAGTCTGAAAGATTAGAATTGGTAAAGTCTAAGTTTCCATCCTTTGCGAAAATGGGATTGGGAAAAACCGATATGGAGGAGCATGTCATTGACACGGGAGATGCTGAGCCGATAAAGCAAAAACATTATCCGGTCTCGCCTGCCAGAAGTTGATGTATGAAGAACTTGATCGGATGCTCTCTCTCGGTGTCATTGAAGAGTCAAATAGCCCCTGGAATTCCCCAGTCGTTCTTGTTCGGAAACCTGGAAAAGTACGCCTATGTTTGGACTCGCGAAAAGTTAACGAAGTTACGAAAAAGGATGCATACCCCCTACCACACATTGCAGGTTTACTAAGTCGGTTACAAGATACTCGATATATATCAAGCATTGACTTGAAAGGCGCATTCTGGCAGATCCCTCTTGAAAAGCAATCTCGTGAAAAGACTGCTTTTACAGTTCCAGGTCGACCTTTGTATCAATTTACGGTAATGCCATTCGGGTTGTGTAATGCACCTCAACGTATGTGTCGTTTGATGGACAAAGTTATCCCAGGTCGTATACGGGAACATGTGTTCGTTTATTTAGACGATTTGTTAGTTGTATCACCTGATTTTGATACACATTTGTCTTTATTAGAAGAAGTTGCATGGCATCTTCGAAAATCTGGATTAACTATTAATGTTGAAAAAAGTAAATTTTATGTGAAAGAAGTTAAATACTTAGGTTATATTGTTGGTAACGGAATTCTTAAAACAGATCCTGGTAAGATTGAAGCCATACGTGATTTTCCTTTGCCTAAAACGGCAAAACAGTTGAGAAGATTTTTAGGTATGACTGGATGGTACCAACGATTCGTCGCGAACTATGCAAGTATAGCTGCTTCTTTAACGGATGCTCTAAAGACTTGCAAGTCAGGATTCTGTATTTCCCCTGAAGCTGAGGATTCATTTGAAAAATTGAAGACAGCACTCTGCGAAGCACCAGTTTTGGCCACCCCAGAGTTTGCTCGTCACTTCTATATACAGTGCGATGCCTCCACAACCGGAGTTGGTGGAGTATTATTTCAAAAATTTGATGATGATTTGGAAAAGCCCATCGCATACTTTTCAAAGAAGTTAAATTCGGCTCAGAGGAACTACAGTATCACTGAACTGGAGTGCTATGCTGCAGTACTATGCGTTAAAAAGTTTCGTGCGTACGTTGAAGGTCATCCCTTTACAATCATTACTGATCACTCAAGTTTGAAATGGCTTATGAATCAATCGGATCTTAGTGGTAGATTAGCGCGTTGGAGTTTGAAGTTACAGGGGTTCGACTTTTCGATTGAACATCGCAAAGGTACTCTGAATGTGGTCCCTGATGCCCTGTCACGTATGTATTCCGACGAACTCAGTTCTGGAGTTTTGAGTGGAGCTGAAGTTGATCTCAATTCTCCATATTTTTCTTCAGAAGAGTATGAAGAGTTGAAATCAACTATCATCAGCAATCAGGATAAACTTCCAGATCTGTGTGTCGTCGACGGTTATGTGTACAGGCGCACAACGCCACGTTCAGGGGACCCAGATGCTGATGACCTAGCGTGGAAATTATGGGTACCAATCGAATTGTCGAATAGTATTATTGAACAACACCATTCTCCATCGAATTATTCCCACGGAGGATTCCATAAAACATTATATAGTGTCCGACAGTATTATTATTGGCCAGGTATGGTTACCCAGATAAGAGATTACGTAGAAAATTGTCAAGTATGTAAAGAAACCAAAGATACAACTAAAGTGTTAAGACCACCTATGGGTAAACAAATCGAATCGTCTAGACCATTTCAATTCCTGTACATCGACTTCTTAGGTCCATATCCCCGTACGAAATCTGGTAATATAGCTATTCTGACAGTCCTTGATGCGTTTAGCAAGTTTGTATTTTTAGAACCTCTAAAAGCTGAAACTGCAGCAAATGTGTGTAAGTTCCTTGAAGAGGTAATATTTTGTACATATGGAGTGCCTGAGACAATTTTTACTGATAACGGTAAACAATTTATATAAAAACCTTTCAGGATCTTCTAAATGTTTATGACATTAAACATATTCGTACAGCAGTACATTCTCCACATCCTAATGCAGCTGAGAGAGTAAACCGATCTGTGTTATCTGCATTAAGAGCCTACATAAAGGATGATCATAGCTCTTGGGATGTTTATCTTCCCAAGATAGCTTGCGCTAAGCGTACTTCTGTCCACCAGTCCATCGGTGTAAATCCCTATTATGTGCTCTTCGGACAACACATGGCACGACACGGATCTGTTTACCCTCTCATCAAAAATTTGGGCATGGATGTAGAGGTTGTACCTGCTGATGCCAAGATAGAATTGATCCGTAAACGAGTGTTAGAGAAATTGTCTCAAGCACACCATCGTCATACTAATATTTATAACACACGTTGTCGTCCAGTTAAATATGTCCCTGGTCAGGAAGTATATAGAAGAATTTTCTCTCTTAGTAATATGGCCCAAGGTAGAAACGCTAAACTGGACAACAGATTTGCTAAAGCTCGCATCGTAAAATCAGTCGGTAATAGTCAATATGAACTTGAAGACATGAAAGGTAAACCATTAGGGGTTTATCATGCAAAAGACATTCGTCAATAGTAAAATGATTTATTGTACATACATGTTGCCTTATTGGAGATTATGAGTGGTGGAAATTGTTTAAAATTTTTCTATTATATTTCAGTGTGTGTTTTTTTTTTCTCTTTCTTTCTTCTTTCAAATTTTTTTGTGTTGTATAGCTAACAATAATGGTGCTAGAGTTATATATATATTCATTTCTTTCAGTTTAACTAATGATGCGTGCGATTTTATCCTATCGAGTGCTTCTTGTTCTATAAGCCTAGAACATACACTAATCTCACCGGAACGGTGGAACTACTACATCTCATTAGTGTAACTAGCTTCCACTGGCCGGTGTGTAAGAATGAAAAGTAAGCAAAGTGTGAGAATCATCCATATTTCAATTTTTTTTTATTTCCAAGCGTGTTGCCTAAAATATTTTGTGTTTCAAGAACACACCCCTATCCTTCAGTATGAAATGCCATTTTTTTTTTATGCACATTACCCGGGTAGCCCAATTTTCCTTGTTTTCAACTGAGACTCTTAATCTCAGGGTCATGGGACTTCCCCACGTTGGGCGCTTCCTTAATTATTTTCAAACATAGCAGCCTCACCCTTTTCAGCCTCTTTCTTCAGGCAAGCCTTCTAACGAGCCTGCTATGTAATGTGAGGGCATTATTTTTTGTGTGACTGTATTCAGTCACACCATATTTTTCTTCAATACAAATTATGTGTACCTAACAGTACACATAAATTGCACTTTATCTATATAAATGGCATTTTTCGCATTATAATGCTTGCTTACCAAAAAGCATTATAATACAACATTTTTTTTCTTCTTTCTTTCTTTCATAATTCCAACACGCGCATTTGTTTTCTTATTGTCCTATGCACAATGCGCATAAGATAAGAAACAGATGCATATTTTATACGCGTGATTCTTTTATTTTGGCATGTGTATATTTATAATATATACTAATGCAATACATATGCATATTATACAATGCCCTTGATCTAGATTTTTCTCTATCTTTCTTTTATAGAATACACAATGTATAAGTATGAATATTACTCATACATTCATAATTATAATTTCAATTTTAATGGCCGCCTTATACATGTATTCTAATACAAACAATATGCACATATACATGCGCATTTTATTTAAATTTTATTTAAAATTTTAATGGCCGCGCACGCATACATATATATTCTCTCAATTTTTCCATTATATTTCAATATCTTCCCCATGTTCTCATTAATTCCATTTTCATATTTATTTCACATATCAGACTGTTCCTCAAACGTCAAAAGTTGTATGGCCACCCTAAATGGTTGTTTTCATAGGTTTTTAAATTTCTATGTTTTTATTTCAAAAATTTAAAAATTTTCCATTTATATCATAATTCCTGATCCACTTATAGGTGTTTACAAAGAATTACCACTAATTTAATGTTTAGATGATCCTGTACCTCCTTTCCATTACTTAAATGCAATTTCTTTTAATTTTTCATATATATCCGGTTGTTGACTACACTTGTCCATTTTCTTATCCACCCGATAATACAGTTCATAGTCGATTATATAGGCCCAACATGAAACGAAATGGAAAATGCTCATGAACTACCGCTTTGCCAGTCCAAGTTTTTTTTAAAATTTTAAAAAAATTTTAAATATAATTACAAAACCTATTTAATGAATTTGACTACAAAAATTATATGTCTTAAACTCTAAACAATTTTAAATTCTCTTCCGTAAATAACCACATGTAGAAATCCCTTCTAGATTTTCCCAGAATCTTTCGAAATTGTATAAAAATTTTGTACTTTACACATATATGTAAAGTTATCGTTTCAATTTTCATTTTTCTTATATGAAACCCCCACTCATATTCTCCAATAAGAAAGATGCAACTATTGTTTTGGCGGAATATAAAAGCGCATCACGCGTTTTTAACCTTCTTCTTGGGATTCTAAAGTGCAAGGGCAACCTATGCCAAAAAAATAATTTGTAGTCAAGTGCCGGTAACATGTATAATCCAACATTTTTTTTTTAAATTAAAATTCAGACAAAAAGTTAACTAACACGTGCAGTATTTTGTCAAATTCCAAAATTAATTTCATCATTCATTATAAAAAAAAAATATAAAAAGGAGAAATTTTTACAGAAATCATACTCTTTTTAAAAATATAAAATAAAATTTTTAACAATAATGTCTACTTTTTAAAAGAAAAAAAATATGTGTAAATTTTTTTAAGTTATGTAAGAGAACAAAATTTATAAAAAAATAAAACAAAAGAAAAAAAAAATATATGAATGTGCTAACAAAAATTTAAAAATTAAGTAATGAATTTTGGTTAAAAATTTAATTAAAGATCTGATAAATAATTGTGTTATATACGAGTATATAAATAAAAATAAAAAAAAATAAAAATATATCATTAAGTTTAAAAATGTGTAAGCTTAAATATTCGTTAAAATTAAAAACCTAAAACAAATTATAAAATTAATTGCAATGTTGCATCATCATTATTACCATCAGTTAGCAACAAGTCTTTATTATTAGAATTATATTTTCAAAGCATATATTCAAATACAAATAAATTATAAAATAAAAACCAAAGAAAAAAAAATAAAATGAATAAAATCAATAATGTTCAATTAGATAATGTAATTAAATATAAGAACAAAAAAAATAATAATAAAAATCAACAGCAAATAACCAAACAATTATAACAACAACAAGTTTATAATTCAAACAAGATAAAATTAACAAATAAAACAGCAATTACAATTAATAATTAATTTTTTTTTATCATTATTTATATATTTTTTTATTTTAATTGCCTACAATAATTTAAAGCTAGTAACTACATAGTGTATAAAAAAAAAAGAAAAAAATACAAAAAAAAAGAAAAAAAAAAAATCAAACAGCACAAAATATAACATAAAATAAAAGTTAAATCTAAAATAGAAATAAAATAAGATATCATCTACAACTGCAACTACTACAACAGATGCACCTGGAACTGCAACAACAACTTTAAACCATACAGCTAATCATAATAAATCATCATCAGCATTAACATCATCATCTGCATCATTATAATCTACATCCACTTAAAACATCATTAAAATCATCACTTACGACATCATCTACATCATTCATCATCATCAACAGTCACGGTAAGCGCGCCAACAGTTTTTTTGTTTTTTTTTTATAATAATTACAGGGGCCCCAATTGGAAAAATAAAAATAACATGTAATTGGTAGTTCATTAAGAAAAAAGGAAAAATTAAACTTAGAGGATTTTAAATGAAAATAGCATATATAGGTAGTCTATTTTTAAAAAAAGAAAAAAAAATGAAATTGTAAAATGATTTTAAATGTAAGCAAAAAAAAAAAAATAAAGAATAAAATGTATAGGTAGGTTTTAAGAAAAGGAAATGAAATTATTAATGGATTTTTTTTGAATGAAGGGTTTGCGTATAATTAAAATAAAATGAATTTGTAATTGATGTATAAATTGGCTTTGCTTTATAACACCCTCACTTCAGGATTGTTATCGGTTATTTTAACATGTCCTTAAAATAGTGATTTTCGTGTACAACCTTTTTATTAAGGATGGGAACATAGCTCCACAGCAAGCTATGTTTATTTGAGGTGGGTTAGTCCCTATCATCGTTGGGCGAGGCATTCTTTTTTTATTTTCAGGACCAACGATGGTAGTAGCTGTATTCTTGGGCCAGAGCGGGGCCATAATTTCAGTTTCAACGGTGTGGGTGCAGCATTTTTTTGTTTAAATCGATATGGAGCATTCTAAGTAGAAGGACTTCACAACCCTCTACTGCTCCAAGCTGCGAAATAAAAGGGTTAAGGAAAGTGACAAACTCACGCCCCATCCGGCGAGCTAGTTCGTGCTAGCCAACAAGCGCAGCAGTCACTTCCACCAGCCTTAAACCCATGAAGTAAGTATGTTGTTACGTGTGTCCATACTATAATTTTTAGATGCCTATATAATCACACATGTAATTAATTCTATGCACACACCATATACAGTGTTCATATAAATAAAACATTTTTTTTTTGAATTTTGCTTATTCTATTTTATTTCAGATTCAATATATTGTGAATATACATGGGATAGTCGACAGTATGACACACATACCACCACATATTTTACAAATTAACACTGTAAATTTATAGTGTAAATGAGATCGATCATATTGTTATTTAAATATATGGTCATTTTCTTAAATAGCGACTAATTTCGACCAAATTTTTAACACGACTTCCTCCGATTTGTCTAAAATTTTGATGATTAGTAGAATTCGTGAAAAATAAAAAACTAATTTTTTAATTTTGCAATATGTTACGTTTTTCTTGAGTTATGGCGTCTTGAAATTCGAAGAAATCAGCGATCCATGGCTTTTTTAAATAATTTTATTTTTTATTTTTTTTGTTTTACATTATAATTATTGTTTTTATTTTATTATTATTTTTTTCATATTGTTTAAAATATTTAAATTAAAATTCAAAAATTTTTGATATAAGATATCAGAAGAATTTTGTTAAAATTTTATTGTAATTTACATTTTTTATTTTATTTTTAAATTAATTTATCAAAAATTGAATGTAATTCTATTTACCTTTTTTTTTGGTTAGCTTAAATATATATAATTTTTTTATTATTTTTATGTAGTAAATTCTTTGTAAAAAGAAAAAAAAATAAAATAAAATAAATTTTCTATTTAAAATTTCAATTATTGAATTAATGCAATGAAAAGTAGCTACATAGTATGGTAGGAGAATAATATTGTTTTTCCTTTTTTTCGTTTTTAAATTTTTATTTAGTTGGGTTTTAAATTATTTTAGGAGTTAAAAAGTTTGATAATTTATTCGTGTTTTTTTTTTTGAAGTATTAACTTGTTTTTTTTTCATAAATTTATTTTTTTAATATTTTTTAAATTTTCTACGTATAGAATATTAAAAAAATTATTTATGAATTTTTTTTTCCACGTGGTTTATTTTCATCATTTTTTACTTTTGTTTTATTTTTTTTTATAGTTTCAGTTTTAGTAGTTTTGTTTCATTTTCATTTAATGTGGCTTTATCATCCTGAAAAAATAGTTTTTAAAATTATTATCATTTAGTATCGAATTCCAATAGGAATTAATAAAAAAAACCTGCTCAAATTTTAAAATACAATTTATGAATATTTTTGTTCTTTATTTTATGAATAAAATGAAAGTGTAAAAAAGAAATAATTGCTGGACACTGGTTACATAAAAATTAAAATAAATAATTTAAAAAAAAATAGTAATTTGCTTTTTTCGTGTACTATCATCATCAGCTTATCATCATCATCGCGATTCAAATTCAAAGCTTCAAAAATTTCGTTTGAAGCGTCATTCATTTTGATTGCAAATTGATTGCAATACTTTCGTCGTTGTTACCCGCATAACAGAAAGTAATTGTAAAGAAACTCTACCGAAACTCATTTTCCACTACCGATATTGAAACATGCGAAACTCTATCGGAACATTTTCGATACTCTTTTAATGTCGTATACCGATACTCTTTAGAAGATACTCTACTCTATATCTTATTATCGTCTTTGGTATTACACATACATTATTAATCAGAGTATTATCTATATATTTGAAGCTTATTATCATAATGCATATTATATGTATGGTACGCATTATTTTTGTGTATACAATATGTGTGTTACACAGTAGTAAACATAATAAGTTTGAAGTTAGAAAAAAAAAGAATAAAACAAAATGTGGTTTTCAAATCAAATGTAATGAAAAAAAAAGGTTTTGAATATTTTATCGAATAAATAGCCTTCAAAAAAAAAAAAATTATTATATTATGTAGGTATATTATGCACTTATTTTGCAATAAAATTTATTTTTTTTTATACATATAAATGTAAATTACATACAATATATATATATTTTTTTTTGAATAAAGATGAAATAACATGTTTGACAATTAATTTAAATTCTTATTAATTTTTTTTTGAGGAAAATCTCAATTTCATTCCAAGCTAATGATGTATAGGTTTATAAATTGAAATTGAACGAATGAATTTAAAGACATTAACGGTTTCTGCTCGCAATTTTCCTTCTCAGACCTTACTGTCCTATTTAATATAATTTTCAGACTTTCCTTAGCAACATTTTAACTATACTATTTTCAGAAATCGAAGTCAGTATTGTGCTTATGGAAATAGTTACCCGATGAGTTTCTGATAACTTCACATATAATATTTTGTAGAAAATTCTGAATAATTATATCTCTGTCAACCCTGAAGAAGGTACTTTTTAAAATATGTTAACAGGATGTTCCAAATTGTGCAGAAATAATTTTATAATTTTGTTCACAAATAATTCTTAAAAGGCAGATTCTGTACAAATTTCACATTCCTGTAAATTTATATTTGATAAAAAAGTAGCATTATTTGAAAATATCATAAAAATGTTCGGTTTTTAAGAGAAATTTTAATTTTTGTTTGCTGATTTTTTCATTTCTAATAATGAATCACCCTGTTTTTTTGGGAAAAAGAAATACACCCTTCCGTTTGATGTTGCCTATCACACAGCGTGAAGGCAACTGATTTAATCAGTTAACACCATTTTAGTTATATCATAGACTAATAACACTATCCAGATGTGAAATACAAATGTTAAAAATTGATACATGTAAGTAATTTTTACTAGCAGACAATTTAGTCATAGTAGCAGACAAAAAGTTTTTCAACAAAAATAAAACTTTTTAGTAGGAGAAAAAAAGATTTTCACCAAAATTAAAACTTAATACATACTCAATACTCACCAATTCATTGCGTCATTGCTTCTGCTATGATCATCGTTTGAATCCTTTTGTACATGTAATAGTCTATATAATATAAATATTATATAAATAAAGTCATAGCACACTGTCATAGTTAAAAGATAAACTACTCATGTACACGTACAGCTTTATATTCTTGGGTATATAGTATGTATATAGTATACAGCACAAACAATAAACATATACGTGTATTTATAGCTTGTGTCTATAGCCATGTCATGTCTTTAAGTATTTTGCTAGTAAAACTTGTTTTAGATAGAAAAAATGTGCAAAGTGTGTATGGCATGGCATGGTACATGGTACATATACATATGTAATTTGTTTGTCACATATATACTGATATATATTTGCATTACGGGACAAATATGTAGTTGTTTTTACCTCTCACTTTCGTCCTTTGGAAAACGAAAGAATTTCCTACCTGGATATTTCGTGTCTGTTGCCAGGCATGTATCAACAACACACATAGTTCTTTTCCAAGACATTTTGTTCTGACCGTGAGTGCGTTCATAAACGTTACTATAGTTAACTATAGTTATCATTTGTCGTTCAGAATGGTGGTGGTATAGTAAAACATAACTACCAACATAACTTTTTAGCGATCATAAACATCTGTAGTAAAGTAAATTTTTAACTATTTGATGTCAAAAATTAACCCTACTCGAGAGCATGGTTAACGATAGTAAGCCTTTAAGTGGTAATGACACTGACAATAAAAAAATCGTTTATCATTTCATTTTGTGTTGTGAATTATGAAAATTTCAATTTTATTTATTTGAAAAAGTAGTAGTATTAATTAATTTTGTTTAAAAATTAATTTTTAAAAATTAATTAATTATTGACAAACAAAAAATATAATAATTATATATATCTTTTGAAAATTTTTTAAACTTGACTTGACAGCTGAATGACAATTTATTGCTACTACTATGGTAAAAATCGCGTTCAAAAACTACTTGAAGTTAACATTACCATGGCTGTAGTACAACATAACTTTGCTTAAATCATACAATACCATATGATTATGGTTAAAGTAATGTTTATGAACGCACTCCGTGTAATATATTCTTTAACATTAATTTTGTATATTTAAAAAATGACAATGATGGTGATTGTTATTTTCTAAATATACAAAATTAATATTAGAATATGATACGCCGTCGTCGTTTTTTATGACGGTGACGGATAACCATATTCAGGCCTATTTCGTACATTTATATAGTGTTTGTGTATATAAAATTACAAACGTACTTATTCATTTGTTCATATAATATAAAATATATATGTATATATTATCACAGATAAGGATATCTTTATTATCGTGGTGATAATGTGCTATTGAAAATATAGAACCGTAGATCCAGAATTCAGAACATATTTAGAAGATTTCATAAACTTTCAACATTTAAGTTTTAATTTTGGTGAAAATCTTTTTGTCTGCTAATAAAAAGTTTTATTTTTGTTGAAAAACTTATTGTCTGCTACTATGACTAAATTGTCTGCTAGTAAAAATTACTTGCATGTATCAATTTTTAACATTTGTATTTCACATCTGGATAGTGTTATTAGTCTATGGTTATATGAAAAATAAAAAACCGAACTATAAAATATGAAGTCGTTGCGCAGCCGATGTCCACTCAAAGTATAAAATGTTGATTGATTCGTGTCAGCGGGAAGATGGGCATAAAAGAAAATGATAATTCAGGGTTGCCGTATCTACTGGGAGTTTTGATTAAATTTATAAAAAAAATATGAATTTATGATTAAACCATATTCAGTATTTTTAATTTTATTTATAAAATTATGTGTTCAGTATCAATTTGATATTAAATTTTGTATACATACGTACATAAGAAAGAAAATTATTTACAATGCAAATTGCTATCATATTATTCAAATCAGCTTGTTATTATATGTTATTTTGTAAAGAAATGAACATATTTCATAAAATTTCCCAAAATGTCACAAAATTACCTGTTTTTTTGTAAAATCTAAAAAAAAAGTTTTTTGCAAACTGGTAGCCCTTCATAATATAAAATTTAAAAAATTTCCCTCGGATTTAAATTGAGATCTGATCACCCCACACACGAGACAGATTTATACAAACGCAATGTGAAAGAATATAGAAAAGCATGCCTATCTTGCCTGTACTGACTTCGATTTCTAAAAATAGTATAGGTTGGGATTACAAGACAGCAGCACTTGTAATTATACAGAGGTGGGTAAGCAGTGGCATCGGTTGCCCGGGGCAACTTTTTAATTCTTTACAGTAGCAATCGATGCCCATAGCTGCATATGGGGGCCAGAGCGGGGCCAATTCCTTTTTTTACAGGTCTACGGTGAAGGTGCCCTTTTATTGTTGTATTGATATGGAAGCATATCGGGGAAGGATTTCACAACCTTCCGCCGCTTCTGGCTGCTGAAATTAAAAGAGTTATGGATAGTGGCAAACCCTCACCCCGTCCGGCGAGCTAGTACGTGCTAGCCAGCTAGAGCAGCCGCCACTACCACCATCCATACACTCAAGATGTAAGTATGTGGGATTTGTGTGTGTATAAATTATTTTTACAGGGACCAAGACAACATTGTTTTCTTTATAATATTTATAAGCCTGATATATACACGCAAACCTACCCACATATACCTTACAACTTTCAGGTTTTTATGTTTTATGGCCATGCAACATCCTCCGTATTTTGTAATTGTAATATATTATATTGTAATTTAATAAAAAAAAATTCTACTGCAGTTGTTTCAAAAATTGCCATTGTCCTGTGGGGACGGTATTGTTTTTTTCACTGGTTTGTGGAACGATCTGTAAATTACATTGAATTAAAAAATGACCTGGTGTGATAATTGTATCGTTATCAGGATCGATATTTATTGGAATTAAGGGTGGTGAATTGATACATGCTTCGATGTTACATAGAACAGCATACAGTCCTTTGAAAGTGATTTTAGTATTCTGTAATGTTTTCTTTAAATGCGTTTTAACCAGTTTAATGTGAGATTCCCATAGACCACCGAAATGTGGAGCAGAAGGCGGGTTAAAACGCCATTTAATTCGACCACTAGCTAAATTATCTGCAATTTCTTCGCTGACTTCTTTTGAGAACATAAGTTTGTTAGCTTTGACAAAGTTTGTGCCACAATCTGAATATATATCTGAACATAGACCTCGTCTAAAGGCGTTCGCACTTAGATCTGATACGAGCTCTAAATGTACTGCTTTAGTACATAGACAAATAAATAAACATATGTACACTGAAGTAGTTTTTGCATTTCGGAGTAAAGATACTTTCATGTCGATGCCTACATGTTGAAATGAATATGATTGTGTTACTCTCGCGGTTGGTTATTCATGCATTAATTGTGTATTATTTGAGGGTTTTACTCTGTAGCATTTAATAGATTTGTGTAGTTGGTGACGAATCATATTCTTTGCATTGATTAACCAAAATCTATGTCTTACATATATTGTTCAAAATTAATTGTACATACGCAATAGAACCACGCCATACTCTACCAAATATTTCGACTTTGAAAAAAAATTATAGAGGAAGGTCAACGAAGGACACCAGAAGAAAATTCGTGTGCACGTGATAGTCAGGAACAATCATACTTTCCAAGGAAAACCACAAAAGTAAAAGTAAAAGTGTTATATATGTGGAAAAAGGGGCCATTATGCAGCTATTTGTAGACAAAGAAATCAAAAGGAAAAGACAAAGAAACGAACAAAAAACCAAAAAAATTCATCATTTGCGTTATTGAATTCTGCAATATTATCACAATCAATGAAAAAATGCTGGATAACAGACAGTTGATCTACCGCACATATGTGTAGTGATAAAGATATGTACACATCGATGAAAGAACACCAAGAGCAAATCGAACTTGCAGCGAACAACTTTATCAAATCAATCAGCGTAGGAGATGTGTTAATTAAAACGAATAAATCAGACATTACCTTGAAAAATGTTCTGTATGTTCCAGAACTGAAATCAAATTTCATATCGGTGAGCAAAGTGATTGAAAACGGGTGTGAAATTATTTTTAACAATGAAAGTTGTTAAATCAGTGAAATTTAATTTAACATTGAACTGTAAAAGGTGCAAATTCAAAAAAAAGAATATAAAATAAAAACACAATTTTTTCACAAACGTTACAAACTTTATTTAGTTCAATATCTTAACTTAACAATTGAATCTTAAATCTAATAATCAATGTATTAATCAATATAAATACAATGAAAATACAATACTTTAAAAAACGGAAATGAAAAATTTAAAATTTCAATTATTTAAAAATTCAAAAAAAAAATTCAAATTTTAAAAGTATGCAACAAATCTAATAAATTTAAATCTAAATAAATAAATTTTATTATAGATCGATCTATACGTTGAAATGTTGATTGAAGATTCAGTTTCCGGTTGCTGACGTAGTTTCGGTTGAAAATGGTTGCCCTCTAATGTGAATAGCGATAGATAGATGTTCTGTATACGCAGTATACAAGATGTAATTTTCCCGACGGCAATTCAAATTTATATTTATCAAGCAGAATCGAAGTTTTTTCCGATCAAAATTTTCTAAGCTTTTTTTTCCAAATTGCCCGCAGTTTTATAATTTTTTCTAAGTCATTTTTTTGTAAATTCAATTTATATTTTTATCGTTCGTAGCAAAATTTTTCTAAGTATTTATACTATAAATTTCCCTTTCAATAAATTCGTTGTCCGCAGCAGAAATTTTCCAAGTGTTTGAAAATTTCTCAACTTTATAATTTTGTTAAAAATTTATGAAAAATTTTTGCAAAGTGTTTACCAATTTTACACTTAGCCGATAAATTCCTTTCGATTATTTTATCCAAGTACTCTGTTAATTTAGTACTTAGCCGATGAAAAAATTCTACCAATTTTTTCCTATATTTTGTAAAAAAATTATAAGTTTTTTTTACAAAATTCCTAACAATCCTATTGTACTAGCTCAATACGCTAGATTTTAAGTAGGACTCAATACGTCCAGGCTGATGAGGCGATCTTTTGTTTTCCCTGATTCAGTCTCAATACGACAATTTAGGAAGGTAATCGCAAAAGACAAATTTTTCTGCGAATCGCAACCCTTTATATATCAAATTTTCGCGGTTCTAGAAATTTCTTTTTCTGTGTTGTTGAAATGTTCTACTATTTATTTCATGTTCTCGTCTTTTTTATAAAACCGTTTTTTTCAAATTGTGTCTGGTAATTCGAATACAATTTATGGTAATTGTGAATAACTTTGTTGGTTACTATATTCAGCTGGTACCTTTTTGGCAATTTTGACATTGTTGAATCCAGTCAACATAATATAACCTGAAAATAGAAAATAAATAATTAATTAATCAACATTGCAATAATAATAAATAACAAAAATAGAACACTATACACAAAACACAGAACAACACAAAATAAAAAACATAACCAAAACTACATATATCACAATTACAAAACTATTTACAAACACAACAAAACAATAAATAGAATTATTTACACCACAAAACACATAAATAAAAATTTGATAATTATATATTTAAATTACATAAATCACGATCACAAACATATAATACAATAATCACAAATTATAACATTTATAGACACAAAATAAAAATTAATAAAATTAAACATAACGTCATAACTTCACGATATTTGACACTTTTAAAAACAAAATGTAGGTAAATGTAAACAAAACATTTACCAAGTTATTTAATTAATCACTGTCAAATGTACCAGCCGAATTGAAAATTACCAGCTAATATCATTCACAATCGAAAAAAATGTACCAGATGTCGCATCAGTTACCATTCGAAAAAATGTTCCAATAAGAAAGACAGACGATGAAACAAATAGAAAATTTATCACCAACGGGGAAAATAGAAAATTCCAGAGTTTGCAAATTTTGCTATATAAAGAATGAAATTCGCAGAAGAATTTGTCTTTTGCGATTACCTGCCTATATGACGTGTTGAGTCTGAATCAGGGAAACCAAAAGATCAAAAAAACCAGGACGTGTGGAGTCCTATAAAAATCTAGCGTGCTGAGCTAGTAAATAGGGATCGTTAGGAATTTCTGTAGAAATACTTGTAATTTCTACAGAAATTAAGGCAAGTTAGGCCAAATTATTTACATCGGGAAACGTGTTGAGTTTCCAAGTATAAAATTAAAGGGGAACTTAGAAATTTTTCCACAAATTTCTAAGCATCGAAAATTTTTAAAGTATAAAATTAAAAGGGAACTTAGAAATTTTTCCACAAATTTCTAAGCATCGAAAATTTTTAAAGTATAAAATTAAAAGGGAACTTAGAAATTTTTTCACAAATTTCTAAGCGTCGAAAATTTTTAAGGTATAAAATTAAAGGGAACTTAGAAATTTTTAACAATTTCTAAGCATCGGACAATTGCAGAGTATAAATTTTAAAGAAACTTAGAAATTTTTATTGAAAATTTTCTAATTGCTAAACCGAGAGCTACGATATTTGGTTTGATACGAAATTTATATTAAATTCATCGAATTCATGAAATTTCTCATCATAATTTATTTGGGATAAATAATTGCTGACAGTAAATTAATTTTCCGGAAGTCATTGGACGGTTAAAATTTTGAATTTTTAAAACTTCAAGTTCGGGTACGAAGTTTCTTCAATCAACGCACTTCAATCAACTAAGCATTAGTAACGCCATCTGTATCAACAAATTTTAATTTAAAATTAATTTTGCAATTTGAATTTTTAAAAAATTAAACTCAATTAGTAGATTAAAATTCTTATTTTGAAATTTCATATTTATTGTAAATTAAAGTAAATTTTTATTTTTTTTTTAGAAAATAGTAGAGTTGTTATTTTTAAATTTATAAATTTGAGTTAAAATTATTGTTAGTAGATTATTTTTTTTGAAATTTTTGAATTATTGTTTAAAATAAGAAAAAGTTGCTACATAACATAAAAATTTTATTTTCAAAATTGGTAAATTCATTAGTCAAATTAAAGTTATATATATTTATGTATACTTAAAATTATAATTAAAATTTTCATATCTTTTTTTATTATTTAAAATTTGGTATTTGTAATTAGAATTAAGTCTTGAATTGTTAGACTTAAGAGATTGAATTTCAATAAAGGTTTTTTTATAACGTTTTGTAAAAAAATTGTGTTCTTATTTATAAAATTGAAACCGGCACCTTATTTTATTTTTATTGTTAAATCAAATCATTTTGAGGATTTAACAGACATGGTCATATATTATGTAATGTATAAATACAAGGTGATTTTTATATTTTATATTATATATGTATTATAAATATAGTACATTATATAAATATTAAACATTATAGTACATACAATAGATATATACAGGGTGATTTTTTTCTAAGTGCCAATATTGGTACTATGGTATTCTTTGGACTGTTTTATGAAAAAAATTGTACTAACAAAAATTTATATCGACTCTATTTTCGACCCTAGAGGGCGTTAAAAAAATTGATTTTTTTGTTGGACCTTCAAATACAAAATCATGTGTAACTTTTTGTACACCCTACTTTGAAAAATTTAGTGTTCTAGAGAATAACAGCAAATAAAATTACCTTTCTTTTCATATACTATAACAAATACATATTTTGAAATTCGGTTCTAAGTAAAAAGAAATCCTGAATTCAAAATTCTTGACGAATTTTTTTAAAAATTTTTAGTATAAATTATATTCTTGAAAAAAATTTGCACTACGAAAAATATTTTTATTTTTGAAATCGGAGTAGAAAAATGTTGTTTTTCAAACAAAGAAAACCAGAGGATGATATATTTTTCCGTTATCGAGGTATTAGGGATCAAAGGAGTGCAGAAATGGTCAAAAATGTACCTGCTAATAACTACAATAAGTTTTGTTGTGTTGTTGTACGAATTTTTGATAATAAAAATACCAAATTTTTTTGCTCTATCGTTTTATTTTGCAATAGTCTTAAGAAATAACAGTTACATAAAAAATTTTATGCTACAATACAGTACTTACAATAAATGTTCAATGTGACGTCCTTGTGAATGTGAATGCAAAGATTCACTCTACGATTAAAAGATTGTCTTGCTCTATGAATAATGGAACTGTCTTGTGTCAGCTGTTTACAAGCATTTTGGATTTTCATCCACAATTCCTCAACGTTATCAGGAATCGATGTGTATACCGTTGCTTTCAAATATCCCCATAAAAAGAAGTCAACAGGCGTCAAATCTGGCGATCTTGGGGGCCAGGCAATTGGTCCCGCACGGCCTATCCAGCGATTGGAAAATCTTTCATTTAAGTAATTGCGCACTGCAAGTGTATAATGTGGTGGCGCTCCATCTTGGATAAATATCATACGTCTTCTACATTCGAGAGAAACAAATTCATCGAGAAGTTCTTCGAAATCATTACGTAGAAAATTTAAATAACTCGTC
The DNA here is from genome assembly GCA_951394055.1 of Villa cingulata. Taxonomy (NCBI): domain Eukaryota; kingdom Metazoa; phylum Arthropoda; class Insecta; order Diptera; family Bombyliidae; genus Villa; species Villa cingulata. The sequence continues at coordinate 22,011,940 of OX596022.1, read as the reverse complement.
CCGTCCAAGTTGTCTGGTAATCTTACTGGCCCTAGTAGCATATCTCCTATCATTCCGCACCACACGTTTATCTTGAATTTTCTCTGATGATATCTCTGCACATTCTCACGTGGATTTTCAGTTTCCAATGGTGCATATTGTGGAGATTCAGCGAACCATCTCTGTTAAATGTAGCCTCGTCCGTAAAACAAATTCGCCTAGAAAATCCAAGTTCCTGTTGTTGAATCCACTGACAAAATCTCAATCGCAATGCATAATCTGCCTCTTCCAACGCCTGTACCGCTTGATAGTGGTAAGGATAAAATCCATTTCGTGATAAAACTCGCCAAACAAAACTTTGACTAATTCCCATTGATCTGGCTATTCTTCTAGTGCTAGCATTTCTATCTTGTCGTACAATTTCTATAATTCTTTCTTCTACGCTGGTACTAACAGGAATCCTTCCTTGATCCATTCTTCGTGGAACAACGCTTCCTGTTTCTCTAAGACGACGATGTATATCGTCGAAAGTTCTACAATTGGGGATTCTTCTGCCAGGAAATCGTTCGGCATATAAAATTCTGGCTCGATGGCTGCACTGCCTAGCTTCACCGTATATTAAATGCATATCTGCCAATTCTGTTGTAGTGTATTGAGGCATTATTTATATTAAATCTAATTATTTCCAATTTTCTACTAAAACCTTATCAAAACTAAAAAAATATCCCATCTAATTCCTTTTTATACCAACATTCTAATTACTTAGATGCAAAAACTAATTGCAGGTACTTTTCAACAAACCTTCATTTTTACAATAGTTTCTGTAACAAATATCTCTAATATTACAGCATTTAAATAACTGCAAAATAATAGATAAAACCAGAAAAATACCAACAAAAAATTGGTATTTTTATTATCAAAAATTCGTACAACAACACAACAAAACTTATTGTAGTTATTAGCAGGTACATTTTTGACCATTTCTGCACTCCTTTGATCCCTAATACCTCGATAACGGAAAAATATATCATCCTCTGGTTTTCTTTGTTTGAAAAACAACATTTTTCTACTCCGATTTCAAAAATAAAAATATTTTTCGTAGTGCAAATTTTTTTCAAGAATATAATTTATACTAAAAATTTTTAAAAAAATTCGTCAAGAATTTTGAATTCAGGATTTCTTTTTACTTAGAACCGAATTTCAAAATATGTATTTGTTATAGTATATGAAAAGAAAGGTAATTTTATTTGCTGTTATTCTCTAGAACACTAAATTTTTCAAAGTAGGGTGTACAAAAAGTTACACATGATTTTGTATTTGAAGGTCCAACAAAAAAATCAATTTTTTTAACGCCCTCTAGGGTCGAAAATAGAGTCGATATAAATTTTTGTTAGTATAATTTTTTTCATAAAACAGTCCAAAGAATACCATAGTACCAATATTGGCACTTAGAAAAAAATCACCCTGTATATATCTATTGTATGTACTATAATGTTTAATATTTATATAATGTATATTTATAATACATATATAATGTTTTAATATTTATAATGTACATATATATATTCAAACGTTTTTATTTTAGTTTTGTTCATTGTTTATGAAAAATGAAAGTGTAATTAAATGTTTTGTGTTTAATGTTTTGTGATATTTTTTTATATTTTCTGTTTTGTGTTTAAAATAATGATTCAGTGTCGTGCTAATTATTTTGTGATAGTAATAATTTGTTTATTATTTCTTTAAAAATATTTTCTGTTGTAATGTTTGTGATATCAGTGTTATCATTTTGTGTTTACATAGTTTTATGTTATATATTTGCGCTATGTGCTATGTAAAAATAAATAACGAGAATGGGTTTGCTTTATTAAAGTTAGACGAAAGACAAGTTGTTGAATCATACACGAAAATTCTTCACATCATTAATTTAACCCAGTATAAAGACATTATTGATTCGATTGAAACAAACATAAAATCATTGAATTTCAGTGAGTTTTCGAAAGAACGCCAACTACTGAACAGAGAACTGACGTTAACTAAACATAACTTTAATACAATAATACCACACATATTCAAGACTAGCAGACATAAGAGAGGGTTAATAAACATTATAGGGAAAGGTTTAAAATTTTTGACCGGTACTATGGACGATGACGACGCCACAGAAATTTACGACCATCTGAAGAACTTAGACGTAAATACACAACAAATGACGGGCGAAATCAATAAACAGGTAATAATCAACAATAATCTCATTAAAAATTTGAACGAAATAGCCAATCATGTGAAAACACAACAGCAAAAACTCGGCGAATATCTCGGAAATGTTACAGATAGAGCCAAAGAAATAGCTTTACTTGTAGATAAAGAAAGATTTACATTCGATTCAGGTCGTTGCTCGAATATAGACGTGAGTGAATCTTTTACAAGTCAGTGCGTATAATTTTAGTAAAACATATTGCGATTTGCGAGTGATTACAAATTTATCAATATCAGTGCTATCAATTATTAATTCTTAATTCTTAAAATATCAGTGCTAACTTATAATATCAGTGCAAAGTGCTAGTGCTAGAAAAAACATTTATCATCCATGGAGGTTGATATCTCTCCGAACCATAACCCTAAACCACCGGACAAAATATTTAATAATAACTCAAACAAAGATGCAGTAACATTAAAAAACCAAACCCCGGGCCCAAAATTTCTTATCATTAAAAGGGTTGACGCAGAGAAAACTCTGACCTCTGTATCACCCTTCTTAATTAAGAAATGTATAGACGGCACCATTAACGGAGAATTGAACCTCTGCAAAAAACTCAGAAACGGTAATTTACTTATACAAACTCGTAATATACAACAAGCAAATAAACTAATTAACATGAGAAAACTCACACCCGAAATTAACATACAAATAACTGAACATGAAAAATTAAATAATTGTAAAGGTATTGTATACAATATTGATCTTATCTACCTACAAGACGAAGAAATTTTAAACGAACTAAAAAATCAACATGTAATAGCAATCAAAAGAATTACAAAAAAAACACATACAGAAGAAAAACAAACTGGACTATTTATTTTAACTTTTTCCACACCAATCATTCCAAAAAAAATCAAAATTGGATACGAAATAGTTGATGTAAGACACTACATCCCACCCCCACTAAGATGTTGGAAATGCTTTCACTTTGGACATGTTACAGACGTATGTAAAAAAAACAAAAAATGTCTAAACTGTAATAGTGATTATCACTTCGAAGAAAATAATCCAGCAAAACAAAAATGTGAATATACACCCAATTGTTCAAACTGCTTATCAACCACACACAATGCTCTGTACAAATATTGCCCAGTATATGTAAAAGAAAAAGAGAAATAATGAGAATCAAAACAACTGAACAAACAGACATTAAAACAGCTAGAACCATATTTGCAAGAAGAAACATATCAGCAAACTATTACACTACGTACGCAGATCAAGTAAAAAATAACTCTCCCAACTCAACTAACAATATAAAATCAAATAATACAATAACTATCCACACAACCCAACCAACTAACAAAAACACAAACAACGAAAATCATATGATTCAATCACTTGAAAATAACACAAATAATCAATCGGAATTTTTCGCAATACCTTTGTCCAACAATAACACAACTGATAAGAGACAACTAAATCAGAACAATGACAATATCATGAATAAAAAATCAACTGAGAAAAGACCAGACAATATACTTATAATAAATGAAAATACTACAGACACTGGAATGGCAACAACTACAGATGATGATATTCCACCCACACCAAACTTACAGATTCATAATAAACAAAGAAAAAGAAGAGGGAAACAGAAGAAAGAGCTAGATACCCCAAGTCCAACATGCAAAGAAATTAAATTAAATTAACATCATACATAAAATAAAACAAATGACAGAAAAAATAAACATTTTAAATATAATACAGTGGAACTGCCATGGCCTTCTGACACACAAAGAAGATTTAAAAATGTTAATAAAGAAATATGAATCCAGTATAATTTGCCTCCAAGAAACCAAAATCCATCATAATATTAAACCCACTTTAAATCACTACAACGTAGTCTACAAAAACAAAACTACAAATACAATAGCACACGGAGGAGTAGCAATTATGATTCCTGAAAATATAGAATATAAAGAAATAAAACTCAATACAAATCTTCAAGTTACAGCAATAACCATCTTTATTCCAATAAAGATGACAATAATTAACATATACCTCGATGCAAAAGCAAACCATACTGAAATAGACAATATCATAAAACAAATTAAAACACCATACATACTCTTGGGAGACATGAATGCCCAAAATACGTTATGGGGATCTAAAAGTACTGATAAAAGAGGAAAATTTATCGAAAAATTTGTAGAAAACAATAATTTATGCCTTATGAACAAAAAATGCAGCACTCATCTGAATTTCTCTTACAAAACATTTTCATCAATAGATTTAACCATATGCTCACCAATAATACAAAAACACTTCAACTGGATTATAGAAGACCATCTCTTTGGCAGCGATCACTTTCCTATAATAATAACATCTAAACTAAAGAAAATAGCTAACCAAAGAAGACAGACCTTCAACACCAAAAAAGCAAACTGGAACAAATTCCAATCTCTTATCAATTTCACAATGAACATCAACGATTTTAACAATACAAATGAATGCGAAAAATATATAACAAAAACCATCATAGAGGCAGCTAAATCAGCAATACCAATGACAAACGAAAACTTCAGAAAACCCAGAGTATCTTGGTGGAATAATGAAATTAATATTGCTATCAAACAAAAGAAAAGACAGTTAAATAAATATAAAAGAAGCATGTTACAACAAGATTTTCTAGAATACATAAAAATGAGACGTAAAACTCGTCAACTCATCAGATATCACAAAAAGAAATCATGGGAAGAATACGTTTCCACAATAAATTCATCTACTCCATCTAAAGAAATCTTCCGTAAAATTAGAACTCTTGAAGGAAAAAAATACCACCAACTCACAACAATTAAAACAAACAACACGATCATAACAGACATCAATGAATTATGTAATTACGTTGCAAAAAACTTTCAAGATATATCTAGCAACACAAACTACACTGATTCATTCCGACAAATTAAAAGCATACATGAAAGAATTCCTATAAACATTTCTATGGACAATAATGAACCATACAACGAACCATTTAACACAACAGAACTAGAACACATAATAGATAACGTAAAAGGATCATCACCAGGTACAGATCTAATACATTATGATATGATAAAACATCTAAATCAACATAATAAACAATACCTTACACAATTTTTAAACCGTATTTGGATTGAAGGACCAATACCTACACCATGGAAAGAAGCAGTCGTAATTCCTGTCCTCAAACCCGGAAAAATAACAACAGACATAAATAATTACCGACCAATAGCACTAACAAACGTTTTATGCAAATTATTCGAAAGAATGATCAACAAAAGATTAACATGGCACTTAGAATCACATCATAAAATGAACCCTAGACAATTTGGATTCAGGAAAAACCATAGTACAATAGATGCATTAAATTTGTTACAATCTGAAATAATCAAAACATACAACGAAAAGAAATACTTGATAGCCATCTTCCTAGACATTGAAAAAGCATATGATAGAATCTGGAGAAGAAATATTCTTGATCAAATGGATAAACTAAATATAGCGGGAAATATGTTCAAATTTATTAAAGATTTCCTAGACAACCGAGAATTTAAAGTTTTAATCGGCAATAACTACTCAGACAAACATTCAATCGAGAACGGTATACCACAAGGTTCAGTGTTAAGCACCACTTTGTTCAATGTAGGTATAAATGACCTACAAGACAACGTTCCCCTCCCAGCGAAACACATAGCATATGCAGATGATATTGTTATATACGTAACACACAAAAATCTTCAAGACGCCATAAATATAGTACAATCAACAATAAATAAAATCGCGAACTCGGCAAACAACAAAGGAATCAAAATATCAACACAAAAAACCAAATCTATGATTTTTACAAATAAACGAAAACTACCACAAATCAATAAAATTACACTTGACAACAAGGAAATAGATTACGTAAATGAATTTAAATATTTAGGTCTTACATTTGATCGCAAACTAACTTGGAAAAGCCATATCAAAGAGATAACAAATAAGTGTACCAAAAAAACAAACATTCTTAAAATACTCAGCCATACAAACTACGGATCAGACAGAAAAACATTAATAAAAATACTAAAATCAAATATTCTACCCATAATAGATTACGGCAGTTACATATATCAAACAATAAATAAAACGCTCTTCAAGAAATTAGATGTCATACTCAATAATGCTATTAGGATATGTACAGGAGCATTCAAAACAAGTCCAACTATCAGTATCCTAGCAGACTCCAACATCACACCTACAGAATTAAGACACGAGAAATTAAACCTTAGATACTTTTATAAAACATGTGCTAACAAAAACCACCCTTTACATCAAGAAACAACAACAGTGAACAATGCTGACAAAGAAACAAAATTTAAACCGTTGAGTAAAACAATGTACAACACAACAGTCAAATATAACCTACCTCACCCGGAACAAGTCAAAGTAATCAAGAATAACCAACACCCACCTTGGCAAAGAAAAAACTTATTCTTCGATTTTACACTCCATAATCACATGAAACAAAATACGCCTAAAGAAATATATAAGCAAAAACTTTTGGATCTACTAAACTCAAAATATTTAAATTACTATAAAATATACACAGACGGCTCCAAAATCAATGAAAAATCAGGATTCGCTTTACTTCTTCAAAACAAAAAAGAACAATTCAGATTGTATGATGAAATAAACATCTGCAACGCCGAGTTATACGCCATAAAAACTGCAATAGAAAAATCATCTTCAATAGAAAATAATAATATCTTAATACTAACAGATTCACTAAGTGCCATAGACATTTTATTTAAAATATATTCAAACCACCCTATTGCAATAGATATACATAACATAACACACAAATTCATCAACAAATCATACACCATCATCTGGATTGCTAGTCACTGCGGAATTCTTCCCAATGAAGAAGTGGATAAACTAGCCAAAAAAGCTACGAAAATGAAAATTGACCCAAATCATAAAATAATATATAAAGACATTCACAACCAAATTAATAAGAAAATAAATACTCACTTTCAAACTATATGGAACTCAATAAACAACAACAAACTTAAAGAACACATGAAGATAATAACACCCTGGAAAAATATTAACAACATGAACAGAAAAGAAGCCAGTGTAATTACCAGAATTAGGATTGGACACACTAACCTTACACATATTCATCACATAAACAAGTCACCCAAACCAAAATGTAATACATGCAATAACGATCTGGACATCAAACATATTTTTAATGACTGCCAGGCTTACCGAAACCTTAGAAAAAAACATAAAGTAAACTACTCCACACTAGGAAAAGATGACATCGTCAGCATGAAACAAATTATAAACTTTCTGAAGGACATAAAAATATTCCATAAAATATAATAAAAATTAAAAACAATAAATAATGTAAAATTTAAAGGTCCGAAATGACAGAAAAACTGTTCAGAGACCTAATAAAAAAAAAAAAAAAAAGTAAGATTTACACTACAGATATACGCAGACATAAACTTAATAAACAGACAGTTAGAAAAAATGACCGATATAATACTGATGAGTAGGCTTAACGTATTACCTCACGACATAATGACAGACGAAGAGACTAATAAATACGATATTTCAGCAAGCATGCTACCATTTATTCAAAATACCATGTTTATTAAAAATGAACTTCTTGTTTTGGTTATAAGTATTCCAAAATTTACCAGAGAGGCGTATTACAATAGCCTTATAATTCAGTTTCCCAATGAACAACATGAAGAACTGGACTACAACATTGAAAAGGTAATTGTTAGAGGCAATACTATCTACTCCAACGATCAAGAAATAGTTCTGAAGAAAAGATTAAAACCTCATAAAAATGATTGCATCCGCAACGCATTAGAACCTTCAAACGTTTGTAGATTGAAATTCAACAACATAAGCTCGGTTGAAGAAATTTATAATGGTCTTATAATAACAAAAAAGTTGCCCCTTTCTGATATAAAGCAAAATTGTACACAATACAAAATGAGTATCAAGAATAATAACATGATAAAATTTTGCAATTGTAATATACGAATTTATGATTTTGAGTTCAAAAATAAAATTGAAAACGTTACTAGTAGTAGTATAATCCCAATTGTACATGTAAATTTTACAAAACTTATAGATAACATTACTTTAGAAAGATTAAACGTCGAAAATATTCAAAATAGAGAGAAAATAAATTATGTACAATTTAAAAGTAACATAGCAAATTATACTTTTATAGGTACAAGTTCGTTAATTATAGTAATACTAATTGGAATTGTCTTTGTAAATTTAAAATTTAATGGAATGTTTGGAAGAAAAAGTGAAACACCAACAAAAATTGAATTAATTAATAAAGAGCCACATCCTCCACTCAATCATCGTAAAAATGATCAGTACGATTCGAACTGTTCCATTCCACAAATCGTCCCATTCGCAGCGAGTGCGAACGCTCTTGGGGGTGGGGGAGTAATATAATGCTATGTATGTGAGTAATATAATGCTATGTATGTGAGTAATATAATGCTATGTATGTTAAACTTTTTTATTTTTTTTAAATTCAGAAAAACAAAATTATCATATTTCGCGAATTTCCGTTCCCACAAAATCTGAAAAACTAAAACTGCTGTCCACGCGTCTAATATTTGTGGGAAAACGATAAAAACAGATTCACTTTTTCTTCTCAAGCAATTAAAAAGAAAAAAAACAAAAAAATGTAATTTAGAACTAAGTAATATGTAAAAAAGTTAGTTAGTTCGTTTTCAGTTTTTGTCACGGTTAGAGTTCTTTTAGAGTAAAGGAAATTGTAAAGAAATAAAGTTTATTTTTGTTGGAAAAAGAAATTATAATTGTTTTATTTCTTCATAAAAACTTAAAACCAATCCCAATAAATATTTCTAAATATTTCTATATACTATAATATTATATCTATCCTTATCAATAAAAGCAAAAAAAATAAAAGCGGTGTAAACAAAATTAAGAATAATAAATTAACATACATATAAGTACATATAATATATTTTCTATTTTATTGAAGGGGAAGGTCAGGTTAAACTAATAATATATTATAATTAAGTAAATAATATAAATATATTGCACGTAAAATTTATAAATTTTTTCAAAATTTTAAGATTTTGTTTTTTTATGCTTCTAAATAAAAATAAAAGAATTATATTAAAAGACAAATGGTATTTACAGTGTCTAAACAAGAAGGGAAATTCGCGTCCTTTATTGTTTATTACGATTAATACCAATCATACCGGTTTTTATTACATTACTATACATGCAAATAAAAATATTACAAGATAGTAGATATTTTATACTACTTCTCCTTATTTATTTACCTTTTTTTTCACATGTAATAACACATGTCGATTAATATAAAAAAAGCAAAATGTATACAAAAATTTCTAAAATTTACCTGCATCAAATATCATTTTTTATTATACCGCATTTATCTTTTTGTTTTTTATGAAATTATCTTAAATTTAAAACTGTACTAATAATTTTTGTAATAAATAAAATATAATATTCATATGTTCATACATATAAACTTTTGTATGATAGAAATTTCAAATATTTGAAATAGCGGTTAAATATGTAATTAATATTGAATACATTAACAGCTTAAATGTCATATTGTTTCATTCCCGATACTCCCTCTCGATTACAGATACTTACCACGAATTTCTCGATTGGTGAATTTAGAGAGATACAGAAACGCAAAAATTTTTTGGATCGAGAATTACCAGTCGAGAAGCTGTGACGTCACTTTCAGTCGCGAACTTCTCGACTGAGATACAGAAACGCAGCATTGAAGTCATTAACATCACCGCAACTATCGTCAGCGACATCTACATCAAAAATTCGAAAATTCGTCATCAAACTACTCTTCAATCATGATTATCATATCATCTTCAATTTGATATCGAGCTGCAATATCTTCATTTTTTAGTTAAGACATAAATCTTTTATAATTATTCAAATTAATTGAGAATAGTAAATTTTATTATTGCTTTTTTTTGATATTATTAATTAAAAATTTAAATATAATAATTTCCGGAAATTTTAAATTGTAAACACTTGAATTAATAATTTGATTAATAATTTTTGAATATTTTGAATTAATTTTGAATTAAATAATTTTGAAATAATTTTCTTTTTGTTATTATTAGATTATTATAAGATTATTCTAATTTATCAATTATTGTAATTTAGTTTAAGATTTTGAATTGTTAGTTTCAAGTATTATTTCTCAATAAAATTTTTAACGAATTGTAAAAAAATTGTGCTTTTATTTTATAAAAATTTTTTAGAATCGGCACCTTTATTTTAATGTTAATTCTTTTATGTGGATTTAACATTGTTTTTTTTACTAAGTTTGATTAATGTACTTTTGTTGAATCGTCATTCAACATTTTCGCAATCTGAAAAAGAAAGAAAAAAATAAAAGTTATTAATAATAGTAATAAATACATAAATTAATAACAAATAACACAAAAAAGAACAACAACAAAATATAAACAAATCAACGTAATCAAACATATAACACAGAAATATATGCAATAATATAGAACATATAACATGAATATGCACAAACAGGTAACATAAAAATGTCTATAGACATAGCACACAAAACAAAACAAAACGATTCACATAGCGCATTTTTGTTATTTCTATTGATTGCCCTTTCGATTTTGAAGTGAAATATAAAAGAAGTATTAGGAGATACATCTGAAAGACAAACATCATAAAAAAAATTGATTTCAGTTATCTTTTTGGTACTTAAATTTTCATTTTTGTTGGCTTTTATTATATCTGATTTTTCGTTTATTGCTGATATCTATAGTATAATCGCCACGTTTTTTTAATTTATTTAATTTTTTGTACTCATTTAGTTTCTCAATTTTTTCAATTTTGTCCCTTTCGAATTCACGCGCTAAATTTTCGATATCCGTTTGATTTAAAGATTTTTGAATAAAATCTATTGGACGAAGTTTTGTGGTAGAATGTAGTGTATTATTATAAATGGTTATAATTTTAAAAATTTTATCGTCTAGTTCGTAGTTTATTTTTTCTACTTCTAATATACGGAGATGTTCATTCAATGTGCCATGCAGCCTTTCGATGTCTGCATTTCCCGTTTTGCTACCTGCGGTAGTAACATGAAACTCAATTTGGTTTTCTTTCAAAAAGAGTTCGACTGAATTGTGTATAATGCAGCGTTCGTTGTCGAATACGATTTTCTTCATTTTACCAAGGAACCGAATCCGTTCTTTCAATGCGTTCAAAATTGAAATCCACGTTCTATCGGGCAATTTGTGAATTGTCGCGTATTTACTAAACTTGTCTATGGTAGTCAGATACATAATGTTAGGGTACGGATACCAGATATCCACATGAACAATTTCGTTGAAATTGCAGGGAGTCTCTGTTACCCTAAACGGAATTTTAACGGGGTGTCGGTCATGTTTCGCTAGTAAACATACCTCACAGTTATTGATGAATTTCGTTATTATTTCCATTAAGTTTGGATAGTAATATTTTTGTTTAATTTCGTTAAATACTTCGGTTATACCTCGATGATTTTTATTTAGATGTTCATCTTTGATCACGGAAAGTATTTTCTCCTTATCAGATATGTCTATCAGTCTAATATTTGACTTGAGTAGTTTCAAATTTTTATTACTCGAAAAATATTCAACATATGTGTTTTGAAATTTTATAAACAACGAATCATCGCTACAATAAACGCACATCATACCTTTGTTATTTAATAATTTCCTCATTATTTCAAGAAGGTCACTGTTCTCATCAACAGTAACGAAGTTTTGAACTTTTTTATTCAAAATATTTATCGAAAGTTTTTCTTTATCACCTTTTTGTAGGTAAATTTGGTTTTTGTACAAATTTATTGGTTTCTCTGTTATGTAAATGAAATTGGTCCCATCTTCTAAAGCGCTGTGGACTGTAGCTTCGGTTGATCTAACTTCGTCGTTAGATTCTTCACTATTAAACAGAACAGATTTGTCCTCGTAGTCAGTGTACCTACTTAGCCCATCGGCCACATTATTCTCTTTACCTTTCAAGAACGAAATTTTAAAGTTGTATTCATTTAATTGAATCTTCCATCTCTGGAGTTTCATATTGGGCTCCTTTATACTGCTGAGCCATACTAGTGGTTTATGGTCCGTGCAAATAGTAAATTCGTTCAAAAGTTCTTTTTCGATAGTAGAATACCTCTGTTCGTGATCATTTAAGGTACGCGATGCGTAACAAATTGGATGAGATGATTGACTCAATACCGCCCCTATTGCAATATTTGAGGCATCTGTAGTTAGAGTGAAATGTTTTTCGAAATCTGGTGGTTTTAAAATCGGGTCACTAATTAGAAGTTTCTTCAGCTTATTAAACGAGCTGACGTATTCTTGGTCATTAGGGTTTATTTTTGCATTCTTTTTCAGACACTTAATCATAGGATACGCAACCTTCCCGTAATCTTTGATAAATTTGCGATAGTACCGCGTGATGCCGAGAAACTGTCGTATTCCTTTGATTGTAGTAGGTAGTGCCATTTTCTCGATGCCTTCTACCTTCGATTTATCCGGTTTTATACCATTATTTGTCACTATATGACCCAAATAATTTGTCGATTCGCTTGTGAAATAACATTTATCGATTTGCAGTTTCAGATTAGCTTCCCTCAACCTTTGTAATATCTTCTTTAATGACAACAGATGTTCTTCGAAACTAGTGGAAAAGATTAGAACATCGTCGAGATACACAACACAAATTTTATTGATGAAGTCTTTTAAGACGTTATTCATTAATCGCTGGAATGTTGATGGCGCGTTCTTCAAGCCAAAGGGCATACGCAGAAACTCAAAATGACCATCAGCTGTTGAAAAGGCTGTTTTAGGTTGGTCTTTTGGTGCTACCTCAATCTGGTGGAAACCCTTAGCCAAGTCTAATGTACTGAAGTAATTGCATTTTCCAAGTTTATCGAATAAATTTTCGATATTTGGCATTGGAAATTTGTCATCGATAGTCACTTCGTTGAGTTTTCTGTAGTCGATGAAAATTCTCCACTTCTGAACATTAGAATTATCAAGTTTCTTAGGAACCACCCAGATTGGGGAGTTATACGGACTGTTACTATGTTTAATAATTTTCTGATCCAGCATTTCTTTAATTTGCCTCTCAACTTCTTTTCTGTGTATCTCAGGATACCGGTACAGCTTGCTATAAATGGGTATATTGTTCGTCGTTTTTATTTCATGTTTTATTTCGTTTGTAAAGGATAGATGATCGCCTTCTCTGTAAAAGACATCCTTAAAAGATTTCAGAAGAATTTCTAACCTTTTTGAATCATTTTTACTCAGATTTTTAGAAAAACATTGCACTGGAATTTCATTATAATTTTCATTACTAAAGATGTTAATAGAGTCGTCACAATAACGTTTTCTCACGTATTCTTCTTCTTCTACGTTAAGAAACAGTGGTATTTCCGAATTTCGAGTTTTTAATTTTCGATTTTTGTAGTCAATCACGGCGTCTAAATCAATAAGGATGTTGTTTCTAATAAGACCGTCAAAAAATGTGTGAAAGTCATATTCTATAAACTCAATGAAATAATTATCAGATTCATTAAATTCCTTAAAAATCGGAAATTTATAAAGGGTATGTGGCTTGATAATTCTATTCAAAACTTTAATACATTTAATTCTAGAAGGTATTTCCCACTTTGGATTACAAATTTTTGAATTGATTATAATTACTTGTTTCGGCACCACTGTCTATTAGGAATCTCATATCACGCACCTTGTTTCTTATCACTATATAAGGTAATTGCTTTTGGTATCTAACCGACAATTTTGAGAGATACGATCATCTGCGTCGATTTGGTTTTCATTTACGCCAATATCCATTGGTTCCGGATTGTTTGTATGTAAATTCGGTCTATTAAAATTTGTTCTACGCGATTGTTCACTTGATATTTGATTATTGCGATTACTATTATTAAATCTGTCAAAATTGTTTTGATTGAAGTTGTTTCTATAGTTATACCTGTTATGATTATTGTCTTGTCTGTAACTATTGTAATTCTGTCTATTTATAACGTTTGAGTTGGTTCTCTGATTGTTGCCATTATTGTAATAATTATCACTACTTCTTCTAAAGTTTGAAAAATTTTTCGAATTATTTGAATTATTGTGTTTATTTTGGATGGGATTACCTTTGTTTGAGATAGACAGATATCCGAATTTGTTTAAAAGGTCAAATGCTTCGTCTAGATTACTTGGGTTTTTGCACCCTATAAGATTCTTGGCCAGAGGTGGTAGGTTATATGTAAAATGTTTAAGAACTATTCTTTGGTTTTTCTGCAGTCTGTTCAGCAGTACCTTCACCTCTTAAAATATACGCGTTATTTAATTTACATAAGATAGAGGAAACTCTGTTATAAAAGTTTTCAATATTGGAGTCACATCGACTAAATTTTAATTCGTCGATTATGTCCACTAATGAAGTTCGTTCACCGTGATTACGTATTAGAGCTTGTTTGAGTTCCGTCCATGTAGTAATATTTTCCTGTTTTAACAGATTTTCTTTGGCCTTTCCTACTACTTTATCGCATATAACTCCTAGAATAACTGATTTGTATTGTTCAGATAATGTTTCCATTGTAGGTAAGAAAGTTTCAACCCTACTAATAAAACTAGACAGACTGTATTTATCGCCGTTGAAGGGAGTAATGTAATTTATGTGTTTAGAGAGAAATTCAACAACTTGTAATGTATTGTGATCCATTTAAAAAAAAAAGGATTTTGTTTGATTGATCAAGAATAATAACTTTAAAAAAAAAATTTCAGTTTATTAAATAGTTCAAAATACTCTATTTTAATTCAAAAAGGAAAATTTCTTTTATCCAGTTTATTTAAATAATTCAAAATACTTTATTTTAATTCAAAAAAAAAACAGAAATATTTATTCATTTTCCTATTTTCATTTATTTATTTATTAAAAAAAAAAAATTTTTTTTTCTATTTTTATTACATTTAGAAAAATTTAATTCACTTTGGATAAAAATAGAAAAAAGAAAATTTTCTACTACTTGCTTTGTTACTAAAAATTTTACTCTGGTTTCCTGGTTTTCTACACGATTTGGTTTCCCTCTTTGTGGTCCTTGGTTTTTGTTCTGGAATTTCCTCTTGTTTCTAATAACTTCTATGTTACGGCAACTGTTGATCAGAATTTATTCACATTTATCATTATTTTAATTTAATTTATTTATTTATGTATTTATTTTACGTGTTTATTTATTTACATATTAATTTATTTATTTGTTTATTTATTTATGTATTCAATTAGTTATTTATTTATTATGATGTTGATTTAATAGATTAAATTCTATTAATTTGCACTTTGATCACTTCATCAATTCAATAAAAGTTGCTAATTTTTCAAATACAAATGGATTATTTTTTTCTGTTCAATAAAAGTTGTTATAACTTTTTTGGTTTTTGTCTTATTATTATCACTTTGATTATTTTAAACAGATTTTTTTTTTTTTTTTTATAATAATAACTTCCATTAACAATTATCTCTTCAGCGAGATTGTTTATAATAATTTGTTTTAATTTACACTTTTCACTAACGAGTAAAATAATTTTTTCAACAAAATTATTATTTTTTTTTTGTTGTGAATTAAGTGTATTTTACCGACTGCGCCAGAAATATTTAGAAATATTTATTGGGATTGGTTTTAAGTTTTTATGAAGAAATAAAACAATTATAATTTCTATATATATAGTACAAATTATTTTTTCTTAAATTTATAATTATAATAACAAACATATTATTATTATTTTTTTTGTTAATGTAATAGTTGTAATTATTATTTCCGTATAACAATTTTAAAATTCAAAATATTTACAGTGGTACAGAAACGCAGGAGAAATATATTAGTACGATGATAAGAATTTCTTATGAAGAAACTTCAATATCTACTTGTTGAATCGTCATCCAAACCTAAAAATAAAACAAAAAAAAGGGTTTCTTTAATAAATTAATATTTTAATTAAGCAACATAGACAAAACACATTCTACGAAACAACATATAATAAAATCAACATAACAATAAATCAACATTAACAATTAAATATATTAATCATTACACATAACCAAAAGACAAAACAACTAATAGAACCAACTACAATATATAAATATATAGACAAATACAATAAATACAAGTAAACATAATGAATAACACATGTTACGAAACATTAATCACAAAATTCACAAATAAATTATAATAACTTGATTAATAAATTATAATTAATTAATAATTACAAAAAATAAATAAAACACTTAAATTTTAACAATGTACTTAACTTCATTTTAATGAACAATAAACCTTATGATTATAAATATATACATACATACATATATACATATGTATAATACTATCTAAAATTAATATATCATATGATCATGTTTGCACCATCTTAAGTTACCAGCTAAATTACCAGTACTAGTAAAGTTAAAATTGAGGTTAAAATTGTAAATTGAATTACCAAAATCAAATTCAAATAGAACGGTTTTATAAAAAGGAAGAAAAGATAAGATATTTCAACAACGGAGAAATAGAAATTTCTAGAAGTGCAAAATTTTGGTATATAAAGGGCTGCAGACCGCAGAAGAATTTGTCTTTTTGCGATTATCTGTATATAATATCGTATTGAGATAGAAGCAGAGAAAACAAAGAGACCAAAACCACTTGGACGCATTGAGTCCTCTAAAATCTAGCGTATTGAGCTAGTACATACGGAACTTAGGAATTTCTGTAAAAAAAGCGTATAATTTTTTACAGAATTTAGGGAAAGATGCACATCCTTTACCCCACATTTCTGGATTATTGAGTAGGTTACAAGACACCAAATATATATCTAGTATCGACTTGAAGGATGCCCTCTGGCAGATCCCTTTAGAGAAGTGTTCACGAGAAAAAACTGCATTTACAGTACCAGGTAGACCTCTTTATCATTTCACAGTCATGTCTTTTGGCTTGTGTAATGCTCCTCAAAGGATGTGTAGACTCATGGACAAAGTAATTCCGGGTAGGTTATGAGAGAAAGTTTTTGTGTACCTGGATGATTTATTAGTGGTTTCCCCTGATTTTGACAGTCACCTTACATTGTTAGAGGAAGTAGCTTGGCACCTACGAAAATCGG
The DNA here is from genome assembly GCA_951394055.1 of Villa cingulata. Taxonomy (NCBI): domain Eukaryota; kingdom Metazoa; phylum Arthropoda; class Insecta; order Diptera; family Bombyliidae; genus Villa; species Villa cingulata. Next base: position 21,994,489 of record OX596022.1, on the reverse strand, counting down.
GTTTGACAATTAATGTCGAAAAAAGTAAGTTCTGTGTTAAAGAAGTTAAGTATCTCGGATTTATTGTTGGTGATGGTACTTTGAAGACTGATCCATCAAAGATCGAAGCCATTCGCGATTACCCATTACCGAAAACAGCCAAACAATTACGTAGATTTTTAAGAATGACCGGATGGTATCAGCGATTCGTCGCTAATTATGCTAGTATAGCTGCTCCGTTAACGGATGCGCTTAAGACTTGTAAGACGGGATTTTGTATTTCCCCTGACGCTGTGGAGTCCTTTGAAAAATTAAAGTCGGCACTCTGTGAAGCAAAACTTTTGGCCAACCCAGAGTTTGATCGACACTTCTATATCCAATGCGATGCCTCTACAACCGGAGTCGGTGTTGTTCTCTTTCAGAAACACGACGACGGTTCCGAAAGGCCTATCGCATATTTTTCAAAGAAGCTAAATCCGGCACAGAGGAATTACAGCATCACCAAGCTAGAGTGCCACGCAGCAGTTTTAAGCGTTAAAAAGTTTCGCGCATACGTTGAAAGTCATCCTTTCACTATTATAACAGATCACTCTAGTCTACGTTGGCTGATGAACCAAAATGATTTAAGCGGTAGATTGGTGAGATGGAGCCTGAAACTGCAAGATTTCGATTTCACGATAGAACATCGTAAAGGAAGTCTGAATGTGGTGCCAGATGCTTTGTCAAGGGTATACTCGGAGGAGTTAGGTCTGATGGTCTCGAATGTGGCGGAAGTGGACTTGGGTTCTCTATATTTTACTGCAGGAAAATATGAAGAGCTAAAGTCAACTATCCAGAACAATCAAGACAGACTACCAGACTTATGTGTCTCCGACGGTTATGTGTACAAGCGTTTGGACCCACGTTCAGGCGACCCCGATGTGGACGATCATACCTGGAAACTTTGGGTTCCAGAGGAATTATCGGAGAGTCTGATCGAGTGGTGGTTTTCATAAGACCCTACAACGCGTCCGACAATACTATTATTGGCCCGGAATGGTATCTCAAACCCGTGAATACGTAAATAGTTGCCAAGCATGTAAGGAGACTAAAGATCCTAATCAAATTTTAAGACCTCAAATGGGAGACGCTTTTAGGTCATCTAGACCCTTTCAATTTTTGTACAGTGATTTCCTCGGACCCTACCCCGGAACAAAATTAGGTAATATAGCTATCTTGACTGTTCTTGATGCTTTCAGTAAATTCGTATTTCTAGAGCCCCTTAAAGCAGAAACGGCTATAAGTGTTTGCAAATTTTTGGAGGATGAAATATTTTGTACGTTCGGTGTGCCTGAGACAATTTTTACCGATAATGGTAAGCAGTTTGTTTCGAAAACTTTTCAAGATTTATTAGATGCTTACGGGATCAAACATATCAAGACAGCGGTGCATTCTCCTCATCCTAATGCGGCAGAAAGTACAATAAAATTTGATGCGCTTGTAAAGGCAGTATTGCGGTTGTATGACCGTTATATACAAGCCGTAAAAAAAGTATTGTTTTATGATGAAATAAAGAGGCCTCACATTCAATAGCAGACTTATCAGACAGCTTGCCTGAAGGATGAGGCTGAAAAAGGGAGGCTGCTATGCTTAGTAAATTAAGGAGAGCCCAACGTGGGGAAGCCCCATGACCCTGAGAATAAGAGTCTCATCCAGCATATGTGGGCTAGTCGGGCTACGCACAAAGAGAAAATTTGGTGAATAATATGACACAAACTTTAGCCACAGCAAAGCATGGCCGGGTCAGCTAGTACATATATGTATATATAATTTTTTTAATGACACTATATATACACCACGTATTGAGCTTCTTGCTTTCCTTGTTATTCATATACCTTATATTTGGTCACTTTCGAAAACTCTAGAGTTTTCCATGTATAGAGTCTTTATGAATAATTGGTCTTGTTAAAGTAAGAAATGTGAACGTATTTATCCAACAATTGTCTCTTTTTCACGCATAGATGTTCCCATGTATCAGAATGACTACCTTACTAAATAAGAATACATAGTGAACTCTACTACATCATTTCATGTTCATGTCCATAATGAAGAGTGTGGATGTAATTTGTTGTCGGGTCTACTATCATTTAAAAATTTTAATGTATTTAATGAAGTCATTTAATTGTACAAGATTCTACCTTAATTTATGACAAAACCAGCATAAATATCATCATAAACATCATTATAAAATCATAAATTTAAACGTAATCCCCATAAAATCTTATTTCTAAATTAATATATTTAATTATACTAATATTCCATGAATTGTTTATGCTATTTATGCTACTCCGCCTGGTGAGCAAATTTGTAAGAGAACATCCCTGACTACATGTTATGTTCGTCGTTCCCCAGCCACCGTCTGCATACATGCATTCTGGTCGTGTATTGGTAGCGGGCGTAAGTCGGCGTCGCTTCCTTTGAAACTATAAGGTAGACTGTACAAACTTACTTGTGATTGGAACGTTGGCGGAGACAGATGGAATAAAGATATAAGAATTAGATATTATATAGATTAGTTATTAGATAGTTATTAGATAGTTATTAGATATTATATAGAAAGAAGAAATTTTACAAAAAAAAAGAAAAAAAAGAAACATAAAAAAATAAAAATTATAATAAAATTCTATTTGATTTTATACTTAAAAATTAGATATGATATTTTCCTTACAAATTTACATATTATATAAATTATTTAAATTAGTCAACTGCAAATTATTATTGTTATTATTAGTAGGTTCAGTTAAATTTATTATAATTAGATGTTTAATGCATTTTATTTTTTTTTTTATTAATAACCAAAAATATACAACATACTATACATATATGAGCATGTACATGTAATAATAATAATTCTTAAAATAACAAAATATAAATTGACAAAAAAAATAAAAACAAAAAAAAAGAAAACAAAATAAGTAAATAATTAGGAGATGTCAGATCCTAAGTTCTAGCTAACTGTCACGTAGACGCTAATTGTCAGAAACTATTAGAATTAAGAGAGAGATTGGAACAGTTAATACCGCAGAGGCACAGTCCATTTATTTTGACCGTTGATGAAATGAGACTTCTGATTTCGCATCATAATTCACGAATTCGTCAGCAAGCTGATACAGTTATAGACCAGATACCACAGCTGTCAACAACAACTGATTCTACATCAAATCGACTAATTTCTGCCATCACGACTTCAGTGACCAATACGAACGATGCTACAACTTCATTATTGACTAAATTTCCATTGGGCAACCCCACTTCGATGTATTACTCTAGATATACTACAACTAACGCTGTTGCGCCAACATCGGTCTCTCCATTTTCGTCTTCAGCATTATCTGAGTCTATTCAAATGTCAGCCTCAACATCATCAATAGATTCCATCTCATCTATGACTGAATTTAGCTACATGTTAAATAAGAAACCAAACAAGAGACCAAAAGATATCAACTGATACATATAATTTTCGCCAACTGTGCATAAACCACATGTTATATATGTTTATGTATTGATATATAAACTATTTGCTATAGAAAACATAGTATATATATATGTATAAATGGATATTGAAGGACGATCTGTCTAATTCAACAATACTTTAAGAACGTTGGGGGATAACAAAAGCAAATATATTAAGATTTTTTTTATAATAAATAAAATGTGTATTTGATAACTTGGAAAATTTGGCTTTTGCTCACAGATCATCCCACAGACTTCTCTCTACTTTTCTATGAATATGTGATCAATTGTTTGACTCTAGTACATTATTCTTTCGCTTGAAATAGTTGGGACTATGAGACATGCAGCCTCTCATAGTAAATTTTAAATTTTAATTTTTTTTAGAGGCGGGTAAGTAGTGGCATCAGTTGAGAGGGGTATGCTTCTATTTTTGGGGGCAACTGATAACCACAGCTGCACAAGGGGCCTTGAGAGGGGCCAATTTCTGTTTAAAGGTCAGCGGTGGAAAGGTGCACCATGTTGTTAACATTTTTTAAGGAATAATTCCTTATTTGGGGCAGTTCGGGGAAGGAATCCCAGCCTTCTGCCGCCCCATGCTGCCAATAATACAAAAGGGATACTTTCATATTTTGTTGAATAATAATACTTTTGTGCCTCAATATTTGTCATTTATTATCAACATAGACGGTTTACCAATTTACAACATTTCTAAAATAGAGTTTTGGCCAATTTTATGTGCTGTTCGTGAAATACCTAATTGGCCCATAATGGTAATCGCGATTTTTTGTGGTGAAGGAAAACCATAGTTAAAAGAATTTTTGGATCCTTTTGTTGAAGAAATGTTGTATATTTCAAAAAATGGTATTTGCTTCAATGAACTACTGTATTTTGTAAATTTACAATGTATTGTTTCTGATTCCCCTGCTAGAGCATATATAAAAAGTAAATTATAATTAAAAAAAATTAAGATGATTTTTATTAAAAACTCATTTTACTTTTTGTTTAAAATTCACATGTAGTTAATTTTAACTCTTACCATGGATGTACTCGATGAGTTGTAGAAGGTGACTACAAATTTAATATAATGAGCTTTCCAAAAATAAACTGTCCATTAAGAACTGACACAGAATTTCTTGCACGGAAAGACCTTGATCATCACAAAGGTGATAGTCCTTTGGAAGCACTTCCTATAGATATCATACGTGACTTCGCTGTAGCAGATTCTTTGCATTTATTACACGTTGGAGTAATGAAAAAATTACTACTGATATGGATGAGTGGAATGTATACCTATATAGCTAAATGGTCAGCTAATGATACAAAAGATATTTCAGAAAGGCTGATTAAATGTAATAAATATCTGCCTCTGGAAATTCATCGCTCTACTAGAGGTCTGGATTGTGTAAAATTTTGGAAAGCATCAGAATTTCGAACATTTTAAATGTATTTAAGTATAGTCATTTTAAAAGATTTTATGGCATCAGAAATTTATGATCATTTTCTGCTCCTTTTTTGTGCTGTAACTATTTGCTCAAGTGAACAATACAAAAATTTAACTACTATCGCTAAAGAACTAATTGAAGAATACGTTAAAATTTATATCCAAATTTATTGCTCACATACAAGAATGTACTACATAATTTACTACATTTGACAGAAGATGTTGATCGATTTGGACCTTTACCATCATTTAGTGCTTACAGTTTTGAAAATCATTTAGGACATATCAAAAGATTGTTACGACAAGGAAATAAACCATTGGCTCAGTGTGAGAAGAGAATAGTGGAAATGTCGAAAATTGAAATCGAGTCATCAACGGACATCAAATATCCATTTTTATCAAATTGTATTAAAGAAAAATTGAGGAATTCACAAGAATATCAAATAAAGTACGCCAAAGTTCATGTACGAAAAGAATTAATATTGACAAATACTCTTAAGGATAAGTGGTTTATGACCAAAGCAGGAGAAATTTTGTCTATGATTTATGCTGTTTTTATAGATAATGAAATCAAAATTTTTGCACAAAGTATAAAAGTAAAAAAAAATTTTTTCGAGAAGCCAATAAAATCTAGTTATTTAGTTATTTATGCATCTATGCATGTGAGGAGGTTTTGAATCCTCCAAGTTTGTATAGTTTAAATGAAATAAAATGTAAAATGGTATCACTTAAGTTTCATAATCAAATAATATGTATACCTTTAATTCATTCTTTAGAAATTTCTGTAAATAAAGACATTCAAGATTATACAGATATATAATTTTTCATATTTATGATTTGCTATTAAAATTAAACTTTTTAAAAGAAAACGATATATCAAAAATTAAAGAAATTTTTAAAAAAAATTTTTGAATTACAAACTTATGAGTCGAAGAATATTTTAATTATAATTTTTATTATCGTTTGAAAAATGTAAAAGAAAATCTTTATATAATATACTATTTCAATATTTTGTACCATATTAATTATACTCTTTCATGATTTTGGTGAATTTTTCTTTTTGATTTTGACCAAAAAATTAGATAATGTATGAAATTTGAAAAATTGTTGCATTTAAAATCATATGAACAACAAATTGTAAGAATAATTTGCACACAATTTTATTTTGAATTTAATTTTTATTTTAATTTACGAAGTTGATCATTAGAAAATATTAAGAGATTTTACTACAAATAATTACTTTGAACATTGAAAATTTACTTTTTTTGTATTTTTAATTATGTACTTTATTAAAAACAAATATTTTTTACAATTAATTAGTTTTATTATTTTATTTTTTATTTTTTTTTATTTTTTTATTTATTATTTTTTACAATCATCTAATTAGTTTTGTTTTTATTTAAAAATGGTAAAACTTAATACCTTAATATTATACATTATTCAATTCAACAAAAAAAAACTAAAAATTAATTTTTAAGGTGATACTGCTTCTGTAGTTTCTGCTGTGCAATTTTTATCATCTCCATGTTTTCTAAAATGAAAAATAATATTGGAAATATTATAATATAATAATATGAACTATACTTTTTTAAAATAATTACATTTACCGTTTTCTTTTCATCCTTTGTGCAGTATGTTTTAAATTTTTTTCCTTTAAAAAGTCTTCATTCCTTTGTTTGGAATGACGGCAGTCTGCTAGAGATAAAACTTCAAAAATCACCTCTATTATTTTATCCAGTTTGAGGAAACTTTCTTTCTTTTCCATTGATTTTGAGGAACCAGTCCAGGAATAATTATGCAAAACTTTTGGAGAGAACATGAAATCTATTACTTTAAATATTATTTTGGAGGCATCTGCTGTTTTCGTTGTTCCCCCGATTACAGATAATCGATTAATCTGGAAGTAAAAAAAATGATTATTAAAATTTTATGCATTTAGATAAGTGTTGTGTAATTTTTTTACCAATTCATGTTTGACATCATCTGATTGAAGTATTAATTTGTTTAAGTTTTCAACTTCCACTACTTCTTCAACTTCAGAGGAAACACTACATTTTTAGTTAAAACTGCCTCTTGGGTATTGATGTTTAAAGAATCACTTCTTCCAAGAAGTTTGAAAATTTCTTCTAATTTTATTTGAATTGTATTATTCATAATTGTAATTGATGCATTAATTGCTCTTACTTCAACTTTTATTTCTTTAATTTCATTTTCTATTTTTTCAATTTTATCATGATTCTGATCTGGTTCGTTTTGTTGGCTAAAAATTGGTTCATTTTGTTTGATAATTAATATCATTTTCATAATTTGATTTCAAATACATTAAATTTCCAGTGTTGCTTGAATAAGGATAATCATTTTCATTATTTTCAAGTATTTGAAAATTATTATTCAGCATTTGATTTGAATTGATTACAAGTGCTGGGGGTCAATTCTGGTTCGGTGCAGTGAAAAAGTGAAAAGAGTTTACACGCTTACACCACTGTTTGCGATTCTAGTACCGTGTAAACATGATAACAAATGTCAAAAATTTTGCATATGTAAAATTAGTTTACACCATGTTAAATATTCGTGTAAAGTATGGTGCAAAGCTGTGTAAAGTGATTTTAATCGTTAGAATTTAATTTTTTTTTTATGTAAGTATTTATAAATAAAACATTTTGTGTCTTTTAGCATGTTTTGTATAAAAATACATACAGTTAATATAATTTAATAATTTTAGAAAAAAAAAACAGTTTAAAATAGTGTACGAAAGTTAATTTTATCGTATCCAATTTAAATGTTGTTTAAAAGCTTTAAAATTCAATTCCGACATTCATTCAGCATCTAGTTTACACCAAAGAATATAAAGCTAAAGCCAATAGAAATAACATTCGACGGTTAAATTCAAATAATGTCTGTATGTTTGCCAAAATACATATTTTCTTGCTTCGAAATTTTGAAAAAGGGGAAAGTTACAATTAATATGGCTGATGTGGAATGAACCGAAAAAATTTTGGATTTTGCACATGTTTGTAATTAATGTGTATTATTTGTGTATAATTTTATACTTCGAAAAAATACTTCGAAAAATAATTCGTATTTATGAATGAAAATAGGTTTACACATAGCATTTGTGTGTGCGTTAATTTGATTATTCATACGCCATTATAGATTTCAAATATACATATAAATAATACATATAATATATGTAGATATATATACTATATATATATATAATTTTTATACTGCTGCTGGTTGACTGCTATGTTTTTGTTTCTATCGATCATTTCTTTATTGCTATTTGCTCTATTGTAATTTGTGCTTAAGATCATACATTGATAATGGTAATTGGTATACGGCAAATACAATGTAAATTTATATTTTATATTGTACATTGTATACGCTAATGTAATACGATTGTTCAAGAATGGATCACCCTGTTTAATTTAAGTTTAAATTAGTTTTCATAAAATTGTTAAAATGTATCATGTAAAATATTCAATATTATATCACGCCACTTTTTACAGTTTGTTATCATAAAAATTATATGTTTATGTACAATAGTTTAAATATTGTAATTTCCATATACCTGCATTTATGTTGTTAATAATAAATTATTAACAATACAATTGTTTTTAATATCGACCTAACGGCAAACCTAAAAATAAATTCAAAATTCAAATTATTTATTGTAATAATGAAATGTAGGTATATGGAAAATAGTTTCTTTTACCAAATATGAAAATATGTATTTTTATGATAAATTTTATTTTATACATAATCAAAGTTCATCACAATATTTTTCTCTCATTCAATCTTTGGTAGTAATCTAGTTCGGTTGATATAATTTTAAAATTCATTTTCAATTTGAAATTAGTTTCTTTTGTTAAGTAATATATTGTGAATTTAAATTAAATTTAAGTGAATAAAATAATTATTGTTTTAATTTTCATGAACATTTTTTGGTGCCGAAACCCGGGACATGTAATTTAGCAACATTTTTTCAGTCTTCACGTGTTTCAGAAATCAAATAAATTTGAAAATTAATTAGTGGAATTAATTAATACAAAATACTTAAAATTGATGTAAAATTAAATTACTCAATCAATAATCAATCACACAAATTATAATTAATTTTAACACATATAAAATAAATGTCGTGCCAGTACAGGGTGAACAATATAAATTTAATTGGAGGTTGTAAGTATAACATACGAACATTTGAATGGAAATTCATAACGTAAGTGACTTTAACATATTGTACAATTATAAGACTTGAACAAAATTTAGACTACGAACAAATTTCTCTATATTTTAATTGTCGTGACAGTGAACATTGAAAATCAATAAGATAACAAATAAATGAAAATTAGTATAAATTGTGTTTTATTTTCCATTTAATCCGAAAGTTTCGTAACGTTAAATAAATTTTCTATACTCTTTCATCATGAGTGATTGCACTGCTTTAAAAATTGAACGAGGTCGACTCAAAGGATCTTTAACTAAACTTAAAACCTTTTCTGATTCCCTTCCTTCCAATAAAACAATCGAGGAAATTGAAATTAGGTTAGAAAAATTAGAGGAAATTGAGTCTGAATTTAAGGTGGTTGATACTAATTTAACAGCCAACGGTGTAGAATCTGAGTATGATACATTCGAAGAAAAATATTTTGAAGTTAAAGCAAATCTACGTAAGCATTTGAATATTAAACGCCGTGAACAATTAACAGAAAATGTAACAGATACAAACTCTTTAAATCATACAGTTTCCACTCTCATAGAACAACAAAAGGCATTAATCGAAGGGTTATCTAAACCTGTGACTTCCACTCCAACAACATCATCTAATTATCAACAAGTGAAGCTTCCTAAAATCGATATTCCTTCATTTTCTGGCGATTATAAAGATTGGGCTTCGTTTAAAGATTTATTTAACACATGTATTGGTAGGCGACAAGATTTATCTGACGCTACAAAGCTTCAATTTTTAAAGGGTGCTTTGAAGGGAGATGCAGCATCTAATATCAAACATCTGTTAATTAGCGATGCAAATTATACACTAGCATGGGACAAACTCACCAAAAGGTACGATAAGCAAAAGCAAATTGTTACATCGTATATAAAAGCATTCATTAATCAACCCAGTTGTACTCAACCACTCCATGTTTCCTCACTGAGAGCTATAGTTGAAGGTTCTGATCAACTAGTAAGAGGAATTGATGTTTTAGGTTCAGATGCAAAATCCCGCGACCCATGGCTAATATACATTATTCTAAATAAATTAGATCCTGAAACTCGAAAGGCGTGGTCTGAAGATTCAATAAATAAAACATTTACTTCATTCAACGCGTTCATAGAATTTTTAAATAAAAGGTGTGATGCTTTGGAATCCTGCAGTTCAACAACAACAAAGAAATTATCAACAAACCAACCTATTCGTAATCTACATCTCCAAACTTCATACATATGTGTTAAGTGTAAAGGTAATCACCAACTCTTCAAGTGTTCTGAATTCAAGAATATGAATATATCAGATCGTCGAGCTCTGGTAGGAAAATATTCTCTATGTTTTAATTGTTTACAGGCTGGACATACATCTAAAAAATGTAAGTCACACTATAAATGTCACTATTGTCAAAAATCACATCACTCTAGTCTGCACGACGTCAATTCAACTGAAACACAATTAACCTCATTACAAATTACATCAAATTCAAATTCACAATTAAACACAAACCATCAACAATCTGCATCAACTTCAACTAATCCAGAATCAACTTCAACCCTTCCAAACACATCATGTATCAATTCTTATTCACTCACCCAAAACATGAACCACAAGATTACTCTGTTACCAACTGCATTAGTGTACATTCAAGATATTCAAGGTCAACAACATTTATGTAGAATTCTTCTTGATTCGGGATCGCAAGCTTCTTTTATCACAGAAGATTGTGTCAAACGGCTATCTCTTCAAAGAAATAGGGCAAAGGTCATTGTACAAGGGCTATCATCAATGACAACAATGACCACAAAGGGAAAACTAAACATTACATTAGTTTCGAGGGTCTCAAGTAAGCATATATGCGTGCAAGCTTATATCTTAGATAAGCTTACAACACCACAACCTGCAAGGACTTTCAATTTCAATGCTTGTCACATTTTCAAGGACTACCCTCTCGCTGATCCTCAATTCAACATTTCAAGGAAAATAGACATGATCATTGGAGCAGACTATTTCTTCGAAATTATACAAGATGGTCAAATTCACATATCAAAGGAACTTCCCCCTTTTCAGCGGACTATATTTGGATATATAGTAGCTGGTAGGGTAAACACGAAGGACGATGCTGCTTCAATCACATCATTGCACATTGATGTCACAAATATTGAATTCACATTAAGGAAGTTTTGGGAAATTGAAGAATTACCTGATCAAAACCGGACATTAACGGAAGAAGAAGAATATTGTGAAGAATTATTCAAAAAAACACATGAAGTTGATGCTATCACAAAACAATATGTAGTAAGACTACCATTCAAGAAAGATGTTCCGCCTTTAGGAGAATCATTTTCAACTGCAGCATCTTGTTTTAATTCATTACAAAGAAAATTTAAAAGCAACACACATCTTAAAGAAGAATATGAAAAATTCATGAATGAATATGAAAATTTAGGGCATATGGAACCTATTCCACCTACACAAATTCATACAAATGCTGAACACGCGTACCTTCCACACCATGCAGTAATTAAACCTAGTAGTACAACTACTAAAGTCAGAGTCGTATTCAATGGATCTTCACGCACTTCAAACGGAACTACATTAAACCAAAGATTAGCAGTAGGTCCAAAAACACAACCAGATTTAATACAAATTCTATTGGCGTTCAGATCATTTAAAATAGCGATGGTGGCTGACATTGAAAAAATGTATCGACAAATCCTAGTCAACAAAAGTGACAGAGACTTTCAAAGAATTATCTGGAAGGACGAATCTTCAAATCTACAACCTTATTGGTTGAACACAGTGACATACGGTACTTCTGCAGCACCATTCCTAGCTACAAGGGCTTTAAATCAATTAAGTATTGAATACGAACATCAATTTCCACTAGCAGAAAATGCAATAAAACATCACTTCTATGTAGATGACTGTTTGTATGTATGACAAACACCTACAATCGTTAGTACACGATTAAGAAGGTGCTGGTTCAAAAAATAAAAGAGATAGATATTTTTTGAGTTTATGTTTTATTTCTCTTCAAATTCAACTTATACAATAATTAAAATAATTAAAAATTATCTGCTTAATCTATGGTAAAGTAATTCCAAACTTAAATTGATAGTCTTAAATTTTCAGTATTATAATAACTAATAAATACAAAGTATTTATTTGTGCTAAGTAGTTCAATTTCTCTAGTAAAGAAAAAAAAAATAGTTTAATATTCCCGTCAGCACCAGGAATATTAATAGAAACTCCAGTCAGCACCCGGAGTAGTTAGTATGTAAATATTCCCGTCAGCACCAGGAATATTATGATATGAATACTCTAGTCAATACCCAGAGTAAGATAAATAGTTAGTATTTATATTCCCGTCAACACCAGGAATATATGTTGAATATAAACTTCAGTCAGCACCCGAAGTTTATTTTATTAGTGAATTTCCAGTCAGCACCCAGAAAATTCACTAAGTTTTAGTATGGGAATAATTAAGTATTTATAAATTTCAGTCAGCACCCGAAATTTATATTTCTTAGTAAACTTCTAGTCAGCACCCAGAATATCTACTAAGTTTTTGGAATTGGGAAGAATGTGTAAATTGCTAGTCAGCACCCAGTAATTTACACTTGGTTAGTTAGGATAGGAATGAAGGTGAAGATGCTTGATTTCTTCGGTTTATATACTTTTGTGAACAAAAGTAAATTTCTAGAAAATTAACGGTGTCCATTATTTTTGAGCCCTATTGTAATTATTTGAATATTTAAAATTAATTATTTATTTTATTTGTCATTGTTTTTTTTTTGAAATTTACTTTTGTCACCCAATAGTATGCAACAAAAAAAATAATACAATTATTTAATTTTACTAATAATAGTATGCAACAAAAAAATAATACAATTATTTAATTTTACTAATAATAATAATAGTTACAATAACAATTTTTTTTTTGCATAATTATGATTATTCTAATTGGAATTTGTATGTTGAATTGTAAGTAATAATATTGATATTGTAAGTAATTGTTGCTAGGTACATTTATTACGTTTTGATATTTGATCTGTTACTTATTTTATTATGTATTATGTTTAATTACATTTTATATATAGTGATTGTGTACAATTTGTTTTTGTTGTATGTATAATTAATAATTACAAATGTTGTTGTCTTAGTCTAAAATATGTATTATTTTATTGATTATTGATTGTCTAAATTATAATTATAATGAATAGTGGAATGTATGTTGATGTTTGCGTCAATTGTTGAGATCAGCATTGAATAGTGTTATTGGACTAATTGTTTATTGTTGAATATTTTGACAGTTTAGTGTTTATATTTTATATTTGTGTTTTTGGATATTTCGAGTGTCGTGAAATTAATTAAATGTGTTGTTATTATTAAAAATATTATTATTTATTAAATTTCAATTAAAATGAAGATTTGATTGAATGTGTATTTGATTCATGTAAATCAAAATACTTCATTTTTATTGAAATTTGTTTATTAATGCAAATGCCGTCGGCAAAGTGAAAAAATGTGAAATGTTTAAAAATAAAAAAGTTACAAATGTGTTTAATTTGTGTGTGTGCAATGCAATTAAAAGTGTAATTTCAGGTGTTTTTTGGTAGAATTATGGGGTTGATGGTATGTAAATTAATTTGTACCAATTAACCATCATAGTTTTGTCAACACCTGAAAATCAACTAAGAAAAAGGGTGAAGTGAAAAAACTGAGTGATAACGAACATACTGCCCCCCGTTGAAAAAATACATTTCTTTTTATTTTTTCAAAAGAAAATCGAAAAAAATAAGTTTTATTGTTTATTTGAATTTTATTAAATAATTTTAATTGGTTTTTAATATTTTTACATTGTTATCCAATGTTAATTTAAAGGCGATGCGTGTTCCGTCGGGTAATGTATGCCGTTGTTTTTTCTTTTTAGAAGCCCTAAGCCTTTTTTTTGATATTAGAACGTAATAATACGTGTTTTCCATGTTGTTTGATTTTATGGTGAACAAAACTGGCTCTTCTTGTTGTTCATCAGCGTTAAGAAATGCCATATCGATCGGTGGTACGACTTGTTTATTTTCGAGAATTTGAATTTTTTGTGGTGGCTCTGGTATGTCGTCTTTAGTTAGATCAATGTACGAAACAATTCTTTGTTGAGTTCTGTGAATAGTCTCGAAAGTTATTAATTTTATAAATAAAAAACCGTGTTTTACTGACCGTTTACGATATTCTTCGAGCGAAATTTTTCTTTTTTGTGGTTTGTCCATTTTAAAAGTTTTATGACCAAAAAAAACAAAAAAAACTTTTCACTAATTGGATAGATTACGACTAACGACTTTTAACGTTTGTTTTTTGAAATTTGACTAATATGCTGGGGCTCTGTATGCAAAGTATTTATACCTAATTTTAGGTGTCTGGAAAGTTCGACAAAGGGCTAGATCTGTTAGTGTTTTGTAGTATTTGCATCTTTCTAGGATGATCGAGACAAAGATAAATAATGCAATGATTAAATAAAAGTATTTGTTTGAATTGAATTTTGAATATTAATACTAATTAGAATTTATAGGCAAAATGCAAATTTTTGAAATAGGCCGTTTTAAAATGTTGTTTTTTGTTTGTATCGATACAACACGAATAAGATCATCAGTACCTGGATGAACTTCAACAATTCTTCCTAATAACCATTTACAGGGTGGTAAATTTTCTTCTTTAATTATTACTAAGTCCCCTTTGTTAGGGTTAATTGTTTGTTTTTGCCATTTTGGTCTATTTTGCAAACGATTTAAATATTGGTTTGACCATTGTTTCCAGAAGGTTTGATATAATAATTGAAGGTGGTTCCATCTTGATCGTAATGACATGGCTTGATCAATAGTTGATTCTGGAGGTTGTAGTAAGGATGAGCCAATGAGGAAATGTGCTGGCGTTAAAGCTTGAATATCTTCTGGATCATCATTTAATGGATAAAGTGGTCTAGAGTTTAAACATGCTTCAATTTGATTTAATAATGTGCAAAGTTCTTCAAAAGTTAATAATGAATCTTTGATAATTCTGTTTAAATGATATTTTACAGATTTGACGCCAGCTTCCCATAAACCACCGAAATGAGGAGAAGCTGGTGGAATGAAATGCCATGTTGTACCTTCATTGGCAACTTCTGCTGCTATAAGTTCATTTGCTTCTTTTATAGCGTTATGCAGATCTTTTTGTAGATATTTATTTGCACCTACAAAATTAGTACCACAATCAGAATAACAATCACTTACAAGACCTCTTCGGCTTGTAAAACGTTTGAAGGCTGCTAAAAAGGCTTGAGTTGTTAAATCTGATACTGGTTCAATATGTATTGCCTTTGTCACCATGCAAATAAATATGCAAATATACCCTTTGTAAGTTCTGGTGGCTTTATGTCTTGACATTTTTAATGTTATGGGGCCAGCATAATCTAAACCAACTTTCTGAAATGGTCGTGAAATATTGCAGCGTGAAGCTGGAAGATTTGCCATGAGTTGGTTATGAGGTTTTGGTTTAGATTTGAAGCATGTTATACATTTATGTAATATGAAACGTATGGAATTTCGTCCTCTACATAACCAATATTCCTGTCTAAGTGTATTTAGTACAAGTTCTACACCTCCGTGTAAGGTTTGTTTATGAAAATATTCAATAATAAGTTTTGTGAAATGATTTGGTGTATTAGGAAGAATTATAGGGTGACGTTGGTTATATGATATTGTAGCTTTTGCAAGTCTACCGCCTACTCTTAGTAGTCCATTGGAATCTAGAAATGGATTCAATGATAATAAGTGACTTTTATGTGACACTGGTTTGTTTTGAGATAATGATGCAATTTCCCTTTGAAAACTATGGTTTTGTACAACCTTTAATAATTTTACTTTAGTTTGTTGAAGTTCATCGTCTGTTAGATAGGAAGGAAATGTTTTCACTTGTCTTTTGCACTTTAGATAAAATCGAAAACAATATGTTGTGACGCGTAATAGTCTAGTAAATGATGAGAATTGTGAAATATGTGAATCCAGTGGTGATGAAATTACAGTATTCACACATTGTTTGATTTCTAAAATTTTATCAGAAGTTAGACTTAGTTTTGATGTTAACAGTGGCCAATGTTCTTCAGATTTTTGTAGCCATTGTGGACCTTGCCACCACAAAGTATGATTATAAATATTAGATGCTTGGACACCTCTAGAGTTACAATCTGCTGGATTATCATGTGTTGAAACGTGACGCCATGATTCTGGTTTAATTATATCTTGAATTTCAGATACACGATTAGCAACATAAGTTTTATATTTGTTCGGATTATTTTTCACCCAGGATAGTGTTATGGTGGAATCAGTCCATGCGAATACAGGGATATTTGAATATTCCATGTCAGATTTGACTCGTTTGATGAGTCGTGCTAGTAATAATGCTCCATTCAATTCAAGACGAGGAAGTGAAATAGGTTTTGTAGGAGCTACTTTAGATTTTGCAGTCAATAATGAAACATAAATTTTTTCTTTGGTTGTAACTCTAAGGTAGATTGCAGCTGAATATGCGAAATTCGAAGCGTCTGAAAAACCATGTAATTGACAATTTTGAATTGATTTTTGTGTCTGAATCCATCTGGGTATTTGTATTTTATTTAAATTGTGTAATTCGGATTTGAAATGTTGCCACTGTTCGTCTAAATTAGCAGGTACCAGATCATCCCAAGAACACCCAGAAAGCCATAATTTTTGCATCAGAATCTTTGCGGTTATGATAATTGGTGATATCCATCCTAACGGATCGAATAATTTTGCAATTTCGGATAAAATATTTCGTTTTGTAGATGGTCGATTTTGAATTTCACGGTATTGAATTGCAAAATAATCATCCATAGGATACCAATAGATACCCAGTGTTTTCACCGATTCATCACTTGCAAATTTAAGAGGAAAATTGATTTCTCTCATGTCCTCTGGTATATTCTGTAAGAGTTCTGGTTTATTGCTAACCCATTTACGTAGGTTGAAACCACCAGATTTCATTAGAGAAATAATTTGATTTTGGATATTGATTGCTTCTGGTATTGAATAAGCACCTAAAAATGCGTCATCAACATAAAATTGTTTTTTGATAATTGGTAAAATGTTTGGGTAATTATGATATTCATCGTCTGCCAATTGGTGTAAAGTTCTTATAGCTAGATATGGTGCAGGTTTTGTACCGAATGTAACTGTTGTTAGTAAATATTCTTTTAGAGGTTCTGAAGTGGTATTACGCCAAAAAATTCGTTGAAAATTCTGATCTTCTTTATGCATGTCAATCATGCGATACATTTTCTCAATATCTGCATTCATGACAAATGGATATTTGCGCCAGTTAAGTATTACAGTAAATATGTCAGTTTGTAGTACTGGGCCAGTGAATAATTGATCGTTAAGACTGAGTCCATTAGTTGTGTTTGCTGATGCATTAAAAACGACACGAAGTTTAGTGGTGGTACTATCTTTGAAAACAGCGTGATGAGGAAGATAATAGCAATTTTGATTAGAATCGTTACGTGATATCAATTTCATATGACCTAATGTCATATATTCTTCTATACATGCTTTATATTGTGCATGAAGATTTGGATTTTTTTGGAATCGTTTTTCAAGAGCGTAAAATTGCGTAATGCCATATTTCTAGATTCACCAAGATTAGGTGGATTGTTTATGAATGGTAATCGTACTTCATACCGTCCATTGGCTTTTCGTTTATGTGTTTGTTTGTAGTGGTTTTCACACTGTTGATCTGTTATAGATAATTTTGGTTTAGTTTCAACTTCTTCCTCTTCCCAGAATCTTTTTATAAGAGTATTTAGATTCTCTTGGTTACGAACGTTAATAAGTAATGATTTCGGTGTGTTTTGTGATTTTATCGTACCACCAATGAGAATCCATCCAAGCAAACTGTTTTGTGCAACAGGTGTACCTGGAGGACCTTTGCGCAAACCTTCTAGTAGGATAGAAGAATATGCATCAGCACCTAGAAGGATATCTATCTTTCCTGGTAAATGGAAAGTTGGATCTGCTAGATCGAGATCTTTAATATGATTGAAATTATGAGTGTTAATTTGTGAGGGTGGTAGAAGATCAGTAATTCTAGTAACAATTAATGAATTTATGTTTATAGTTTTGTTTGTGCGAGTTTGTATGGGTAGAGTAGTTTGATATTTAATAGGTACTGTTTTTGAATTACCGAATCCAGATACTTGTATTGAAGTACGATATTTTTTTAAAGATAATTTTTGTGCAGCATTTTCTGTGATGAAAGATGTCTGCGAACCTGAATCTATAAGTGCACGAAATGTAAAATCTATACCATGTTTAGATTTAATTTTCACAAGAGCTGTGGATAGTAAAGCAAGTGATGACCTTCGTGAATGTTCGTATGTACAAAATGATTGTAATGATTTTTCAACGCTTTGGTTGGTTTGTGATTTAGTTGAACAATCTTGAGTTGTTCCTAAATTTGAATTGTTTGAATTATGAATAGTTTTAGATTTTGTGTTAGTTTTGTTTTGCACATTGTTTGTGCTTTGGTTCGATAAGTTAAAATGTAGTAAAGTATGGTGTTTTTTACCACAATTGCGACAAGTGAATTTACTTGTGCAATTATAAAGTTTATGTTTATTAGATAGACAATTTATACATAGCTGCTTCGAGCGTACGAGTTCAAGTCTTTTGGGTATTTGAAGACTTAAAAATTTTGAACAACGATATGCTGTATGTGATTCTTTACAAAAGAAACATGGTTTTGCTGACTTAATGTGATGCGTTATGGATTTATAACTTTGATTTGCTGATGTTTTGTTATCAACTAATGCCTCAAGTGTTCTGAAGCGAGATTCTAGAAATTCCTTCAACATATCGAATGTAGGTAGCTCTTGTGAAGATCCTAACTTTTCTTCCCATAATCGTCGTGTATCAACGGGTAATTTTTGTGTCACGTGGTATATAAGGATTACATCCCAGTTTTTTATATCGACTTTTAATGAAGTTAATTCGCACAAACATTCTGTTGTTCTATCAATAAGAGATTTTATGCCTTTGGCAGACTCTGAATTTAACGATTGCTGATTGAATAGAATTTTGAGTTGAGTATTGACTAATACTCTTGTATTTTGATAACGATTTTTCAAGGCAGACCACGCGACTTCGTAATTTGATTCAGTGATTTGGTACTGACGGAGTAAATGTTCTGCTTCACCAACAACGCTGGTTTTTAAGTAATGGAATTTTTGAATAGCAGATAAATTAGAGTTTTTGTGAACAAGAGATGTGAATAAATCGTGAAAAGACCGCCAACTATCATATGAGCCAGAAAACTTGGGTAACGAAATTTCTGGTAATCGAATAGATGGGTTTGAACTACTAACTTGAATTGGTTTTTGTACTAAAGGTTCTACTTTGTTAAGAGACTCTAAGGCATCATTTAGAATGCCAAGAAAATCATAAAATTTTTCCTCAAGGGGATTAAAATAGTCTGAAGAATATTTAAGTTCTTTAATTTGTTCTGATGGTGTAGAGCTTACTAATCGTTCGAGAGTTAAATGATTAATAACGATATCTTTCCACAATGCTTTAACATAATCAAGACGACCTCGAATATATCCAGGCGTTCGTTTTGCTATGGCTGTCCTTTTGTAATTCGTAATTGCTGTCTCAAGCAATTGACGCAAACTATCTTGTTTTAAAATTAAATCACATATGGTTTCCTGTGATGTAGTCATATTGTAATTTGAAGAAAACTAAAACACTCAAAAATATCTATCCGGCTCGAAGGACCAAAAAATGTTTGTATATATGACAAACACCTACAATCGTTAGTACACGATTAAGAAGGTGCTGGTTCAAAAAATAAAAGAGATAGATATTTTTTGAGTTTATGTTTTATTTCTCTTCAAATTCAACTTATACAATAATTAAAATAATTAAAAATTATCTGCTTAATCTATGGTAAAGTAATTCCAAACTTAAATTGATAGTCTTAAATTTTCAGTATTATAATAACTAATAAATACAAAGTATTTATTTGTGCTAAGTAGTTCAATTTCTCTAGTAAAGAAAAAAAAAATAGTTTAATATTCCCGTCAGCACCAGGAATATTAATAGAAACTCCAGTCAGCACCCGGAGTAGTTAGTATGTAAATATTCCCGTCAGCACCAGGAATATTATGATATGAATACTCTAGTCAATACCCAGAGTAAGATAAATAGTTAGTATTTATATTCCCGTCAACACCAGGAATATATGTTGAATATAAACTTCAGTCAGCACCCGAAGTTTATTTTATTAGTGAATTTCCAGTCAGCACCCAGAAAATTCACTAAGTTTTAGTATGGGAATAATTAAGTATTTATAAATTTCAGTCAGCACCCGAAATTTATATTTCTTAGTAAACTTCTAGTCAGCACCCAGAATATCTACTAAGTTTTTGGAATTGGGAAGAATGTGTAAATTGCTAGTCAGCACCCAGTAATTTACACTTGGTTAGTTAGGATAGGAATGAAGGTGAAGATGCTTGATTTCTTCGGTTTATATACTTTTGTGAACAAAAGTAAATTTCTAGAAAATTAACGGTGTCCATTATTTTTGAGCCCTATTGTAATTATTTGAATATTTAAAATTAATTATTTATTTTATCTGTCATTGTT
This sequence comes from Villa cingulata, assembly GCA_951394055.1. Taxonomy (NCBI): domain Eukaryota; kingdom Metazoa; phylum Arthropoda; class Insecta; order Diptera; family Bombyliidae; genus Villa; species Villa cingulata. The sequence goes on along the minus strand of OX596022.1, from coordinate 21,973,674 downwards.
TTTTTTTTGAAATTTACTTTTGTCACCCAATAGTATGCAACAAAAAAAATAATACAATTATTTAATTTTACTAATAATAGTATGCAACAAAAAAATAATACAATTATTTAATTTTACTAATAATAATAATAGTTACAATAACAATTTTTTTTTTGCATAATTATGATTATTCTAATTGGAATTTGTATGTTGAATTGTAAGTAATAATATTGATATTGTAAGTAATTGTTGCTAGGTACATTTATTACGTTTTGATATTTGATCTGTTACTTATTTTATTATGTATTATGTTTAATTACATTTTATATATAGTGATTGTGTACAATTTGTTTTTGTTGTATGTATAATTAATAATTACAAATGTTGTTGTCTTAGTCTAAAATATGTATTATTTTATTGATTATTGATTGTCTAAATTATAATTATAATGAATAGTGGAATGTATGTTGATGTTTGCGTCAATTGTTGAGATCAGCATTGAATAGTGTTATTGGACTAATTGTTTATTGTTGAATATTTTGACAGTTTAGTGTTTATATTTTATATTTGTGTTTTTGGATATTTCGAGTGTCGTGAAATTAATTAAATGTGTTGTTATTATTAAAAATATTATTATTTATTAAATTTCAATTAAAATGAAGATTTGATTGAATGTGTATTTGATTCATGTAAATCAAAATACTTCATTTTTATTGAAATTTGTTTATTAATGCAAATGCCGTCGGCAAAGTGAAAAAATGTGAAATGTTTAAAAATAAAAAAGTTACAAATGTGTTTAATTTGTGTGTGTGCAATGCAATTAAAAGTGTAATTTCAGGTGTTTTTTGGTAGAATTATGGGGTTGATGGTATGTAAATTAATTTGTACCAATTAACCATCATAGTTTTGTCAACACCTGAAAATCAACTAAGAAAAAGGGTGAAGTGAAAAAACTGAGTGATAACGAACAATGACTTTCTAGGAGGTGCCACTAATGAATCAGAAGCTATTAACTTATATCACGAATTAACAGCATTATTACAAAACAGACATTTCTTTCTCCGAAAATGGTCATCAAATTCAAACCAACTTTTGGAATCCATCAATTCAGAACATACAGCCAAAGACACCATCAAATTTGATTATCACATATCAAATTTAAAGGTCCTGGGTCTAAATTGGATCCCACATAAAGATAGTTTCTCATTCGATGCATTATTACCTGAACATAACAAGATAACGAAAAGAATTATTCTATCAGAGTCCAGCAAAATATTTGACCCTTTAGGTCTTATATCTCCGATAACTATTACCTTCAAAATACTTTTACAACAACTATGGCTTCGTAAATATGACTGGGATGACTCATGCAAAGATATAGGTGAAAGGTGGAATCTTTTACGTAAGGACCTGTTAAACCTTCAACAATTGAAAATTCCACGATATCTTCACACTCAAAACCGTCGTATTGAACTTCATGGTTTCTCAGATGCATCTGAAGCTGCTTATGCAGCTGTAATATACGCTCGAACAATCAGTCATGATGAAAGAGTATCGGTTTCTATTGTCGCGTCGAAAAATCGCGTGTGCCCTATTAAACAGGTGTCAATACCGCGATTAGAATTGTGTGCCGCGTTGTTACTTACAAAACTTCTAAACTTTGTTCGTAACACTCTGAATATTCCGGTTAATGATTGTTACACATGGACGGATTCAACAGTAGTCTTATCATGGCTCTCATCCAACCCACGGAAGTGGAAATGCTTTGTGGCCAATCGTACTTCAATCATCTTATCATCATATCCGCGATTACATTGGAATCATGTGACTTCGTCCAATAATCCTGCTGATCTAGCATCTAGAGGACTTACTCCGAGTCAACTGGTAACTGCAACACTATGGTGGCAAGGACCAAATTGGCTAACAACCGATTGGCACAAAACTATGAAAAGTAACATAGAAATTGATGATCAACAAACTAATTTGGAATTAAGACCCAAATATACCACGTGTTTTCAAATCAACACAGACAACCAACTCTTGTTAACCTTATTTGAGAAATTTTCTAAATTAGGTAAAATAATTCGAATAATCAGTAGATGTTTTCAATTTTTTAGAAATTGTAAAAGCCGCATAACAAAATCAACAAATAATTCATCATGGGTGAAAGCTGAAGATGTTGACAATAGCTACCGAAGTCTTATTCTATGGGTTCAAAAGGATGCCTTCTCAGAAGAATTGTCTTGTCTACAAAAAACTAACTGCGTAAAGTCTACCAGTCGTATTGCTTCTCTCACTCCTTTCATTGACGATAAAGATTTGATCCGAATCGGAAGACGGTTGAGTAATACACGTGAATCATATACCGTAAAACATCCAATTCTTCTCCCCAAAAATCATATGTTTGTTAAAATGCTTTTAACATATCTTCATGAACTTCATTTACATGCTAACTTAAGTCTACTACTCAATATAATTCGTCAACAATATTGGGTCATTTCATGCAGAACTTCACTTAAAACTATAATTAATAAATGCGTAGTCTGCGTTAGATATAGAGGAATGACATCACGTCAATTAATCTTCCAAAGCATAGAGTAGGTACATACAAATCATTTCAAAACGTTGGCATCGATTACGCTGGTCCTTTGGAAATACTAATCCGTAGAGGGAGAGGTGCAAAAACTACTAAAGGTTACATTGCACTGTTCATATGTTTTAGTACACGTGCATTACATCTCGAACTCGTTGGAGATTTGTCAACCGCAAGTTTCATAGCTTGTTTAAAACGTTTTATTTCGCGCCGAGGTATACCACTTACCATTTATAGTGACAATGGTACCAATTTTGTTGGAGCAAACCGATACCTTCAAGATGCTTATAATATCCAGTCATCATTATATAAAAATGAATTAACACAAAATTTTTTGTCTTCTAATAGAATAAATTGGAAATTTAATCCACCTGCAGCTCCACATTTCGGTGGTCTCTGGGAGGCAGGAGTCAAAACCGTCAAAGCTATACTTTATAAAACCATTGGGAAGACAAGACTTACTTACGAAGAAATGAGCACATTATTAATACACATTGAAGGATTATTAAATTCACGACCGCTGTGTCAAACAAATGATGACATTTCAAATTTAGATGTTTTAACACCAGCGCATTTCCTCATTGGTCAACCGATAACTGCTTTACCAGACACATCAGAACATCAATCTACAACATTACAGCAACGATGGGTTCTCGTACAAAGAATGCAACTAGATTTTTGGCATCGATGGAGTATGGAATATTTAACTACTTTGCAACAAAGACCAAAATGGCAGAAAATTGAACGAGACTTGAATGTAGGGGACCTAGTCGTCATAAAAGAAGAGAATCTTCCACCTGCTAAATGGGTACTGGGGCGAGTTATACAGTTACATCCAGGTCAAGACAAATTAGTACGAGTCGTTACCTTACGCACCGAACATGGGACTCTAAAGAGACCATCATCTAAGATTTGCAAATTACCAGTCAACTAGTTAAGAAATATCTTAACGGGGGGGAGTATGTTCAAGAATGGATCACCCTGTTTAATTTAAGTTTAAATTAGTTTTCATAAAATTGTTAAAATGTATCATGTAAAATATTCAATATTATATCACGCCACTTTTTACAGTTTGTTATCATAAAAATTATATGTTTATGTACAATAGTTTAAATATTGTAATTTCCATATACCTGCATTTATGTTGTTAATAACAAATTATTAACAATACAATTGTTTTTAATATCGACCTAACGGCAAACCTAAAAATAAATTCAAAATTCAAATTATTTATTGTAATAATGAAATGTAGGTATATGGAAAATAGTTTCTTTTACCAAATATGAAAATATGTATTTTTATGATAAATTTTATTTTATACATAATCAAAGTTCATCACAATATTTTTCTCTCATTCAATCTTTGGTAGTAATCTAGTTCGGTTGATATAATTTTAAAATTCATTTTCAATTTGAAATTAGTTTCTTTTGTTAAGTAATATATTGTGAATTTAAATTAAATTTAAGTGAATAAAATAATTATTGTTTTAATTTTCATGAACAACGATTATATATGTATGCGGATAATCATTATATATATCTATATATATAAAATTCTCGTGTCACAGTTTTCGTTGCCATACTCCTCCGAAACGGCTTGACCGATTTTGATGAAATTTTTTGTGCTTATCCGGTATCTATGAGAATCGGCCAACATCTATTTTTCATCCTCCTAAATGTTAGGGGTAGTCCACCCCTAAATTTTTTTTTTATTTTTTAGACAAAATTTTTAATTTATATTTTTTTATGATACAACATACAAAAATACATACAATCCTTAATTTACACCCTTCTACGATCAACCCTTATTTTTTAATAGCCATTTTAGTAATTTAATCATTTTTCCTCTCCGGTCGAAAACTGATCAATCGTCATTTAATTAGTTATCCCCGCCAGATGTCTACAGGTGTCACTTCTGACCAAGTAAACAGAACGGAGTAGGGATGAGAACGAAGCAGGTTTCCTTTCTTTCTCACTCCCTACACAGTTGTCGGCAATCATTATTGTTTATGCATCAAGTGTAGTAGTAACGTTGACAATTATTATTTTGCTATCTCAGTGTAACTCTCATATTAACTTTTAATCATTCCTATTTTTTTTATTATTAATTATTAATAATAATAATTAAATTATCAATTTTGAGTGTATTTTGCACGATTAGTTAATCAAGTGATTTTATAACCTCAAAAGTACTCAACACGTGACACGAGCTTTGAATAACAAGGGATTTTGTGTTGTAAGTATACTTTTTTTTATTTATATCGAAAATTTTTTTTTCATCTTATAAAAATCTAATTTTAATTTTTAAGTGTATTTTGCAAGATTAGTTAATCAAGTGATTTTATAACCTCAAAAGTACTCAACACGTGACACGAGCTTTCAATAACAACGGATTTTGTGTTGTAAGTATACTTTTTTTTATTTATATCGAAAATTTTTTTTGATCTTATAAAAATGTAATTTTAATTTAATTTTATTAAAAAAATGTAATTGAACAATTAAGATTTTCATAGTTTCAAAAAAATAAATCATTATGAATCTTTATTTTGAAATGTCAATGGAAATATTGGTTGTATGAAAAAATTATAAGAGACAATGTTTTCATAAAATTTAATTTTTTACTTTTGTTTGAAAAAATTTTCTATAAAACTTATATTTTTGTTATAATTTCATAAATTAAAACTAATCATTTCAAAACTGCGGCAAAAATCCTGGCCCTAATTATACTTTTAACATTTTTCATCATTAAATAATTTCATTAATTATATTTATGTATGTTTTGTACAGTGAGCAATGCCAAGAAAACGCAAAGGGGCTGATTTGAGCCGCAGTACAAGTAAAGCTCGAAACTTGCGAAATAGCAGATCAGAAAGAAAAGAAGAACAAATCCAGCAACAAAATACTGATGCACGTGTCAGAATGGCGCAATTGCATCAAGAAGAGCCAGAAGATACACGAGCTGAACGCAATGTAGTCAGAAGATTAGAACAATTACAATCACGCCGTTTCACAGTCAATAGACGAAGAACAAATGACCAACAAAGACAACAGGTACATCGAGCATTTATATCTGATTCATTCCTGCGTCTAGCATTCCAGTATGAGCCCGATATTGAATATTATGCTCATTCAAAAGTGGTAATTGGTGCTATGGACAAGGAATGTCCGCATTGTAATGCTCTGAAATTCAAAAATGAGCCAGCTGGGATGTGTTGTGCGTCAGGAAAAGTGCAACTACCTGAAATTGAAACACCACCTGAACCATTGAACGGCTTACTTATCGGCACGGATCCAGATTCTAACGTGTTCCTGAAGTCAATTCAAAGATTCAATTCATGCTTTCAAATGACATCGTTCGGAGCAACAGAAATAGTTCGAAATACTAATGCAAATGGTCAACAATTCAATTCTACATTCAAAATCAGAGGCCAAGTTTATCATAAAAAGGGCTCACTGCTGCCAATGCCGAACGAACCACATAAATTCTTACAAATCTACTTTATGGGCGGCGAGGATTCCGGAAGCGCACTTGCCAATCGCGTGAATGCACGTTGTGATTATAATAACCTTGATTCACTTTATGCCAGGCGCATCGTCAGCGAGCTAGATGCTCTTTTGAACGAGCACAACGAGTTGTTGAAAATATACAAATCACATATGCACCAATTACAAAGCGATAATCACGCTATCGTGATTAATCCTGATAAAACACCAGCTGGAGAGCATATCCGTAGATTCAATGCACCCGTTGTTGATGATGTTGCTGGAATAATGGTTGGCGATTGTACAGCTGCACGAGAAATTGTGATTCGTAGAAGAAATAATAATCTTCAGTTCATTGCTGACACACATCGTTCATATGACGCTCTCCAATATCCGCTAATATTCTGGAAGGGACAAGACGGATATTGCATAAACATAAAACAACGAGATCCCGTATCAGGTACTTCATTGATTATTAATTTGATCATTAATCATTTAACAAAACAATTAAATTATTGAACGTAATAAATTTAAATTAATTTTTATGAACAAATATTACAGGAGCTGAAACAAACAAGAACGTTAGCTCAAAGGATTATTATGCGTACCGATTAATGATTAGACGTGGCCTGGACAACATCATTTTACGATGTCGTGAGCTTTGTCAACAATTCATGGTCGACATGTACGCGAAGATTGAGAGCGAACGACTACGATACTTACGATATAATCAACAAAAGCTGCGCGCGGAAGAGTACATTCATTTGCGAGACGCTATCAACAACAACGCCGACGTCGCCGAAATTGGTAACCATGTCATTTTACCATCATCGTACGTAGGCAGTCCACGTCATATGCAAGAATATATACAGGATGCTCTGACTTTCGTGCGCGAATATGGACGACCATGTTTATTTATCACGTTCACATGTAATCCGAAATGGCCAGAGATTACATCTTTGCTACTGCCTGGCCAAAATGCAATACATCGCCATGACATTACAGCACGTGTGTTCAGACAAAAGTTGAAGTCTTTAATAAATTTCATTACTAAATCACATGTATTTGGTCCCACACTTTGCTGGATGTATTCGGTTGAGTGGCAAAAGCGAGGATTACCACATGCACACATTTTAGTTTGGTTCATCGACAAAATCCGTCCTGAAGAAATCGATAGTATCATTTCTGCCGAAATTCCAGATACATCCACTGACCAACTGCTGTTTGATATTGTTACAACAAACATGATTCATGGTCCATGTGGTACTCTTAATAGTTCATCGCCTTGCATGGCTGATGGAAAATGTACTAAAAATTTCCCTAAAGATTTTACCAATGATACGGTCACAAATGTCGAGGGATACCCAATATATCGTCGAAGAAATCCTGAAAATGGCGGACAATCATTTATTAAAAATATCATCAACACAGACATTGATATTGACAATCGTTGGGTGGTGCCATATTCGCCTCAGCTGAGCAAGACATATAATGCTCATATTAATGTTGAGTTCTGCAGTTCTGTGAAGAGCATCAAATACATTTGCAAGTATGTCCATAAAGGCAGTGATATGGCTGTGTTTAGAGTGGAAAATACTAATGTGAATGCTCCTCCAGTGAATAAAAACGATGAAATAACGCTCTACCAAATTGGTCGGTACATCAGCTCCAATGAAGCTGCTTGGCGTATCTTTGGTTTTCCAATTCATGAACGGGATCCAGCAGTTGTTCAGTTAGCCATCCATCTTGAAAACGGTCAGCGTGTATTTTTCACGAACGAGACAGTGATTGGTCGTGCAATAAATCCACCTAAAACTACACTCACTGCATTTTTTGAATTGTGTAATCGTGCGGATGATTTTGGTGCCTTTGCACGAACATTACTCTATTCACAAGTAACACGCTATTTCACATGGACTCAAACAAAAACATGGATGCCCCGCAAGCAAGGCTCACCAGTTGCTGCATGTCTCAATTTATTTAAATCAAACGCCTTGGGGCGATTATATACAGTCAATCCAAGACACACGGAGTGCTTTTACCTTCGACTGTTGTTGGTTAATGTTACTGGCCCATTATCATTTCAAGATATACGTAAAGTGAATGGGCAACAATATCCAACGTATAAAGATGCATGCCTTGCACTCAGCTTGCTGGAAGACGACAACCAGTGGGAATGCATGCTTGCTGAAGCTGCATTGAACTGTACAGCAATACAAATTCGTCTACTATTCGCTATAGTGTTGACTACATGTTTCCCAGCCCGAGCACAGATATTATGGGAAAATCACAAAGATTCAATGACTGATGATATATTGCATCAACATCGTATACGGTGCCACGATCTAACCATAACATTCAGCGACGAAATGTACAATGAAGCATTGATTGCTATTGAGGATCTTTGCATTGTCATTGCCAACTTACCACTTAGTAATTTCGGTATGAATTCGCCAAATCGAACTGCATCTGATTTAATGAATACTGAAATGAATCGTGAACTGCAGTACAGTACTGTAGAAATGGCAGCAATTGTTGCCCGCAATGTCCAAATAATGAATGAGGAACAAAGAACCATTTATGATCGCATTATGCTCGCAGTTTCAGCTGGACAAGGTGGGTTCTTCTTTTTGGATGCACCGGGTGGAACTGGCAAAACATTCGTTATTTCGCTAATTCTTGCTAAAATACGATCAAATAATGGCATCGCATTGGCCGTTGCATCATCGGGCATTGCAGCAACTTTATTGGATGGAGGTAGAACAGCTCATTCAGTATTTAAGCTGCCACTAAATATTCAGAATAACAATGACGCAGTATGCAACATTAAGAAACAATCGTCCATGGCCACTGTGCTGAAACGGTGTAAAATTATTATTTGGGATGAATGTACTATGGCACACAAACATTCACTTGAGGCGTTGAACAGGACATTGAAAGATATTAAAAACAGTGACAAACTATTTGGCGGAACTCTGTTGGTCCTTTCAGGTGATTTCAGACAAACACTTCCAGTCATTCCACGTTCAACATACGCTGATGATATCAACGCTTGCTTAAAATCATCTCCATTGTGGCGTAATGTTGAAAAATTACAGCTAAAAATAAATATGCGCGTTCAAATGCTTCAAGATCCATCCGCTGAAACATTTTCAAAACAACTCTTAGATATCGGTGATGGAAAAGTTGCAATAGATGAAACTGGATACGTAAAATTACCGACCGATTTCTGCACAATCGCTGATTCGCAAGATACTCTCATTAAACAAATATTTCCCGATGTACACACACAGTACATAAATCATGAGTGGCTTGCAGAAAGAGCGATTTTAGCGGCAAAAAATGTAGACGTTGACAATTTAAATCTGAAGATACAAATGTTGTTGCCAGGGAACTTGGTATCATATAAATCTATTGATACAGTTTGCGACGACAGCGAAGCAGTAAATTTTCCCACAGAGTTTTTGAACTCACTGGATTTGCCAGGCATGCCACCACATAATTTACAATTAAAGGTTGGATCTCCAATTATCTTGCTTCGTAATTTGAACCCGCCCCGGCTGTGCAACGGTACGCGATTAGTCATTCAAAAATTAATGAAAAACGTGATCGAAGCCAGGATTTTAAATGGCAAGTTTAGAGGTGAAAATATACTCATACCACGGATTCCTATTATACCTACAGATGTGCCAATTCAATTCAAACGTATTCAGTTTCCGATTAGATTGGCATTTGCAATGACTATCAACAAATCCCAAGGTCAAACGATGTCTGTTTGTGGATTAGATTTGAGAACACCATGTTTTTCACACGGACAATTATACGTGGCATGCTCTCGAGTGGGTAAACCATCCAGTTTGTTTGTGTTAGCTAAAGATGGACTAACAAAAAATATTGTTCACGCTATAGCATTAAGAGATTGATATTGTTTAATAGTGTTACTGTCGTAATTGTTTAATTAATGATATATAATTTTAAGGAATAAATTATAATAACTTAAAAATAATGTTTGCCTTTTGTTATTTTTATATTCCCTCATCGTTCACAGCGCTCCATGCTTATTTCACGCATATAACACATTATTACATACATACAATATACACATTCTAACATACATACATACTTACAATAAGTAAGCTATTTTTTGTCTACACTAGAAATTACTATATTTATATGGCAAAACAACGTTTGCCGGGTCAGCTAGTAATATATATAATATGATGATGATGATGATATGATATTATGATGTATATACAGTGAAACCTCTCTAAAGCGGACACTCTCGGGACCAAAAATTTTGTCCGTCTACAAGAGGTGTCCGCTTATTAGAGGTGGTCTATATTAGTCAAGTAAAAAAAGTTCACTTTTATTTCACCTTTTCCTTTATATCAACAATGCAAACACATAATTATACGCATTATTTTTTCTATATTTATTCTAAATAACAAACAAAAACAAAAAACAATTAATTTTGATATTTGATAGAAAAAAAGAAATTGAAATTTGTTTATCTTCTTAATTAAAAAACGAATCAATTCCAAACACTAGAATTCGTCTATGCAAAATACAGTTACTTGCCGCCAGTAAAAAAATATAATATGTACTACATAGTCACACGTGCATTATCTACAAATAAAATTTATACAGCCGGACTTTTTTTCGTTCTCTAGACAACGGTAAAAATCTAGAACATAAAAACATGATAACGATCCTTCTATTTGAAATTTTTGTTTTGTTTGTCTTTTGATTTTCTAGTACATAATATGTAAAAAGTGTCCGCTGAAGAGAATATTTTAGCTTAAAATAAGTAAATTTAGTGTCCGTGTCCGTTAACCAGAGGTGTCCGTCTATAAGAGGTGAAACGCCCATACATGCTATACGGTGACGGCCAAAATGTCAATTTGTGTCCGTTAGTGAGAGGTGTCCGCTAAAGAGAGGTGTCCGTTAAAAGAGGTTTCACTGTATACATATTTCAGGTTTTTTTTATAAATGCAAGAGCCGAGATATTTTTAAAGGGACAATATATATGTATTATATATATATATGTAGTATATTGTATTATAATTATAAAAATAATGTATTTTACAATATTGAACAAAATGATTTTTGGTATTTGTGTACTACTACATAATGTACGTAAGTAAATGTATATGCTGTTTGTTCATATGGACGTTCATATTATCCCAGTAGGAAAAACGGCAATTGATGAAAATTTCAATCGATGATTTCTTGCATGAAATTGACAAGCATGAAATTCTCGTATGTCATCTCATGTCTGTCATCACAATAACTAGATGATCCAGTTGTATAACTAGATTATCCTAATTCAGTTCTGAAAACTGGATAACCCACATAAACTGGATTTGCAGTAGGAAGAAGAAGACATAAAACTTGACAGTTCAGTTTTCTGGTTCTGATTTATTATGTATTTTTTTTTAGCAACTTATTAAAATTGTGTGAAATGAGTGATTTTACAAATTAAACGTTTCTAAAAACAAAAAAGCTAAATAATTAAAATATTTCGATATTTAAATCGCAAGTAACACGAAAATAATAGCCTTAAAGTAATTTGTGGTGACTGTGTGGTTACGAATAAATTCAACGATTCAGCTGATCGCATTAAGGATGATCTACTTTGCAATTTGTCACGTTCAGCTTTATAAATCCGAATTAGAGATAAGTTTATAGCCGGATAAGTTTATCTAGATTAATTTTAGGCCTGTCTCTAGTATAAGATATATTGCATTCCCATACCATTGATGAAATCATGCTTGCTGAGGTAAGCGAGTGGGTAATAATACATTACTTTCCTAGGACATCGCTGTACAAAATGTAATCGATGCGGTAAACTCTAAATGTACTAGCGTATTCATTACCACATCGATGTAGTAATGTCTAAATTTCCTGCTGGGATATTGTAGACACTATGTACATATTATGTACGTATACACTTGTAGGATTGAGTTTATGAAAATTAATGGGCCCTATTATGAATGTCGATAATATCGACTGTCGACAAAATTAAGAGGAGACGAGACGATGTAAATTTTGTATTATGTAAATCGGTCGCCTCGACAGTAAGATATTGTCATATCAAATTTTATTTTCATTCAGTTTCACCATGTAATTTCTATAAAAATTGTCAAATATATCGATACAAAAATTTATAATTCATTTTTTTTTTCAATTTTGAATAAATATTTAATTAATTTTTGTAATTTTTAATAAATATTTGATTAATTTAAATAATTTGTAGCTATAAATATAAAATATAAGTGAAAATATAAAACATTAATTTAATAATGATTTTTTTTCTTTGCATAAAAGAAGAGAGTTCATGTTTTTTTTTTTCAAACAGCATTTTTGGTGATTTTTCTTTCATTAATTAAATTAAACTTAAATAAATTGAGCAGAATAATTAAATACAACTTATCTTATATACAAAGCATACATGAAATGTCTTATCACCTTAGACTACTATGCCTATTGATTAGTTTTAACTGATCGACTCAAAATGTCGATATTCTAGCCTCAAATCGTCACTCTTAATACAAAATTTGTCGAGTCAAGGCGATAGTCGATGACAAGACGATATTATCGAGACTCATAATAGGGCTTAGTATAAAATAAACAATTAAATAATAAGGTTGAATGGCTGGTTATAGGATAATACAATTCATATACATTTAAATCGGGTTTTCCAATAGGGACATAACAAATTTGTGTTTGAATATAAAGGAGGTCTTGAACATTTGGCATAATCTGTCAACTTCAGAACGTCAGTCAATGTTAACATTTTTATCATGCTGAAGTTCACGAACGAGCAACATTTAGAAATTATTGAAAATTACTACCGCAATTCTGAATCGGTGGTCACAACTTTAAGAGCGCTTATTCCAATTTTCGTGCTCGCGGTGGTCATATGAATGAGATCTAATTCCATAATTAAATGTAATTTGTGTACTTCACTTGGAATAAATTTTAACCTCATATATTAATTATTCTTTATTTTACTTAAATATAAAATTGTTATGTCCTTACTGGAAAACCCTACATTATTAGCATTATGTATTATATTATATTATAGAAGTTGTTAGACAAGTAAGCAATATAGTATTATTGGTATTATATTCAATACAGTATTATTGGTATTATATTCAATTTTGATAACTATTAAATTATTGTTGTTTTCGTTGGCTTATATTTTTTTCTTTATTTTTTTTTTTTATGTTCGTGCGATCTTGTTTATACAAATGTACACACATATGTATATAGTATATTATTACCCTTCGATATTGTACAATTTCACATTGCTTTTGCACTGTTTTTAGTTTTTATGTACATACATATACGTTTTTATGTACATGTATATTATTAACTATATGCGTATTAAGTATATACCTATATATTACCACAATATTTGTATATTGTTTGTGATATTACAATAACTACAATATTTAGGGATACAGGTAGAAAGAAAAAGTAACGATAAAAAATATATATTTAAATCATATTGCATATATAATCACCTGAAGTATTAAAATTATATCTAAGCAAGTGTATAGATATACCATTCATGCGAAATATTCACATAATATGTAATGTATAGTATTTTTAAGATTTTTTGCTTATTACGTTCATAATTAAAATTCAAAAATTATTCTTATACATATTCATACGAATATGTAATGATATTATTGTAATTCATAATACTCGAATAGAGACTATGAAATAATTAATATAAGACCACGCCAAAACAAAGAACATAAGGGAAAAATATTTCAATTTATAATCAATGCAGATCATACCAATCATATACAAACATACGTATGTTTGTCATTATGTCATTCGTTTATATATTATTATGTATACTACTCCCTATAAAAAAAAATGTTTGTTCACATTTCTTTGAAAAAAAATTTTAATTTGTTATTCCCTTTTACTTATCATTCACAACAATTCATACCATATATACATACATATAATATTCGCATATAAATTCGTATTATACTAATACATAATACAGATACGGATCTTTGTTAAAATACTATACATCAAAGACCAATATAACAACTTATTATTTGCTCTTTGATACTACATACTATATAACATTCCGTAATGAATGATATTATACACGTAGCTATATATATTATCATAATATGTACACAATAAACTTGTATTTGCCTTTAAATACAATACAATTCACATTATTCATTGCACACATACATAATGTATAATATAAAATATAATATTATATCGATTCCCTTCCCCGCAACAGATATTAATCTAGATGATTTGTATGGTAAATATATAATATAATTCCGAATACCTCTTAAATAACAAACATATAGCTTCCTCGCCGTCAACAAACATCGTTCACCAGTACAGTACACTATCATCACGCTGCCTCAGTGATAGTGCTGTTTGACGCTGAACATACATGTGCCTTATTTATATAGTCAGGTACGTGAGGGACTTGAATAGCTCGATGGTTGGGTTTCGTCTTGTGATCTTGAGATCACGGTTCGAACCCCAGCCAGCGCGCTACTCTTGCCCAAGTCGATCATTAATTTTTCCCATCAACGATATACACCAGTAACTGATTACTGATGATAAACTGGATGGTATATCTGACATAAATTACTGATCGGCGGTGCCATAATGGACTGAGTATCCGCGTGCACTTAATATATACTATATACATTGTATGTATATATGTATATTTGAAAAAAAAAAAAAAAATATAGTCAGTACTGTTTATTACGGCACGGATGTTATCTGTTTCCATATTTACCTCAGACATGGTAAGTAAGAAAAATTATGTGTATTTTAATACAATTATGAGGGGAAAAATTTATGTTCGAAACATGTTTCGAACGAAGATATTTATGTAACTTTATGTGTTCTGAATTTTTTACAGATTGTGGAATGTTACTTCTATTGGCTTTAGCTTTATATTCTCTGTTTACATGAAGCGAGCCAGAATCGCTTTTTCTGACACAGTGAAGTGTAAAAGTGAAAAAAGTGTGTGCAATGTTAAGTGCAAACTAACTTTTTCATTTTTGCACTGCACCGAACCAGAATTGACCCCCTGATATCTCGTTTAATTCTGTGGTATTATTGTGTGTTATTTGAAATGTCACAGTAATTTTGATTTAAGTTATTTAAATTATTATTTTCTTTAAGAATACTTGATTTATTTAAAGTAGCTTCTACTTTTTTATTTAAATCAATATTAATTTCAGCAGTCTGTTTTACTCTTTTATTTTTTTTAGCATGTGCTGGTTGTTGAAAATAACTACAAAAAAGAGATTATAAAGATACAATTTTTGAACTTAAAAAAAACAAATAGAAAAACACTTTTAAAATAATTTACAATTTAGATTATATGTATTATAGAAAAGTAATTTACTTACGATTCTTCGGCATCAGTATCCGTGAAAGAAGCATAAATTTTTTCTAATTGTTTTGCTTCAATAAAAGTATTTACACTTGCTTTCACTACACAATTAATTTTTGACCAATCTCTCATTGGTTCAGAATTTTTATCTTTTAGAACTTTAAATAATTCACTACCTTTTGAATTATGAGGCCAATATAAAATACAATTTTTCTCCCATTTTTCTGGAACCGCAGTATACATTTTTTTTCCATCTTCAATCGTTTCAACTATTTTATACATTTTGATCTTGCAGATCTACACTCAGTTCTTATTTTTAAATATCTCAATGAATATTTAAAATTAAATGAGCAAAAAAACATATATTTAATTTTATTAAAGAAATGATAAAATGTTTAAACAATACACTGTTTGAATGCAATATGAATGCAACATACTATATTAAGTATATTTTAACACAAAAGTAGTATAGTATAACAGGTGTCAGGTGTCGATTCAAATATTATTAGTTACAAAATAGACACTGTTACTTAATGGGCATTTCATTACACAGAATATAGTAGCAGTGTCGATTTTAACATATTTTTCGTAACAAAATAGACGCTGTTACTTCATACACACTTTATTAAACATAAAATAGTAACAGTGTCAATATTTACAGTGTTGTACAAAATAATAGCAACCATGCACATTTAGAGAAAAAATTAATTGTTGTAAAATTTATATTTGGATATTTTCTCTTTTTTCTTCTCTTTTTACCTTCCTAAATTCTCTATTAAACCATGGTCCTGTCATTTGCACATTCATTACACATTAAATTTTTAAACACAAAAATAGTTGATGTTTAACATAGCCCACCCTCCGCCTATACTTTCACACTAACCGATTGACCATCTAACATAATGATTGATCGACCTTCTTATATCCCCTGTACATTTGTCCCTCTCCCATTCCGACATACATTAACCCTATTACAGCTGATATTAGAACACCAATACTCTAGTATTAACCTCTCTTCCACATAGTGCCGACTCCAAAGTATAAACCATTAACAGTGATCAGAGAGTCTCCAGATCCTCTACTTCTTGACAAATTTTATCCAATCAGATAGGAATCTCAGATTTTTTGTACCTTTATAGCTAAATAAATTCGAATGATTGTTATTGTTTTGCACAACACTGTATAAATAAAATTCTCATATTATACGAATTTTATTTGTTAGATTATTATTATTATAGTTTATTCTTATTATATATCATTGTTTTTAGATTTTTCTTTTTTTATCATTTTCTTTTGTATGTGAAAAAATGGAAAATATTGATAAATTTATATGATTAGTTCATTTTCTTTTTCACTCTTGTGAAAGAATAATTTTTTATAACATTTATTTCCGTAGATTAACTTTTTCCTGGTTCTAAAATTTCTAAATTTACAAAGGAAATTGTAGTTTACATTTCAATCACACTTTCGAAAATAATATTTTCAAAAATTTAGCAAAATAAAAAATTAGATTTGCATATTTACAAAAATAATTCGTAGTAAAATGTGCCTGTTAAATGTTTAGTTCTCAATTTTTAATAACATTTTATTTTCTTGAAGAAATATTTTTTAAATTTATTGAATGCGACAAAATTGTTTTGCTTTACATTGTTTACTCGGATATCAATAACATTCTTCTTATCAAGAAATAAAACAACTAATTTTCAGAACTATTAAAAATAAACATAATTATTCATATACACGATTTTACAATTTCAAATTCTTGTGCTACAAGGCATATGGGTGTTATTTACAGAATACAAGATTTACAGTTAAACTATAATAATAATAATATTAATAATAAAAATCAATAATTAAAATTATCAATGTTTTTCTTTTCCCTTCAAATAAAAATGATTTGTTAATATTAGAAATGGTAAGACCATGATTTTTATGAGGATGATGGAGTATGTATAGAAAATGAATAATTTGAGAATACTATCGTCTTTTTGCCTAAAATATTACTTTTTGAAAAAAAACAGACTAACATTTCTTATTTTGTTACTAAATAGGCACTAAAAAGGGCTGGAGTTCCGAAAAGGTGTTCCCTCTGATCCTCTTGAAATTTTGACCACAGATAGTCCTTGTGACGCAAAGCACAGAACTCTAATATTTTTTGTCGGAAAGCCCTCTATCGGTCACAATTCGCATTTAAAATTTTTTGTCAAAATTCTTATTTTAGCAATATCTCTGTAACGGTACATGATACAGGTATGTTTTACTTCTCAAAAGATGCATCTTAAGATGCTCTATATTCTCAAAAAAGAAATATTCAAGAACTCCTAGTAGAAGGATAATAAAGGACATTTTGTGATTTTTGGCTATTTTCACATTTTTGACAATTTCTCAGAAAGGAGTAAGGATAATCGGTTCAAATTTTTTGCAAATAAAAAAGGACATCATGAGCAAGATTTTTCATTCATTACTTTGATCCTAATGAAAAAGGAAAATGTCCTGCAGAGAAATAATTTTATTAATACTGAATTTTGCAAATTTTATACACGTGTGCACGTGTATGTATGTGAGTATGTGTATTTGTAGAAGTCAAATATATGATAGTTTGTGTATGTGCGTATATATGCGTGTGTATGTGCATTTGTAGAAGGTAAATCTAACAGTGTGTACATTAAGTATTTTCTATACAGGCACACATATACACTACACGTATATCGGCAAATATGATAGAGTACGCTTGCGGGTTTGTGTGTGTATGCATTTGTAGAAGGCAAATATGGTAGTGTGTGTATGTAAGTGCATGTGTGTGTGTGCATTTGTAGAAGGAAAATCTGATAGTGTGTGTATGTAAGTGCATGTGTGTGTGTGCATTTGTTGAAGGCAAATCTGATAGTGTGTGTATGTAAGTGCATTACAGTACAGAAATTCCTACGTTCCCTATGTACTAGCTCAATACGCTAGATTTTTAAGGACTCAATACGTCCAATTGTTTTTGGTCTATTTGTTTTCTCTGCTTCAATCTCAATACGATATTATACATAGAAAATCGCAAAAAGACAAATTCTTCTGCGATCTGCAAATCTTTATATACAAAATTTTCACTGTTCTAGAAATTTCCATTTCTCCGTTGGTGAAGTTATCTTTATATTTATCTCATCATTTTTAGAAAACCGTTTTATTTTGAATTTGATTTTGGTAAATCGATTGATAAATTTGATGATTGTGAATAACTCTACTGATACTGCTAATTCAGCTGATAACTTTCATTGGTGCTGTCATGATCATAAGTTACGTAAATAATTATATATAATAATAAACATTGTTAATCATAGTTTATAGAGAACAGGTGAAGTTTTTAATTGATTTATCTAATTAATTAAACCTTTTGGTTTCCCTTTTTTGTAGTGATATTTTTAGATTATTTTATACATATAATTCAATAAAACACGCGGTTTATATTTTATACTTCTTTTATTTCAAAAAAATATATTTTTATATATAATCCGGTTACACTTTGATAGAGACTGACTACCTACTTTCAAATTATGTACATATTACCCAAAATTGTGCAATTACATAATACATATTTGACTACCTGCATTCAATTTACATATTACATATTGTGCAATTAAAATATATTTCTTATCAATAATAATATTACATAGCTAGTGTTTCTACAGCTCGGCCAACCTGACCGTAATCGTCTCGATTACGTGATGTCTTTAATTTCCCGTTCTTTTTTTTCATATTCAATAAAATATATAAAAAGGGAAAATTAACCTATGTACATAGCAATTCCATCATGTACATTATATTAAAATTTGAAAAGAATAATAATAATAAAAGTATTAATATTAATAGTAATGATAAGTATTGTTTTACAAAATTTGGATTGATGAATTTACGTTTTTAGATTTATAAATATATATACAGACAAACATGACGCAAATAATCTGGATTTAAACTTCATTCATGCATGTATCAGATTGTATGACAAAAGGTTTCATGTTCTGCGGTGCAACAATTCCTTTATAAGGTATACGTGTTAATTGCATACCATCGATGTCTTTAATTAAATAACGATCATCAGAAATTACCTTTTCGACCTCATAAGGTCCCTTATATTTCGCATAAAGCTTCCTATTGACCACAGGAAGATTAACAACATTTTTTATCATTACGTGATCTCCTTTACTGTACTTGGTAGGAGGCTTGTGAGTTTTATCATAATATCTCTTGTTATAATCTTGGCTTTTCTCTATATTTTTAGAAGCTTGTTCTCTAATGGCTTTCAATTCTATCTGACTTATGACATTCTTCTCTGCGAGATATTCCATGACCTTATCACATAACTCACCTTTTTGATTTATACCGAACAATAACATTGAAGGTGTAAAGCCAGTGCTACGATTAGTAGTGTTGTTCAAGGCAAATTCGATTTGAACTAAATGTCTATCCCAGTCAAGAGTTGATTCGGATTCACACAGTTTGGACAACATTGGGGTAAGTACTCGATTTATTCTTTCTGCCTGACCCTTTGCTTGAGGACACTGTGATGCAATTTTAACATGGTTTACACCATTAGATTCAAGAAAATCAGAGAACTCTTTTGATATGAAAGCACTACCACGATCCGACACGATTCTACATGGACGTGAATAATGTTCGAAATACGATTTCAAGCAACAGATAACATTTTTAGTCTTTGTAGTTCTCACGGCATAAAGTTTAACGAACTTTGTGAAAGCATCTACTATTAGAAAAATGTATTGATTTTTAGTTCTGGCATTTGCAAGAGGACCATAATGGTCTATGTGCAAAGTGTCGAAAGGGGCATTTCCTTTGGGAATATTATGGAGAGAACCTTCACTCTTCCCAGAAATAGGTGAAAAATAGAGACATTTGAGGCACGAACTGATATATTTCTTAATCTTTAGTTTCATTTGCGGAAACCAATAGGTACGCATCAAGAAATCGTGACACTTTTCCACACCTAAATGTCCTAAAGCCTCATGATGGGTACGTATAACTTGGCACTCCATGTGTTGTGGTACATAGAAAAGAACTTTACCATTTATCTTCCGATATATGAGGCCATCTACCATTTCAAAATCAGGACTTTCTGCTTTCTCTAATTCAAATGCTATATTGACTATTTTCTGATCTTGCCTTTGAGCAGCAGCTAAGACAAATTCGAAAGAAGCATCTTCTACACGAAGAATATTAACTGATCTACTCAAAGCGTCTGCGTGCGACATTCTTTCTGACTTACGATGTTCTAATACATAATTGTAGTTTTGTAACTCTAGAGCCCATCGCGAAATTCGTGGATTGAGTGATTTTTTGCTCAAAGTCAAAGATAAAGACTGACAATCAGTCATTATTTTAAATTCGATACCAAGGAGATATACTCTGAACCGACGTAATGCATATATAATTGCTAACGTCTCCAATTAAAAACTGTGGTATCGACTTTCGGGCTCAGAAACTCTTTTCGAAAAATAAAAAACTGGGTGGAACTTTTTATCACTTTGTCTTTGCAGTAAAACTGCCCTATAGCCTATACCACTCGCATCGCAATGCAATTCGGTTTCGCTGTTAGGACTATATATAGATAACAATGGAGATTCGATTAATTTTTCCTTCAATAATTCGAATGTTTTGTATTCATTTTTAGCAAATACAAATGGCGCATTCTTTTTCAATAAATCATACAATGGTTTAGAAATACTAGCAAAATCTTTTATAAATTTGCGAAAATAAGAACATAATCCGAGGAAACTGTGTACGTCTTTAGTACAGGTAGGTACTGACAAATCTTTTACAGCTTTCAAGTGGTCTTCAGTAGGTCTTATGCCCTTTTTATTAACTTTATATCCAAGATATATTATGTCATTCTGAAAAAAAGAGCATTTGTCTAATCTAAGCTGCAAACAGTTTTCCTTAACAACCTCTAAAACTTGTTTTAAAATATCCAAATGTTCCTCCAATGTCGCTGTCGCAATTAGTATGTCATCGATAAAGGTCAAAATTTTGCCTGACGATGTTAACTTGCCAAAAATATGCCTCATATACCGTTCAAACACAGACGGGGCATTTTTAAGCCCAAACGGCATTCGTGTGTACTCATATTGTCCTAGAGGTGTTATAAAGGACGTATACTTAATCGAATCTTCAGCTATTTTCACGTGGTGAAGAGCATTTTTCAAGTCAAGGGTGGTAAAATAATTTTTATCTCTAAGCCTTTCCAAGTGGTCTTCAATTACTGGTAAGGGAAAGTGGTCTCTAACAGTTACTTTGTTTAGTTCCCTAAAGTCCACACAAAGTCTAAGCTCACCTGACTTCTTCTTCACAAGTACTATGGGTGACACGTAAGGAGAGTTACTGTCACGAATTATGCCTTTTTCTAAAAGATCATCAATAATCTTCTGAAGTTCGATTTTGTGGGCATAAGGTAATCTTCTTGCGGTGCAGAAAAAGGGATAATCTTTTATTAATCTAATATGCATTTCAAAATATTCATTTGGTTTGAAATTTAGGTTACCTTTTGCACACAACACCGAATTCAGGACTGTTCTTACTTCTTTTTGTATATGAAAAGGTACTTTCTCATTAATATCTAATAATAATAATCTGTTTCATTATTGTCACTTACATTTTTATATTCAAAATTTCTACCGCGAAGTCATTTTCCATATTTTTATCTTTATTCTCGGTTGATGCATGAATCAAGCTTTTGTTGGCTTTATTTTCTGATGTAGATGTTCCATTTATTTGCGTTTGCTTTTGTAGAACAAGATTATTTTTGTCAAGGAAGTCTCTACCTAAAATGACAGGGTAATTAGTTGTATTTTCTTTTACTATTAATAAAAAATTAAATTATTTAAATTTAAATTTAAATTAAAATTTAAATTAAAATTAAATTATTTAAAAAATTATCATAAAAAATTTTACAATCAATCGAACCCAATACAACTAGAGGACTACCGTTGATGCCGCAAAAAGAATGACTTCCAGGTACTACTGGTGAAATCATAAACGATGGCACATATTGCTGCTGCACAAAACTAATAGCGCTACCAGAATCTAACAGTGTTGATAATCGAATGTTGAACTTATCATTTTCTTTGATAAAGTTGTATTCCAGTACATGTTCAAAATGATTTATTGAATTTATTATCTTCGTTATCTTATGGCACTGACCTTCAGAAACAGATGATTTATTTTTATGTACATCATCAGATGATTTGCTTTCAACTGAGTGTTGTAATAACATAACGTTATCTTGGCAGGCATTTGCCATGTGACCGGATTTACCGCATTTAAAACATACGTTTTCTTTTCTTTTAGGTTTAGAACAATTTTTACTCACATGCCCAAGCTGATTGCAGTTAAAACATTTAATTTTGTTAGAGATAAGTTCTTTTGTATGTTTTGCATCATTAAATTCTTTTTTCTTAGACGTACTGTCGCGACTGTTTGCATTGTCACGACAATTTGCTTTCAATTTTTCATATTTTTGAATTGCTAATTTCAATTCTTTTAAACTATTTGCACTATATAGTAGCATTTTATTAATTTCACTGTCTGGAATACCTTGAATTATGTACTGAATAATATCTTCCTCGTTGATGGAACCAGCAGATGCAATTTCTTGCATGGACAATAAATACTGTTGCATGGTTTCCTCTCGACGTTTGCGTCTATTTCTTAATTCTTCGTGTAAATCAGCTTTCGTAAATCGTTTAATAAATTCACATCTTAACTCACTTTTTAAATCTTCCCACGATTTACACACTACAGTTCTAGCAAATAATTTGGCCGTACCTGATAATAGTCTCTTACCGTATATGAACTTTGTCCTTTCATTCAACTGCATTGTCTCCGCCATTTCTTCAAATAACTCGATCCATCTCTGAATTGGAAGATTATCATCACCACTGAAATCTGGTACAGAATCTTCTAAATCTTTAAACGTACACGATGCTGTTGGTTCGAGGTGTAGATTTCTTATTTCCTCCTTCAACTTAGCGATTTCTCGTTTTTTCTTCAGAATATTTCTTAGCCGGGTTAATTCTTTATCAAAATTTTCGTCGTCGGTGTTTCCGTAGTCAGCACTTCCATCATCTGAATTTTCATCCTCTGTTGAACAATTTCCATCGTCTTGATTCATTGTAGCACTAACAGAATTACCTTTAGGAATGAGTTCCACCAGTTGCTGATCTGGAAAATCTTTCGCTGCCTCCTGAAGCCGTATCTTCAGTGTAGATTTGTTACCTACAGTGGACAAATTCAATAGTCTTAAAACATCTTTTAAGACCGAATATTTTGCTTCTTCTAGGAACTTATTCCATTCCTCAGCCATCGTAACACACTAAGGTTAAGTACTTCCACGTGCTTTAGAATTTTATTAAAAATAATCACAAAAATAAATTTTGAACTTTTAATAATAAAAATTTAACAAATTTCCGCACGATTTCTTTTTTATTTTAATTTTCGTTCAACCCCACGCCTGAAGATTGTAGAGATATTTTTAGATTATTTTATATAATTCAATAAAACACGCGGTTTATATTTTATACTTCTTTTATTTCAAAAAAATATATTTTTATATATAATCCGGTTACACTTTGATAGAGACTGACTACCTACTTTCAAATTATGTACATATTACCCAAAATTGTGCAATTACATAATACATATTTGACTACCTGCATTCAATTTACATATTACATATTGTGCAATTAAAATATATTTCTTATCAATAATAATATTACATAGCTAGTGTTTCTACAGCTCGGCCAACCTGACCGTAATCGTCTCGATTACGTGATGTCTTTAATTTCCCGTTCTTTTTTTTCATATTCAATAAAATATATAAAAAGGGAAAATTAACCTATGTACATAGCAATTCCATCATGTACATTATATTAAAATTTGAAAAGAATAATAATAATAAAAGTATTAATATTAATAGTAATGATAAGTATTGTTTTACAAAATTTGGATTGATGAATTTACGTTTTTAGATTTATAAATATATATACAGACAAACATGACGCAAATAATCTGGATTTAAACTTCATTCATGCATGTATCAGATTGTATGACAAAAGGTTTCATGTTCTGCGGTGCAACAATTCCTTTATAAGGTATACGTGTTAATTGCATACCATCGATGTCTTTAATTAAATAACGATCATCAGAAATTACCTTTTCGACCTCATAAGGTCCCTTATATTTCGCATAAAGCTTCCTATTGACCACAGGAAGATTAACAACATTTTTTATCATTACGTGATCTCCTTTACTGTACTTGGTAGGAGGCTTGTGAGTTTTATCATAATATCTCTTGTTATAATCTTGGCTTTTCTCTATATTTTTAGAAGCTTGTTCTCTAATGGCTTTCAATTCTATCTGACTTATGACATTCTTCTCTGCGAGATATTCCATGACCTTATCACATAACTCACCTTTTTGATTTATACCGAACAATAACATTGAAGGTGTAAAGCCAGTGCTACGATTAGTAGTGTTGTTCAAGGCAAATTCGATTTGAACTAAATGTCTATCCCAGTCAAGAGTTGATTCGGATTCACACAGTTTGGACAACATTGGGGTAAGTACTCGATTTATTCTTTCTGCCTGACCCTTTGCTTGAGGACACTGTGATGCAATTTTAACATGGTTTACACCATTAGATTCAAGAAAATCAGAGAACTCTTTTGATATGAAAGCACTACCACGATCCGACACGATTCTACATGGACGTGAATAATGTTCGAAATACGATTTCAAGCAACAGATAACATTTTTAGTCTTTGTAGTTCTCACGGCATAAAGTTTAACGAACTTTGTGAAAGCATCTACTATTAGAAAAATGTATTGATTTTTAGTTCTGGCATTTGCAAGAGGACCATAATGGTCTATGTGCAAAGTGTCGAAAGGGGCATTTCCTTTGGGAATATTATGGAGAGAACCTTCACTCTTCCCAGAAATAGGTGAAAAATAGAGACATTTGAGGCACGAACTGATATATTTCTTAATCTTTAGTTTCATTTGCGGAAACCAATAGGTACGCATCAAGAAATCGTGACACTTTTCCACACCTAAATGTCCTAAAGCCTCATGATGGGTACGTATAACTTGGCACTCCATGTGTTGTGGTACATAGAAAAGAACTTTACCATTTATCTTCCGATATATGAGGCCATCTACCATTTCAAAATCAGGACTTTCTGCTTTCTCTAATTCAAATGCTATATTGACTATTTTCTGATCTTGCCTTTGAGCAGCAGCTAAGACAAATTCGAAAGAAGCATCTTCTACACGAAGAATATTAACTGATCTACTCAAAGCGTCTGCGTGCGACATTCTTTCTGACTTACGATGTTCTAATACATAATTGTAGTTTTGTAACTCTAGAGCCCATCGCGAAATTCGTGGATTGAGTGATTTTTTGCTCAAAGTCAAAGATAAAGACTGACAATCAGTCATTATTTTAAATTCGATACCAAGGAGATATACTCTGAACCGACGTAATGCATATATAATTGCTAACGTCTCCAATTAAAAACTGTGGTATCGACTTTCGGGCTCAGAAACTCTTTTCGAAAAATAAAAAACTGGGTGGAACTTTTTATCACTTTGTCTTTGCAGTAAAACTGCCCTATAGCCTATACCACTCGCATCGCAATGCAATTCGGTTTCGCTGTTAGGACTATATATAGATAACAATGGAGATTCGATTAATTTTTCCTTCAATAATTCGAATGTTTTGTATTCATTTTTAGCAAATACAAATGGCGCATTCTTTTTCAATAAATCATACAATGGTTTAGAAATACTAGCAAAATCTTTTATAAATTTGCGAAAATAAGAACATAATCCGAGGAAACTGTGTACGTCTTTAGTACAGGTAGGTACTGACAAATCTTTTACAGCTTTCAAGTGGTCTTCAGTAGGTCTTATGCCCTTTTTATTAACTTTATATCCAAGATATATTATGTCATTCTGAAAAAAAGAGCATTTGTCTAATCTAAGCTGCAAACAGTTTTCCTTAACAACCTCTAAAACTTGTTTTAAAATATCCAAATGTTCCTCCAATGTCGCTGTCGCAATTAGTATGTCATCGATAAAGGTCAAAATTTTGCCTGACGATGTTAACTTGCCAAAAATATGCCTCATATACCGTTCAAACACAGACGGGGCATTTTTAAGCCCAAACGGCATTCGTGTGTACTCATATTGTCCTAGAGGTGTTATAAAGGACGTATACTTAATCGAATCTTCAGCTATTTTCACGTGGTGAAGAGCATTTTTCAAGTCAAGGGTGGTAAAATAATTTTTATCTCTAAGCCTTTCCAAGTGGTCTTCAATTACTGGTAAGGGAAAGTGGTCTCTAACAGTTACTTTGTTTAGTTCCCTAAAGTCCACACAAAGTCTAAGCTCACCTGACTTCTTCTTCACAAGTACTATGGGTGACACGTAAGGAGAGTTACTGTCACGAATTATGCCTTTTTCTAAAAGATCATCAATAATCTTCTGAAGTTCGATTTTGTGGGCATAAGGTAATCTTCTTGCGGTGCAGAAAAAGGGATAATCTTTTATTAATCTAATATGCATTTCAAAATATTCATTTGGTTTGAAATTTAGGTTACCTTTTGCACACAACACCGAATTCAGGACTGTTCTTACTTCTTTTTGTATATGAAAAGGTACTTTCTCATTAATATCTAATAATAATAATCTGTTTCATTATTGTCACTTACATTTTTATATTCAAAATTTCTACCGCGAAGTCATTTTCCATATTTTTATCTTTATTCTCGGTTGATGCATGAATCAAGCTTTTGTTGGCTTTATTTTCTGATGTAGATGTTCCATTTATTTGCGTTTGCTTTTGTAGAACAAGATTATTTTTGTCAAGGAAGTCTCTACCTAAAATGACAGGGTAATTAGTTGTATTTTCTTTTACTATTAATAAAAAATTAAATTATTTAAATTTAAATTTAAATTAAAATTTAAATTAAAATTAAATTATTTAAAAAATTATCATAAAAAATTTTACAATCAATCGAACCCAATACAACTAGAGGACTACCGTTGATGCCGCAAAAAGAATGACTTCCAGGTACTACTGGTGAAATCATAAACGATGGCACATATTGCTGCTGCACAAAACTAATAGCGCTACCAGAATCTAACAGTGTTGATAATCGAATGTTGAACTTATCATTTTCTTTGATAAAGTTGTATTCCAGTACATGTTCAAAATGATTTATT
Organism: Villa cingulata; assembly: GCA_951394055.1. Lineage (NCBI taxonomy): Eukaryota > Metazoa > Arthropoda > Insecta > Diptera > Bombyliidae > Villa > Villa cingulata. Next base: position 21,945,941 of record OX596022.1, on the reverse strand, counting down.
GAATTTATTATCTTCGTTATCTTATGGCACTGACCTTCAGAAACAGATGATTTATTTTTATGTACATCATCAGATGATTTGCTTTCAACTGAGTGTTGTAATAACATAACGTTATCTTGGCAGGCATTTGCCATGTGACCGGATTTACCGCATTTAAAACATACGTTTTCTTTTCTTTTAGGTTTAGAACAATTTTTACTCACATGCCCAAGCTGATTGCAGTTAAAACATTTAATTTTGTTAGAGATAAGTTCTTTTGTATGTTTTGCATCATTAAATTCTTTTTTCTTAGACGTACTGTCGCGACTGTTTGCATTGTCACGACAATTTGCTTTCAATTTTTCATATTTTTGAATTGCTAATTTCAATTCTTTTAAACTATTTGCACTATATAGTAGCATTTTATTAATTTCACTGTCTGGAATACCTTGAATTATGTACTGAATAATATCTTCCTCGTTGATGGAACCAGCAGATGCAATTTCTTGCATGGACAATAAATACTGTTGCATGGTTTCCTCTCGACGTTTGCGTCTATTTCTTAATTCTTCGTGTAAATCAGCTTTCGTAAATCGTTTAATAAATTCACATCTTAACTCACTTTTTAAATCTTCCCACGATTTACACACTACAGTTCTAGCAAATAATTTGGCCGTACCTGATAATAGTCTCTTACCGTATATGAACTTTGTCCTTTCATTCAACTGCATTGTCTCCGCCATTTCTTCAAATAACTCGATCCATCTCTGAATTGGAAGATTATCATCACCACTGAAATCTGGTACAGAATCTTCTAAATCTTTAAACGTACACGATGCTGTTGGTTCGAGGTGTAGATTTCTTATTTCCTCCTTCAACTTAGCGATTTCTCGTTTTTTCTTCAGAATATTTCTTAGCCGGGTTAATTCTTTATCAAAATTTTCGTCGTCGGTGTTTCCGTAGTCAGCACTTCCATCATCTGAATTTTCATCCTCTGTTGAACAATTTCCATCGTCTTGATTCATTGTAGCACTAACAGAATTACCTTTAGGAATGAGTTCCACCAGTTGCTGATCTGGAAAATCTTTCGCTGCCTCCTGAAGCCGTATCTTCAGTGTAGATTTGTTACCTACAGTGGACAAATTCAATAGTCTTAAAACATCTTTTAAGACCGAATATTTTGCTTCTTCTAGGAACTTATTCCATTCCTCAGCCATCGTAACACACTAAGGTTAAGTACTTCCACGTGCTTTAGAATTTTATTAAAAATAATCACAAAAATAAATTTTGAACTTTTAATAATAAAAATTTAACAAATTTCCGCACGATTTCTTTTTTATTTTAATTTTCGTTCAACCCCACGCCTGAAGATTGTAGAGATATTTTTAGATTATTTTATATAATTCAATAAAACACGCGGTTTATATTTTATACTTCTTTTATTTCAAAAAAATATATTTTTATATATAATCCTGTTACACTTTGATAGAGACTGACTACCTACTTTCAAATTATGTACATATTACCCAAAATTGTGCAATTACATAATACATATTTGACTACCTGCATTCAATTTACATATTACATATTGTGCAATTAAAACATATTTCTTATCAATAATAATATTACATAGCTTGTTTTTCTACATTTTTTTTCTAAAAATATTTTTATTAAAATACGTGTTTATGTACAGTTTCGTTTATTTGTAATTATTGTGCAGTAATTTGGTGGTTTTTATTTATAAAAAGTGGATATATAAGTGTTGTGATAATTGTATTTTTGTGATTGGTGTAAATGTGACTTGTGCAATTAATGTTATATTTTATATGTGTTTATTCATGTATTTTGTGTACTGTGAATAGTTCTATTTATTGTTTTTTGTTGTGATTGTAAATAGTTTTGTAATTATGTATATTTCTGTGTTATGTTTTTGGTTATGTTGTTTGTTTACTTTTGTGTTGTTTTGTTTGTACTATTTGTTTATGGTTTTGTGTTATTTGTTATTAATTTATTTATTTGTTATTATTATTATTATTTATTTAGTTTTTAATAACTTTTATTTTTCTTTCTTTTTCAGGTTATTAAAATGTTGAATGACAATTCAACATCCTCCCCGAACGCGCAAAAAAAAAACAAAAAAAATAAACTTATTATATTTTAAATTGTTAATAATTTGTTAATTTTAATTTTATTTATGCAATAAATGAATATCACTTTGAATCATTTTAGTTTTCTTTATTTTTCTATTCATAAAATTCACCTTTCGATTTGTTAATGCTTTGTTTTGATTTTAATTTATAATGTTTATAATTGTACCATTGTCGAATTTTTGGCGGTATTTTCACAATAATTTCATTTGTGTTCCAGTGTGTGAAACGAATGACCGTCTTATCATCCACCCTGTGTCGGTATGATTTCTTCATTGTTTTAACCTTTTCCCAAGGAATAGGGAATCTTTGAAGCATTTTGCTAATGCTTGCTGCTTTTTTATGTTGAATATTATGTTTTACAAATTGTTGTAGTTGTTTGTTGAGAGTTTGTGGTTCATGTGTGTGTAACATGAATACGTTTGTTGATTGTGTGACACGCCCTGTGTTGCCCATCACAATCGAACCCAATTCTGTTTTCAATGCGATTGGTTTATCTAAGTGTTTTGATCGTATTATTCCGTCTTGAATAATACTAGCATAAACTTCTGTTCCTAGTAGTAAGTCTATATTTCCTGGAATAGCATAATCAGGATCAGCTAGCTTCAAATTTTTTAAATGATTGAAACCTGATGTTTCAATGCGTTGTGGAGGTAATTGGCTAGTGATACTGTTTACCACTAGCGCTTTGACTCTCTCCTTATAATTTCCATTTACAGATTCCAACGTGAATTCGGTCTGTAATTTGGCTCTAGTGGCACTGCTCTGGTTGAGTCCACTAATAAGCTGATTAGTTCGTGAGTGAGAGAGCTTCAAACGTTTTGTCGCCGCGGCGGTGATACATGTAGCTTGAGAACCTGAGTCGATCAGAGCCCTAAGATTTTGTAGCTGACCCTTACCGTCTCGTATTTTTACTTGTGCTGTTGCTAGCAAAGTTTCATTAACATTAGTTGAAAAGAAATTCTTGAGTGAATCTTCTTTTTCATGTAGTTGAACAGAAGTCTGATTTGTCGCTGATGAATTCGCCGAAAAACTATCATGTGACAAAGTGTGGTGCTTCTTCATACACTTCTTGCATGAACTGTTGCTTGTGCAGTTGATGAATCTATGACCTGATTCAAGGCAGTTTGTACATAAATTATTTTTGATAATGAAATTTTTTCTTTCTACTTCTGATAATGACTTGAATTTCATACAATGGCAAAGTCTATGATCAGACTTACACTTTGGACAATGTGTACCCTGATTGATGCCCTTAATATTTTGATTTGAAGAATTCTTAGTTTCACTTGTAGTATGTAAAGCTTCTAATACTCTGAATCTAGCCTCTAGGAATTCTACCAATTCTTGGAAACTACACATTTCGGTTTTCGAGCTCTGTTTTACTTCCCAATGTTCTCTGGTCTCAGGTGGTAATCATTGTAACGTTAGATAAGTAATAATTGGATCTCAGTTTTCAGTATTTACACGCAATGTTTCCAGCTTATGCAGAGTTTCTTCAACGTTACTCAAAACTTCTTTCATTGCTTGTGCACTTTCTGATTTTATAGGTGTGAATTTACATAATTTCTCTAGCTGAGTATTAATTAGCACTCTGTTGTTGTTAAATCGGCTAACTAAAGCGAACCAAGCTTTTTGGTAATTTGCCGCTATGATATCAAACGGTTTAATGATTCGAGCTGCTTCACCAGACGTACATGATTTTAAATAATGTAATTTTTCAATTTCAGAAATATCGTTATTGTTGTGAATCAAATTTACATATAAGTCTCTGAATGATCTCCATGATCTATATGTACCATCAAATTTTGGTAACTGTATAGGTCGTAGTCTAATTTGGGGTTTTGCTGACGGTGGTAAAGTTGTATTATTGTTCGTAGTTTCGTTTGATACATTTGCTGTGGTTAATAATCCAATTCTTTCGTCTAATTCAACCATTAAATCGAAACATTGTTCTTCGAAGTTTTTAAATGAATTCTGTTCTAAGTATTGGCTGGTGCTATTCGCGTCTTCAGCATGACAAATCTCATAATGATTTTTCCGGAACTCTTGGGATAATTCCTTTAACTTTTCTATTCTGCGTTGATATACTACTATAGGTTTATTTTCATCAAGATTTTTTTTTATATTGATAGTAACGTTGTTTAATTCTTCAATTAATAAGTCTTGTGATTTAATTAAACCTTGAACTTTTTCCATTGTTTCCTTTTTCTTTTTATTGCTCAAACTTTTATTTTTAACCATTTACAAGTACATCTTTTATAAAATTTTATATCAAAATAAAAATTGTGTTCTTATTCTATCCGGCTCGAAGGACCAAATGTTAAATCCACTTAAAAGATTAACATTAAAAATGAAGAGGTGCTAATTCATAAAATTTTATATAGAATAAAAACACAATTTTTTTACAATTCGTTATAAAATTTATTAAAATAATATCTTAAAAACTAACAATTTAAAAAAAAAATCTTAAACTAAATTACAATATTGAATACAATTGAAAGATTTCTTAATTTAGGAATAACAAGGCAAATTATTTCAAATTGTTTAATTTAATTAAATTTACTCGGAAAATTAATTCAAATATTCAAATTCTAAATTTATTAATCAAATATTAAATTTCAATGTTTACAATTTAAAATTTATTAATTTAAGTGTTTGCAATTTAAAATTTATTAATTCAAGTATTTACAATTTAAAAATTTCCGGAAATTATTTGTATTCAAAATTTAATTAACAAATTCAAAAAAATATGCAAAAAATAAAATTTACTATTTTACTTATAATGATAATAAATAGTTTGTGTCTTAGAGTTTCGATCTCTATCTTTGAGATCTTAAAAAAAAGTTAACTTTTAACTTTAATTAATTTTTTATTTTTATTTTTAGCTTCGATATCTGTCTTTGAGATCTTTAATTTATACTATAACTAGCTGTACCCTGCGCGAGTTATATCAAACACTTAAGAACACCCTATAAAAAAGTAAATTCAACAAAAACATAGTCATCATTTTCTCGTAATATATCTTTATTAAATTTTTAAATTAATTTTTATTTTAAATCATATCATGTACAAAAAATAATCTGCAATAGTCAGTTTCATTCTCTAATTTAATGTGATAATCATACATAAATTCGTAAAATGATCTTTATTTAAAATCATTTAATGTATAAAAATAAATTGCAATAGTCAGTTCCGTTCTCTAATGTAACTTGATAGTCATAGTCACGTGTACTTACCAACGTACATATCGATTTTGTTAGAATTTAAAACCAAAAATCATAAAACAATTATCATATTATCATTAATGGAAAACCAAGAATTCAGAATGATAGGAGATTTCAAACAGTAAAGATCAACAAATTTATAAAGAAAAACATTTATAACAAAATAATTTGGTTAAAAATAAAGTTTGTAAAGTTTTAATTAAAAATAAACGTTTATTAAAATAAAGTTTATTAAAAGTGTTTTTTTTAAATTTGATTTGCTAAACCTATAACTGGCGCAGTCGGAGTAGATAAGTGAAGCACAAAATCAAAAGAACATCGAATTTGGTAGATTTTAATCTCTTGGCTTCAAAGTAACATACGCTGAAGGAATGAATATCTTTCATCTGTGTGTAATCCTGATTGGGTGGTAAGTCAAAATTGATCACATTCATCACAACATTTATGTCTTCCTCTTTCAAAGCAAAATTTTTTAAAAAAGATAGGAATAATAGAAATCTCCCGTATTATTCTCAATTAGGAACAATAACCGAGGAATACGGTGATATTGATTCTAGAAGTGTTATAATTAGTAATAGCAAAAATTTGAGTGAAATAAAGTTTGATCATATAAAAATTGATGCAAGTGATTTTAATAAATTAAATTTAAACAAAATGCCTCAAGAAAATCAAAATTTATCAAATCTCCAACCTGTCCAAGTGAATTATAATGATGTTTTTAATCAATTAAAAATACCAGATGCTATTAAAGATTTACCGTGTTTCGACGGAAATCCACGCACTCTTTACGATTTTATCGATAATGTTGAAGTTCACGAAACAAATGTTAGTGTCATACAATCAAAACAAAAACTTTACAATAAAATGTGCTTGAATGTATTTTTGTGTGGGTTAAGAGAACCTCTCGGTACAACGGTTAGAGCCATGAGACCAACATCTTCGAACGATGCATTTAGCTTTTGTCTGAATGAACAAAATACTTACTATATAAAGAATAATCAACCGAATAAGATAAATATTCCAAATAAAAAGCCACAAAATAAACCACCTATGCCTAATACAAATCTCATCATTCAGCTTTCAGAACAAATTTTAATTCTTCTCAGTTTTTTAAACCTAGTTTTTCACAGTTTTCTCGGCAACACCCATTAAGGTTTAATCAACCCCAATTTACATAGGCGAATCCTAATTATAGTCACAATATACAAAGCACAATGTCAAACATTAGAAATTCTGTTGTACCCATGGATACAAATAGTGGTAACACTAGTTTGAAACCATTCAAACCATCTGGTCAGCCAAGCAACATTTTTCGAAATTATAATCTTCCCAGATCTACTTCGGAGGAATTGTTCAATCTCGAAACTGACGATCAAATGAACGAAAATTCTCAAGATATTTTTGAATCTCCTGATAATTCACAAACAAATCCTCATGACTCTCTTAACGAACACAATATAAATAACTATTTGCAAAGTCTAGATAAATTTTATGTACCCAGTGAAGAAATTAAAAATGAAATCGATGAGGAAAATTTTCATTAAATTGCCTCGGACCTCAAATAGGATATCTTAATATAAACAGTCATCAATCATTCTTGTTACCATATATTCATATAAGAGCCAATGACAACTCTCAACTTAAATTTCTTATCGATACTGGTAGTAATATGTCCTTTATAGCACCTGATTTAGTTGATTCTTCACTCATTGAAATAATAAAACCAGTCAAAGTAAAAACAATTTTCAATACCCACTTATTAGATAAACAAGCACAGTTAAATACTTTTGATGAATTTAAAACAAACAAAGAAAAACTTAAATTTTTATTATTTAAATTTCACAATTACTTTGATGGATTAATTAGATTAGATCTAATGAAGATTTTAAAAATTAAACTTGATTTATCTAATTCAGTTCTAGAAACTGAAAATATTCGCATTCCGTTATTATATAAACCCAATTTTATGTCAAAACCCTACATTGTCCAACCTCGAAGTAAAATCATTGCTGAACTACCAGTAGATATTGAGTCTGGCGACATTTATATAAAACCTCTGAAAATTAAAGAAAGTTTAATAGTATCTGAAGGAATTTACAAATCGAAAAACTGGTACTCATGTGTCGAAGTAATTAATTTCTCTGACTTTCCACAAGAGTTCGTAGTAGAGCAACCCATTAAAGTACAACCTTATTCTTGCCAAGAATTTGCTGAAGCACATAAATTTTCTATAAATTGGCAAAAACAAGGACCTCATTCTGAAATAAATGAACTTATACGCACTGGTCATATGAATGAGGAAGAGCGTAGAGCTATTTTAAAATTGTGCAAGGACTTTGAAGATATTTTCTTTAAAGAAGGCCAAAATCTAAGTTTCACCAACCAAATTAAACAAAATAAAAACCAAGGACGAAATTCCTGTATATAGGAAATCTTATCGGTATCCCTACATCCATAAGGAGGAAGTTCAGCGGCAAATAATCAACATGCTGGATCAAGGTATTATTCGTCCCAGTTTTTCCCATGGTCATCTCCAATCTGGATAGTACCGAAAAAACCAGATGCTAGTGGTACACAGAAATGGAGACTTGTGGTAGACTACCGCAAGCTCAACGAAAACACGATCGACGATAAGTACCCTCTTCCAATATTTCGGATATTTTAGACAAACTAGGTAAGAGTCTCTACTTCAGTACCCTTGATATTGCATCTGGATTCCATCAGATAGAAATAGATTCAAAAGATATTCAAAAAACGGCTTTCACTGTCGAAAACGGACATTATGAGTTCGTCCGCATGCCTTTCGGGCTGAAAAACGCCCCTAGCACATTCCAAAGAGTCATGGATAATGTTTTACAGGATTTACAAGGAAAAATCTGTTTGGTTTATATGGACGATATAATTGTTTTCTCAACTTCCCTTCAGGAACACGTTGAAAATCTCAGTGCCGTTTTCAAAAGATTAAGGGAAGCAAATCTTAAAGTTCAACTCGATAAATCCGAGTTTTTTCACAAAAAAGTGGCTTTCCTGGGACATATAGTTACACCGGAGGGTGTCAAACCTAACCCGGATAAAATAAAGGCGATAAAAAATTTCGCCATTGGCGCCATTCTCTCACAAGGACCCATATGGTCTGACAAACCAATTTGCTACGCTAGCCGGACACTTACCAAATCAGAACAAATTTACAGCACTATTGAAAAGGAATTATTGGCCATAGTATGGGCCACCAAATATTTCCGCCCTTACCTTTTCTGTAGAAAGTTCAAACTCATTACAGATCACAAGCCTTTGACATGGCTTTTCTCCTAAAAGGAAGCCAACTCTAAATTAATCCGTTGGAGATTAAAACTAGAAGAATTTTATACAATTTAAACAATGTGCAATTGATAACACCAAAGCATAGACAAAAAAGGGGCTTGATTAATGGTCTAGGAACGGTGATAAAATCAATAACCGACAACATGGATCATGACGACTATTTAGAAATTGATAAAGAACTCAACACCTTAAAATCGAATCAAAATTTATTTAATGAAAAAATTAAACAACAAATCATATTGAATGAAAAAATGATTGAAAGATTCAATAATATAACCAGTCATATTAATTCACAGCAGACAGACTTGGAGAAATATATTGAAAATCATCAAAAATTTTTAGCTAATAAAATACAGAAATTTGATTTCGAACTTGAGATGCATCAGTGTATTGATCAAATTTTGTATGATATAGATTTGTTAAACGAACATTTGAAGCAAATTTCAGAATCAATAATACTTGCAAAACTTGGTTTTATTTCAAAGCACATTCTCCATCCTGACGAGATATTTTATATACGTCAGAAATTAGAAATGCAAAATGTCAGCATTTCTGCAGATGAAAACATTTATGAATTAGTAAAATTACAAGCTTATTACAATCGGTCAAATTTGATTTTTATTATTCAAATACCTATCTTTCATCCTGAAATCTTTTCCTTTTACCATCTATAAGAATTACCAATAAACCAAAACTATACCTTGAACCTAGAAGATCCTTTCCTGTTGATGAATGATAAAATGTACCAATTCATGAACGAACCATGCCCAATAATAGAAAGCACAATTTACTGCAATGAGAAGGTGTTAAGAGACAAACTCCAATACGTGTGTTCCAAACATAATAAATAATAAGAAAGCCAATTGTCAACTGATAGAAGATGAAATCCAAGATACCGTCCAACTTATAGAACCAAATTATCTATTGATTATAAGCCGAAAGGAGATCAGCTTAAAGACAACGTGTAGTTCTAAATTTAACAACACTATATTGAAGGGACAAATCTTTATAAACTTCAGTGATTGTGCAGTGATCATCAACGGAATACAATATTCAAGCAAAGTAGCAACATACGTGGAGTCGATTGAAATGATTCCTACGTTTCATAATGAAATAGTCAACAACAGCATTACAGAAAAACTTAGTTTGAAAAAATTAAGTAATTGGACAGCTACAAACATCAAGGCTATAGATATACTGACAAGCAAAACACAAACATCGACAACTCAGATTTTTTCCATTATTCCTTTACCAACTATAATAGTTATAATTTCGTTTATTGTATATAATTACATACAATTGAAAAAGAAAAAGTCGATTTTGGAAATTCCTGCTGTAGTATAGAAAGACACACAGAAAGGACACAACCAAGCCGAATGTCACTCAAGTGGCCATCGCTCCATTCTAGTGGGGGAGGAGTTATGTCAAACACTTAAGAACACCCTATAAAAAAGTAAATTCAACAAAAACATAGTCATCATTTTCTCGTAATATATCTTTATTAAATTTTTAAATTAATTTTTATTTTAAATCATATCATGTACAAAAAATAATCTGCAATAGTCAGTTTCATTCTCTAATTTAATGTGATAATCATACTTAAATTCGTAAAATGATCTTTATTTAAAATCATTTAATGTATAAAAATAAATTGCAATAGTCAGTTCCGTTCTCTAATGTACATAGCGTACCAACGTACATAGCGATTTTGTTAGAATTTAAAACCAAAAATCATAAAACAATTATCATATTATCATTAATGGAAAACCAAGAATTCAGAATGATAGGAGATTTCAAACAGTAAAGATCAACAAATTTATAAAGAAAAACATTTATAACAAAATAATTTGGTTAAAAATAAAGTTTGTAAAGTTTTAATTAAAAATAAACGTTTATTATAAAAAAAAACATTTATAACAAAATAATTTGGTTAAAAATAAAGTTTGTAAAGTTTTAATTAAAAATAAACGTTTATTATAAAAAAAACATTTATAACAAAATAATTTGGTTAAAAATAAAGTTTGTAAAGTTTTAATTAAAAATAAACGTTTATTAAAATAAAGTTTATTAAAAGTGTTTTTTTTTAATTTGATTTGCTAAACCTATAATTTGCTAAACACAAAATATTTTAAAATAATTCCAGCCTACTTGAAAAATTCGTTTGTGTAAAAATTTGATATGGCACCACTAAACGTTCGAAACGATGAAGTTACATGCGCATATGCATTGCACACGCAAAGAGTATATAAAAGAGAGAGTTTCTATCTGAAAACTCGTGAAACAAAATATCAAAAATGGAATGGACAGGAAACGAAGAATTGACGGTTGAATTGTTTTGAATTTTTCCGTTTATAACTGACAACACCTGAAATTTATGAAAAAACATACAATGATTTAATTTTTTTTATGAAATTAAGTAAAAATGTATTTTTATAAAATATTTTTTAAAATTAAATACTCTGTCAAACATAATTAACTTCATAATAACAATATATATAGTCATATATATTAATATTAATATTAATATTATATTGCTGTGGCCTGTTGTATTGTATATTATACATATCATCAACTCATACATACATGAAATGTATATGTGTATATGTAATTTTTTTTGTATACACTTGTCTTGCAGTCATAAGTCATAACAATGATGTATTTACAATATTTATGCATTTATGTTCAATGTTTATATATTTTGTATATTTGAGCTTTATGGCTTTATGCATATACAAAGATATAAACCAATGTATATTTAATTTGTTATGTTTTGTTATTATTTTCATTCGTTTTGCAGTATATATAATGTATAAACATTATATGAGTATGAGTGGCATTTCATAATATATAATATAACATAAATAATACCATAATAATACAATACACCTTACACTATTCAATAACAATACATAGAAACTGTATAGTATTATTATGTGTCTATATTATATACCATATATACTGTATTGCTATGCTGTGATATTACCTAACCGCTCCCCTTCACTTCGAACCAATATATTTTCTATTGGTTTTGATCAGCAAATTTTTATTTTTAAATCAATGATTTCTGTTTGAATTTAATATTTTCGTATTTTAGTTTTCAGTCTACAGTAAGGGACAAAATGGTTACTCCTTTTTAACATTTTTTAAAAATCCGTAATTTCCAAATATATAAATGCAAAATATATAATAATATAAATTAACATATTTTATATCAATTTAAGATAAGATAAAATTAGACTGAAAAATTTCCTTGAAAAAAAAATAATTAAAAACTACAAATTATAAATTTTAAATAAAAAAAAAAAATTATTAAATATAATTTTTAAAAAATTATAAAGGATATTTTTGTTTACACAATGTGTTATGAAAAAAATTAGAAAATGTATTATAATACATAATTCTGTCGCGGACTGTAGACTGTACACTAACAAAAAACATAGCACTCATAACCAATTATCAAAGATTAAACAGCAAACAGACAGCATTGCACAATTTAGCAATATAGTATGTATAAAATAAATGATAATAAATATCTAAGTATATGTATATATACATATAGAGTTAATTATGATAATACTCTTTCACACAGACGTGAAAAAGTTATGGGACAAACATAATCTTTCATCAATAGAAAACATAATCATACTGATATATGGATATTCGATATTTAGCATAAAAAAACAAAATGTAAAAACATATTGCTTTCATAAAAATTTCATAGAACATCTATTGCCAATTAAAAGAAATGGAAAAATATATCAAGATAAATCAGTTAATTTTAAAAAAAATTATTACAAGAAGAATAAGGGAACAGGAAAGAATCCACAAAAGTTCGTAAAATCCTTGTGGAGTTAATAGCGACGATTAGACGTCTGTTGGATTTAAAGGTTATCATTTACTCAAAGTAGTTTTGTTATGTTTATTTATTTATTTATTTTTTTTTTTTTTTTTTGGAATAACGAAATTATAAATATTTCTATTTTTTATTATATTTTAATATTTCTGAAATTATTAAAAATAAAAATAATAATTATTATAAAAATTAATTAATAATCTACATATACGTTTTAAAGTATTTTTTTAAAAAAGTCTTGTTAGTCCCATAATTTTTTCACGCCTGTGAATTAGCAATTTATATGTAAATACAACTGCATAATGTTAAAATTAAAAGGTATTTATTTAGTATGTATACATACAAATACTTGATATAAATATATAAAAATTGAAACAAAGTGCTTAACATACATACAAACTTGCATATAAAATACATTATATAAATATAATGATCAAGTATATATTGCATGTTGTATTCAAAAAAGCCAAAGCATGCATATAAATTATATATGGCATTTGTAATACAATACATGCGAGTTACGTTACCAACTCTCACAAATATCAAAAATCTAGAACTTCCGGCGAATAGCCAATTCAACAAATATTATATAAATTAAAATATATCATATCTTATAAAAAAATTATAATTTTACTCTATATTGCAAAATTTTACAGTTATTTCCTTTCCCACAGAAAAGTCTTTCTCATCGTTTTTGCAAATTAAGCAAGATTCACTTTTTACATTTTCCCATATTCGTCTAAAAAACGTGACTTAGTGTTAATAAGAAAGTAACATTAAAATTAATTTCTAGATTTTAAGTTAGTTCTAAAACTCAACTCTTAAGAGTAAGAATAATAGTAGAAAATACCAAAAACTAAAGTTTTTGTAAAATCTTTTATTAATAAGTTATTTTAAATAAAGTTAAATACCAAAAACTAAAGTTTTTGTAAAATCAAATATTAAAAAGTTATTTAAATAAAGTTTAACATTTTAATTTACTTAAATTTGTGTTTTTATTTTTTTTGTTGTTCGAACCTATCGGTCGACGAAAGTTGCGAATGGATTTATGCAATGTATTATATACTTTAATGTTGCTTGTCTGGTTGCTGTGTAGCCTTACATACATATAAACAAATAACAAATATAATATGAAAAAGTTTTGTGTTTGGTATATAATTTTCTCTATTCTCTTTACACTATATTCTATATATTTATATTGTATATATATTATATTGCATGCAAAACCTATAAATAAAGCAAAATGACAACTAATAAAATATCAGCTGTTGTAAACAAATTTATTCATTTTCTCATTTTTCCTATACAACTCCATATAAAGAGAGAAAAGCTTTAAGCCTGAAATACATTCGATGCGGTCGTGAGTCGTAAGCAAAAGCTCTAAACTACCACAAAAGAGTTGAAATATATTCACTGCGGTCGTGAGTTGTAAGACAACTTAAACTTATCATTGAAAATTGTAATTAGATGTGATTTGTTTAGTTTATGAATATTAGATTGATTGGTTTATAAAAATACAATAAAGAAAATCTTTAATAAATACACCAATTAATTAATTGTAGAAATTTTTAAAATTTTAATTAATTAAAGAAATTTTTAATCATGGGTGAAAATATAGAATTGGTATTGGGATTAGCATTAGGAATAGCTCTGCTAAAAAAAAGACGAAAGAAAAGAGTTTGGAAAAAACCGTTAAACACTAAAAGTGAAAAAAAATAGACATGCATTTCATATAAAAACATTTTTAAAGGCAAAGCGTGAAAATCAAAATGCGCACGAAAAAATATAACCCTTCACTTCGAAATGATTTTAAATCGAATGTATTTCAGGCTTTATACTCAAAAAGTTTGGGCTTGGCAAAAAGAAATGCCGTTATTTTTATATGGAGTTGGGTGCTTGGCATAAAGAAATGCTACTTTTTTTATATTGAATTTTACGCTGGCATCACTACCGACATCTACAATTGTTGAAATTTTTTTTGGTCCGAATGTTCCTATGAAACAGTTTCTCTCCTACTTTTATATACTTTTTGCACACGCTCGATGGTTGGTATCGTGCGTGATAAGTGAAAATTAGTGTGTATAATACTATATGCAGGTGTATGTGTATGTTTATGTACACCATGTTTATTATGTACACCATGCGCGTATGTGATTATTTGGTCTCAAAATCAATTTTTAATTTATACTATAATTTTTTAAAGAAAAGAAACACTTTAATTCCTTTTATCTTGTGTCTTTATTATTTTACTTCTGTACTAATACAAAATATTAGATCTATTTCACAGTTACTTAGATACAAAATTTATAAATTACTTTTACTTTACATAAAATTAACTTTTGACTTTTATTATTTGGTCTCACAATCAATTTCTGATTTACAATGTAACTTCCACAATAATGTAATCTTGTCGGAACACTCGAACACTCACTGGTCAAAAAACTACTACTGACTACTTTAACTTTTTGGATATGTATTTATAGAAAAAAAAGGAAAAGTGCAGGTATGCACTTTTCGTAAGTTCACATGTTTGCATTTTTCTGAAAACGTGAAAATTTTCTTGGGAAAATTAGCAAATTCAAGGCCAGCGGAAAAAGCTTGGCATGTGTATGAAAAGAAATGTTTTTTTTTATGGGAAAGAAATTTTGCTTACATTTCGGAATACATATTATGTATAATGTTCAATGCTTGCAGAAAAGTTTTAGAGTGTGAATGAAGTAATTTTTATTTATGTACGTTAACATATAAATTAAAATATAATATAATATTATGTGTACGTATATGTACAACATGCATATGAAGATGTGTATATTATACGTATATATGCATAATATATGTGAGTACATATAAAAATATATTATATAGAGGAGTTGTTGTCGGTTGCGATCGTAACTCCCCCACCATTAGAATGAGGCTCCGACGAAATTACATTAATGTTTACATGATTTTTGCTGATGTATTTTTTGATAATCATTATTATAATAATTGTTAACAGAATAATAAAATAAATGCTTGTGTTAATTATAGAGTTCAAATGGTATTTATGGTTGATTTTTTCTAATTTTTCTCTATTTTTTATATTATCTATATATAAAGTATTAAGATTTAATTCTTTTATAATTTCTTTTTCTTTAGTTTTAGTTACAAAGTTTGGCAAGATAATATTATCATAAAATTTCGTCTCAAAATTTTTATACTCTCTATTGTGTATATTAATTTTACAATTTCTAAATTTGATTAAGTAATTTCCCTTAATATTAATTTTTATATTATTACAGTTATGTATTACTTCGGTTTCATTCAGATTTTTTGTTATTATTATACCTGTTCTGATTTCTTTAATTTCTGTTTCTTTATAAAGTATTTTTTACATATAGCTTCTTTAGTTTGCATGATGTTGTTGATGCAATCGTCTGTAATTTGTATTAAATTATTTTTCAAGTTTTCCTTGACAGGTAACTTATAAACGTTGTTGAATTCATCCACTAGAACTTCATTTGTTGTAAGAAAAATAGATTTGTTATTTTTGTCTGAAATAGGTTCTATGAGGACTTTGGAAAAGTGTGAGTCTGAAAATTGCGGGATATGTAACGTGATTATGAGGGTGCTGTTGTATGATGAAATTGTGATTTTAACATTCTGGTAACTTTCTACATTTTCAATTAGTTCTAATTATTCTAAATTCAAAATGTTTTTCGTTAGAATACCTAATTTGCTTGATAACAATATTTGTTCTATGTCGTCAATGTAATTTCTTAAAAGAGTGATATCATGGCTGATGTGATATGCATATTGTATTAAAGTGAATTCATCTTCCAATGTTGCTACTCTATTAGATAGATTATTTGTAATTTTGTTAATATGTTTCTCTATTGTAGTCTGTTGAGTATTAATATGGGTTGTTATATTTTGGATTTGGTCCATTAGGCGTCTGTTAATGTTCAACTGTCTGTTATTTTTGTTAACTAGTCTATTGTTGTTAATGTATAGTTCGTCAAGCTTTGTTTATATTTCTGTTTCATCGTCATAGTCCATAGTTCCTGCAATGTACTTACTTCCTTTACCTATTACATTAACTAGTCCTCGTCTTTCTCTGTTGTGTAAAATATGTTTCGGTATAATATTGTCTATTTTAATTTCCAGTAGAGTGAGACTTTGATTTAGAGTGTTGTACATAGGTCCGATCAAGTTTGATTTACGTTGAAGAGCCAAAACGTTTGATTTGATGAGATTTTTAGAAATTTTAAATTGTGTAACATTAATTATATGAAGAATTTTGTTATAGCTTTTAATTATCTTTATAGGTTCTAATTCTAAAGTTAAGTAACCATTATTATTGTTAAAATCATGGATTTGTATTTCTTGCGTTTGATATGTTGGTAAAATCAAAATTAGTAGTACTATTTGATTCATTTTTTATTTTTGTTTTTCGCCGGAATGGTTGGATTGTCTATGTCTTGAAATTTTTTCTTGGGTCTGACATGAGTTTTATAATATTTTATTTGATTTTTTTTATCAACTATGTGATCGTCGTCGATTTTTTGTGTATCGATTTTTCTATATTTTGAATGGTTTTTGCCGCCGCGAATTTCCCTAATAAAGTTTCTGCCTTTTTCTATGGTATTATCTTTTCTACTCTGATTTAATCTTTCTATAATCTTCTGTTTCTTTTCAATAATTTTTTTATAGTTGTCTTCGTATTCACTTTGATGTATATTTCCGTTAACGAAATCGATGGGTTTTTTACCTGTAGTAGAATGAATACTGTTATTATAAAATATTATAATTTGAAGAATCTTTTCTACTACTGTTAAATATGGTTTGTTTGATCATGTTTCAAGAGACGTATATGTTCGTTAATAGTGTTATGAAGTAGTTCTATATCTGCGTTTGAGTTATGATTACTGCTAGATGTAAAGTGAATATCTATTTCTAAATTTTTCAAGAATTCTCTGAGGGGTATTGCTTTAAAACCTAGCTCATTATCGACAATAATTTTTTTTACTGTTCCAAATTGACCAAGATAGTAGGATAGGGCTCGTTTGAATTCGGTCCAAGTTCGAGCTATAATTTTAATTGCACAAGCATGTTTAGAAAATTTATCGATAATAGTTAAAAATAAGTTATTTTGTAGGGTATAGAAAACATCGACGTGTATTATTTCTCGTGGTTTACAGGGGGTTTCTGTTAGTTTATATTGTATTTTCGGCGGGTTTCGGTCATACTTTTCATGGTTGCATATATCGCAATTGTTTATAAATTGTGTAATTCGTTCCTTTAATTTTGGATTATAGTAATTCAATTTAATTTGGTTAAAAACTTCTTCTATCCCTCTGTGGTTATTTCTCAAATGTTCTTTCTCTATAATCCTAACTAATTCTTCTTCATCGGTTATGTCCTCTAGAAATCTCTTGCAACGGATAATTCTAAATTTATCGTTATTAGAAAAGTTCTTATAGAAAGCACTTTCCAAAGTCTGGAAGAAGTCTTCGTTTTCAATAAAGACAGCGTTTAAATTATTTGGGTTGAAATGTGTTTTGAGTAAAGTAATTACAGTTTGTTCGTCTAAAGTTTTTACGGAGAGGGTTGTACGATTTTTATCGAAAATTTTTTGTTTTTTTATTTTCAATGAACCAGTATTTATTTTAGTAACTATAACTTGATTTCTGAATACATTTAAAGGGGATTCGCTGGATGGTATCGGAGAGTCTTGTAAGGCCATATTTAATTCGGCTTCTGGCTTTTGTATCCTTGAAAGGGCGTCTGCATTGCAATTGTTAGTCCCTTTTTTATAATGAATTGTGTAGTCATATTCTGATAGCTTCAATCGCCATCTTACAAGTTTCGAATTAGGTTCCTTTAAAGAGAATAGCCAAGTCAGTGGTTTATGGTCTGTTTCTATAATGAATTTGCGACCAAAGAGATATGGGCGGAAATATTTAGTGGCCCAAACTATAGCTAAAAGTTCCTTCTCGATGGTGCTATAGTTAATTTCATGGTCGTTAAGTGTCCTGCTTGCGTAACAGATAGGATGAGTTTCCTGAGAAAGTACGGCGCCCAATGCGTGCTGACTCGCATCCGTGGTGAGTGTAAAAGTCTTGTTGAAGTCTGGATACCGCAGAATTGGATCACTCATTAATAATTCTTTGAGAGTTGTGAAACTGTGTTCGTATTCAGGATCTGATAAGTTGATCTTTGTGTCCTTTTTTAAATATTTTGTCATTGGTTTTGCAATTTTGGAGTACTCTTTTATAAATTTGCGATAATATCCTGCTAAACCTAGGAATTGCTTAATTTGTTTACTTGTTCGAGGCATAGGGAAGTTTTTTATACATTCAACTTTTTTAGGGTTTGGTTTGATACCATCTGAGGTAACAACATGACCTAGAAATTCTGTTTCTCTCTTAAGAAATTCAGATTTGTCTAGTTGGACTTCAAGATTGACTTCTTTCAATCTTTGAAATATTTTCTGTATGGAATGTATGTGTTCTTGAAGGGATGTGGAGAATATAATGATGTCGTCTAGATATACTAGACAAATTTTATTTATATATTCTTTCAGAACATGGTTCATAAGTCTTTGGAAAGTAGCCGGGGCTGTCTTTAGCTCAAATGGCATTCGTAAGAATTCATAGTGTCCGTTTTCAACACTAAAGGCGGTTTTATGGGTATCTTGTTCATCAATTTCAATTTGGTGAAATCCCTTCGCCAAATCGAGGGTTGTAAAATATTGGCAGTTTCCTAATTTTTCGAGGATTTCGTCAATATTCGGCATAGGATATTTGTCATCTATCGTTACTTCATTTAGTTTGCGATAATCGATGACGAGTCTCCATTTCGTTTTTTTACTTGCATCTTCCTTCTAAGGAACGATCCAAATTGGAGCCGAATAGGGAGAATTACTATGACGAATTATGTTTTTCTCTAACATTTCATTAATTTGTTTTTCTACTTCACTTTTGTGAATGTAGGGGTAACGATATGTTTTACTATGAATCGGGATATTATTTGTAGTCCTTATTCTATGTTTTATAACGTTGGTAAAGGAAAGGTCAGAATCTTCTCTATAAAAAATACTGGTATATTGTTTGACGAGTTTTAATAGATTGGTCTTTTCTTCAAGGTTCAAATGATCAGTCCTCAACTGGTCAAAAATGTTAATTTTACTTGTTTCCTCTATAATGTTAAAATTTTGATGATCGACCTTTTGTACTTTTAGAGGTTGAGGAATTTCGGCAATATTCTCAGTGTCTATCTGTTTTTTAACTCTTGCAAGGATTTGAAAGTTTTCAATGTTATATATTCCTTCGTCTATTATTAGTGTACTATCGGCGTTTCTCTGTTCTTCAATATATCCTAAGCCGTCTTTCTGAGAAACAGTTAAGTTAGTTTCAATCAATTCATATTATTTTTCGTTTGAATCGAAATTTAGTTTTATTTTATTTTTACCAATGACTAGTTGTTTATTTTTTAGATTTATTATTGTTTCATATTCGATAGAATATTGTTACCGATTATTCCGTCGAATTTGTCGTGGAATTTGCATTCAAGAAACTCTACTTTATCGGGACTTTTACCTAGTTCACTAAATAGGGGTATTTTAACTATTTCTTTTACTTCTATCGTATGGTTTAAAGTTTTAATTTTCATGGGGTTCTGAAGGGTTATTTTCCATTTAGGATGACAAAGACCAGGATTATTTACAGAATGTGTTGCTCCTGTATCAATTATAAATTTTAGGGGTCTTGTATTTGACTTGACAATTATATAGGGTAATCTAAATGAGAGGCTTGTGACCGAAAATTTGCCGATTGTTTATCGTTACCTACTGGTTGCACTAGGTCTACTTCCAGTGGTTCTGGTCTGTCCCTGTTGTTATTTTGACTATGGTTGTTTCCATTTCTATACCTACAGTTTGAATTCTCTAGTCTAAAATGGTTGTTATGACTATTATTATTATGATTAAAACTTGGGTTTGAATTAGGAAAAGGTTGACGGGGTGGTAAATTAAAATTTTGTTGGAATGGTGGACGATTTTGATGGAAAGATGATTTGTTATAAGTTGGTCTGTTGTTATTGAATGATTGTCTATGGAAAGAATTATTGTTGGTTTGGTCATGTTTGTTCTTATAGTTAGAATTTTTGATTTCCCTGTTAGCTGGTTTATTTATTGCAGTTTGTTGGGGTTTTGTGGAAAATGGGTTGTAGAATGCATAATTGCACTCATAAAGAATATTTATAGCTTCTTCTAAGCTATTGGGATTTCTGCAAAGAATAACTGATCTCATAGGCTCAGGTAATTTGTTTTTGAATAGTGTCAATGCAGCAGATTTATTTTGTTGGACCATGTTTTGTAGTTCATCGGAATCGTCCATTAATTGTTTAGATTTTATATTGAGTCGACGTAGTATATTCTTGATTTCGTTGTAAAATTCGACACTATTTGTCTTGAATTTTGTAGCACGGAATTCGTCAAATAGTTCTTTTGGTGTAAATCTATCACCGAAATTATTTATTAAAGTATTTTTAATTTCAGTCCACGAAGTTAGATGTGAATTAATTTCTATCACTTCTCTTGCTTTACCTTTTAGTTTTGATTTTATATGATCTACGAGTATATTTTGCGACAATTCATCATATCTTAAAATTGTTGGCTGAATTTTATCTACTAAATCAATAAAAGTTTGAAGATCTTTATAATCACCGTTAAATTCGGGTAATCGAGAGAGGTATTTAAGAGGATCAATTGTAAGGGAGAGCATATTGAAGTTCTGTGGTATTTGTTCAAAAAAATTTCCCAATATGTTCGAAATTTCACGTGATCTTTCACGGGCTAATTCTACTTGTTCAGACAAGTCGGAATAACTTACGGGGTGGACATGAATTTTTAGCACTGTGAGAAAAAAATTACTACCACAAACGATTGAATCAACAATTCACAATGTTTTATCGATCTTAAAATTAATAGTAATTTAAAAAAAAAGAATGTGTTTCATAAAGGTTTTTATTTAAAAAAAATTGTGAAAGAGAAGAAAAAAAAATTGCAATATTCTAAACTTATACAGTTGTTTTTGGTGGTGTTTGCTGATGATGTGTTCTTAATTTATTGATGTTGATTGATACCCGATGTTGTTGTTGAGGATGTTGTTAAATGATGGTTTTTTTTTTTGAAATTTTCTCAGTACTGCAGTTGCTAGATGTTTGTTCTGATTTTTACTCGAATTTTCTCAATTCGATGAGTAGTTTTTTGATGCGGATGAATTCTTGAAAGTCGAATGTATCAGCGTACGCAGCGTTTGGATCTGAAGGTTGAAGAACCTCTTTCAGTTGTTGTTCTAGTTTGTTGATCAATTTGGCTTTACTCCTCGTAAGAACATTAGTTGTTCGATTGCACAATGAGTATTAATATACGAACGAAACTAATTCGCTTTGTGCAATCCTACCGACTGCGCCAGTTTCGATCTCTATCTTTGAGATCTTTAAAAAAAATTAACTTTTAACTTTGATTAATTTTTTATTTTTATTTTTAGCTTCGATCTCTGTCTTTGAGATCTTTACATAAAATTAACTTTTAACTTCGATTATTTGGTCTCACAATCAATTTTTAATTTATACTATAATTTTTTAAAGAAAAGAAACACTTTAATTCCTTTTATCTTGTGTATTTATTATTTTACTTCTGTACTAATACAAAATATTAGATCTATTTCACAGTTACTTAGATACAAAATTTATAAATTACTTTTACTTTACATAAAATTAACTTTTGAGTTTTATTATTTGGTCTCACAATCAATATCTGATTTACAATGTAACTTCCACAATAATGTAATCTTGTCGGAACACTCGACACTCACTGGTCAAAAAACTACTACTGACTACTTTAACTTTTTGGATATGTATTTATAGAAAAAAAAGGAAAAGTGCAGGTATGCACTTTTCGTAAGTTCACATGTTTGCATTTTTCTGAAAACGTGAAAATTTTCTTGGGAAAATTAGCAAATTCAAGACCAGCGGAAAAAGCTTGGCATGTGTATGAAAAAAAAAGTTTTTTTTTTATGGGAAAGAAATTTTGCTTACATTTCGGAATACATATTATGTATAATGTTCAATGCTTGCAGAAAAGTTTTAGAGTGTGAATGAAGTAATTTTTATTTATGTACGTTAACATATAAATTAAAATATAATATAATATTATGTGTACGTATATGTACAACATGCATATGAAGATGTGTATATTATACGTATATATGCATAATATATGTGAGTACATATAAAAATATATTATATAGAGAAGTTGTTGTCGGTTGCGATCGTAACTTCTTAGCTCAACAAGATGATGAATTAGTGAATTATGAAAAATATCGATGGTTTAAAATTTTGATGTAGATGTCGCTGAAGATAGTTCCGGTGATGTTAATGATATTTACCGTCGGTAAATCACAATTCAAATTTGGTAGTACGACGATAAATTTTTATGAAGAAACTTCAATTCTGCTGGTTGAAAATACTTAAATTCGTATTGTCTCGGCAATAGAAGTTTTTCTAAGTTTAAACATCTATGTTGATTAGAAATTTTCTATAAAAAATTTCTAAGTGTTGATCAGCGATTTTCTCCAAAAAATCTCTAAGTATTTTCTTCGGTGATGTAAAAAATGCCAATGTCCAATGCTGTCCAATGAAGTCCAATGCTGACGAAAAATTTCTAAGTATTTTTTCTTCGTTTATTAGAAAAATTTTTAATGTAAACATTTTCTAAGTCCAACGCTGCGTCGATTAAAAATTTTCTTTAAAAATTTCTAAGTATTTTTTCGGTGATTTATTAGAAATTTTTTCCAAAAAAAAATTTCTAAGTGTTTTTTCCTAATTTTTTTCCCTAAATTCTGTAAAAAAATTGTAAGTTTTTTTACAGAAATTCCTACGTTCCCTATGTACTAGCTCAATACGCTAGATTTTTGAGGACTCAATACGTCCAATTGTTTTTGGTCTATTTGTTTTCTCTGCTTCAATCTCAATACGATATTATACAGATACACAGATAATCGCAAAAAGACAAATTCTTCTGCGATCTGCAACCCTTTATATACAAAATTTTCACTGTTCTAGAAATTTCCATTTCTCCGTTGGTGAAGTTATCTTTATATTTATCTCATCATTTCATCCTTTTTAGAAAACCGTTTTATTTTGAATTTGATTTTGGTAAATCGATTGATAAATTTGATGATTGTGAATAACTCTACTGATACTGCTAATTCAGCTGATAACTTTCATTGGTGCTGTCATGATCATATGTTACGTAAATAATTATATATAATAATAAACATTGTTAATCATAGTTTATAGAGAACAGGTGAAGTTTTTAATTGATTTATCTAATTAATTAAACCTTTTGGTTTCCCTTTTTTTTCTAAAAATATTTTTATTAAAATACGTGTTTATGTACAGTTTCGTTTATTTGTAATTATTGTGCAGTAATTTGGTGGTTTTTATTTATAAAAAGTGGATACATAAGTGTTGTGATAATTGTATTTTTGTGATTGGTGTAAATGTGACTTGTGCAATTAATGTTATATTTTATATGTGTTTATTCATGTATTTTGTGTACTGTGAATAGTTCTATTTATTGTTTTTTGTTGTGATTGTAAATAGTTTTGTAATTATGTATATTTCTGTGTTATGTTTTTGGTTATGTTGTTTGTTTACTTTTGTGTTGTTTTGTTTGTACTATTTGTTTATGGTTTTGTGTTATTTGTTATTAATTTATTTATTTGTTATTATTATTATTATTATTTATTTAGTTTTTAATAACTTTTATTTTTCTTTCTTTTTCAGGTTATTAAAATGTTAAATAACGATTCAACACACTGCAAGGCATAATTATTTCGAATGCGTGTGGCTCTGTGAAAGAGATTCGAATTTTCATCATATAAAAAGATAAAATGAATGCAAAGTTACGTATTTTATTTTTTATATTTCAAATAATCTGAAACATTAATAATTATTTAGTACTTACTTGTAAATATGATTTCAGCATCATTTTCATCTTCATGCTCCACTTCAGATGGTAAAACTCCTTCCTTTTATAAATAATTATATAAAATAAAGCAGGAGTTTATAATTTTCCTAGCTTTAGTTGGGCTGTAATGAAGAGTACGATGTTTTAGTAAGCAGCGAAATGTTGACTTTATTACTCCAAACGCTCGCTTAATGCAGTTTCTTGTTCTTATATGTAAAGCATTGAAACTTTCTTCAGAATCCACTGATGGATTATGGTATGGAGTCATTAGCCATGGTTCAAGTGGGTATCCAGAATCACCTAGAATCCAGCACCTACTTTGACTATTTAAGTGCTGAATATGATGTTTTATGGCTGATCTCGTCCATATAGCACTATCATGACATGACCCAGGGTATGTAGTGTTTATATATAAGAACATCAGATTCGAGTCGCATATCTGGAATTATATATATTTTTATATATTTCATATTTACATTTTATGTTTCGAAAAATCATACCGCCTCAACATTAATGCTGTAGAATCTCTTTCTGTTGCGATAAAGGCGAGGTGGATGAACATCATCTGATCCTGGCGGACTTAAAATGGCTACATGTGTGCAATCTATGCAGCCAATTGATTTTGTATCCCGTACTTACTCGAAAATCCATTTTTCAATTCCTGTTCGTCTGCTGTGTTTGTAGGAAATTTTATAAACGTGTGCAAATGATCATTCAGCATATTTGATATGTATTCCACAATTCGCGAAATCGAAGACTGGCTCATATTAATGTTGTTATGGTAGCCAACTGAATTTTGATATGAGCCAGTTGCAAAAAAAATTTCATGCAGACAAGACTTTAAAATGAAATGGAATAGTTGAGTACTGCAGATCATTATATACTTAAGTTTTTCAATTAGTTTTAATGCGATATTCTGAGGCAATCGGAAATTCCGTACGAACACAGCATGGGATAATGTGAAAGGATTTGAATCATCTCGAAGATTTCTAAGCGGAATGTGCTGTGAACGTCTGTAATTTATATAAAATAATGTTCTTGTTTTAAATATATAAAAAAATAAACTTTATATCATTACCTTCTTTCTACTCTACTTTCTGCTCCATTTAAAATTGCTAAAAATAATTCCTCCTCCATTATTATTTTTAATTATTATTATTTAAGAATTCACTATAAATGTCAATGATGCTGAATTCACGTATATTATTTACTATATATATATAAGTATATTATAAATTTTCAATACCATAGTTAACAAATTTTTGTAACAAGGAAAGTGATTACCAATACAAATTAATGAAAGAGAAGAAAAACTTTTTCTATAATTAGTAAGTAGTTTTCTTGTTACAAAAAAATAGAATTTTTGTTAACTAGTGTAATTATAAACTTCTCTTAATTATAATAATTTGTAGTTTGTTTTTATTGTTTATTCACTTCACTCACTTATTGTTATGTAAAATATGTAGGTCATGTGAAGTGTTGCACTGACATGCAAGTACAGTCAACATAACAACATACTGTTGATCTGTAAATAAATGCTGAAAATTACAAAAAAATAAACAAAATGTTCGTTTTATTTATATATGAATATGTCGTGTGACGTCACAGCAGTATCTTCCATCCTAATAAGAGATGGAAGCCCGCTGTAAAATCACACGGCACAAACATACACAAAGATACTACATACTATTGGTATTATTTACAACATGTATTGCATATGTTGTACAGGGCCGGCTATTGTTGTTGACATTAAGTACCAACACCCATTACATCATAGTGGCGGCTACGCTAGTTGGCTAGCACGGTACTAGCTCGCCGGATGGGGCGTGAGTTTGCCACTATCCATCTCTCTTTTGATTTTCGTAGCCTGAAGCGGTAGAAGGTTGTGGAATCCTTCTACCAAGAATGCTTCAAAAGTTTACTTACAGAGGAAAAATAAAAGATTGTATTCACACCGTAGACCTGTAAATTAAAATTTGGCCCCGCTCAAGCCTTGAAAACAGCAAGTACCATCATTGGTCCTCAAATAAAAAAAAAGATTGCCTCGCCCAACGATGTTAGGGACTAACCCACCTCAAACATAGTTTGCTGCAAAGAAAAACTATATTCCCATCCTTGAAATGAAAAATCAGATAATCCAACTCAAGACATAGTTAAGGAGATTAGGTCTTTGAGGAGAGTTGATTAAGCAAAATCCAAAATTTCGAAGTTCAATTTCACATTTTATTCAGTTTATCAAAACTTAACATCTTAAATTAATGTACATATACTAGGTCATTCAAAAAGTTCGCAGCCTTATAATGAAGCAGTATGGTTTTATGAGCCAAAATACAATGAATCTTCAATATATTCCCCCCTAAGCGATTTCCAGCGATTTTCCAATTCATTTATCCCTTGCCTGAAGTAATTTTCCTCGAGACCTCCAAAGTACTCTTCGACACCCATTATGGCTTCTTTATTTGATAGAAAATGCTTACCACGTAAGAATTTTTGAGATTTGGAAATAAATGAAAGTCAGACGGAGCCAGATCTGGTGAATATGGTGAATGCTCCAACAATTCCTAGTATAGTTCCTTCAATTTGGCCATTGCAAGGACACCTTTGTGTGCTGGTGCATTGTCTTGGTGGTAAATGATTTTTTTCCTTTGTAATCCTGGTCTCTTGTCCCGAATTTTTGTGTCAATTGGTCTAAAAGATTTGAATAATATTCTCCTGTTATCGTTTTACTCGTCTGAAGGTAATCAATTAGTAAAATCCCCTTTGCATCCCAAAAAACTGATGCTATAACCTTCTTTGAAGATTTTGAGAGCTCTGGCTGCTTTGGGGCCGAACAGCAGGGCTCGGTCCACTCTGCTGTTTGTTGTCGCAATTCAGAATTAAAGTAATGAATCAAGGTCCCATTTGGATAAATATGTTTTTTTCAGATTTTTTACATTTATTTTAAGAATTTTTACATTTTTAACGTTCGTGGTGAGTAACAAAAGTACATATAAAAAAAATGTATTAATAAAAAAAATGTTTATGGTAACACTGAAATTATTTTAGGTGGGTACGGTTATGAAAATACGTCAAAATTTCTTAAATATATTAGTAAAAAATTGAGCATAGCCGAACATAGATTAGTGTTCTGTTTGCCATATCCATTGCCCTTTGAGTAGGCGGCCTTTTTGGTACTTTCTTTTTGCGAATTTAGCCTCATCACTACTATTTTGCTGAAGCCGTCTAATTTTGTTGTGTTTTCTTCACACCAGAATAAGCAAACCTACAAAATATATTTTCTTACACTAAAAACAAACAAAATTAAAAATATAAATAATTACTTCTCGGAAAAACATACACCAATCCACAATGGTATACTCCAATCAAATTCAAATTCTAAAAATGTTTGCCTCGATGAATTCATGAACAAGCAGTATGGAATAAATCTTATGGTTTTTTGCAATTCTGATAAGTATTTTAAACTTTGACTAAAATTGGATTTTAGTTTTATTACTTTTTTCTATTGACGTTACTTTTTGGCAACGGAACATTAATGTTTCTTTATTTATATCTAACTCACTTTCACATTTCTTACACTTTATTTTATTAGTAAACACTTTTTTTTCTATTAAAAAATCTATTAGCTTATCGTTATTGTCAACTAAAGAAAAAAACTCACAAAATTTCATGATTAATGAAAATTACTTAACTTTCACCTTTCACTTTCACAGTTTATAAACAAACTACAAAAATATTGTTTCACAGTATATAATATTATTTAATTAATGCATAATAATCAAATAGGCTTTTTTCGATGATTCAAATTTTTTCTAACTTTCCAGCCAGCTCAAAAAATATATATGAGTACTTAGCTCAAATTATTGTTATTATAAAATTTAGCACCATTAAAGTCATTTCTCTCTGGTATATTTGCCTACCACATCAGGACAAAAGTAATAAATGAAAACAATTCCTCATAATGTCCTTTTTTATTTGCAAAAAATAGTCAAAAATCACAAAATGTTCTTTATTATCCTTACAATAGAATTTTAGTACTTGACCTTAAACTCAATATTTTGCATTTTTTCCATAAAAATTTGAATTTGATGTACAAAATCTTTGGCATCACTAAGCCGATCTGTACAATTCAACTGTTAAAGTAGGGATTGATTGATTATCTTTCCAATGAATGCAAATTAATTGGAAATGACCAAGGATTTCGTCAGTTATGACCACAAATAAGAAACAAGTCACTTGACTTCGGAAAAAAACTTCTGAGCCCCTTAACTCCTCACACGTTGATATTAGATCCCCCTTGCCATACGATCTTTGTCGTTTCTCAGCAAGACCTATTGACTGACAAAATGCCTGAAGAAAAAAATTCTATATGTTTTCTTTTCTTTCTTCCTTTTCTCTCCGCAATTTATATATAACCCAACTAGCATTTATCATCCATATTTTGGTCGTGGTGACGTTGTCGTGTGAAATTTCGTTGAATACGTTTAGCCACTGTTACTTCTTCGGGACGTTATCATGACTTCTATGTTTCGACTATGGTGCAACAGTGTGTGGAAACTGTGTTGGGCATTGTTACAATTTAGATACAATATATATAATTAGACACAATATAGACACATTTACTAGAATTAGTCTAACATATGTAAATAAAACATGTTTGTTTATTTAGAAATAGTCACGTAACTACAACATTCCGAACATGGGAAACGTTACGTTCTTGTTACAATCATTTTTTGAATTTATTATTCATATACATCGAGAATTTAACGCATACATCTATTTACTATATTGGTACGAAATAAAAATATTATCATGTTATCGTATTATGTATATTATTATGTTTTTTTCTCATTCTTTTCGGTAGAGTCAAAAATCATCTTGATTTAAATTTGATTTTATACAGGTGATTAAAAAATAATATTTTTTTATATGGATTATAAAATGTTTTTATAATGCCAGTAAAGAATAGTTATTTTTCATTGCCATTGAAAATTTATAGTGAACATGAATATGAAACATCAAAAAAAATAAAAGTGCCAAATTAATAGTTATGTTCAGCAAAAAAATATTGAAAAAAAATTTCATTTCATCTGACTAATTTAACTACAATTTTAATACCCGCCATTATTGATCAATTTCTTGTGCCTAAATGGGAACCTTTCCTTTTTAGGGCTGGAGTTCCGAAAAGGTGTTCCCTCTGATCCTCTTGAAATTTTGACCACAGATTCTACTCGACAATATCAGAAAAGTCACGGAATATTTTTTGTCGGAAAGCCCTCTATCGGTCACAATTCGCATTTAAAATTTTTTGTCAAAATTCTTATTTTAGCAATATCTCTGTAACGGTACATGATACAGGTATGTTTTACATTTCAAAAGATGCGTCTTAAGATGCTCTATATTCTGAAAAAAAGAAATATTCAAAAACTCCTAGTAGAAGGATAATAAAGGACATTTTGTGATTTTTGGCTATTTTCACATTTTTGACAATTTCTCAGAAAGGAGTAAGGATAATCGGTTCAAATTTTTTGCAAATAAAAAAGGACATCATGAGCAAGATTTTTCATTCATTACTTTGATCCTAATGAAAAAGGAAAATGTCCTGCAGAGAAATGATTTTAATAATACTGAATTTTGCAAATTTTATACACGTGTGCACGTGTATGTATGTGAGTATGTGTATTTGTAGAAGTCAAATATATGATAGTTTGTGTATGTGCGTATATATGCGTGTGTATGTGCATTTGTAGAAGGTAAATCTAACAGTGTGTACATTAAGTATTTTATATACAGGCATACATATACACTACACGTATATCGGCAAATATTATATGATAGAGTACGCTTGCGGGTTTGTGTGTGTATGCATTTGTAGAAGGCAAATATGGTAGTGTGTGTATGTAAGTGTATGTGTGTGTGTGCATTTGTAGAAGGAAAATCTGATAGTGTGTGTATGTAAGTGCATGTGTGTGTGTGCATTTGTTGAAGGCAAATCTGGTAGTGTGTGTATGTAAGTGTATGTGTGCGTGTGCATTTGTAGAAGGAAAATTTGATAGTGTGTGTATGCATATGCACTTGTAGAAGGAAAATCTGATAGTGTGTGTATGTAAGTGCATGTGTGTGTGTGTATTTGTAGAAGGAAAAGCTGGTAGTGTGTGTATGTAAGTGCATGTGTGTGTGCATTTGTAGAAAACAAATCTGATAGAAAATGCTTAATGCACAAATTATCAGATTTACCTTTTACAAATGGACATACGCGCACGCATATACACAGGCACGCACGCACACACAACTCAAACGCGCGCGCGTTTGGTATTTTCAGATTGTTTGTAGAGTATTATTCCAGTCATTGAAATAAATGTAATATAATATAAAATTATATCTAATAATAATAGTAATAAACACACATGCACTTACATACACACACTATCAGATTTGCCTTCAACAAATGCACACACACACATGCACTTACATACACACACTATCAGATTTTCCTTCTACAAATGCACACACACACATGCACTTACATACACACACTACCATATTTGCCTTCTACAAATGCATACACACACAAACCCGCAAGCGTACTCTATCATATTTGCCGATATACGTGTAGTGTATATGTGTGCCTGTATAGAAAATACTTAATGTACACACTGTTAGATTTACCTTCTACAAATGCACATACACACGCATATATACGCACATACACAAACTATCATATATTTGACTTCTACAAATACACATACTCACATACATACACGTGCACACGTGTATAAAATTTGCAAAATTCAGTATTAATAAAATTATTTCTCTGCAGAACATTTTCCTTTTTCATTAGGATCAAAGTAATGAATGAAAAATCTTGCTCATGATGTCCTTTTTTATTTGCAAAAAATTTGAACCGATTATCCTTACCGATTATCAAAAATGTGAAAATAGCCAAAAATCACAAAATGTCCTTTATTATCCTTCTACTAGGAGTTTTTGAATATTTCTTTTTTGAGAATATAGAGCATCTTAAGATGCATCTTTTGAGATGTAAAACATACCTGTATCATGTACCGTTACAGAGATATTGCTAAAATAAGAATTTTGACAAAAAATTTTAAATGCGAATTGTGACCGATAGAGGGCTTTCCGACAAAAAATATTAGAGTTCTGTGCTTTGCGTCACAAGGACTATCTGTGATCAAAATTTCAAGAGGATCAGAGGAAACACCTTTTCGGAACTCCAGCCGGAAAAAACACTTAGAAATTTTTTTTTGGAAAAATTCACCGTAAAAATACTTAGAAATTTTTAAAGAAGATTTCTAATCGACGCTGCGTTCGACTTAGAATTTTTACATTAAAAAATTTTCTAATAAACGAAGAAATAATACTTAGAAATTTTTCGTCAGCATTGGTCTTAGAAAAATTTTTTACATCACCGAAGAAAATACTTAAAGATTTTTTGGAGAAAATCGCTGATCAACACTTAGAAATTTTTTATAGAAAATTTCTAATCAACATCGCAATTTAAACTTAGAAAAATTTCTATTGCCGAGACAATACGAATTTAAGTATTTTCAATCAGCAGAATTGAAGTTTCTTCATAAAAATTTATCGTCGTACTACCAAATTTGAATTGTGATTTACCGACGGTAAATATCATTAACATCACCGGAACTATCTTCAGCGACATCTACATCAAAATTTTAAACCATCGATATTTTTGATAATTCACTAATTCATCATCGTGTTGAGCTAAGACACAAACTATTTATTATCATTATAAGTAAAATAGTAAATTTTATTTTTTGCATATTTTTTTGAATTTGTTAATTAAATTTTGAATACAAATAATTTCCGGAAATTTTTAAATTGTAAATACTTGAATTAATAAATTTTAAATTGCAAACACTTAAATTAATAAATTTTAAATTGTAAACATTGAAATTTAATATTTGATGAATAAATTTAGAATTTGAATATTTGAATTAATTTTCCGAGTAAATTTAATTATATTAAACAATTTGAAATAATTTGCCTTGTTATTCCTAAATTAAGAAATCTTTCAATTGTATTCAATATTGTAATTTAGTTTAAGATTTTTTTTTTTAAATTGTTAGTTTTTAAGATATTATTTTAATAAATTTTATAACGAATTGTAAAAAAAATGTGTTTTTATTCTATATAAAATTTTATGAATTAGCACCTTTTCATTTTTAATGTTAATCTTTTATGTGGATTTAACACAGTGCTTATAAATTATATGTAAATAATATTATATTGATATATCAATAATAATTAGCAGCAGTAATATAATAATAATAATATAATATAATATAATAATTTCCAGATCCAATTTTTTATGAAGGTGCTTTAAACTGGAGTCTATGGGAGGATAATATACGAAAGTGGACGGCAATCATTGATTGTTTTTGATTCTTGGACAAAAATATTGTTGAACCATAACATAAAAAATTTTTTTTCAAATACAGTTTAAGATTTTTATTAAATATTTCACTTATAATATATTTTCTCTTATTCACAGATATTACTTCTGGACTTTACAGACAGCAGGACAACTAAACAATATTAGATAATTTTCATCCAGCAGTACCTTGTAGGCTGAATTGGATTATGACATTAAGAGTAATATCCTTCAATATTCTATATTTTGTTTTGTGTTGTTTGCTCTTTGTTCTTTCTAACTACAGACAAAATTCCTGGAGGGACGATATTTTGAAAATTATTATTATTATTATTATTACTATTATTATTATTATTTACATTATGCTTATAGCCTACATTATTATAAATAATAAAATACATTATTTATATTATTAATAAAATACATTTATATTATTGAAAAATAAAATACATTTATATTATTGAAAAAGAAAATAAATTTATATTATCACAGACAATATTACAGACGTCAAAGATAATACAGTCCTACTAGATGAACCATTTCATTTTTTTTATTTAAATGTTTGTATGTTTGCCAAAAATAAAGATCGAAAAAGTTTTTCGAAACAATATCGAAAAAGAGCGAAAGTTTATAATTCAGGAGGGATGTAAATATGAGAGAAAAATAAGAATATTTATATAGAAGAATAGTTTGTGAGTTGCATGACTGGTTTACTAAATTTTATATGGTTTTGAGTGGTACCATCACTTATTTGGGGAGCGTTCATGAACATTACTTTAACCATAGTCATGGTGTAGTATTGTTTAAGCAAAGTTATGTTATACTACAACCATAGTTATGTTAACTTCAAGTGGTTTTGAACGAGATTTTTACCATAGTAGTAGCAATAAATTATCATTCAGCTATCAAGTCAAGTTTAAAAAATGTTTACATATAAAATTAAAATAAATAATAAAATTTTATATTTTTTGTTTGTTAAAAATTAATTATTTTTTAAAAATGAAGTTTAAAACAAAATTAATTAATTTCAAATAAATTAAATTGAAATTTTCACAATTCACAACAAAAAATTAAATGACAAACGATTTTTTATTGTCAATGTCATTACCACTTAAAGGCTTACTATCGTTACTATCGTTAACCATGCTCTCGAGCAGGGTTAATTTTTGACATCAAATAGTTAAAAATTTACTTTACTACAGATGTTTATGAACGCTAAAAATTCATGTTGGTAGTTATGTTTTACTATGCCACCACCATTTTGAACGACAAATGATAACTATAGTTTATAGTAACGTTTATGAACGCACCCTTGATATGATATTATACTTGAATAAGTAAAAATAAATGGATATTTTGTACGCAAATGCTTTAGAATACAACAATTGACAATAGGGCTGTTTCAAATTTTTTTTTTATTGTATTGAGTTGATCGTCGTATTTAATATATGAATGACTTGAGAAAGGAGGTATTTCATATTTCATGTATTTTTATATATGTATGTATGTGTTGTTATGTTAATATGCCTTGTCGCGTGCTATATGATCTGACATAAATTACTACTACTACTTCTAATTCAAATACATATATAGAATTGTATTTATATCAAAGTCCATATAAATATATACATTTATATGGTCTTTGGTTATATGTATGTATTACCTGTATAGAGCTACATTATTTTCTGATGTAGGATTGTAGAATATTTAGCAACAGAGGTTTTTACGTATGCATACATTATAATTACTGTAGCATTTGTACTGTACTCTGGTCTATACATTTATATGGTCTTTGATTATATGTATTACTTGTATAGGTTTACATTATTTTCTGATGTAGGATTGCAGAATATTTGGCAACAGATGTTTTTACGTATGCATACATTATAATTACTGTAGCATTTGTACTGTACTCTATACATTTATATGGTCTTTGATTATATGTATTACTTGTATAGGTTTACATTATTTTCTGATGTAGGATTGTAGAATATTTAGCAACAGAGGTTTTTACGTATGCATACATTATAATTACTGTAGCATTTGTACTGTACTCTGGTCTATACATTTATATGGTCTTTGATTATATGTATTACTTGTATAGGTTTACATTATTTTCTGATGTAGGATTGTAGAATATTTGGCAACAGATGTTTTTACGTATGCATACATTATAATTACTGTAGCATTTGTACTGTACTCTATACATTTATATGGTCTCTGATTATATGTATTACTTGTATAGGTTTACATTATTTTCTGATGTAGCATTGTAGAATATTTGGCAACAGAGGTTTTTACGTATGCATACATTATAATTACTGTAGCATTTGTACTGTACTCTGGTCTATACATTTATATGGTCTTTGATTATATGTATTACTTGTATAGGTTTACATTATTTTCTGATGTAGGATTGTAGAATATTTGGCAACAGATGTTTTTACGTATGCATACATTATAATTACTGTAGCATTTGTACTGTACTCTATACATTTATATGGTCTCTGATTATATGTATTACTTGTATAGGTTTACATTATTTTCTGATGTAGCATTGTAGAATATTTGGCAACAGAGGTTTTTACGTATGCATACATTATAATTGCTGTAGCATTATACCAGAGATACTATATAAATACATATAAATATGTTTTTACATAGTATCACAGATCAGATACACTTATCTGCGATAGTATATAGTATCTTTGTTTATACATAATATATGTATACATATGGATATATTATGGTTTTATTTTGTTATGTTTTTGAGTTCATTGACTTATGAATGCAAGATACGATTATATATTATCATATCCCGTGAATTGAATTTCTTCTTGAAATTTTTAAAGAATGTCTTTTTTAATGTTTGGGCCTTAGGACTTCTGAAAAAATAAAGTATTATTCTGATTTATGATCATAATATAGAAATTGAAAAATCAGGTATTTTGTGAATTACCAAATTTTTTTATAGACTGAGTCAATTTTTTTTCTAACTATGTAGATAAAAATTGATATTTTCAAATTAATATGGAACATAATTTACAAATATGTATATTTTTCTAAATCTTGAGGATAATGAATTTTAAATTAACAATAAACAACATGTAATGAAGTCGAAAATAAATTATTTGTAAATTTATGTATTTTTATGATTGAATGCAATCAAATTTTTTTCATTTATGTTTGTTTGAAAATAAATTATTAAGTAGAATGGGCCTATAATTCTAGTCCTAGAAATATTTTGGAGATCCGTATTATCAAAATATCTTCAGTAGTGATTCAAAAAATTATGTTTGAAAATAACGTGGAATAGGTTTACGTATAGTAAATTATAATTGCTTATTTGATTTTTGAATTCAAAATTTACCTTTGTATTTTAACATTTCTATTAAATTGATAACTCATAAACTATTTAATATTGTTGGAAAAATGTGATTTTTCCTTTCTTTTAACCCCTTTTCTATAGAAAATTCTACAGAAGTAGAAAAGGAGTTAAAAGTTTTGTATAAAAAAAAAAAAAAAAGAAAGGAAAAAAAAAAGGGAAAGGAAAGTTTTATGGGAGGCCGAGCGGAGCCTTAAAAGAGGGATTTTTAATAAAATGTATTGACTTACCTTTTCTTTTCCTTTATGTTGCCCCTTTTTTATAAAATAAAATAAAACCATTTATTTCCTCACAAAAATAAAAAAAATTTTCCTTTATTTTTACAAAAAAAAAAATGAATTAAATTAACTCACAAAAAAAAGTTAATTAAATTAAATTTTTTTTTTAATTGAAAATTTAATTAAAAATGTAATTAAAAATTAACTAAAAAAAAATGACTTAACTAAAAAAAAAACTGAACTCTACTTCTACTCAAAAAAAGCACTCGAACAACTCAAAAGAACTAAAAATGACTGACTCATTAATGAAAACTGCATTTACTCACTCTACAAAAAAAGAACTGCATTACTCAATAAAAACGTGTATCGTGAAAAAAAAAAGAATCGATCTTCTGGATGTTTCTATCAATTCGCCGAAAGATGACAACGTCAACGAATTGATAGAGACTTCCAGTGGAAAGTGAAACATCTTTCTACAACGAATGTCAACGAAATAAAAGAAAGTGATTATAACGTTGACATTTGACGTTGTAGAAAGAAGAAGATCACATAAATAAAAAAAAATGTAAACAAAGTGATGTCAATACAGTTTTACAGGTAAGTATGTGATTCTTTTAATTAAAATTGTTTTCATTTAAATTAATTTATTAATTAAATTTTTTTTTCTTTTTTAGGTGGTGAATCTCCAACACGACCCCCCGTTTGAAGGCTCAAAGTTCCGACTGAGCCTTTAGAGTGTCCAGATGTCACTGATAGGCCAGGATTACCTGAAAGAAAAGAAAAGAAAAACAGGCTTTCCGCAGTGAAAAGTTCTAGACACTATAAAAAAAACAAAAGTAATAAAAGAAAAGGCTCACAGGATAGGAACGAGGAGAAGTGAGGAAAGGAAGAGTTCGGGTGTGATACCTAGATTGTGGCGGGAGCTAAACGATCGCGGTGGACAACACTTGTGCGATTAGATGCCTGATGTTTTATCCGATAGACTACGTCGGTGACCAGTGCAATCACTTTATAGGGACCATCCCAGTCTTTTTGTAATTTTGAACAACGTCCCTTTTTCCGTTTCGGGTTAAACAGCCAGACAAGGTCGCCCAATTGAAAGGGGTTAGCCTTAGCAGACAGGTCGTATCTATCCTTCATTCTCCGGCTCGCTAAGTCCAATTGAGTTCGATTAAAGGCATGGACTTTAGTGAGCCTTTCCTGGAGGTTTTTGACGTATTCTGGCAGCTCTACAGGGTGGTTGCCAGGAGGGTCTCCAGTTAATAGTTGGATGGGTAATCGGAGCTCCCTCCCTAGGTTTAGAAGAGCGGGGGTACGTTGAGTAGACTTTTGTACAGCAGACCGATAAGAGAGAAGAAGGAGAGGCAGATAGGTGTCCCAGTCTCTTTGGTGTTCACTAACGAACTTGGAGAGATAGTCCAAGATGGTCCTGTTAAATCGTTCCACTAGGCCATCACTCTGGGGGTGCAAGGCAGTGGTCCGAGTCTTTTCTATTCGGAAACGACGCAAAACCTCAGTAAAGATCGCGGACTCGAAGTTTCGCCCTTGATCTGAGTGAAGCTGTCTACAAAGCCCGAATCGCGAGAAGACTTGACTCACCAATGCTTCTGCCACTGTTTCTGCGGTCTGGTCAGGAATAGCTATGGCCTCAGGCCATTTGGTAAAATAGTCCATCAGCACAAGTATATACCTGTTGCCAGTCTTCGTTACAGGTAAAGGCCCCAAAATGTCTACAGCAACCCGTTCGAACGGTGATCCAGAGTTCCGAATTTGCAAAGGGGCTTTCCTTTTCGGGATGGCACCTTTGCGCTGCTGGCAAGTCGGGCATCGGAGGCAATATTCGCGAACACTAGCCGAAAGGCCGACCCAGTAGTACCTGAGGCGGACCTTCGCTAGGGTCTTGTCGATGCCGTAGTGACCTCCAGCAGGGCTGTCGTGTAACTGCTGCAACACCTCGAGTCGTAGACATTCCGGCACCAGTATCTGCAAC
Source organism: Villa cingulata (assembly GCA_951394055.1). Taxonomy (NCBI): domain Eukaryota; kingdom Metazoa; phylum Arthropoda; class Insecta; order Diptera; family Bombyliidae; genus Villa; species Villa cingulata. The sequence goes on along the minus strand of OX596022.1, from coordinate 21,907,392 downwards.
TGACCGTCCGGGTTGGTGGACTTCCTGCAAGCCACTCCGTCCTCAAGTACCAACGAGGAGAACATTGCCCAATAAGCCTTCAACGATGGTGAAACAGAGCTAAGGGTTTCAGCGGCTGGTCTTTCGCCGGCGCTTAGCCACTGTCGGACAGTCTGTAGATCCGGATCGGCTTCCTGGAGCTGACTCACATCGATGGCTTGCACTGTTGAGGTCCTTATTAGTAGAGACTGCTTCTCCTCGAGTCGACTACAGTACGCACAGGAAGTTACTGCGCAAGGCCTTCGGGACATCGCATCTGCGTTACCATGACTTCTTCCGGCGCGATGATGAATCTCGAAGTCGAATTCCTGAAGCCGTTCTAACCAACGGGCGACTTGGCCTTCAGGTTCGCGAAAATTCATCAACCACCTTAAGGAGGCATGGTCGGAACGCAGTAGGAATCGACGTCCCAGAAGGTAAGGCCGAAAATGAGCTACTGCCTTGACGACAGCTAATAGCTCTTTTCGGGTAACACAGTAATTAATCTCAGGTCTACTGAGCGTTTTACTGTAGTACTCGATGACCCTCTCTTCGCCTTCTTGGAGTTGCGACAGGACCGCTCCCCAAGCGTACTGACTGGCGTCGGTGTCCAAAATAAAGGGATCGTCATCATTCGGTTGGGCAAGTATAGGTGCTACGGTCAATTTCTCCTTGAGGGTAGCAAATGCTAAATCACACTCCTCCGACCAACTGAATTTAGCAGACTTTTCAGTCAGTCCCGTCAAGGGTTTAGCAATGGCGGAGAAATTCTTCACGAAGCGCCTATAGTATGCGCACAATCCGAGAAAAGATTGAATGTCTCTCTTGCTGCGGGGAGTGGGCCAGCCTCTGACAGCTTCAATCTTTTCTGGATCGGTCGATAATCCTTTGTCCGAGATCACGTGTCCCAAAAATTTCACCTCCCTACGACATAGATGGCACTTCTTCGGCGAGAGTTTTAGATTAGCTTCTTGGAGGCGCTGAAACACTACTCGCAGATTGGACAGGAGTCCCTCGAAGGTCTCGGAATGGACCAGCAAGTCATCCAGGTAGCCCAAAGAAGTGGTATAGGGTATGTCGTGGAGGACTATTTCCATCAGACGTTGGAAAGTGGCAGGAGCATTGGTTAGACCGAAAGGCATAACGTTAAACTCGTAAAGACCCGAACCAATACTGAAGGCGGTTTTCTCCTTGTCGGCAGGATGCATTTCTACTTGAAAGTACCCTGAAAGTAAATCCAAGGAGGCAAACCACCTAGATCTGCCTAGTGCCTCCAGAGTGAGGTCCATTCGCGGAAGTGGATAAGAATCTTTCTTGGTCACTTCATTTAGGCGTCTGTAATCTATACAGAAACGAAGTGACCCGTCTTTCTTCTTAACCAGGACTACCGGCGAGCTCCAAGGACTCGTAGAGGACTGGATGACACCTTGCTCCTTCATCTCTCTCACCATTTCTTCTGCTTCCAATCGTCGAGAATAGGGCATGCGACGTGGTGGCTGCTTAATTGGTTGAGAGGGACCAGTATTGATTTGGTGTTGCAGGATGTTAGTCCGTCCAATGTCATCTTTTGACAAGGAAAAGACGGTTTGGAAATCTATTAGTAGTGTTTGTAGGGCTGCTTTCTGGGTAGGTTCTAAACCTTCGCTGCTGTTTAGAAAAAGATCTTGTAGGGCAGGGGGCAGAACAGGGGAAGTCACTCGAGTTTCATTACACAGGAGAGTGCAATCGGTGTCCAAATAGGCAACAGGTAGGTGGCTAGGTAGGATAATGTTTTGAGAGGAGACGTTAGAAATCCTAGCCCAAACTTGGCCATTTGAAACACGAGAGATAGAAGGCATCATACTAAGTTGTTCTGGCAACAAGGAAGAGGCTGAGAGGAGGACATCCTTGTTCGGCACCAGAGAAGTATGAAGGGGTGTAATTATCTCCTGGAAGGGTTGAAACTCGAGGGACCGTAAAGTTCTCGCCAGGAAAGAGGAAGAGTGATGTAAAGGAATCGACTCTTCCTGTAAATGTAGGAGATCTTTTTCTAAGTCAAGAATGCAGCCGTACTGTTTTAGGAAATCCATACCCAGAATGCAGTCGTCGTGGATTTCCGCGGAATAGGTTAAGTGTTTGACCGAAAAGTGGCCTATTGATAGTTGGATTAGGACTTTACCTTCGACGGGGATGGTCTCACCAGAGACGCTTTGTATAGTAGCATAGGAAGGTAGGACTTCCACCGCACAAGGGCTTCGTTGTAGGACTCGGGGGTGTACGATCGTTCTAGTAGCTCCTGTATCCACAATCATCATAATAGGTATGTCATTGACAGTGCCATGGACGCTAAGGTTAGGTCCAGTAGAGACCACTGTAATGGGGATTGTGATTGGGGCTGATTCTTCCACCAACTCTGGCCCCAAAGGGTCAGTGGAAACTAGTTTAAATCCGTTGTAAGGGAGTGGGAGGCAGAATGGGAGGCAGACAAATCGGAAGTGTAACAACTCGATGGCCGAGAAGAGGGTTCATTGTCCGGTTTGTCGGCACTGGAATGCTGAGGGGGTGACTTGGTGTTCGTTTTAGGAGGGCTTGGTGACCTAGAAGGACGTGCAGGGGACTTTGGGATGCACTTGGAAGGGCTAGGTGACCTAGAAGGGTGTGCAGAGGATTTGGGGATGGATTTGGAATGGCTGGGTGGCCCATTCGACTTTCTAGATGACTTGCGGTTTGACTTGGAACGGCTGGGCGACCCAGTAGGTTTACCGGATGATTTGGGGATTGGCCTGGCAGGACTAGATGACCTAGTAGGATGTGCAGATGCATTGGGGCTTGTGACATGAGGCCCGGTAGGTGACACGGATGGCTTGGGGCTAGTGTCGGGTGTCCCAATAGGCTGCACGGGTGATTTGGGGATTTTCTCAAATGTACGAGATAATCCAAAAGAATTGCCAGATGATTTGGGGATTGGCCTGGCAGGGCTAGATGATGGCTTGGGGCTTGAGTCAGGAGTCCCAATAGGCTGCAAAGACGATTTGGGGATTTGTTTGGGGCAAAGAGATAAGTCTGTCTCAGATGGATTCAACCCCTCCTATAGTTGTCCTGGACAGCTCTAGGTAGAGTTTCATAATAGGCCAGGGCTGTACCCGTTAGGTGTGGTGCTAACCCTAGGGCCTTGAACTCTCCAGGCCAACCATTTGCCCTCGACACAGCCTCGAAATGGGGCTTGTAGCTCTGCCATGGCTCACGTCCATCAAACTCCTTGGGGGACACTCTCATAAAATGATGCCCTGAGCCCATCATAACTCTGCTGCTAGTCACTGATGGTTGTCCAAAATGTACGCTCGATCTACGCTGACTAGGCCAGGAAGACTGATTGGTAAGGGGTACATTTTGGACAGGGTTCTGCAGATCAACATTCTCCCCTACTACTTCATACCGCTGTCTGAATTGATTTTCTGGCTCTATTTGGAAGCCTGCCACAAACCTGGATTGCTGATTTGAGCCACGGGTTAGAAAAGTATACCCTGTATTTACAGGTAGTGACGGAAAGTCAACTTCTGGTCCAAGGGATACTTCGTTACCCCTTCGTTACTTCGTTACTTTGTACCACGTGACTAAAAGTTTGGTTATTAATAGGGGTGGCAGCTAAATCGTGTCCAGAATTTCGTCGGGTAGAAGTTGGAACTTCCCTAGTGGATGGAAAGACAGGAGCGCCATCTGTGCAGAGTGCAGGGGCAATAGATGTTGGTATGACATTAGGAGTGCACACGGTCTCAGATAGGGTCATTTGTTGTAGCATTGTTGAAAAATTGGACTCAACAGTGCTAACAGGAACAGTTGGCCTCGCTCTGACAGCCTCAGGCGTAGGTAGGCTAGCTAAGCGCTCGATTTCACTCAATCTCATAGCACTTGCTGTTTGTCGGCTCTGTTCTAGATGCTCAACTCTCTGTGACAGTCCCTTTAGTGCACTCGTCATGTCAGACACCAGCTGCACCTGCAGCGCCATCTGCTTTGCCAGTTCTGAGAGAGTAGATTCGAGTGTGTCAGAGATGGGTCGCTTATCTCCCACACCAAGGGCAGAATCCGATGAACGTTCTCCCTCAGACATATTAAAGCAGTAAGGGTATAAAGGAATACAAATAATCAAAGATAGTAGCAAGTAAAAAGAAGAGCAACAGCCAAAAAGAACAAGATTGGATAACAGAAAGTGTGTGGCAGGTTTTATGTGCACAAAAATGGATAGAAAATTCCTACTAAATTCGAGCACTATAAAGGAAAAGATCACCCGTTACAAAAAGAAAACAGTCTTATAGAAGATAGAGTGCTACTTTTTGTAACAGAAAGAAGTGTGACAGGCTTTATATGCAAGACGTAGGAATTTCTATTTTCAGGCCCTATAAGAAAAACACCCTGTTATAAAGAAAACAAAAGAAGTAGTCTTTATAAAAGACAGAAGTGTGTAAAGCAGTAGAAGAAGGAGAATGAACCACCCTGTTACCAAGAAAATTTGTCCACACAAACACTTAAATTTACTTGTACTAAAAAAAAATTGTGACACCCTGTACAATATCCAACTTTCTAACCCGTTACGATTACGACTTCTTTGTACAAAGAACCACAGTTTCATACACAGTAACAAAGAGAATGTATGTTACACGTGTATAACGGCTACAAAGAAAGAAAAACAGAATGCTGCGTTTCACCCAATATGAAGAAAAGGGGAAAAAAACTATGCTGCAAAAAAAAAAACACAAAGAAAAAAATATTTCAAAAAATAAAATTTTATTTAATGCCCCCTTTTTTTTTTATTTTCACATAAAAAAAAACACTATCTAAATATAGAGGGACTTCTAACGCTTTATACTAAAAGATGATGCCCCAAGTGTCCCTACTATACCTTTTATGTACTTTTCAAGTACATACAAAAAAAAATAATTTTATGCAAAAAAAAAAATGTGTAATTGTTTGTAGGATTGTAAAAAAAAAAAATAAGGAAGAAAAAGGGTTATAAGATCAGGTGGTGGTGGTAGGATCTTATTTCTAAGATCGATCAGAGGACCCCACACCTGACACCAATGTTGGAAAAATGTGATTTTTCCTTTCTTTTAACCCCTTTTCTATAGAAAATTCTACAGAAGTAGAAAAGGAGTTAAAAGTTTTGTATAAAAAAAAAAAAAAAGAAAGGAAAAAAAAAAGGGAAAGGAAAGTTTTATGGGAGGCCGAGCGGAGCCTTAAAAGAGGGATTTTTAATAAAATGAATTGACTTACCTTTTCTTTTCCTTTATGTTGCCCCCTTTTTATAAAATAAAATAAAACCATTTATTTCCTCACAAAAATAAAAAAAAGTTTCCTTTATTTTTACAAAAAAAAAAATGAATTAAATTAACTCACAAAAAAAAGTTAATTAAATTAAATTTTTTTTTTAATTGAAAATTTAATTAAAAATGTAATTAAAAATTAACTAAAAAAAATGACTTAACTAAAAAAAAAACTGAACTCTACTTCTACTCAAAAAAAGCACTCGAACAACTCAAAAGAACTAAAAATGACTGACTCATTAATGAAAACTGCATTTACTCACTCTACAAAAAAAGAACTGCATTACTCAATAAAAACGTGTATTGTGAAAAAAAAAAGAATCGATCTTCTGGAAGTTTCTATCAATTCGCCGAAAGATGACAACGTCAACGAATTGATAGAGACTTCCAGTGGAAAGTGAAACATCTTTCTACAACGAATGTCAACGAAATAAAAGAAAGTGATTATAACGTTGACATTTGACGTTGTAGAAAGAAGAAGATCACATAAATAAAAAAAAATGTAAACAAAGTGATGTCAATACAGTTTTACAGGTAAGTATGTGATTCTTTTAATTAAAATTGTTTTCATTTAAATTAATTTATTAATTAAATTTTTTTTTCTTTTTTAGGTGGTGAATCTCCAACAATATTATTCCTAAACAAAATTGCCGGCAATAAAAAATAAAATTGTAAAATTTATAATATATTTCTACTTATAAATTTGAATGAAAATTTTTAATTTGATGCATTCATTTAAAAGCGCGAGAACTGGTCAGTTCTTCATGGTGCGATCATGGTGTTGGCAAAGAAGAGGAAATTAATCTGACCTGTCTCTACTTTAGAATATATTATCAGAAATTTGAATAGCCTTTGACATTTAGTATTATTCATAAATATTTGTATACAGCATTTTTTTTAAACAAAAGTTTTTAAAATTGCATGTTTTTAATATAAATAAAATAAACTCCTAATTTTTTAATTTTTAATTCTGTTCTTTTCTATAAAATATATGTAACTTTGTTTTGAACTAAAATGATCCTAATGAATTCGGACAAAAAAGCGATGAATTATCAATTGTTCTCACAATATTTTAATACAGTTGAAATTATATTTATGTATTTATAATGTTTCGAGGATACATTTCCAATTATTAATTAATTAGAAATTAAATGCCGTGTAAAAGTAGTTGTGAACAATACTGTACATCCAGTTTTAGTTTAACTATAGTTGGAAGACAGTTTCCAAATTTAAAAATTTTAAAATTAAATATATTACTATATATGATTTATAAAGTATAATATTAATATGCAAATTATGTATAAAAATATCTAAGAAAAGGATATTTGCTTGAGGCCTGTTACCTATCAAAATTGTTATTTAATTCTTTTCAGAGGAAAACCATCAGAGTGCAGTGTAATTGATAAATATTCGGCAATTATAAACTTTCGCTGTCAGCTAGTTTTTTTTAAACATTAAAAATCGAAAAATATATGAATCTTCATGATTCTAGTCTCAAAATGTTCATTTAACTTCGGATTTATGAAAAAAGTATAATATTTACAGTTTGATGCGTAGGAGAGTGTGGGTAGATAGTTAAAAGAGCATATGAAAAAATCAGTTTAATTCAGTTCTAAAATGTTGATCAGTGTTAACGAATGACGCTAATTATACGGCACCTTTCATACTCTTTTAGCATCCCCGCACCCACCTGCCAAAATTCTCTTTTTTTCATTTATATTTTATTTTTCATTCTATAAAATTTTTCAATCTTACTAATGAAAAATTACTCATGAGTAATCACCACCCACCACCCCCCACACCACTCCCCGCATCAAACAGCCACTATTATATTCTATTCATACATCCGAAATCAAACCAAAGTTGAAAAAAAAGCAAAAAGGTTGACTTTTCAATTTTTTATGAGTAAAAACCAGCTGATTGCGAAAGTGTATATGTAATTACCAAATAATGTACCTATTCATATATCTATGAATAACAAAAAGGTTCATATTTAACATTACACACAAATATTTTCATACAGAAATATGTTAAGAAAGGTCATTGATACTATATACATTATAGATCCTGATTTACATCATTGAACAATCTATTTTTATAATTACACTTGTATGTATGTATGTGCACAAAATACCATATATACGATGTATACATACAATCATGTATATCGCATAAACAGCACATTCATTGCATATAGTATTTACTATTATCTATTCTGCATAAGCAAGCAGCATGTTGCTATTAATGTCTACTATGTCATGTCTATTATGTATATGTATTAGAATTAGTTTTTACATCGCATTCAATGTTATACCAAAGACCAATATAATATACCATGATATAATATATTTTATATATCGGTCTTTGGTAATATCAAACTTGTTTATTCATGTTATATGCTTTATGTATGTATGTGTACGAGATCGTCTTCAATTCAATATGGATCCTTAAATATCCTTATGCACGAGCATAAACCATACATGGAAAATAAATATATATGATCAAAATCTCTCAAAAATGTTCAAATTTATATTTATATGTTCCAGCCAATGATATTCATTTATTCTATTTTCAATACTCAAAATATACATTTACATATAAATAACACTTATATGTGTGGAATATCATATGAATTAAATGTACATTTTAAATAGCATTGTGTATTGTTTAGTGCTGCAAAACATTGACAGGTGTTCATTTCATTTGTGAGAGCAAATATTTATAATAAATGAGAACAAATTCGAAACACAATGGTCCGTCTACACAATTAGTTTTGATAACTCGATTTACAAAAACAATTCCATTATATCACAGACTGTCAGACACATTTATTGAAATCATTATAATTGTGTACAGGGTACATAACTAAAAGCAATTCGAAAAATTTTGAAAAACTTTTTTGATTTTGATGAAGCTTTTTCGATCTTTATCATATATGTGAGTGTGTCGTTTTTGGAAAAATTACCACTTACACTAAAAAGAACATCTATTGAGACAAAGAACTATATTATCTTTGCAGACGTGCCAATGGAACCAAAAATCTGTCATCATATAAAATGAAAAAATCGTGTGTCTCCATCTACTTTACATAAATCAAAATGCTTCAATTTAGTTTAGTTTTGAATCCATAAAAATAATATTCAATTTTTACCAAACTTTGAACTTCAAAGAAACTTTAAATGAATGTTTATGTACAATGTACAATACATATTAATTTTTACACATTAATACATATGTTCATATGTTTGTACAATTAGTATAGCGTATAGCGTATAGCACCCATTCCCAGGAAACAATATAAATTTGGTATTGTATTGAATGTATCAGTGTATTTATATACGCATTTACGCACATATTTTAACATTAGACAGTATATGTAGTAGTGTCGAATGTCTGCTTTGCCTGTGCTTTAATAATTATACGCAAACGTATTAGCAATAGACAGTAAATTTTATTTTTGTACATTTCAATCTATGTGTTATCGCAGACAATATAATACATACATACATATATATATATATATTATTTGTGGTGCTAAGTACTCTACGCTATACGAATACTTCAGGTTTATTTCTTTCATTCTTTTTTTCTTTTTGATGTTGCTTTTGCTATGCCACTATCTTGACACACAATTACATATATGTATATGTGCAGTATGTATGTAGTATGTACCCTATTTTACATGAATAGAAAAATTATTTCAGGCTTTGTTATAATTTTTGAACAATTTTTGACTTGAACATTTAGAATATTATTTTTTAAAAACGGACAAATAATAAGGGTGTTCACGGTTTGGTCTTGTATCATTGTAAACGGTGTAACTCGTACAATCCTACACCTATTGTAAACATCTTCAATGTAATTTTTACCTACACTGCTTGTGAAAATTTACAATGCTGAAACCCATTGTATATTACTATTGCTTACTATTGTATGTATATGCCATTCTGACATTAAATGCTAAAATAATTTGATTATTTTTATAATATTTTAGCTGACATAATTTGCTTGATTTCAATACAAAGTTTTCGTTCACGATATAGTGTAATGTGTAAGATTTTGGTGTATGTTCACACTTTTTATACTCTTACAACATTTCGTGAATACCTCTAACATTATAAGCATTTAGACTGTGTACTGTGCAGTGATAATTTTTATATTTCCTTCTGTATGGTACACTATATCACAAACAATAAACATGTTTATTAAAGGGTATGTTATGTATACAACTTGTTATACACATAAACATAATTATAAATCATTATGGTGTACTATCCTTACTGTAGTCTATACTATAAGTGACGTATACAAAATATACAATGTATACAAAAACCAGTGCAGGTATATATTTTTTTTTACACAAAAAAAGGAAAAAAATGAAAGAATAACTAGCGATACATATTCCTTCAAAATTTAATGCAAACATTTAATAGGGTTCAATGTCCAATATTATTGTTATATATACCACATATAATCCTTATCTGTGTTTATACATTGGACTAAATTATACCTGCAAGACAACATGTATAATATGGTAGCATACCATCAGCATTAATATTATCATATACATATATAAATGTTTATGATATAATATATACTGCCAAATTGCAACAAATAAATCGTATATTTTCTATTATGTAAATATACGAATAAACCTAAACACACTCAAATCAGATTGTTTATATGTATGCGTATATAATTTTATGAACCATATTTTAAAACTTTTATCGAATGCAAGAACAATCGAATATTAACGTATATTTTGAATTTAAATATATCCAAGACTCGAATCTGGATTTTCCAGAACGTCCATATGAATTTGATTTTGTTACATATTTGAATATATGCAGAGAAATATCTGATCCTTATCTGTGATATTATTGAGAAATAAAATCTATAAAGCATCTTTCATTTCTCCAAAAGAAATGTATTGCAATGTAAATATAAAACAGCATATTTTCTGCATTCGCAAATCGATTTCTTTCAACCTTGTTGCGGTTAGTGAAGAACAGCGAGAAGGATTTCATCAGGATATTAAAATCATAGAAAAAAGTTATCAGATGGCTGACTATTGCTGGGTTGAAAAGGAGGTACTGTATCACAGTTACAGTAAAGAAACAAATAAAAAAAATCATAATTATTTGAAGGGGGAAAAAAGTTAGTTTCGCAGGCTTGTGTAATTAATTAAAAGCAGTATTGTTACGTTATAAAAATACTTTATTCATTAAACTCTAAAATTATTAAAAATAAAAAGGCCTCCTTGGCAGTAATACTAATTTATAATAATAATAGTAATAATGATAATAATAGTAATAATGATAATAATAATAGTGATAATGATGATAATAATAGTGATAATGATAATAATAATAATAGTAATAATGATAGTAATAAAAGTAATAATGGTAATAATAAAAGTAATAATGATAATAATAATAATAATAGTAAAAATGATAATAATAATGATGATGATGATAATGATGACCATATTCCATATATCCATATCGCTCAGCCTTCTCTCTCATTTCTCTCCATTCTATGTAATAAAAGTAATAATAATAATATTAGTATTTATGATAAAAATAATAATAGTAATAATAGTAATAAACGCCTACTTTCTTGCCTCTGCCAGATTTTTTGTGGCCTGAGCTAGCATCTTTGCAGCCTCTAAAAATGCAGCAGACGTTTGTCTGTTTAGCCGTGCCACAGTTTCATTACCAGCAGCTAATTTTTCAGCTAATTTTTCTATTGCACATGACAGGCAAGAAAGGGACTCTTTTAGTTGGTTGTCCATTTCTTGCCCGTTCGCAATGGTTTTTTGCACTGCCGCTGCTAGATTTTGTATTGCTGTAAAATAAAAAAAATGGTGAAAATTTATTCTTAATTTAAATTATTTTTACTTTTTATTTCTTACGGTTTTCTTTTCTTCTCTTTAACACTGTCTCCTCCGCAACTGGCTCCTCTGCAAATGGCTCCTCTATTACCCTCTCAGGAGAAGTACCAGTATTGAGAATTTCAACATCTACAGGAATTCCCAGTACTGGCACTTCATTATCACCCTCTATAGCTATTCTGCCGAAAATAGAGAGGGCCCTTTCTTCTAAGTTCTTCAATTTTTTTAAAGGTGGCCTGCCACCAGTTGCGTCCATCGATGAAATTAGAAGTCTCTTACGAGACTTCAGTTGGCATTCCCAACTTTTCAGATTCTACAAAGGCATTATTTTAAATTTGATCCAAGCTTTAAATAATAAAAATCATACCTCCTGCCACTCTTTGATAGTCCTCTTCGGACCTTTTTTTCCATTCAGGAGCGATGTTAGCTCCACCCAACACATGCTATATTTTGGATTCAAAGAATCAAAAACTTCTTTATTACACGAAGCGTATTCGATGTACGCTTCATGCTGCTCCTCGCTTGTCCTCGATCTTCTCCTTTTCAGGGTGTGTAATAAATTTTCTAAAAATATAAATATTTAAAAAATTTTACATACGTATTTACATGTATAAAAAAATCATATTTATATAAGCACATTTTATATTCTTTGTATGTTAAGTACACAGTTGCATGTAACTGTTTTACCGTTATTACTGGATTTACTATATTCTTATAATATAATTTTACATTACATATTTACGTAAATGCTTATTATATATAGAATGTACTTATAATTTAAAAACTTTAAAACTCACCTGATTGCTCCATTCTATCCATTAATAACAAAAATCAATAATATTAAATTAAAAAACAATTATTTCACTATAACCTGTGTCGCGCCGAAAGAATCTCTAACTATTAAGGTTATATGCTGTTGATTTTATAATTTAAGGCAATAACATACTTGAGTTTTTAGTCCACATTATATTAATGCGGAATTAACACAATCACGAATTTAAAAAGCTGTGGCACATTATAAACAATAAGGAAAATTAAAAAATTAAATAATTTTATTCAAATTATTTGTTTTTTCATTATTTTATTAATAAAACATTAATTTTTTTAATTTTAATCAATAGTTCACTTTTACAAAACAGACAAATTCTATAATTTACGCAGCAGTGTGTAACGGCCTTTACTTTTAATGTCAACTTTGACGTCGAAAGTAAAACGTCATTTTAATACATTACTTCAAATGATTGAGTGAGGTGAGTTGAAATCTCTTATCTGTTTTCTGTGGTTAATTTGCTATCTAGAATACCAATTCTATTAAAAAATGGATTTCACCAAAAATTCAAAAAAATAAGAGAATTAAGAGATCTCTAAAGTAGAATAACAGGGTTACTTTCTATATTATTTATTTTTCAGAAATTCACTGCACTTCTAATATCACTGCTTCTTGATTTTCTTTTGTTTACACTTTAAAATGTCAAACTTAGTATGGTAAATTTGAAAATAACACGTGGTAAACTCTTACGAAAGCTCTTTATCGTAGAGTTCATAATAGCACTTTCTTTATCGCAATTTTACTTTATTGTTATTTATAACGAAAGTTCATAATTGACCCCCTTGTATATTTATTGATAACGACAAATACAGATTAGTAAAATAGCATAAATACAATTATACTACAAAGCGACGTACGACAAGCGACAAACAGATGATCAGGTAATGTTGTTGCTATGAATTAAATAAGGCGATAAAATCGCTTTGTCTTGTCATTGTTCATTGCCATTGCACAATGATTTGTAAAAGTCTACATACATCAATTAAAATTCAGAAAATTGAAAAAAGTAATATGATGATATTATCAAAAAAGACAACAACCCGAAAATTCAATTTGTTTTCGAATAATAATTTTCCGAAATTCGATGCTCTCAGTATACCACCATCGCTTTGAGAGCCATAGGCACCAATGTCGACGGTTGTAAATGTATAATTTGCATCACAAATTGCTAAAAGAACAATGCTATAATTGCCTTTATAATTATAATACATTGATCCTGAATTTGCTGGACACGTTATGTCAACATGTTTACCGTCTATTGCACCTACGCAATGGAGTAAATTCCATATGTTTTCAAAATCTTCAGCCAGCGATTTTTTTCCATTCATGTTCATTTGGAAATGATAAATACACATCTGAAAGTATATTCCATATTGATTCACACGTTTCAAGGGTAATTTTTCGAACAGTCGATAACCCCAATTTCATTGTCATAGAAAAATACTGCCTACTCCCACCATGAGCTAAATATCTAAAAACAATCATTTATAATAAATAAATATTAGGAATTTTGAATTTAATTACATGAAATGTTCTTATACTTACACTAATGTGAGAAACAATCTACATTGAGGTGCAATACTAGGACGATATGAAGCTTTCGTCAAATCCTCTTTGAGTAAATTAAATAATAAATCGAAAGTATCACATTTCATCCTTGTTGCATTTTGAAAGAGTTCTTCATCTTCATATAACTTTTTGAAATTAGAATCAAAAAATCCTTTTTCTTTCCTATCATGGAAAAAATTTCGGACCCAGATTCTATCTCTATTAAAATGTTCAGTCCATACGTCATACAATAAATATAACACGAAGAAAATATCAAATATGTCCATTATATCATCCATTATTATTATTATTATTATTTATTATTATTATTATTTGTTAAAATATATATGATATGATATACATACATATATACATATATATATTATTATGATTGATATTGATAATAAAAGTTACAAATCAACTACAATTATATTGTTTTCAGGTAGAACATATTTTTAGTATAATTATCATTCATTTTCATACATATATATTATATATATAAGTACATGCAAGATGTAACTGGTTTTATATGTACGTAGTTATACTATACTTCTTATTCACTTTGTATCATTGGTAGTGATAAGATTATTTTTGTAAAATAAAATTCTAACAAAGGTTATGGGCCCAGGAATCACGTTTTTATAAGTGCAAATTTTTAAAAAAAAAAATTTTTCAAATCCGCTTAGATCTATGTGATCAGTGAATTTAAAAAATTGAAAATTGTCATAAATTGATTAAAATTTCGCGTATTTTTTGTAAATATATATATTATATTATAAAAATGTCGTATCAAGTAAAAATTGAACAATTATCAAACGAAAATTACGATACTTGGAAAATAGTGATGAGGTCGCTATTGATTAAAAATGATTTCTGGGAATATGTGAGTGGTGAAAAAGCAAAGCCTAAAGAAAAAGATGAGGAATGGAAAAAGGCAGATCAGAAAGCCAAAGCTGATATCATCCTGTCGGTAAGTCCTCCTTTATTAAAGGATATAAAAGACTGTGAATCTTCACATGAAATGTGGATGAAACTGAAAGAGACTTATGACTCTAAGATACCAACAAGGAAAGCAGCACTACTAAAAAAATTGATATTAACTAAAGCATCAAATGATGATGATTTAGAGAAACATGTATCAAACTTTTTTGATACAGTGAATAAAATAAAATCAATTGATATAGTTATCGATGATGATCTGCTTTCAATATTACTATTGTACAGTTTACCGGAACAATTCGAGAGCTTCCGAATAGCAATCGAATCCAGAGATGAATTACCAAAACCATCTACCCTAAAAGTAAAAATTATAGAAGAATATCATTCTCGTTGTGCTCAGTCATCACAACCACAATCATCAGATGTACTCACAGTTGATCATCATAAAAGTGCTAAACAATATTACAATCGAAATAAAAATACGAACACTACTGGTAAAAATAAGAACAATAGGCAGAAAATCATGTGTTATAGATGTAAAAAGTATGGTCACAAATCAGCAGAGTGTAGAACTAATTTAAATTATAAAGAAAAAACTTCATTCATCGAAGAATCAGTCTTAACAGTTAGTGAAACGAATACTGGAATATCAAAGTGGATACTCGATAGTGGTGCAACATCACATATAGTTAATGATGGTTCTGAGTTTATATCAATGAAAAGTTTGAAAAATGGTGAGTTAAAATTAGCAAATCATGAAAAGGCTGAAATTAAAGGAAAAGGAACGGTAAGAATTAAATTAGATAATGGTAATAAATTTAAATTATTAAATACTTTATATGTACCTGATGTGCGTACAAACCTTTTATCAGTTGGTAAGATAACCGACAATAATTATAATATTACTTTTTTCAAAAATAAGGCTTTAGTAAGAGATAAAAATAATAAAATTATTTTAGAAGCTAAAAAAATAAGTGGACTCTACCAAATTAAAACAAAAGCTATGATAAATGAAGTAAATTATGTTTCTCAAGAAAGTGAATTTATACTGTGGCACCAACGACTTGGTCATGTGAATTTTCATTCTCTAAAAGAAGCGATAAAACGGCAACAAATAAATGGAATCAATATAAATTCTACATTTCTAGAACGAACTCCAACGTGTGAAATATGTATCCAGTCAAAACAAACGAGAAAACCATTCGACAAAACCACCAGAGAAAGGTTCGAAGAACCATTACAATTAATTCATTCAGACGTATGTGGACCTTTCAAAATAAAATCAGCAGGAGGATCAAGATATTTATTGACTTTTATTGATGATTGTACGAGATGGTGTGAGGTATTTTTTTTAAAAAGCAAAAATGAAACACTTCAGTGTTTTAAAGAATTCAAGGCAAAGGTAGAAAATTATAAAAACAGTCGTATAAAAATATTACGTACAGATAATGGAAAGGAATATGTTAATAAAGATTTTACAGATTTTTTGAAAATTTCAGGAATACAACATCAGTTAACTGCTGAATACACTCCTCAACAAAATGGTGTTGCAGAGAGAAAAAATCGTACGTTGATTGAGATGGCAAGATGCATGTTGCTGGAATCAAAGCTACCTACATATCTATGGGCTGAAGCAATTTCGACAGCCAACTATTTAAGAAACAGAATACCATCGAGTAGTTTAAATGGAGAAATTCCATATAAGTTGTGGAAGAATAGACGGCCCAACGTTAAGCATTTAAAAACATTTGGAACATATGCTTATGTATTACAAAAACAACAAAGAAAAAACAAATTTGCTCCAAAATCAATTCCATATTATCTAGTTGGTTATAGTAATGGTGCTTATCGACTATGGAATAAAGAAACAGGAAAATTGATAAAAAGTCGAGACGTTAAATTTATTGAAAATAAAAGGAATACTACAAAAAATGATGATTACAACATACTTACATATGTGAATGTTGCACCACACGAAGCTGAAGAAAAAAAAATAAAACAGGATAGAGAAATAGAAACCGAATCTGAGAAAGAAACTGAATCTGAAGAAGAAGCTGAATTTGAATCAAAAACAATAAAAAAGGGTAGAGGAAGACCACGAATAATTCGTACTGGTAAAAAGGGACGTCCAAGAAAGCTTTTTTGTAATATTGAAAACGATTTAATAATCAGTAAAAATAGTGATTCTGAAGATAAAATGGATAAAATGAAATATAACGATGAATTTAAAATACAAAAAAATGATGATCATAACGATGAAATTGAAAGTAACAACACCGGTGATAATGATAAAGATGAGACGGATACAAGTGATGATGACTATCTTGATATTGATAATTATTTTGCACCAGAAAATATAGAAGATCCTGATAAGTGGGAAGAAGCTATAATAGAAGAGCTAAAAGCACATGAAAGGAATAAAACTTGGGATATTATTGATAAGCCTAAAAATACAAAAATAATAGGATGTAGATGGGTATTTACGAAGAAATTTGATGAAAATGGTGACTTGGTTAAAAGAAAAGCAAGATTAGTAGCTAAGGGATGTTCACAAAGATATGGCATTGATTTTCAAGACACGTATTCACCAGTTGCCAAACAAAAATCAATTCGAATTTTAATAACGATTGCTGTCAAATACAAAATGCACCTTCATCAATTTGATATAACAACTGCATATTTAAATGGTGAATTAGATAAAACTCTTTATATGAAACTACCAGAATTTTTTGATAAATTTAGCAAACAATCAACAGATAATAAAGTATGCAGATTAAGAAAAGCTATATATGGATTGAAACAAAGTGGACGCATTTGGTACAAAAAATTAGATGATTATTTAATGAAAATAGGATGTAGTAGAATGCAAGCAGAACCATGTTTATATATACGTAAGAAAAATGGTAAACTAATGATAATATGTGTATATGTAGATGATATACTTATAGCGGCAAATAGTTCAGATGAAATTGATTGGTTTAAACAACAAATGAGTAAAGTTTTTGAATTAAAAGATTTAGGAAAATTGAGACATTTTTTAGGTATAGATGTTGAATATTACGAAGATGGTTCTATTCTGCTTACACAAGAAAAGTTCATTGAAAAAATTCTTCGAAAATTTTCAATGGAAAATTGTAATCCAACAAATAATCCTATGGACCCGAATACTAAATTAACCAAGGAAATGTGTCCAAAATCAGATGGCGAGCGACAAGAGTTAGAAAGAATTCCTTATCAAAACGTAGTGGGATCTTTGTTATATCTGAGTAACACAACTAGACCTGACATCGCATATGCAGTAAATGTTCTTTCTCAATTTAACAATAATTTTGGGAAAGCACATTGGGTTGCAGCTAAAAGGGTATTAAGATACTTAAAAGGCACAATAAATTATGGTATTATTTTCAGAGAGACGAGAGATGACCTTTCAGGTTATGTAGATGCCGACTGGGGTTCTTCTCCTGATGACAGAAGATCATACTCTGGCTATCTTTTTAAATGGGGTAACTGTTTAATTTCATGGGAGGTAAAAAAACAAAAAACGGTAGCACTATCGAGTGCCGAAGCAGAGTTCATAGCTCTTACAGAATC
This sequence comes from Villa cingulata, assembly GCA_951394055.1. Lineage (NCBI taxonomy): Eukaryota > Metazoa > Arthropoda > Insecta > Diptera > Bombyliidae > Villa > Villa cingulata. The sequence goes on along the minus strand of OX596022.1, from coordinate 21,889,277 downwards.
AACTAAAGAGGCAATTCATTTGAGAAATCTTCTTCTGGAGATGGGTTTCCGAAATGCAGCTCCCATAAAAATCTTCAACGACAACAATAGTGCTCAGCTGATTGCAACTAATCCTGAAATATCTGGAAGGTGTAAACATATTGATCTTCGATATCATTTTATAAGAGAAGCGGTCAACGAAGGAAAAATCAGTCTACACTACATGAATACGAACTGTATGCCAGCAGACATATTCACCAAAGCGCTCACAATGGGAAAATTTAAATCATATTTAAAAGACTTATGTATAAGAATTAAGACTTAAATCAGAAATTGAGATTTTTAATAATACATTTTTGAAATTATGTAAATTTTTTTTTGGTTATTACTGAATTTAATATGAATTTTGTAAAATAAAATTGTAGTTGAGGGAGGTATATGTTAAAATATATATGATATGATATACATACATATATACATATATATATTATTATGATTGATATTGATAATAAAAGTTACAAATCAACTACAATTATATTGTTTTCAGGTAGAACATATTTTTAGTATAATTATCATTCATTTTCATACATATATATTATATATATAAGTACATGCAAGATGTAACTGGTTTTATATGTACGTAGTTATACTATACTTCTTATTCACTTTGTATCATTGGTAGTGATAAGATTATTTTTGTAAAATAAAATTCTAACATTATTATTTATTATTATTATTATTTATTATTTATTATTATTATTATTTATTATAAATTATTGACAATAAAAAAATGTAAAATCAATTTTTAAAAATTTATCAGTATGCAACCGTCAAAGCGCAGCGTAGCGAGCTATGTAGCAGGCCAACCGCAGTCGCAGCGTAGCACAGAACATCTGATCGAAGCACAGCGTAGCGTAGCGAGCTATGTAACATCACTTAAATTTTTAAAAATGAATTAATTCTTCTTCTTACACACATAAACAGACCTCACTAATAGAATTTTCTTTTAAAAATGACTTGTCAAAATGAATTGAGTCTTCTTCTTCCCAGGCGGCAGGCGACAAAATTAGAAATAGGTTTTAATTTTGTCGCCTAGCGATAATATCGCTTGTCGTTGTCGCTTTATTAAATTCAATTACATACAACTACATGTATTTAAAAAATTTTTGACATATAAATGTCTTATGTCGCTTGTCGTACGTCGCTTTGTAGTATAATCGTATTTATTTATGCTAAAATTCGTACCGTGTCTCATTCTTGGTGACATTTTAGGTTTGAATCCTATTTTAGGCTTTACAGAATCTTTTAATAGTAATTTTTACTGTAGATTTTGCACTGCCAATAAAATTGAAATGAAATAATAGTACTTTAGATAACACAAAATTTCTAGACAAAAAGTTTAAATTTTCTGCATCCGACATGCAGACATTTGTTGAAATATTTGCCCTTTTTATTGGTGACATGGTTTCTCTTAACGACGAAGAATGGTCACTTTATTTGTTATTACGAAAAATTAAATTATTTTCTCATGGTAATGTTGTTCATAAAAAGTTATATAAATGGAGAGGGTCAAATGTGCGGAGTGGGTCAAAATTTTTGCAATTTTATCATACATTTTTTTTTCTTCATCTAACGTGGTTACAATTGCACAAAAGTGAATCATATTCAGATATCTGATCAACTTTCATTTATATCAACACGTGGTTCTGTTGTTTAAAATATTCAACTCTTATCAAATATAATTCTTTAAAATGTCGATTCAGGCTCAATTGAAGGTCGAAAAGGGCAGTGTAGCGGCTATAATACAATAAATAATTATATAAACCCTGTATATAATTAGAATGTACTATTGAACAATTACACATTAATTACTCAGCATCTCTTATCAGTTTTGAGAAGAGATGAGAATTTCACGTACCTGCTAACATCATATCTAAAATTATTTTTAACATTAATTATTATTCTGTTCTTGTAATTCAACTAGTATAGTCAATAAAATAAGTATTTTGTAAATAGAAGTTAATCTATTATTATTTTATATACTACGTTTAATGTAGTATACCTACAATTGGTGACCCCGAATTTTTCGTGAATAAAAAAAACAATCAAATTTTCATTAAAAAGTACAAGTGTAATCTAAAGAAATTTATTAAAAATTTTTAATATTCGAAAAAATTCACTTACTTTTAAAAATTTTTTCTACTAAAATTTGATAAATTAATTCTATTAAATCATTGTGTGACGGGTCAAATAAAACGTGATCAAAAAATACATATGTACATACATATAGTGAAAGTCATGTTTTCAACAAAGAAAAATTAAATTTTCTTTAAGAAAATATTAAAATAATAAGAACAGTGAAAACATTTACATAAATATTGGCAGAATTCAAAAATTAAAGTCACAATCAACGATATACAAAGTCACAATCAACGGTATACCTGCTGTAATATTTTTCTTAAATCATATAACATTACACCACATGGAAAAATTCAACATCCAAAATAATTGAATAAATTGCAACACGGTGAAAATTACATTAAAAAACAATTGAATCCTACAAAATAAGGACTAGAGTGCATTTTTTTCAACCACAGGATTGAGGATTACGAAGATTTACAAGGATTAAAAAAACATGTGATAGCCAGCCTGACGAACAACATCTTAATACAGGGAGACTAATCTTTAACTTTATAACAAATAAGAAATAATTTTCATTATTATAATTTAATTTGATACTAAATATTAAATTTTTATTTCAGAATAAATTGTATAAAATAAAATTATACAAAATTTTTTTTTAAAAAAAAAGCATCACAAACATCACATACATTATAAGCATCAAAGCATCACTGCATCTGTAAGTACGGGGTGATCCAAATATTTCATACATACATATGTAATTTCGAACTGTAAGTAATAAATACATTTCTTTTTTTTTCTCTACGTTATTTTATATGTAGTGATATAAAAATTTTTTTTGTGTCTTGACAAAACTTTACAATCACTTCGCCTTATTAAAATATTCGGACGAACAAAGTTAGTAAAACAACAATTTATTAGAAATAATTATTTATATCAATCAAACACAGTTTTTTTTTTTTTTTTTGAATTAAAATTTTTATTTTCCTTGTAAAATGTCACTCGATAAAAATGATAACAATAAAACAGAAAGTAACGAGACAGGGAATGAACAAAAATCTACTTTCGGGTTGGAAGATAACTTATCACACCAGATCGCATATTTAAAAATTCCTCCGTTTTGGAGTAACAGACCCGATCTATGGTTTTTACAAGTTGAAACCCAATTTCGAGTTAAAAATATAACTACATCTTCAACTAAATATGATTATTTAGTCGCCTCCCTTCCTACTGAAACCATGGAGTTGATCGCAGATATCCTGCTAAATCCTCCAGAAAAAAATAAATATGAGATTCTTAAACAGCACTTGCTTACCAGAACCAGAGATTCAGAAGAACGCAGGTTAGATGCACTATTGCACAAAGTTGAATTAGGGGATTATAAACCCTCCGAACTTTTTAGGAACATGGAATCTCTAGCTGGCGGTAACAGTCTAGTAAATACTTCCTTATTAAAAAAACTTTGGATTAACAAATTACCAACTACTATTCAATCATGTATAATTGCACTGGAAAGCACACATACCCAAGAAGATTTATTTGTCATTGCTGACAAAATACACGACAGCATCTCTTCATATACCACAAAAATTTCTGCTATACAACAACCTGTAAACCAACAAATAGACTTCACAAATGCAATTAAAAATATTGAAAACCGACTAAAGCGACTAGAATCATTTCAATATAGGTCAAGGAGTAAAAATAGGAATTCATCATTTAAAAGAAACTCAACCCCCGCGAAATCTCCAAAAAATAACATGTGCTGGTACCATAGACGTTTCGGTGACAATGCCAAAAAATGCATACCACCATGCCAGGTAAAAGCACATAAAACTGACTCAAAAAACTAAATCTTGCTACTTCGTCTGCGGCACCGAAGTTTAGCAAAAACCCTTGCCGTTTGTTTGTTTTTGATCGATCAACAAAAATTCAATTTTTAGTAGATACAGGCGCAGAGGTCTCAATTATTCCAAAGAAATTCTTTAAAACATATAATAAATCTTCAGATTTTCATTTAGTAGCAGCCAATGGAGCAAAAATTTCAACGTTTGGCTACAAAGCTCTAACTTTAAATCTTAATCTTAGACGAAATTTCGACCATACTTTCATTGTAGCTAATGTACATTATCCTATCTTAGGAGCAGATTTCTTGTATAAGTATAAACTTCTTGTTAATCTACATGATAAAACGCTCATAGATGAAATAACATCTTTATCCGTTCACTGTCTGACACGACAGGTTTCAACTAATTCACCGAAGTTATATCTCGTAAAAGGTGAATATGGTTCCATTCTCGACGAATTTCCATCTCTCAAAGCACCTCCAGATTTTACATCTAATGTAAACCACAACGTTGTACATCACATAACGACACAAGGACCTCTTCCAAGCGCGCGGCCACGTAGGCTTGATTTGGTTAAATACCGAATCGCGAAAGCAGAATTTGATTTGATGGTTAGATTAGGTATCTGTAGACCTTCATCGTCATCAGCAGCATCACCTTTACACATGGTTCCCAAAAAATCTCAAAACGAATGGAGACCATGTGGAGATTATAGGCAACTCAATGCTGTCACAGTTTTTGACAAATACCCATTACCTAACATTCAAGATTTCATCCTCAATTTGCACGAAAAAAATATATTTTCAAAAATAGACTTAATTCGTGCGTACCATCAAATACCTGTCGCCGAAGAAGATAATATACGAAATCGCTGTCATCACACCATTCAGTCTTTTTGAATTTTTGCGTATGCCATTTGGTGTCAAAAATGGCGCGCAAACATTTCAACGTTTTATTAACGAAGTCCTCTCAGGTTTCGACTTCACTTTTGCTTATATCGATGATATACTTGTTTCTAGCAATTCTAAGGAACAGCACAAACAACACCTCCGTCTTTTATTCAAAAGACTGAAAGTAACTAATGACTAATGTTAATCCAAATAAATGCGTTTTTGGAGTACCTGAAATAGAATTTCTTGGACATATCATTTCCGATAAAGGTATTACACCTTCTACTGAAAGGGTTCAAACAATTAGAGATTTTCCTACATCCTCAACTCTCAAGAAATTACAACGTTTCCTAGGTATGATAAATTTTTACCATCGTTTTATTCCCAACTTAAGTAAATTAGCAATTCCATTATATGAATTACTAAAAGCATGTAATACAAAGAAAAAAAACCAACAAAATTTCGTTTGGCTTGAAATACATGAAAATTCTTTTCAAAATTTAAAAAAATGTTTTGAAAATTTCATGTTATTAGCACATCCAAAACCTAACGCCAAGATAAGCATTTGTGTAGATGCCTCAGATGACGCAATAGGTGCTGTGCTACAACAAAAAAATTCAGATAACTGGGAACCTTTTAGTTTTTTCTCCAGAAAACTCAAACCAACAGAAAAAAATTATTCAGCTTTCGATAAAGAATTATTGGCAATTTATTTAAGCATTAAACATTTTAGACATATGGTTGAAGGAAAAGATCTTATTATATTCACTGATCACAAACCTTTGGTTAATGCAATAGCATCAAAGAAAGATAAAACTCCTCGTCAAGCACGTCACTTAGATTTTATTGCACAGTTTACAAATGACATAAGACATATTAAAGGAGTTAATAACGTAGTAGCGGATACTCTTTCTCGAGCCTTTATCGATCTTTTAGACTACCCTTCTCTCAGTTTACAATCTTTAGCTGACGCTCAAGATAAAGACGAAGATCTTGAAAAACTTTTAAAAAATACCAAAAAAACTTCGTTCTATCTAGAAAAAGTTTTCATACCTGTAGAGAACCAAAACCTGTGGTGTGAAACTTCAACAGGTACATCTAGACCATACGTTCCAGAGAATATGAGGAGACTTATTTTTGACAAAATACATTCACTCTCCCATCCTAGCATAAGAGTTACAAGGAAACTTCTCACATCTAAATACTTTTGGCCAAACATGAATAAACAAATAAATTTTTGGTCAAAAACATGTATACAGTGCCAGAAAGCAAAAGTTACAAGACATACCATTAGTCCCTATAGGTCATTCGAAATACCCAAAGGTCGATTCGAACATATACATATGGACATAGTAGGCCCTCTACCCCCCTCAAACGGATATAGCTACATCCTAACAATTAAAGACCGTTTTTCTCATTGGCCGGAAGCTTTTCCCATCAGAAATATAGCAGCAGAAACCGTCTCACAAATTTTCCTACACAATTGGATTGCACGCTATGGTGTACCACGCTTTATTACGACAGATCAGGGTACCCAATTTGAGTCATGCCTTTTTAAAGAAATCTCTTATATTCTAGGCAATCACCGTATACGCACAACAACATATCATCCCCAATCAAACGGATTTGTTGAAAGATTTCATAGGCATCTTAAAAGTGCAATTAGAGCAACTGACAATCCCAAAAATTGGTATCATTCTTTGCCATGGATACTTTTAGGTATCAGATCTGCTTTAATAGAAGATCTGGATGTTTCACCAGCACACCTTTTGTACGGTCAACCTCTTAGATTACCAGGTGAATTTGTTGCTTCATACCCACAAAATTTATCTATTACGAATAATATAGCTAAAAAATTACAAGAAACAATAGCCATGATCAGACCACAATATAACAGAACACGAAAACAAAATAACATTTTCTTACCACAAAACCTTAAAGATTGTTCCCACGTCTTTGTGAAACAGAATAATTATAAAGGTAGTTTAAATCCACCTTACATGGGCCCCTACAAAGTATTGTCAAGAGACGAAAAATTTTTTAAAGTCTTATTCGAAAATAAGGAACAATTAATTTCAATAGATAGATTAAAACCTGCTCATATCCTGGATGCAAACGTACTTACAGATACAGATCAGCTTAGAAAAACCAGAAGTAATTATAAAGAAAAAGTAATGTTCAAATTATAAATTTTATTTCAATTTTGATTAAGACTATAATATTTAATATTAAAATTTTAGTTTAAAAATAATATAAATTTCAAATATTAATTTATATTTTAAGTTATAAAACTACAAATATGTAGATACATTATTATTTAAAGAATATATATATATTTTTTTTTCGCATAGGGGGGGATGATGTAGCGGCTATAATACAATAAATAATTATATACACCCTGTATATAATTAGAATGTACTATTGAACAATTACACATTAATTACTCAGCATCTCTTATCAGTTTTGAGAAGAGATGAGAATTTCACGTACCTGCTACATCATACCTAAAATTATTTTTAACATTAATTATTATTCTGTTCTTGTAATTCAACTAGTATAGTCAATAAAATAAGTATTTTGTAAATAGAAGTTAATCTATTATTATTTTATATACTACGTTTAATGTAGTATACCTACAGGCAGATTAAAAGGTTCTTTAACCAAATTGAAAAATTTTGTAGATAATACTACAACTTCAAAATCTATAGAAGAATTACAAGTGAGGTTGGAAAAATTGGAACAAATAGCAAAAGAATTTCAAATTGTAGATGATCCTTTAACTGTTATGGGTGAAAAATCAGAGTATGAATCGTTTGACGATAAATATTTAGAAGTAAAAGCTGCTTTACGCACATTAATCAATGTTAAACACAAGGAAGAATGTAAATATAATGCTGATGAAAGTTCACTTGATACAACGATGACCAAATTCGTTCAACAACAAAAGTCTTTCCTCGAAGAACTTCCCTCTTCATCACTAAATGAAATAAGACTTCCGAAAATCGATTTGCCAATTTTTACTGGTGATTATAAGGATTGGCCTGCGTTTAAAGACCTGTTCACATCTTTCATTGACAATCGAACCAAATTAGTTCCTGCTGCTAAATATCAATTGTTAAAAGGTGCTTTAAAAGGTGAATCAGCAGAACTTTCACACTTTTAAAGAAATTTTTCACGAATTTCATGTAGGTCGCATTTTCTATACAGACATAAATACACTATTAAATTTGCCTTCTACGAATTAAGTAAAAATCTTCACGGATTCTTTAATAATTGTCCTACATTCTGGACACAAAATTGGAACTTTCTCCGAGTTGTATTTTGCAGAAATATTTACAAAACAATTTAAACAAAGTTTAAAATGTCTACATGGTAAAAGTAATATTTCTCTTGGTTTTTCCCAACATATTATGCGATACAAAGTATCTGTTCTTTCCAGTAAATTAGAGCTGCAGGTTTCCGAATTACTATTCAAATTTTCTTCTAGGTCTAATTCATTTTCATTAATATAAATATTATATAATTCGAAGATTTTGTTATTCATTACTCCATTGTATTCATTTACAATGTTTAGAAAATCATTCAAGGAAATTTTCTTTTGACACATTTATTTCTACAGGTACTATCTGTAAAATAATGAAAGATTTATATAGTGTATTTTTAATAATGAGAATATTTCTAATTAAATTTCATTTAAACATTTTGTTTTACATTTTTATCCACTGTTGTTCAAAATAATTTACAAAAATTTCAAAATCTTTGGCGCATTTTTCTTGAAATTCTCCATTAAGTGCCTCATATTTCAGCAATTTAAAAGCAGTGCCAATATTGTCTGGATTTAAAAGAGGTAATGTCAAACATTTTTTAAATAAACGATTTCCATTTTTATCATGGCGTACTTTTGCATAAAACGTAGGCATTTTATAAGCTGCATATCTTCTGATTACTTGTTTAAAATGAAACCAACATGTTTTTATTTCTGCTTCAGGATAAACTGTTTTAATTTCTTTTCGCAATGCAAGTTCAATTCAAAATCAGTTTTGAATGATGTTGCTTTAAAGTCAAACAGATTTGATTTCATGAATGTAAATACGTGCTCATAACATGCTTTTGTTCTTTTGGACATTAATACGTATACAAAAGGAAAAATCTAATTGTGATATATTATGCAATTTAGAAAAAAAAATATATTTCTTAAAACAATTTCTAATGTCACAGGTAATTTTACTTACATGCCCATTATGTCCGATATACATATATAATTAATAATTGCTTGAAATTAGCGTTAAATGGTACGACACCAAAAGTCTCATCTAGTAAATAGTGCCGAGATTCACTGGCAGGTAATAAATTCTGTATTGCTTGAACTATTGTCGGAGACATAAAAATCGTATATGAAAAATGTTCTTCCACTATTGTACCATGATAAAATTTTAATTTTTTATCGTGTCTTACTGCCGGGGCCCAATGACAACGTATACCTTCAACCGAAACGTTTATGTTAACGTTGAACGTTGTTCAAAGCCCAATGACAACGTTCGCAACTGTCAAATCAATCTTTTCAATCTCAAATCTGTTCTTCTTCATCATCAATTTTTTAAACATTACTTCGGAAAATATTGTAATAGAATGTTTCATTTCCATTGCGTAACGTAAAAAATAGAATTAAATCTAATTGAACCGAAAAGTTACGCTGAAAGTTATCATTGGGCCTTTCTGAATTTATTTACATTTGAAATAATCAAGTAAACGTTTCGGTTGAAAGTTTACGTTGTCATTGGGCGCCGGCAGTTAACATCATGAACTTTTCTGTAATTTTCTCATTTGTAAACAATTTTATAATAAATTTTTCAATTTATTTATGATAAATAAAGCCATATGATTTTATTACACATTATTATAAGGTATTACTTCACAATTCACATTAGAATTAAGGCCTTAAGATTAATAAGCTGTTATTTACCATTTAAAATGAGAAATAATGTCATATTGTAACATCACACTATCCCAGTAGCGAAATGAAAAGTCATTACCAGTGTAACTAGTTCTGTAATGCATGCATACTTTACCACATCACCTTACTTTGTAGCAGCTTTACAAATTCAGATTGAGTAGTTCCGTAACTCATTACTTTTCCGCAAAAGTAATGCAAAAATGTAATGTGTTTAAACTGGTTGATATGAAAATGTATAGAACAATGTAGGCGCATTAAATATGACGCAATCACAAAAAAAATTCCATTACAGAAATGCGTTCTAAAAAATTCCTTTATTTTCTCATTCTCTTAACAAGTGCGGTATAGTTAAGTTTGTTATAGTTTTTGTTGGCGCTGTCTTTATAAGTTAAAAATTTATTTTCAATAGTGTTTTTAGGAATAAAATATTAAAAACAGGAAAAAATATTAAAAAAGGTAAGAATTATATATAATAGAATTTTATATTTTATATAGAATTTTTTTGTTTAAAAAATGCTTATTCTAATTAATTTCAATTTCGAACTTTCATTTGTGAAAAAAACTCTGATAAATAACAATAATTTGCGATTACATGTATAAAAATTTGATCAAAGTTTTAGAGTGAGTTTAAAAATTCAAAAAAGATCATAATGTAAAGTTTTAAATTTTTTTTTAATTGTCCTGAAAATTAGAAAAGACAAATACATTCCGGTTTATTTGAAATGCACAAACGAATTAAAAGTAAACGACATTTATCTCGACTAGTAAAAGCAGAAAAAGAAAAAATTGTGCAAAAACTACGAGTCTGTGAAGATAAAAACACTCAAGAATTGGATTATGGGTTACAGATGCAATTCAATCATGAAGAAGAAAATGTAGATACTTCTCAGAATAGGACAAATGAAAATGATGAAGAAGAAAATATCGATACTCTTGAGAGTGAAACGAGTGAAAAATCCTTAAAAAACAAGTTAAAAGATTGGGCATTGGAATATAGACCCTCAAGACAAAGTTTTAGAGCTCTACTACATATTCTAAATTCGGAAAATTTGAATGTACCGTTAGATCCAGATAGTATAGTATACAATCGAGAAAAAATTATAATAAGGACTGTGTCACCTGGTCAATACTGGCATTATGGAGTTGAAAACCAACTGAAAAAAGTTGCTGAAATATTAAGAAATTATGAAAGGATCATTCTTGAGATTGGCATTGATGGCTTGCCTTTGTTTAAAAGTTCAAGTCTAAGTCTTTGGCCTATTCTCGGTAGAGTAGTTAATATTAAAAATATTAAAGTGTTTTTGATCGGGGCTTATTTAGGAAAAAAAAGCCTTATTATGTTAATAATTATTTGCATGATTTTGTAGAAGAAATGAAAATAATTTTTGAACATGGAATTAAAATTGGAAATACAGTAGTTAAAATAGAAATCAGATCATTTATATGTGACGCACCTGCTAGAGCTTTTGTTCGTGGAACTGTTGGGCACAATTCTTTAAACGGGTGTATTAAATGTAACCAAATTGGAAAAAAATTAGAAAACGTAGTTACATTTAATACTGTGAGTGGAACACTTATATCAGATCAAGACTTTGCTGGAAGGAAATACTCTCTTCTTCATCACACGTTCTTCAAAACAAATAAAAATGCGCTAGAATCTTTAGGAATTGGAATGATTTCTCAATTTCCTCTAGATTCTATGCACTTGATAGACTTAGGAGTAATGAAGAAAATGCTTCAAAGCTTTATTAACAATAAAACCTCATCAAAATTAACTAACACTGACAGGATTGAAATATCTAACCGTTTAATTTCGATATGTAAGTTTATTCCAAAAGAATTCTCAAGAAAATCAAGAAGTTTAGAGGAAATTCTGAGACGGAAGGCCACAGAATTTCGCCAGTTTTTACTTTACACAGGAATATTTGTTTTGAAAGACATTGTTGACGAAGAATATTATTATCATTTTTTACTTCTTCACAGTGCATACCGACTTTTACTTTGTCCTCGAAATTTTAATTATAATTTAAATATAGCAAATAGGGCTTACAATACCGGGATTCCGGGATTTTTGTCCGTTATTAAAAACCGGTATTTATATAAAAATACCGGTATTTTGGTATTACATTAGTTGATAAAAATTGAATTTATGCACAATATAAATCTAATTTAAAATAATATTAATTAATTACAAGAAATTTTTTTTGAAGATAAACAAACAATTTCATTGTATTAAAATCTATATCAGCCACATTTATTACACATACCGAGCCGAGTATGGCACCATCGAGAAGCAGCGTTGTCGGCAATATTATGCGATTGTTTATGTTTTACGTCTACTACCCAATGAATAGGTCTCGTTTATACAAATACATAAAGTGTGTAACACAAAAATTATTAAATAGTTTAGATTAGATTGTTTAATTTTGCGAATCAGCTGCAGCTGCAGTGTTTACAAGTAAAAATTATATTTTATATTTTCAATTTTATTTTTCATTCCGTTGTGTCTTGTGGTGTGTGGATTATGTGCACTTGTTTTCTGGTTTTATTTCTAATAATTGAAAATTATATAACGGTATTTAAATACTGATTAATCCATATGAATTATATGATACGGTAAGTTTATATTTGTATTAATGTAAGTTAGAGTGTAATTAATTTACAAATATTAAAATTAATAGGCATAAACTGCTATACCCCCTGAAAGATGAATACATTTACGGAGCACCGAAAAGGACAGGACGAAACTTCAGTTTGGAATCATTTTTTGATTGAAAAAAACGGACAGGTTGCTAAATGTAAAAAGTGCGCGAAAGAAATAAAGTGTACAGGAGGTTCCACAAGTAGCCTTCATACTCACTTAAAAACGATACATGGACTAAATCTTAAAAAGAAATGTGAATCTCCCCATGATGTCGAATCAAGTGTTTCTAAGCAGCCTAAATTGTCAATAACAAATTATTTTAAAAATAATAAAAACAAAAACGAAAAACTTTCAGAAATGCTTGCCCGAATGACAGCTCGCGATGGTTTGTCTTTTAATATTTTTATAAAATCGTATGACATAAGAGAAGGCTTAAAGGCAAGAGGATTCAAAGACATACCAAAATCTGCAGTCACTATTAGAATTATTGTACTTGAATATAGTAAAATTATTAAACAGTCTACAGTGCATGAAATTTCTAGACTGAAATCTCAAGGTAAACGTTTCAGTATCACATTTGACGAATGGACATCTATTCGTAATCGGCGCTACATAAACATTAATGTACATTCTGTTGGAGGAACAATGTGGAATATCGGATTAGTGCGCGCTTACGGATCCGTTCTAGCAGAAAAATGCTTATCCCTTGTAGAAGAAAAATTGAAAGATTTTAATTTAGATATATCTAAAGACATAGTTGGAGTAACTACTGACGGTGCGTCGGTTATGGTAAAATTAGGAAAAATTATAGAGGCTGAACATCAACAATGTATGGCACATTGCATAAATTTAGCAGTTACTGATGTTTTGTATAAGTCAACTTTGAACCCGAGTGTGGATATTGATGTTGTGGAGCAAAATTATAATGATGATGATGTTAATGATGTTGACGATGACGATGATAACAATGACGACGATATCGACGAAGAAGATGGTAATGGAATTATTATAGAGTTAGATGCTAGTATTACTACAACTACAAGTAATATAAATATTAGACATACTGGTATATAATCTCTAGTTTCAAAAATTCGGAAAGTAGTGAAAACATTTAAAAATTCACCTTCTAAAAATGATAAATATTTACAAAAGTATGTGAGAGAACAATTAGGTAAAGAAACAGCGCTAAAATTAGATTGTCAAACAAGATGGAACAGTATGTTATTCATGTTAGAAAAATTTGAAGAAATTAAATTTTGTATTCAAAAAGCGCTTATTGACATTAGTTCCGATATTCATTTTTCTGACGAAGAATTTAATTTATTATCTTCAATTATTGCTGCTCTTACTCCTGTAAAATTAACAGTAGATGCATTATGCCGAAAAGATGCAAATCTTTTGACGGCTGACGCTTCTTTAACATTTATGTTAGATACTCTTTCCCAGCAAAAATCTGCAATTGCATTAGAATTATTGGAAGCATTAAAATCTCGAATTTTACTGCGACGAACTGAATTATCACAAATACTTCAGTATCTGCAAAAGGGCTCACAAGATGTTGGAGAAGTATTTAAACGCATATCCAAATTTACAATCATTAAAAAAATTGTAAGCTTAACTAAACGGCTCACACATGAAAATCTAGAAGATACAGAAGATATGGAAGTTGTGCAAGAAACATCCCTTCCAATATCTTCCCAAATTAGTAATGAAACAGTATTAGAATCTGACAAGGTAAACGTAAACGCATTAAAGAAAAAACTACAGGCAGCAATAGACGAAACACTAAATACTTCACCCGTGCCTGCGTTTAAAAAAATGCCAGGTCTGGAACAAAAAATAAAAGATGAAATTACTTTTTTTGAAAAAACAGGAACAAAAGGAACGTATTTACAAAATGTGTATGATTTCTTAATGACAATAGTGCCGACAAGTGTAGAATCAGAAAGAGCTTTTTCGGCAGCTGGTTATATTTGTACGAAAATTCGGTCCTCGCTTGATGATGAAACGATTGATTGTTTATGTTTTTTAAGAGCATACTTTAATAAACAAAACGCAAGTTATTAATATTATTTCATAAATACTTTCAATTTAATTATATTTTTTGCTTCTTTAATTATATAATGCCATACGAGCCTATTATATGTAAAATGTAACATAGAATTTAATATGCACTTTTTTTTACTTGAACGTTTTTTTGTATCTATTACTCTCTATGTAATAAAATAAATAATATCTATTCATTTCAGAACAATATTTATTTGATTTCATATATTATTTGTTAACAAGTCAATATAACAACTGAGGTAAGTAAAAATATAACTAGTAAATTTTTTATTAATAATACCGGTTTTAATACCGGTATCCCGATATTTCAAATTTCAAATATCAAATACCGGTATTCAGATTTTAGTTCGGTATTGTAAGCCCTAATAGCAAATGAAATGATAAAATATTTTGTTGAGAATTTTTCTTTTGTCTACTCATCTAACAGTGTAACATACAATGTACATAATCTTCTGCATATTTTTGAAGATGTGAAAAACACCGGATTTTTAATTGATTTTTCAGCCTATGATTTTGAAAATTATACGCAGACTTTGAAAAGAAATATTAGAAAGCCGTCGAAAATTTTAGAACAATTAAGTAACAAATTAAAACATGAAAATTTGATACTCAAAGAAAAAAAACAGGGCTGGAAAAAAAGTCATGTTGGAAACATTTTAAGTTATACATCAGATAAATTCTTCTTGAGTATAAGGGAACCGAATAATTATTGCTGCATACAGTTTGAAAATCCAATTAAAATAACGGGATTTTCAGAAAGAGGGGGAGAATTTGTCGTTGGTAGAAGGCTCGAAAATACAAAAAGTTATTTTACCCATCCTTTTGATTCGAAATCAGCTTTAGGAATATGTATTGTCGACCAAATGGAAAAAGAAGACGATGAAATATTTCCTTTAAATGAAATAACTCATAAATATATTAGTTTACCATACGACACTTATTTTTTGCTTATTCCTATTCTTCACGGATGTACATAAGTAAAGCTCGAATTGAGATAAATAAAAGGCAAGATAATTTATTTACACTTTTTTAATTATTTGTACAGACATGGAGTCAGAATCAGAATCCATATTCAGAAAACCGAAAAGGGCTGTCTTTCAACACATATTTGGCAAAGAAAATGAGGGCGAAATTCTTGGCAAGCTCAGAAGATGCGATGTTGTTTTCGAACAAGAAAATTCATATTCTGGTAATTTAACCTATATTTTTTCTAAGACTATAAGTTCATCAAGCTTTTCACTTGCACAGGAAGTAACAATCTTGATCTACTTAAAAAATTCATTTCCGAGGAAATGGATAAGAAGTTTGACGATATTAAAAGTAAGTAATTTTACTTAATCAACTTTTTATAATGTTTTTGTCATTTAAACATGCATCCACAATATTATTTTCTTTGTAGAATTAATTAAAGAACAAAACGAAGTACTAGCTGGAGCATTGGCTGAAAATAAAATCCTTTTGAAAGAATTAATATCAAGAGAGAACCAAATAATAGAGAAAAAAGATGTATTTCCCATTAACGATATAGAGATATTAGAGGAACTGGAATCTAATTTAACTGATGAAAACATGCATTCATATGTAAATATTTAATTTCAATTGAATTGAATTTTTAATTATATAATATATCTTTACAGACAGTAGCAGTTCGACAATTAATTCAACCAAACGGATTATCAAAAAATTTTAATAAATTGTTTGGCAAAAATATCATTTTAAATTTTAATTTCCATGGCATCCATTGAAAACATTGTTTCAAAGATTTTAAAAAAATCAATGATATATTACATGGTAAAAAATTAATATTTTAGTAACGTGATATATTTTCAAACATACATATTTTCAAATTTTCAGAAGCGCTTGATAAAAACAAGTACAACGCTGAGCAGTACAAAAATGAAATAAAAAAATCATTTAAAGTTTTTAAAAATAGACATTTTAAGAATGTGTGTATTCAAAACAAAAAAATTCAATAATTTATAATGTTCTTATTCTATTTATTATATTACATTAATTTTTATTATAATAATATTATAATTACAATATCTTAAGATATATACAATAAATACATAATTATTACTTCTATTTATAAAAATAGTCGTGTTTTATTTGATTCTAGAAGTAAGTAGTTACGTGGCAATAACTTACATACAAATAGTTAGGTAAACTTTTACTAGTAATCAGCTCCATAATAACTTACATGTAAATAATTAGGTAAGCTATTACCAGTAATCAGCTCAGTAATAACTTATTTTGAACTAATTACCGAAATAGTTCAGAGTAATGCAGATTGGAGGTGATTGCTTACCTCCTATGACATCGCCATGTAAATGTAATGGGTTATTTGCATAGGAAGTAATCCAGTATAGAATTAGTTGACATTACTGAGAAGTAGTTACCGAATTTTCGCTACTGGGATATAACTATCACGTACACCGATACAGATAATATATATAAGCACCCAACAACTACTAACAATACACACGTTTGATCACGTACACCAACACAAATAACATATAAGCATCCAACGAGCAACAACTACTAACAATACACACGTTTGATCACGTACATTAATACAAACAACACTCAGTAAGCAACGTCCCAGTCGGGTAGGCAAGTAATTACCGAACCGATGCTGCAACTAGTTCCTTTAAACAGCAACTAGTTCCTTTAAACAGCAACTAGTTCTACTTTCGATTACTGTGTATGGAAATAACGCATTACTTTTACACGGCGATGTCATAGGAGGTAATCAATCGCCTCCTTTTTGCATTACCTGGAATTAATTTCTTCATTTATTCAAGTTAAACTTATTATAGAACGCGTTTTCAAACATTAATTACATAATAGCAGTAAAAGGAGCAATTCCGATATCGATTCTTGAAAAGTAATTATGGAAGGTATTCCATTTAATTGTTAATAGAACTGATTTTTTTCATAAATAAAATACAATTCAAATTCTTATTTGTTTGTTGCACCAATACAACATACTATATATTAATTAATTTTTTTTGTTAAAACAATATAAATAAATACTTTTAAGTATGCATAATATAAAAAAAATAATAATAATGAATATAATAATAATATGTAAAATTATAATAAAAAAGCGGCAAATTAGGACTCCATTTTCCATCTCTGCATACAAATATTTTTGAAGTGTTTATTTTTAAATGTTTTAAAGGCTTTGTTAAAAAAGCCTTTAAAGACTTTTTTAATTTCCTTCACATGGTCAAATATATTTTTATCGTCTTCAACTGCTCCTGAAATTTTAGAAATATGTATGTACATTAAACGTTTAACAGTTTAAAAAAATTTTACTTTGAAGAACTTTATTGATGTTTTTGCATTCTTTAAATGGTTTTTTCCATGTATTCCCTCATAGTTATGATTAAGTATTATTTCTGCATTCAATATGTTTTGTAAATTTTTTTTATACCTCCTCCATGGATTATTTTTTTTAATCTACCGTGTAAAAACAGAATTAATTTATTATTAAATTTAATAAATCTTACCTATTTATTATGTATGCACAGTTAATTCAATTTTTTATTAACTTAATATTATTTACTGTATTAACTCATATTTATTTACTATTTTAAACACCATTTCAAATGGAGTTCAGAACTTCTTATAACTATTGATTATTA
Source organism: Villa cingulata (assembly GCA_951394055.1). Lineage (NCBI taxonomy): Eukaryota > Metazoa > Arthropoda > Insecta > Diptera > Bombyliidae > Villa > Villa cingulata. Next base: position 21,871,104 of record OX596022.1, on the reverse strand, counting down.
TTACAAAAGAAAACGCAAAAACTTTCCATTGCCGTGTTCATACATGTTTCTAATTTCGCAATAATTATAATGCGTATATTGTTATACAAATTACCTTGCTTGCATTACATAGCATCAGTATCATTGTTCGGAGTACAATTGCATTACAATCAACATTACTTTTTTAACGAAGTAATGTATTATTGGACTACTTTATTCGAATTGGAGAATTGTGAACTAGTTACAGAATTGATTCTGCCAGTAATGCCTTACTAATTCACGACTGGGGTGTGTCACCCAACCCAACATCTATAGACAACATCAAACATCGGAAGAGTATAAAAGCAGCGTTGCATTAGTATTAACAGCATTCATAATCAAACTCTGCTCTGATACAGAAGCACTTAACGGTCTTCTACAGAGCCCTTGAATAATAATAGTACATACTTGTAAAACAGCAAAAAAAAAACAGAAAGAATACCGTCTTTCAGTATGGCATTATTTCCCAAGAAATTATTTCACGGCACCTTACATATATGCTCACAAAAATTTAAAAAAAAAATAGAAAAATGAGTGCAAATAAAAAATTTACCCTCCCTAGTAAATTGTTAACACAAGTGTTTTACTTGTATTTTTATTATATCAATATATTGTACAATTATTATTTAAGTATAATTATTATAAGTAATAATTTTGACTCACTGACTAACTATTGACTGTCTGACTGTTCTCACTAGACTGACTGTTGTACTGTTACTGTTTTCTTATAGTTATAAATTATGACTTATAATATAATGACATTATTAATATATTTATGTATTATTACATCTCTTTTTTTTTTTTATTTTTTTTTTTTTAAATATAAATCAATATTTTATTTTCAAATTATATAACATTAATTATAATTCAATTTTTTATTTTTATTTTATATAAAATTAATTATAATTCAATCTTTTATTTTTAAATTATATAACATTAATTATAATTCAATTTTTTATTTTTATTTTATGTAAAATTAATTATAATTCAATCTTTTATTTTTATTTCATATAAAATTAATTATAATTCAATCTTTCAGGTGTTTTTATTTTTCTACCGTAGCTAGATATGCGTTAATTTCCGTATTCAACATGCTTTTCTAAATTATGTGATTTATTTTTATTTTCGTCTAATTGTTGATTTTCCATTCTCGACTGTACAACTTCTTTTTCATTGTTAGGCACTTGTAAAATATGTTGTCTGTTTCTTCTGTAAGTATTACCATTTTCATCTTTTATAATATATGAACGTGGTTCTTTACATTTCTGTATAATAACTCCAGGTATCCACGTGGAATTTATATCTTTTTTATAATATATCTTTTCACCCGTTTCAAGTGGTTTTAATTTTTTGGCATTTTTATCATAATAAGTTTTAGACTTTTTGTTTTGTTGTGCAATATTTTGTTTAAGTTCTTCATAATTTATTACTACTGGAATTAGTTCTTTTTCCAACAGTGGTAACTTGGTTCGAAGTTTTCTTGACATTAATAGTTCAGCTGGTGAAGGTATTTTACCTTTTTGACTTGATCTATATTTTAAGAGAGCTAAATATGGATCGTTATTTGATTCCAAACTTTTTATGAGGAGTTTTTTAACTACTCCTATCATTCTTTCTGCAATGCCATTAGAGCGCGGAAGATAAGGACTAGATGTTATATGTTCTATTCCCCACTCTTCACAAAAACTCTGAAATTCTCTCGAAGTCATTGGAGGTCCGTTGTCAGAAATTAATTTTTTCGGTATGCCATGACGCGCAAATATAGATTTCAAATGTGTAATAACAATATTACTAGAAAGAGATTTATTTAAAGTAGCAATTTGGATAAATTTAGAGAAATAATCTACAACTAATATGTATTTATTATTTTTGAATTCAAACAGATCCATTCCTACTTTGTACCAAGGGATAAATTCATATTCATGTATTTTAAGGGGCTCTTTCACATTTTCATTACGATGCCTAATACATATTTCACAATTTAAGATCATATTTTCAATATCTCTATTAATATTTGGCCAATAAATTGAGTTTTGAGCTGAAGTTTTGCACCTTGACAGTCCTAAATGACCTTCATAAATTTTTATTAACATTTCTTTACGTAATACATGTGGTATTATCAAATTTTTTCCTTTAAAAACTAAGTTATCTATAATATGCAATTCATCTCTGAAGGTGAAATATGGTCTGGCGTTAATTTCTACTGATTTAATATTTTCTGGCCACCCGTTTAAAATATAATTTGTTATATTCTTCAGAGTTTCATCTTTTAATGTGTAATCTTGTATGAGTTTGAGTTTGTCTTCTGTAACTGATAATTGTGAAGTTATTAAATTACATTGTAATTGAAATTCTGATTCTAGATCTGTTACGAATTGTGACTTTAGTGCTGCCCTTGATAAGGTATCAGCGATAAACATTTCTTTACCTGGTTTGTATTTAACTATTAAATCATATGATATTAGGCGCAACATCATACGCTGTAAACGAGGTGGAACTTTATGAAGAGGTTTTTGAAAAAGGGGAACAAGAGGTTTATGATCTGTTTCGATCTCTACCGTACGTCTAAATATGTATTGGTGATATTTTGTGCACCCGAATAATATAGCGAAAAGCTCTTTTTCAATTTGTGCATACTTTTGTTGCGATTCAGTTAGACTTACTGACGCATAGGCTATAGGCTGCTTATTTTGCAAAAGTACAGCTCCAATTGCATCTTTTGAAGCATCTACAGATAATTTTAACGGGAGTTCCGAATTATAATACGTGAGTATGGGTGTTTTAGAAATTGAATCTTTCAAATTTTTAAATTCACTTTCGTGTTCGACAGACCATTGCCATTCATTTCCTTTCTTTAATAACTGACGTAAATTTGAAGTTTTTGTTGATAAATTCTGTATAAACGATCCTAAATAGTTTATCATGCCTAGAAACCGTGGTAAACTTTTTACAGAATCTGGACGCGGAAGTTTGACAATTGCTTCTATTTTGGATGGATCTGGTTTAACACCTAATTCATTAAACAAATGTCCCAAATATTGGATTTAATTTTGCCAAAATTTTGATTTGTTCCTATTAAATTTTATACCTACTTCAGTAGCTCTATTTAATACAGCTCTGAGTGTATTATCATGCTCCTCTTTATTGTTTGAATATATTAAGAAGTCGTCTATATAAATGATTAAATTAGATATATCTTTAAACAGTTTTATCATCATACTATGAAAAATTTCAGGAGCTGACGAAATTCCAAAAGGGAGTCTCAAAAATCTATATCTGCCAAAAGGAGTATTAAAAGTGCATAGTTTTGATGATTCCGTGTCTAAAGGAATCATATAAAAACCAGAATTTGCATCTAATTTAGAAAATATTTTAGCACCACTCAGTTTTTCTTTACTTCGTCTATGGTAATAAACGGGTGATGAGCACGACAAATTGCTTTATTAAGATTACGTGGATCAAGACAAATTCTAATTTGACCACTTCGTTTTCTTACAATTACTATTGAATTTACCCATTTTGTTGGTTCTTCTTCTTTAATAATAATGTTTAGCTTTTATAAACTATTTAATTCTTGTTGTAGTTCATTTTTTAAATTAAATGGTATTTTTCTTGGTCAATCAACAACTGGACTGACATTTTCTTTCAAAGTTAATCGACATTGTTTTTTGATACACCCTATACCCTGAAAGACTTCATTATAATTATTTAACAATTCATTATTACAGTTATCTATATCGGTATTTTCTTTAGACTTTATTTGAATCTCATCTACTCTTTCAACCAAATTTAACAATACACAAGTTTGTAATCCTAATATAGTATTAGTTTTTACATTAACTAAATGAAATTTAATGTTATATATTTTGTTTTTATGTTCACATTTCATTGTTGCTTCTTCATTTATATTAATATTTTTGCCTATAAATGTAGATAATTTGGTATTACTTAAATGTATTGTTTCATTTACCTTTATTGTGTTGAAAGTATTCATTGACATAATATTTGCTTGTGCTCCAGTGTCTAGCTGACACAATACATCTTTGTTGTTGATTTTTATTGGTTCACACCACATGTTTGATGAGTTAACTGCAGTACATTTTATTTGACCTAGAAAAAGAGTACCTCTTTCTTTATATTCTGCTTCTATATTTTTTACAGCTGCCTTCTTGTTCATCACTGTTTTACACATATTTGCAAAATGGTTTAGTCTATTATAATTTTTATTTACCAGTCCGATTGCAGGGCATTTATGTCTATGTATTTGAACACATCTAGTGCATTTAGTTTTATCAGCTGCTTTTTTCTTCTGACTTCCTTTGTTGTTTTTATCGTCAGTATTATTGCTGTGTTTGATTGTTGCTTCATAGCAACAGTTTCATAACTGTTGTCTGTTTTTTCGGCAGATAACGTTTTTGTTCTTTCTTTTATTATTTCCATTATTCTGGCTATTTCTATTGCTTTATCCAGCTTTGTCTCACCATCACTTAGAAGTTTTTCTTTAATTTCATTATGATTAATATGTAAACCACAAATGAAAATATCTCGTATTAATTCCTCCCTCAACGAGCCAAAATTACAATTTAGACTCAAATTTTTTAAAGCTGTACTATATTCTTCAATTGTTTCTGATGGACTTTGTTTTCTTGTAAAAAACTTGTGTCTTTCTTTACTTTAGGAAGATGTAAGTAATATGAACCTAATATAGTTGTGTTGTACTGTCAGGCATATATTACAACTTGTATGTGTAGTCCACACTACAACATAACTATTTATCTGTAAATAAAAACTGAAATCAAAATACATAAAAAAAATTGTTTTATTTATATGTGTGATCAAGTCGTATGACGTCACAGCAGTATCTTCCATCCTAATGAGAGATGGAAGCCCACTGTGATATCACACGACCTAAACACACACAATCATAAACATAATTTATACATTTGTCATTAGTACATCAAGTATTTAAAATTTGATGTACAGGGCCGGCTACTGAAATTGAAATTTTAGTAGCAACACTTATTACGTCATACTTACTCATGGGAGTATGGAGGGTGGTGGTGGCGGCTACGCTTGTTGGCTAGCACGAACTAGCTCGCCGGAAGGGGCGTGAGTATGCCACAGCTCCATATCCCTTTTGATTTTCGTAGCCTGAAGCGGTAGAAGGTTGTGAAATCCTTCTACCCAGAATGCTTCAACATAAATAAAAAAAATGCACCCACACCGTAGATCTGAAAAGAAAAGTGGCCCCGCTCTGGCCCAGAAAACAGCTTCTACCATCGTTGGATCTGAAAAAATTCAAAAAAAATGCCTCGTCCCAACGATGATAGATACTCATCCACCTCATTAAACATAGTTGCTGTTTAAAAAAAAACTATGTTCCCAACCAAAACAAAAGAGGAAAGTAGAATAAAAGAGAAAAATTACATCTTGAAGGAAGTTCTGGAGAGGGGTGGGAGTGAAAGACAAAGCCAAAATTAATCAATTCTACAAATACATTTTATTTTTATAAAAGTATCCTAAAACTAGTACAAATTCATGCTGTATCGCCATTTATAGTGAGTATATATCATCAATTTTTTATATTTTTTTTTTGTGTCATTACATATATATATTTAGATCAAAATACATTTTTCTATTTAGGTTTCCTATGATGCAGAATCAATACTTTTTTCATATATAGCAATATGTATCCTGGACCTTTTACTCCCTAATTATAAATCCTGTTATTATTTATTTGTTTTCTTTTTTCTTTTAATAAAACTTATTACATAGTATTTTCCTAAATAATTATTTATTATTAACATGTTTCTATATGTACATATACATGCATTTACATACATATTATATATATATATGTATGCATTCATGTATGTTAATGCATTTATTTTTAATGTAACAAACTTCAATATTAAGTGTTGTAATGAAGTTATTGTGTGTGTGTATTATACATATATACATATAAATATATGTATATATTTACATATGTATGTATATACTCGTGTGAGTTTTTATGCATATATATGTATGTATATGTATATACATGTAAATGTGTTCAGTCCAATAATAATTATTATTTTAATTTGTCTTAATTAAATTTTTCTTTTTTTTTTATATATAATATTTATAATAAAAGTATAATAATTTTTCTAATTTTTTCTTTCAAAATTAATTATCAAATTAATTTAATTTTTTTTTTCTTTTCGTATGTAGCGTTTTTTTTTTTGTTTGTTTTTTTGTATTTATTATTATTTATTTATCTTTCTTTTTCTTTATTTTTGGGGGGCCCCTGTATATATATATATAAAAAAAAATTTTATAGCCGTTGGCGCGCTTACCGTTTATTGTTGTGGAGGCGATGTGTTTATTTATGTTGTTGCTGTTGATGTTGCTGATGGTGTTGCTGATGGTGCTGTTGCTGATGGTGTTGCTGATATTGTTGATTAGGTGATGGACTGGAATCTAATTTAGCTATGAAATTTTTCAATAGTCGAAATCGTGTTTCCAGTGGTCCCCTGGTTTTCAAGATGTCATCCTGAAGAGCACGAAGCTCCTTGAGACACTCTTCATTCATAATATTAATTATTTATTTATATTATTTTTTTTCTTTTTTTTTTTTTAAATGTTCAATATTTAAATACTTGTAGTCGGTGTAATATATATATTAATTTATTATTATTAGAATTATTTGTATTTGTAATATTATCAGTAACATTTATTATAGTACGTGTATTAGATTGTTGGTGTTGCTGTTGTTGTTGTACAATTCTATTTAAATAATAACTTTTATTAAAAATATGTATTATTATTATTTCACAAATCAAATTGCTGCTGTTGTTGTACTTTAATTTTTTTTTTGATAATATTCGACTAGGTAATGTTAGACTTAATAATATTATAAAATTATCTGTTTTCAATTTGTTATAAATTCATTATTATATTATTTATAATGAATGGCCTGCATGGCCTAAAATAAATTCTTTCTAAATAAATTGATATATATAATTTACCATTATATTGTATTGTTTTACTATCATTACAACAATCATTTATATTATTATCATTAACCTTATCGTCATCATTATTTTTCTCAAAATTTTTACAAATATCATAATTATTTTATACTATCAATATCATAATCGATAATTATTGTATTTAAATCTTTAAATATTTGAACTTTATTTTCATTTTCATTAATATTCAATAATTTGCCTTCATTTTACACCATAATTTTATAAACTATCTATAATATTATTGTTAAATTAATATTATTTTTATTATATATTTTTTTTATATTATTTAATAACAATTTTTGTTATCTATCTATATAAAAATGAATTGCTGTTCGTTAGTCTCGCTAAAACTCGAGAACGGATGAACGGATTTATCTTATCTTAGTCTTGAAATGTTCGTGGAGGTATAGGGAAGGTTTAAAAGGCGAGAAAAAATCGAATAATTGCCGGGAAAACCCTAAAAACAGCCTTTTTCTATTTTCCATACAAATGTTTTCTAAATAAAATGTAGAGTCAATTTGAACTTTATTGCTATTCAATAAAGTTCAAATCACTCACTGTTTTCTAAGCAATTTAGGTGTGTTCCTAACGTCAAAGAGTCAATTTTCAATTAAATAGTCTTCGCGTGCGCTTTGGAGGATCTAATGTCGCGTTCCGAAACTAAACAAAAGTGAATCGCGAACGCGACAAAATTGCATAGTCACAAAATGTAATAAATCATTAGTAGTACTGATTTTCAATCAATTTGGTCGGCTTCGCGAAACTTAATTTTAGCTAACTTCAGTTGTTACTGTGTCAGATTATTTTTTTAAGTTTGATAAATTTTAAGTTTTGTCACAAATTAAGTTTCTGAACGAAACCATAATATTTGACATTAGATTTGAATAAAGGTCTTAGTAACCCAGCCAATAAAAACGATATTGTGTTACGATCATGGTTACGATATTCTATGAGTGCATCCTTCTATCTTTGTGAGTGACGATTACCGCTACGTGCGCGAGAACTTTCTTCACTTTTGTGATCCTTTGTGATAGTGGCATTCCAAGTAGTGTGCTCTTTTTTTGTTGATATTTTGTGATAGTGACACTTTACTGTTAAGTGAGAATTGCGTATTGCTATGTCAGAATTGCGTTATTTAGTGAGTGACAATGAAGTAGATAGGCTTAGAATGCAACGAGTTCGTGCACATCGAACACAACAACAGCAAGCACGACATAATGAAATTGAGCGAATCCGCAGACGCAGTGCTTCTGTGATTCTTGAACGAGCTGCATTCCACTATGATCCGGCAATTGATTATTGTGCCGACAAATCGGTAACAATTGGGGAAATGAAAATAATTTGTAAATATTGTAAGGCGTTAAAATACACTGGTGAATCTACTGGATTATGTTGTGCTGGAGGCAAAGTAAAATTGCCACAATTGGTCCCACCACCAGATCCTTTACGCTCTTTAGTTTCTGGGATTGGAAATGATTCTAAGCATTTCTTAGCCAACATTCAGAAATATAACAACTGTTTTCAGATGACATCATTTGGCGCTACACATATTATACAGGACAATTTCATGCCCACTTTCAAGGTATTATACCAGAATATTTTTTTATAATATTCAAGTTTGTACTAAAATATATATATCGGAAATAATTAATGGACAAATTTTAAAATATTACAGATACAAGGACAAATTTATCACTTACTGGGGGCACTGTTACCACTACCTGATGCAGATCATCAATTTTTACAAATTTATTTTATGGGCAATTCAGATGCGGAAGTTGATAATCGTTGTGCTCACAATTCAACAGTGAAGAGAACCATTGTCCAAGAATTACAAATGTTTCTTCATCAGAATAACAATTTAGTAAACATGTTCAAAATAGCATTGGATCGGATGCCATCTGATAGCCATAATATTATCATTCGAGCTGACAAAACACCTGCCGGTGAACACACAAGGAGGTTTAATTCACCTACCATTGATGAAGTGGCTGTTGTCATTGTGGGAGAAAATTTACGATCTAGAGATATTGTGCTTCATCGTCGGAGTAGAAATTTAAAACGTGTATCTGAAACACACAGGAGCTATGATGGATTACAATATCCTTTGATCTTCTGGCAGGGGGAAGATGGATACCATTTTAATATCAAAATGGTAAATCAAGTAACAGGTAAATAAATTGAGCAGGATTAAATGATATTTTTAAATTCAATTCATCTAAGTAACATTTATCATTTTTGATTGCAGGTGCTGAAACCAATAAAAAAGTTAGTGCTATGAATTTCTATTCATACAAACTCATGATCCGTCAAGGTGAAATAAATCATATTTTGATGTGTCAACGACTTTTTCATCAGTTTGCAGTTGACATGTATGTCAAAATTGAGACTGAACGATTAACATACAACCGTTTGAACCAACGACAGCTACGATCAGAGGAATACATTCATCTCCGCGATGCTATAAATGCTGATGGCAATGTGAATAATGTAGGAAGAATGACAATTTTGCCAGCCACTTATATAGGAAGCCCACGCCACATGCACGAATATGCTCAGGATGCTATGTCATATGTTAGGCATTATGGCCGCCCAGACTTATTTGTTACATTCACATGCAACCCAAATTGGTCCGAAATCAAGAGGGAATTGCTACATAGCCAAACACCAGTTGTTAGACATGACATAATTGCCAGAGTTTTTAAACAAAAATTAAAATCTCTCATGAATTTCTTAATAAAGCATTGTGTGTATGGCCGAGTCCGTTGTTGGATGTACTCTGTAGAATGGCAAAAGCATGGATTGCCACATGCCCACATTTTACTCTGGTTAGTGGACAAAATAAGGCCAGATGAGATTGATTCCATAATTTCAGCTGAAATTCCAGATGAAACAGTTGACCCAAAATTGCATGCAGTAGTTACCAAACACATGATACATGGACCTTGCGGACTTTTCAACTACAATTCACCCTGTATGGTCGACGGCAAGTGTTCCAAGCGATACCCAAGAGACCTGCTTGCTGAAACCATAACGGGAAATGATGGATACCCATTGTATCGTCGGCGATCAGTTGCGGACAATGGGCGATCGGTAGTTGTGAAGGTAAGAGGACAAAATCTTGATGTAGACAATCGTTGGATTGTGCCATACTCGCCAATATTGTCCAAAACTTTTGAGACTCACATCAATGTGGAATATTGTAACTCTGTAAAGTCGATAAAGTACATATGTAAATATGTTAACAAAGGCAGCGATATGGCTGTCTTCGCTGCAACCAATGCAAATGATGAAATATCACAGTACCAGATGGGGCGCTATGTAAGTTGCAACGAAGCAATTTGGCGTATATTTTCATTTGCGATCCATGAAAGATACCCTACAGTAGTCCATTTGGCGGTCCATTTAGAAAATGGTCAACGAGTTTATTTTAATGAATCGAACGCGGCAGACAGAGCGGCACGTCCACCATCGACAACATTAACAAGTTTCTTCACAGTCTGTCAAACTGATGATTTTGCTCGTACTTTGCTGTATGCTGACATGCCACGCTATTACATATGGAATGCATCATCGAAATCGTTTCAGCGTCGAAAACAAGGAACACCAGTTGAAGGACATCCAAATGTATTTGCTTCAGATGCTCTGGGTCGCATCTACACAGTACATCCAAATAACGATGAATGTTATTATTTGCGATTGTTGTTGGTGAATGTTCGTGGTCCGACATCGTTCAAACAACTGAGAACAGTTAATGGACAGCTGTGTGCGACTTACCGTAAGGCATGCCAACTATTACATTTACTTGAGAACGATTCGCACTGGGATGATAAGCTCAAGGATTCCGTAATATCTTCATCGCCGCATCAAATTCGTACATTATTTGCGATTATCATATCGACATGTTTCCCCTCGAATCCAAAAGATTTGTGGGTTAAGTATAGAGATGACATGTCTGAGGATGTTTTGCATCGTGTGCGCCGTGAAACTTTGAATCCTACACTACAAATGACTGAAGAAATTTACAATGAGACATTGATCATGATAGAAGATATGTGTTTATTGATAGCAAATAAAGTATTGTCGTGTTTGGGAATGATAGCACCCAATCGTCATATGCACGATGCATTAAACCACGAGTTGCAAAGGGAACAACAGTACGACATTGAAGAATTGGCCGAAACAGTTCGTACAAATGTTCCACAATTAAATCAACAACAAAGAATTGCGTACGACACTTTGATAGAAGCTGTGAACAGTGGATCTGGTGGAATTTATTTCCTTGATGCTCCCGGAGGAACGGGAAAAACGTTCTTAATTTCATTGCTGTTGGCGAGGATCAGATCGCGAAATGATGTTGCTCTAGCGTTGGCTTCATCTGGAATAGCTGCTACTCTGCTAGAAGGCGGGCGAACTGCGCATTTACCATTAAACATGAAAATCACCGAAACACCAATTTGCAACATCGCCAAAAATAGCGCAATGGCCAAGATCCTACAGGTATGCAAAATAATTGTTTGGGATGAATGCACAATGGCCCATAAGAGGTCACTGGAGGCACTGGACAGAACATTGAAAGATATTCGTGACAACCAAAATATTTTTGGTGGGGCCATGATTCTGTTGTCAGGTGATTTTCGTCAGACTCTTCCAGTTATTCCCCGATCAACTGTTGCTGATGAACTAAATGCATGCCTAAAATCATCGAATTTGTGGCAGTACGTAAAGACACTCCAATTAACAACTAACATGCGAGTATTTTTGCAACATGATGAAACTGCAAATGTGTTTGCGAAGCAGTTGTTAGACATTGGAAATAATAAAGTTACAATCGACACCTCGACCGGATTCATCACATTACCAACAGATTTCTGTCACATCACAGATTCAAAAGAGGAGCTTATTCAGCGTGTTTTCCCAGATATAGCGCAAAAGTTCAATAACCATAATTGGCTGGGTGAACGAGCAATATTGGCAGCGAAAAATAAAGATGTCGAGGATCTCAATGCGATCATTCAGAATTTTCTTCCAGGACAGTTGGTTTCCTTCAAATCAGTCGATACCGTTATGAACCAGGATGACGTAGTCAACTATCCCACGGAGTTTTTAAATTCATTGGAATTGCCTGGATTACCACCTCACAATTTGCAGTTGAAAGTAGGATCAGTTGTCATCATGCTGCGTAACATTAATCAACCTCGACTATGCAATGGAACAAGACTGGCTGTGAAAAAGCTGATGAATAACGTCATTGAAGCAACAATCATAAAAGGAAAATACAAAGGAGAGGATGTCTTGATCCCGCGAATACCGATGATTCCAACGGATTTACCATTCGATTTCAAACGCTTACAATTTCCAGTACGTCTGGCCTTTGCGATGACAATAAATAAATCGCAAGGACAGTCTTTAGAAGTTTGTGGAATCAACTTGGAGTTTCCCTGTTTTGCGCATGGACAATTATACGTCGCGTGTTCGCGCGTCGGAAAACCGTCTTCTTTGTTTATTTACGCACCACAAAACAAAACAAAAAATATAGTTTATGAGAAAGCTTTAAATTGATTAACAAACTGTATCATAACAGTGTGTCTCTGTTAATATCAACGATTTTAGGATTTAGTTTAGGTCTTTTCTTTATCGATTGAGGCAGTACGAAGTCTGCCGGGTCAGCTAGTATGATAATAATTTTGATCTAAATTTTTTTATAAATCATGAATTATTTTTGATAATTAGTAATATTATAAACATTATTATTATCTCTACTAATTTGAATAATATTATCTAAAAACTTATACCACTCAGTTTATCTGAATATAAATTTCATGGATATTCAGCATATTTTATAATTTTATTATTCTATATAAATTTTATATAATTAATTGAATCATTTGTTTACATTATAAATTTATTTAAATTAATATTAATTAATAAATTATAAAATATTTTGGTAATTAAAATTTTTGATTATGTATTAATAAACAATTATTTGATATTATTTCTAAATCAATCTATCCTTTTTACACTTTATTTAAATTCTATATTATCATTTAACCCACTTAATTTTTTTTTTTTGTTAGTTTCTTGCATAAAACGACATAAACAATAAAGCACTAAATATTGTAGTGAAAAATGTGCAAAAACGTACTAATTTATAAAAAAAAATACTAAATAATTTATTAATAGAACTTTATGTAGTATAAATAACCACTTAAATATATGTTTATGTATACACATGTTCGCTTTGGAACATGTTGTAATAAATGATATTACCTATCATTCAAATATTTCGAATCGGTTGTCAATTTAAATTTTAAAAAAAAATTTTTTTTTCAAAATAATTACAAATTATAGAAAAAATTATATTCCAAATGATTAAAAAAAATTCATTATGCCACATTCACAACATCACCCACACCGTACATAGCATTCATTAAAATTAAAATAATTTATATTAAATTTTTACAAAATATGCAAAAGAATGTATACTGCTATTTTTTTATATATAACTTTCACACCGCTTCTTATATATTCGAAATTTTTCCTTATTTTTTATATTTCCCTTTCCATTCTTCCGACACAATTAGATTTTTTTTTTTACTATACAGCTATATGTTCTTATTCTTCAATCAACTATTTTTCCTCCTTCACTTCACTAATTTGACGCTTTAAAATATACGTATACTATTGCAATAAGTAAATATATATTCATCCAAATATATGCACTCACACATCTGACCACAGATATATATTTTATGAAAGTATTTCTGTAACCCCTTTTTTTTGTATTTATATTTCTTTTCATTAAATAAAATAACTAATTAAAATGACTATGACTTTGAATTATAATTTTAAATATTTACTTTCAATTCCAAATTTTAAACCGCACCACGATTCAAAAAAAACTTTAATAGACCGGCAGAATATAAAATTTCAATATTTACTCGGGCAGAGGTTGCCCTTGACCGAGATAGAAAAGACCTTTTTTACTAGACCGGCAAAATATTCAATTTACGTTCGGGCAGAGGTTGCCCTTAACCAAGATAAATATCGAACTTTTTTTTTTTTTTTTTTTTTTTTTATTTACTAGACCGCAGAATATTGTTAAATTATATTTTTGTGTATGTGCACATGTTGTATTACGCAATGATAATGAGTAATATATACTTATATATTCAATGATGATGATCAATGCAACTTGTAAATGTATAATACAGATAGATAACAGTTTTCTCTCATTATATTATGTAAATTTTTTTAGAAAGGTATTTTATGTTTTTTTTAGTCTGGTATAAGAATTCAAATTGTAAAGAAGTGAAATGTAATTTGTAAATTTAAATAAATCTGAATTACTTAATTAAAACAGGTTATGGGCCCAGGAATTCGCTTATAATAAAAAAAGAAATTATAATTATTGATTTTGTGAATTTAAATAATAAAAGAGAATTTGATTTGAAATTTAAAAAAAAATGAGTGTCGCGGGTGTTTCTAGTGGTGCAAATATGTAGAAATTGACAGACAGAAATTACGACACGTGGAAATTGCAAATACGGAGTGTTTTGGTGTTTAATGATTTATGGTCATATGCAAACGGTGATGAAAAATGTCCAAATGATGAGAAAGCGTCTAAGGAATGGAAAATAAAGGATGGAAAGGCACTAGCATTAATATTCTTAAGTATAAAGGAAGATCAGTTAGCATACGTAAAGAAAACCACGTCATCTCATGAGGCCTGGAACATTCTACAAAAGGTACATTCTTCGAAAGGTCCAGCGAAGAAGGTGATGTTATACAAACAATTATTCATGATGAGGAAAGAGATGACAATATCGATGGTGGATCACATAAGAAATTTTCAAAATTTAGTTGACCAAATGGAAGAAATTGGAGTGACTATACCTAAAGAATTAATTTCAATAATGTTACTCAACACGTTGCCAGACGATTACGAAAATTTTACAATAGCAATTGAAAGTAGAGACGATATTCCTGAGCCAGATATATTGAAGATTAAACTTATCGAAGAAGAAAATAGAAGAAAGAATAATGACATTACTTCAACGAGTAATCATGTTGCATTATTAACGAAAGAGAAAGTCGAACATAAGAAAACTAACAATAATAATAAAACAGGTAATAAAAGATTCAACAACACCAACAATTTGAAACAAAATTATAATCATCGTAATAATAATGACATTACGTGTTATACGTGTGGAAAACGAGGACACAAATTTTTTGAATGTAGAAGCAAAAAGAGA